>OX421415.1:7500000-8750000 GCA_949126915.1 Musotima nitidalis | reverse complement strand
TATATGATGATGATGTGTAGAATGCGTAATGGCTTTGATTAGAATCTTTTTACACTCTATATAATTATATGGTTTATATTACTATATAATTATATATTTGTTAGCAAACTGTATTTCAGAAAAGTTCATATCAAAATGTATTTATTTTAGAGTTGCCTTAGTGCTACCAAATACTGCAGAGCCATCAGGTTCGAGAGTAATAGTCATAAGAGCCAGCCAGTACGATCCTAGCAAATTTGGTGTGTCAGAGTTGCTGGCACTTACACTAGTCCTTCAACAAGTGAGTAGAAAGTTTCAAATTGTCTTTTGACCATGCCATGGTTAATTTTTTTATTATTTAAACCAAACTAAAACATGAGTTGATGTTGCAGTGTAAGTGAGTAAATGACAAAGAATAAAATAAAAATAAATTTCATATTTAAGGTATTAGTAAGTTTTATCATAAGGTTATTTGACCACATAATGCATGTATGTAAGGAGATCTGATAAACATGTCAGAAGCCCAAGCCAACCTCACCTGCAAGTGGTGCACCTGCCTATCAACGAACGAGGCTCTGGCGAACATAACAGTGCCCGATAAACGGCAATAGGCTCGCCACCTATTACGTGGGACCAACTATATGATTGGCGAAGTGTGGGCGTATAATATGCCTCTGCCTATCCCTTCGGGGAAGCATGCGTGAATATATGTATGTATAATGCATAATCAAGACCCTTATTACATCTACAGTGTTATCTTTGTTTATAGAAAAACCTTTGTTTATAAATTTGATTATTTCACGCGCAATACGCGCACGCATGCGACTACTTTTGATTGATAATTTGACAGTGGGGAAATGAATAGTGATAACATTGTTGATTTAGAACAAGAGATACATACTAACGTATATTACGGTGACACTTTGAAACGCAAATTTTTGCCTAATCATGGTTATGGCTTGAATTTAGGCCTCATAATAGTGTGCAATATGAAGTTAGCATAACTTCCTGTTGTTTCATTGTGTTCTTGTGTTTCCTTTCTGATTAAACACACAATTTAAACATTCCTACTACATTTGAGTATAGTATTTTTAGGATGTTACCAAGTAGTTTTCAGGTTAACTGGTAGAGAATATCTTGTGACATTAAGTTTTCCTGTTGCATTTTTTTTAAATTGTGTGATAAACTATATATAAAGAAATAAATATTTAGGTGTTTCATAGACTTTAAGTTCAGAGGGTTCCTGGTTCGGGCCAAACCTATGACTTTTCGAAATAACGTTATAGCACGTTAAGCCATTGGTCCCGGCTGTCATGAACATCTATTATAATTTATAACAGTAGCTATTAAATAGTCAGTACCTTCTAATATTGGCGAGGAATTGGCGAATTGTGAGCTTATAATATGCCTCTGCCTACCCCTTCGGGGAAACAGAGTGTATGTATGTATGTACCTTTCAATATCTTGAAAGTAGGTTTAAATCATAGAATAATGGTTCCTCTAGATTGCTGCGGTCAGACTGGCTTCCACGTAAAAACAAATTTAGCTAAATATAGTTAGACCGGTGAGCAGCCCTAACCTTAAGTCAAGGGCAATCGGGATACTGCTAAGATATGATAGAGTATTCAGTGTTTCATTAAACACACCTACTCAGTTTCTACACAATTATTTCTATATACTGAATCGGATAAACCTCTTACCGGTTCAAGAACCACACGTCATTGCACTTGCAACTACTTACGCATATTTTAAAGTTTTTAGCAAACATTTCTGGTTTCAATTTTATTTGAACAATTTACAATTTGTACAATTTTATTGTACCGAGTTATGACCCTTTCTTGTACATATCCACTTTTAATAGTTAAGTTTATTTGTAGTTGAAGTTGAGTTGTGTTTAACTACAACAACAAAACAATATAGGCAATTTAAAACGAAAATATAATTGTTAAATTTTTTTCAGATTTTATATCTAGAGGATGACTCGTTTGTGGTGTCTGGAGTTATAAATGTAGTGGATATAGAAGGTGCCACAATGGCTCATTTTCTTCAGATGACTCCTGCGCAAATCAAGAAGTTGATGGTTTGTGGACAGGTTAGTGAAATTAATAATAAAACGATTAAAGCGAATTTTAAATTTAAGCAGCCCATTGTTTTGTATCTTTGCAGTGGTAAAACTGACATTATGTTTTATCCGTTGATTTTTGCAAGCTGTAATTGAATACGGCTTGTTAGTAGGTACGAATCAAATTGTCCATTATTACTTAACATATATATATATATAACTTTCATAATTTACTCTTGTAAGTTTTTACCTTTTTAAAACGTTAAAAGGCTACTTCTATTAAATTCATCAGTGGTTACGTCTTCAAAGTCGTTGATCACAATGAATTTATTAGTGTGGATGTTACATGAATAAATGAAATGAACACAAAATTTTACTTACAAATTTCCAATGATTTCAAAGTTTTTTTGATATGACGTATTGCGACCAGTGTTATACAAAGTCAACAACCATAACAATAAAGAGAAAGGTTTAAACATAAATTTCAACCCGAGATAAGTAAACTATGTTTTATAGAAGCCATAAGGACGTCAGCGCATTAGTTTGTGTGACTAGCCTGTCGATTAGATACAGCGGATGGATAAATGCAATGTTGCTTAGCCTTACAATTAATTGGTTTGACAGGACGCATCACCTATTCGATTGAGGAGCTCACATTACGTAGGAACTCCGCAAGGATTTGAAACCGTCTTCAATGTTGGAAAGAAAATACTTAGCGATAAACAAAAAAATAGGGTAAGTACCCGTTTAATTTTATCTGCTTTAAATTATTCCACGATAATAATTTTTCTATCTTCACACAAACAGTCGAAATATGAGAGTACCTACGTACCTCTCGGTCAACACTCGGTACACAAGAGTAAAGAATGAGCTGCTAACGAACGAAGGGTGTGGTGGATATGATCTATCAAACGCTGTATAGTCTTCCTTCACTCACATTTTTTTTTTAATTTAAGTTAATTTTGTGATTATAGTTTTATACATTTATGAATTACCCAAGTAAAGCAGAGTTCACAGAGATCACCTTGTATTGGTGACAGATTGTGTGGCATTTAAAATCGAATTCCTCCGGGCTTCACACGATAAGCCTTTGGTCATATTTATCATTTTATTATTTATTTTACTAGTTTATGTAGTAGTCATCAAGCCATATCAAGGTCGTTTGGGGCGGCTTGATGAATTCTAGCAGCAGGACGCCAAATAACTGCCTCTGTCAAGCCGCATTGGGACCTGAATCGCTCTTACCATGGTTCTTGTGCTCAATGATGGGAAGTGCCTCTTTTGAATGGACCTTATGTAGATTTATAATAAAGCGTGCAATCATAAAGCTATTAAGAAACTTGAGCAGATGACAATTTTACGCGCGACTGTGGGTAGTTATATCCAGGAAATGACCGACTCATTATACTGTATACTACTCCCAGTGTCATATCATTGTCGTAAGTAAATAATATTATTCTTAGCGTAAGTGATAAATTTTTTTATTTCTCAGATAATGGTACACAAAACCGTTGGCGAACTATACGAATATGTACCCAAGGAAATATTTCCTATTGAAATGGGTGGTGAGGGAGGATCTGTAAATGATATTGTTGGTAAGTATTTTGCATATTGTGTTTATATCGTTAGAAAAAGTTAGAAAAGGTGCTTTGAACGGGACGGTGATAAGATTGGGCAGGATTGGTACCTTATATACCTTGGACCTAAAACCTAGTTACTAGGATACATAGATTAAGACTGTTCTAGACTTGATGATTATAATATATTTGTAAACACACATAAACATGCTGTGATGTGAAACAGGGCGGCTGGGTGTACTTTGATATTACAGAAGTATGTTCTTAAGCCAAGATAAGCGGTCGTGAAAGCAAGACGACATTCAGAAGTCTCGCTGTTTGTGTGATAAAGTTAGCCCTGAAACTCCCCTAATTTAATTCGAGAGGGAAGAATAGAGTTTGCCAGTTACTTACCCGGGTCTTATAAGCGGGTTGAACAGGGATCCCACCATCATCTTCGGAGCCCAAGCCAACCTCACCTGCAAGTGGTGCACCTGCCGATCAACGGACGAGGCTCAGGCAATATAAAAGTTGCCGGTTAGCGGCAATAGGCTCGCCACCTATTACGTGGGACCAACTATACAATTGACAAAGTGCGGGCACCACGCCTCTCTCGACCCCTTCGGGAAATCAGGCGTGACTGTATGTATGTATTGACCCGGGTCTTATAAGCGGGACGTGAAACGGCATTTATGTAGGTCGTCATGAGTAGGTGCGCTCGTTACCGTGCTTACTCAATGATATGGAGCACCTTCTTTTTGTTGGACTGCATCAACTGCTTTCCATCGGCAGGATGTGCTCATTATGACGTGTAAAACTATAAAAAAATAGTTTAGCAAAAGAAGTGGCAATAGACTGTAATAACAGTAAACTCATTTTCAGATGTATGGGAAAAGAAACTTGAGGAATACAAGTTGTGGCTGGAGGAAGACCAGCAATACGGTACAGACGAGGAAATGCGGCCTGGTAAACCCAAAACAGCCCTCGACATGTTCGGGGTGGATGGCTCGTTCAGGCAACTGGATTTCGATTAATTTCGAATACTTAATAAATTATAAAACTAGTCTCATCACTGTGTCAGCTGCTCTACCTGAATTAGTTTTTATGATATTTGCATTACGCATGAACAACTGGGGAAGAACACGGAAGCCAAACTAATAAACAGATTTTTTTACATAGTGAATTTTTTGCTTTTACCTTTTACTTACAGACTTATAACAGTTTAATAAACACGCATAAAATATCAAAAATAATAAACTTATAATACTACATTCAAATAAAAAATAATTTTCTAAGAATCAAAATTTCTGTACTAAAGTTTCTACATGAATTTTCTGTACTTCGCTTATAGCGCTGGCTTAAAAATTACTTGAGCCTTAAACGCAAAATATTATAGACTCAATTTTTCAATTTAAGTCTCAAAGTTAGTTGAAAACTTTATGAAATAAACTTATACTTACATAATAAAGAGCGAAGCACGTTAGGGTCGTCACTGTAGGAACCGGAGGTATGCTTCTTGCCAAAGGGAAGATCTTCCACCAGTCTGATGGAAGTGCTCCAGCGCCGCGGCCCAAGACATTATGGTTGGGCTTTGATAATAGAGCAAAGTGCTGGAGAAATTTTGTTAGCGCGATTCAGGATCGATGCATCGCTAAACAGTACCACCATAATCACAGCTGAATATTAACAACATTTTACTTTATTGAAAAATATCTTTTACTCTCTATTGACATTGATCATTCTAGAATCTAGAACTTATGAATCGGTTTCATATGTATTTGGTAATAAATTCAAGGTTGGCAATTGCTTTTTAACTTTTTACTGAATTGTGTAAGGGATTGGCAATAACCGGTTTTCACTATATTACACTGGCTATGTTACATTTTCTATTGCAAAACCATCGTGCATTACTGAAATGGTTTATTACTTTTGGTTCCCATAACATGACAACAGAAGATTGTAAAATTCACTATGTTACCATCACAAAACTGTGGATAACGAAGTAATTCTTATTAATATTATAAATCATCATATTATACAATAAGCACGCGCTCGCTTCGCTCAAGTAGGAATTTATTTAAAAAAAAACTTTAGTTCAAATTGTTGGGGTATTGGTAGATATTTCGATATTAAGTTGCTGATATAGCTTACGAACAACGAAAGAAGCTTTTTATTAGTGATAAAGTCTTTCAAATTGATCCATTGCTTTCGGAGCTTCTTACAATACAAATAAAGCGTTATTAGCTAACCTTTTCTTGTCTATCTTTTTTTTCTTCTTTTAAATAATGGCTTCGTGCGGTTTGCACATTTATAACAAATCTTTATTGTCCCTCAGAGGTTAGTATTACATGGGTTGGTACTACATCTTTTAAGTTTAATAAAATTTGTGTTAGAATAGTACCCTCTTTGCTGTGGTACATATAAGAACGTAACTAGACTTAGATTTATCATAATTAATAAGTATGTATTTCACATATAAATATTTATATATAAAAACAATAAATGAAGAGTACTGCTGCGCAAGTAATAAATACAATAAGTTGGTTATTTTCTTCGAACATGCAGTCGCGTGTGTTTGTGTGTGTGTGTTTGTGTGTGTACGTGCGTGTGTATGCGTATGTGTGGGTGTGGGTGTGTGAGTGAGTTTCCGTGTGACTAGTTTGGTAGTGGAGGATAATATTTATTCCGTTTGCGTGTAACTTAGGGTCTTTAGATATACCCTTGATTATTTTTACACTGTAACAACGATTTTGAGTACATGTTTAGTGTCCATTATTGAGACACATGATGTATGAGGGGGCATAGGAGGGGCGAGGAGACGGTGCGACGACGAGCGACCGCGACCGGCGGGACCGATCGGCCCGCTACTACACACTCGACCACAGGATCTCAAGGCGACCATACGTCACTCTTTGCATTTCAATCTATCTATCTATACATATAATAAAAATGTAACGGGTCGCTGTCTGTACATGGAAGATATATTAGAAAAAATAAAATATTATAGGAGACCTTTATTAACGCAAAAGAAACCCAAAACAATGATTTTTGGAATTTTTGTCTGTTTGTCTGTTTATCTGTTTGTTTGTGCACGCTAATCTCAGAAACGGCTTATCCTATCTAGATATAGTTTTAAGAAATATATTGTGGTAAGCTTCACTTAACATTTAGTGTTTATTTCATGTCAATCGGTTAATAAATAAAAAAGTTATGCCAATTTAAAGAAGTAAAAAATCACGTTGATCTTGCTGAACGTTTGTTGGCGCGGGTATATAAAGCGCGCCGAGAGCCGCGCCGCTGCCATAAGAATTTTATATTTATATTTATATTTTATTATAATAAAAAAAATACATATTGTGTGTATTTGCTATATATTAGGCATTTTGTATTATAGGATAGTTTGTTACAGGTTAAGCATTTTGTATTATAAAATAGTTTGTTTTAGATCAATAAGTACGTGTTAATAGTTAAACTGATTAAGTTTTTTTTTACTTCTTAGTTTTTATGGTATAAGTTAAGTTTTTTCTTTGACTTTCATTATTTTGTAAATTTTCTGTTGCTCATTTCTTTTGTTTTGTCAAATCATTATCTGTAGGTAAGAATGCCTAGAAAAAGATCCAACCTCTCCCAGTACAGCAGAAATGCTAAAAGGATCAGGTTAGTACGATCACAAGAAACTGAAGAAGATCGTGAGGCGAGCTATTTTGACACCACGAAACGACCAAGCAGTAGCAATAAAGACTGAAATTTTCAGCTTTGTTCCAGGGGATAACGTTGAGTATTAACAGAGTTATGGAAGATGAAGAATCTACAAGCTATCCAGTAGAATTTTTAGAATCCCTCAGTGCTTCTGGACTGCCAGCTCATAAAATAATAAGTCGGCGTACCCATAATACTCCTCAGAAATTTAAGACCGCCAAAACTTTGCAACGGAACCAGATTAAAAGTAACCAATTTACAGCAAAACCGCCTGATGGAATTTTTCTGATGGAAGCAGAGATTTTAACAGGGTGCGGCATAGGTAATAGTGTTTTTATTCCTTGAATCAGGGGATTCCAAACAATTTTCCTTTCAATTTTAAACGATTCCAGTTTCCAGTGAGCCTTTGTTTCGCAATGACAATTAATAAAGCCCAAGATCAGACGTTGCAAGTAGTGGGTGTGGATCTAAGCATTAGCTGTTTTGCGCACGGTCAGCTTTATGTGGCGCTGTCACGTGTCAGCAATCCTAGCCGACTGTATGCTTTGATCCCCGATGGCAACACGTGTAATATCGTGTATAGAGAAGCATTAATATAAATTAGTTTTTTTTCAAACGCTAATGTTTATAAACTGTAGATATATTTGACGGAACGTAGGTGCAAATTAAAAATCTAATTATGATTTTTAGGCGCCAAACTATCAATTACATGTTCCAATGCAATAAATGTGTACGAAAACGTCAAGCACGTTAGTTGTCAATTTAATTTAAAAAACAATAACAGACTATGATGTAGGCTAGGATATAGGCTGCTAATCTCATATAAATTGTATGGAACTTAATCGTTTTGTGACATTATGAAAAGAAGCTGATTTTACTAGACTGTCTATGGCTGATTTTACTATTGGATTGATAAGCTAGCCCTGGGATAAACTCGCTGCATTTTAAGAACCTTAATCCATTTGCATCAACGATATTCTGTAATCAGTATTGTAATAAACAGTGTGACTCTTAACCTACCAAAGTAGTAATATTTCGTGGTTTCGGTATACAACACGGCAAGTGAGATTAGGTCTCTCTTTAACATGTTCAAAAATGCTGCCAAAAGTCACTTTTCTACGCGGACGAAGTCGCGGGCACAGCTAGTTATCATTTAAATATACAGTCCATTTTATTTAAATATCGAGGCGTAAACATTTAGTATTCTGTATATTTTGTTATATATCTTAACCGACTGGCTTGTAAATTGTTTGGAGGCAAATACTGTTCGTGTAGGAGTTAGTTTAATTACCGAATACTTATTTGGTTTTTTTAAAATGCTTAAGTCTATAGGGTTGTTTTTGTGACTTTTGGTTATGTATTGAAGAATGTACAATTGCCTGACGGTTAAAACATCAGCTTCTGAATGGAGCTTACTTGTGTAATAACGTCTTATCTTTTTGTGCATTATTTTAAGGATTAATATTTGCGCCCTCTCCATGCTTATAAATTTTGTTTTGTGAGTACCACCCCTTATCGTTATACAGTGTATTTGTATGTGACTAGTTGTTTGTCTATGTCAAGTAAAAGATATAATAATAATAATAGGTTGGGGAAAAAGTCTTTTCGTATTTTTGTATGAAAAGTCAAGACATTTTTTTCAAAGTTTATTTACATTTATTTACAATATATATGTACCGTTTTGTTGAATAACTTTCTGCCATTTTGTGGGCAGAGACATTATCCCGTTACTGTAGAAACTTTGGGACTTCTGATCAAAAAAACGGGACAAATAGTTTTGGCAGTCCTCTCTTGAGGTCAACCTTACAGAACCTAAAGAATTCTGCAGAGACCGAAACAGGTGAAAATCTGAAGGCGCAAGGTCAGGGCTATATGGTGGATGCACTAGGACCTCCCAGTCGAACTCTCTTAATTTTTGCTGAGTGGCTAAAGATGTGTGTGGTCCAGCGTTATCGTGATGAAAGACCACACCCTTCCTGTTGATCAATTCCGGCCGTTTTCTCTCGACTGCTTCCTTTAATCTCATCAGTTGCTGGCAGTAAAGATCACAATCGATGGTTTTGCCGGGCGGTAAAAGCTCATAATAAACAATGCCCTTCCAATCCCACCATACACACAGCATCACCTTATTTCGTGTTAGGCCAGGTTTGGCCACAGTCTGTGAAGCCTGGCCAACTTTCGACCACGACCTTTTTCGCACGTTCTTGTCGTACGTGATCCACTTTTCATCGCCAGTTATCAATCTCTTCAAAAACGGCTCGGTTTCATTACGTCTCAATAATGAATCGCAAATGAGTACACGGTTCATTAAGTTTCTTTGAGTGAGCTCGTGTGGCACCCAAATATCGAGCTTTTTTGTATAACCAGCTTTCTTCAAATGGGTCAAAACTGTTTTATGGTCAATTCCCAGTTCTTCAGCTACATCGTAACTACTAATATGCCGATCTTGCTCCACTCTTTCAAAAATGGCGTCCATTTTATTCGTAACAGGGCGACCAGAGCGAGGTGCATCTTTAACATCAAAATTTCCGGACTGAAAACGTTTGAACCAAATTTGTGCTACTCTTACTGACACTGCATCAGGTCCATAAACATCACAAATTTTTTTCACTGCTTGAGTTGCATTTTTGCCTTTTTTATAATTAAATTTTAAAATGTATCGAATTTCTTCATTAGATTTACTCATTTTAACGGAGAGAAAAACAAATGAAAAATAGCGGGAAACAACTTTTTTTTATTTTTTTCTTTTCTTTATAATGGAACCTTTTTAATGTTACCAAAACCAGCCAGACACAAATAGTACAGTCAAAAAAATTTTATAATAAGTTTATACCTACGTTATGCGAAAAGACTTTTTCCCCGACCTAATATATAAATTATAGTAAATGAGAATGAGTGGTGATAAAGATATAAATAGTAAATGAGATGCCCTCCCCCTAAACCCCTTGAGTCCTCATTACAGATGTGGGACTATACTGAGATCTCACATGGACTTCTTGAGATAATTCGAAAAGTAATGTTGCACGGTTTTGTTTCGATTTCTAACACTCATGTACGTTCACAAACACTTAACGGTTTATAATTCCCCGTTATACACATTAATGTTCGAAATATCATACATTTTAGAAAATGAAACGAAACTACAGTCTTGACGCTTCACTATCCCGCCAAGAAGTCTTATCTATCTTATGTTATGAGTTGTGAGACGTTTTTTTTATAAACGAAGGTTCGATTCCTGCTCTGGTTAGCGCATACGAGTTTAATGTTTCTAGTAAAAAAATCGAGTCAAACTTATATTTGTTAATGCATATGCGTTAATAATTGATAATTTAACAGAACATAGCCTGTGAGTTTCTTGCTAGTTCTTCTTACACAGCGGTGGCTCGGAACTGGCTCTTGGATTCACTTACACTTAAATATTTTTTGTTTTTTTAATTGTTTTGTTGCATGTAAGTTAATTTAAGCTTCATGATTTCAGTGTAATCATTTTTCGATTGTTTTTTTCTATTTATATTTAATTTGGACGTTTTCACTTACTATGAAATAAAAAAGATTTAAACTTTGAATATGCACAAAAATATTTGTTCCATATGGAAATCCAACCTTCGACCTCAGGAGTAGTCTGCAGGTTCACTAACCTCCACGTCATATTGGTCTTTTACTACAGTTCACATATTGAGTAACTTTTGAATAATTGAGTAAATAACAGTTCCTTTCAAAAATATGATTAACAGTAGCGTAAGAGTGATTCACATATTGATCATAGCGATAGGGATTTGCTGAAAAGTGATTATCTACAATACTTTTGCTTGATTTTAATGTGATATTGTTACTATGGTATCGTGAGCCGGTACTATAGATAAGAACAGTCAACTATTATCAGTATTCTGCAAGCCACCGACGTATATGGTAACCTATCTGATAGGTGAGTACATTGATAACACTACACTGTTATTATTTGAACATCGACGCGACTTCAAGCGTAGCGTTGCCAGTATAAACTGAACTAGACTACAAGGCTATTCTTTACGAACGTAAGTTAATGTAACGTTTGTTCTATTGTTTTATGTCAAGTAGAACTGTTCAGGTATATTTTCCATGAGTTATCATACTCGAGACGTATTAGAAGTAAAAATAGATAAATGGACAAAAGAAACATACTTATATAATTTTACTTTTTTATTTATTAACAGTTGGTAAAAATTATCATAGTTTCTTTTATGTAACTTATTTTCATTTCAGGAAGACCTATTTAAGAAACAAGAAAATAATTATTGACGATCTCAACATCCTCAAACAAAGATGATACGACAACTGACACCAGAATTAGCCAAAGCCGCTAAAGAAAACTTAAATGAAAATCCATTGGAAATACAAAATGACCTGCAAAAAATAAAGAACTGGATCTCAAAACAGCCTCATCTGAGAGCTAGAACAGGTACGATAGAAATTCGTGATAATTAATACCTTTTTTTTTTGGATGGAAAATCATCAAATAACCGTCCCCGGCTGTGGGTGGAGCGGGAGGGTGTGTCAGACTTCTACTGACGAAAAACCATCCATGTTTCTTCTTGAGCCTGTAATACCAAGGCCGCAGTAACCCTTTCGAACAATCCCGCAACCCTGGGAGGCTTGGCCCTGAGGGCCCCTCAGTGTGCTGACATCTCTTTGAGGCGCGTGTGGAACATGAACGCGCCGTCGACGCGGCCTGTCGCCTTTAGTAGGCGGACGGGCAGTGAGTTACCCATTACCCACCGCCCACAAGCCAGCGCCTACGGTGGCCGGGAGTTGTCTCACGGCTCCCGACGTCTCGGGCGTCCACCGCGGCGGCTGGGACCGAGACGAGTGGTATTCTGCCTTTCTCGCTCCGCCGCCTCCTTTGCTAGCATGACTGCTTCGCAAAAGGAGGCGATAGCCCCCCATTCTCTCTCGCTCCGGACCATGGCCTCCACCAAGGCCGAACGCGAGAGATCGCCGCCGTGATCTGGGATCAGTACAAGGTTATCAAGTAAAGTATAAAATGAATCTTAGATCACTCGTAGCTCCTCAAGTTTTCGGAAACGAATATCGCAGTAAACTAGGCTTCACAGAGGTTAGTCCTTGGGTGGGTTAGTGTGGCGGTTTATGGGTGAAATTTCATATCGAGCGCTTCCGTGTTTCTAAAAGCACATCAAGCCGTTGGTGCTAGTTTCGTGCTTCCAAAAGCACATTAAGCCATTAGTCCCAGTTCCGTGCTTCCAAAGGCACATGTTACCGTTGGTCCCAGTTCCGTGCTTCCAAAGGCACATTAAGCCGTTAGTCCCAGTTCCGTGCTTCCAAAAGCACATTAAGCCGTTGGTCCTAGTTCCGTGCTTCCAAAGGCACATTAAACTAGATAGAGGCCCTATTGGACGGCTTGGTAAGTTCTAGAAGCAGAACGCCACACACCTGCCTCTGTCAATCGCAATGGGTCTACTTACCGAAATCCCTCTTACCTTGGTTCGTAAAAGGATTGCAGTAGAACAGTAATGGGCTGAGATGGTGATCATTAAGTGTATATGACTGTGTATTTTTGCTGTGAATTTAAGATGATAAATGCAATGTGCGTGTTAAGGGATCCTACCATCATCTGAGGAGCCCAACTTACCTGGAAGTGGTGGACCTGCTGATCAACAGACGAGGCTCTGGCGAACGTAACAGATCCCCGTAAGCGGCAATGGACTCGCCACCTATTACGTGGGACAAAAAATGTAACTAGCGAATTGTGGGCGTATTTGTGGCACTACCTATCCCTTTCGGGAAACAGGTGTGACTGTATGTATGTGTAATCTGGTTTGTAAACAAATGAAGATTAGTGACTGATGATGATTAATACGGCGCGGAGGCCATATATTTTTCAAGTTTAATTCTATCGAAAGTGCTTATAGATTAAGGTGTTTATGATATCGGCCTCTGTTGTTGTTAAACTCATTGTGATATTACTGCCCGAAATTAATAATAACGTTTATTATTATACCCGCTCATCGCTCTAATCTAAAGGTTGTATGTTAGAACCCACGTAGCAATAATATTTGTGTGCATGAACTTTAATATTGATTTTCTTGTTTGAGTGATTTTTATGTATGAATTGATATCTTTAAACAGAAAAGCTTTCCTTAGTTTGAGGCTAACTCACGCTATAATCTCAATAAATTTAATAGAGAAACTTAAAATATGTAGGTACGTAATAAATATTAATATTTTCTGACAATTACACCAATTATTTAGTTCCAAGATAAATATCATTAAAACATTGTGTTATGGATACCAAGTAAGGGATAAACATATTTACATACTTTTTGTAAATGCATACTTAATATACATTGGAAAACACCCAGACTAGAACACATATTCATGTTCAAGCACACAAAGATTTGTACTGTGTGGGAATCGAACCCACGACTTTAGGAGCGGAGTGCGGGTATACTCGCCACTGCGCTTTTTTACGATGCTTTGGCTGGAGCGGAAGGGGTATGTCAGACTCGTACTGGCTAATAAACATGTATGTTATTTCTTGAGCCCGTTATTTTCCGGGTCACGGTATCCCTTTCGAACAATACCGCAACCTAGGGAGTACATTATGCACAAAGAAAACAAGCGAACACTGCGTTCCAATCCATGTTCCTTACAAAAACAACATGTACTTTACTTTCATGATTATATTCTCTACAACACAAGCCTGCATTTACTTACCTTTCTAGCAAAATTTTGATCACTGGTTGAACGCAATCGCGTGTGTAACTGGAGCAGACACCAATTAGAGTGTATTGCATGTTTCACTTTCGGTGCGCTAGTAACGGATATATTTACCTCTTTTCATAAAACATTATTGATTTTATGTGTATGGTATTTCTGTAGTGTTTGCTACAAGAATGTCTATTCATTTTGAATCGTTTGTACAAACATAGTATAGTGAGGCGTCTTTTTCCCCTTGAGGTGTCTTTTTGCCCTTGAGATAGGCAGAGATCACATTCTATCACATGCCACGATTCTGGCACACTGTTTTAACTTTACTTACGCTCGTATACCTTCTTTTGCACTCCTGCCTGTCGACGTATTTCCTTGCCCTTTCATTATAAATATTTTAGAAAAATGTTTTTTTAACCGGTTATTTGTATAAATAATACTTTTAACAAAGGTTCTATAATGTATGAAAATTTTAGGTTTTAATTACTTTTTTTATCTTAATTATATTATTAAAACCGGTAATCTAACTTGTCATAGACAACCATTAGAATAAAGAACTCGTAATATAATAACACAATTATTTATTACTTTTTTTCAGATGACCAATGGCTTATCGGTTTCCTAAGAGGCTGTAAATACAGTTTAGAAACCCTCAAGAGGAAAATGGACTTATATTATACTTTAAGAAGTACGGCACCGGACATTACTCTAAGACTGAAACCAACAGAACCTGCGTTTTTCGAAGTTTTAAGACTGGGGTAAGGTAACCTTGGCTAATTCCACACATAAATAACAAATATATACTTTTTTATCTTGGATTAATTAGTTGTTTACTCTCAAAAAGTTATTTATTGAAATTATTTAAAGCTAAAGCAAAATATAAAACAACAAATAATAACATTTTGTTAAAAAAATTACACTTTTAGTACTTTTGTTATTGGCAACTGAATGTCAGCAATCAGCAGAGTTATTATTGAAAAAATGTATCCTTTCCTCCTCTAAATGATTGAGCATCTAATGGCCCAAGTGAGGATTTAGCTTTTTTGATGTAAGTACAATAAATGCAGTAAGCAATTAAGATTGATGAACAATTAATGACACGTTAAATACAACCTACTAGAAATCAATTTAATTGAATATTTTCTTTTTATTTTCAATGTCAACCTAAACATAGATACATATTTTATTACAGTATATTATAATTATGAATATCTGATTATCATCGTTTGATAAATTTCTTAGATTGGCGTTTTCTTTGTATCCGTTAATAAAAACAATAAATTGCTCATAAGAAGCGTAATTTATGCTTGATATGATTTCCGGCAAAAATAAATAGATTACAGACACTTTTAACAATGGTCAAAATATATTATATACTAGTTAAAATGTCACATACATTTTTTTAAAGGAATACTGGCAAATAATAAAGATTGTTGGTACTATATTATTGTCTAAAGATCGATTCGAATGCTTGCTTATGGAGATGGGGCTCAATTCCTATGTAGTATTCTATATGTTGGTCACCTTATCGAGGTCCGACTTGCTAGAAATCAATTCCACGTACAATGATTTCATATGTTTCCCCATTAAAAAATAGGAGAGAAAAATACTTAATTATTCGAGGCTAAAGTTTAAAGAAGCGTATCGTACAGGTCTTTTGTCTTACTTCTTAAAGGAAAAACTTAATTATGCAATAGATAAACAGTCACATTACGGAGTTCTAGTTAAAGAATCTAAAACTATAACGTGAAAAAATTGTATCTTGATTTCTTTTACTCACCCTTGTTGTCGAAGGAATAAGACAACTTTACAGTAGAGATGATAATTTTACTGATATTTTTTATTTCTCCCACTTTCAGTTCTTGCGTCATACTGCCGAAGCCTAAAGCCAGCCTATATCCAAGGGTGATCCTCGTAAGACCAGGCGCTTACGACCCTCAGGTCCACAATATAGCTGATGTGATGTGCACCCTTTATTATTTAGTGCAGGTACTTACTATTTGTCTAAAAATATTTCTTGATTGTAACTTTTGGCGTTGTTCCATCAGATATTCGCAGAAGCGTGGCTTCCGGAGCCAAATTTGAATCATATCAACGACACCCCATGCACAACTCTACCCCCGTGCCACAGCGACTTATAAGCTAGACAATGTGCTCATTGCCTTATACATTTCTCTTGCTCTCAGAAAGTCCCCGTCCTTCACTCGATCTCCCGAGAAATGATTGAATGTCTCTGAACAGACTTCGAACCGAAATTGGCAGGAGCAAAGATAATCGGTACAGGTGGGACTTTGCAGACGAGGCAAATTCAAGGTGTGAATGTTGGGCAACTTCATAGATCATGGCTTACTTAATCGCATACTCACTATGCCCTGAAACATGCTCGCGGTAGAATCTAATGGGCGCTTTCGCCCGTGCTATTGCTAAAGCAGAATATTGGGCTGACTAAGTGTAGGCCAGACGGACTTGTCATAGATACGAAATAAGCAGACTGAACGTTTGAAATTCAAAGTCCTATATTGTATATCACATTATGTACGTAATAGTATCGAATAAGTACCTTCGAAACATATGAATGTTCCTTAATTTATATAAATGTCCTCTATAATTGTATTTTGAATTGGATTCGTATTTTAACATTACTCACTGAGTAAGCTATTGTAATTGGGTCAAGCCAGTGTTACTAGTATATGAAAACGAATAAAGATATACTATTCTATACATAGATCAAGATCACAACAAACAGTAACAACCTAGACGGTCAAAATATTTAATTTTCAATTTACATATGAGATGTTTCGAAGATTTATCTATTATAACTAAGTATGATTGATTACGAAACCCCTAACTAAAAAATATTAAACTTAATTACTTCATTATATTTTATTAAAACACTGCTAGTTGCAGTAAAAAAAATACATCACGCATTGCATACAAATGAAAAAAAAGACTGTTTGTTAATTCTGTTGTTTTGACGACCGATATGGCGTGAAAGTCAATGTAACTGCAGTACGCTTCTGAGGTCGTCGTGAGTTCGATTCCCACATAGGACAAATCTTTGTCTGCATAAACCTGAAGAATTGTTTTCTCTGAGTGTTTGATGTATTATTAAGTATCTATGTACAAAAAAAATAATTAACTAACCTTGGCGATTTTCTTGCCCGTTCTTTTACGATCAAGCTCCTTTTGTTTTGACCTTCGTAAGAGCTCTATTGAGCCAAACTCGAATAAATCATTTTGACTTTATTATACTCATCTTGGAACTACAAAAATGGTGTGATTATAAGAGATTTATTTATAACTCAATATTATTTCTTTTAGATATTGTTGGTGGAGGACGACGTATCGACCGTGATCGGTACCAAAATACTGGTCGACTATGAGGGCACCACCGTAGGCCACCTGACGCAGGCCACCCCGACCCTGCTCAAGAAAATGTTAGCAGTCACTCAGGTTGGTTAGTATTTATTAATCACACAGTAGTGGTGTTGATAGACAAGACATTACGGGCCTAAGAAGGAACATGGTTGGTTTTTAGCCAGTAAAAGTCTGACACAACATCATGCTCAACCTACAGCGGGTCATTTTAATTTAAAATTAAATATTTTTGTGCATAAATATGTATATCTGTTCTGGTCTGGGTGTTTTTATGTTTGTATGTATGTATGTATGTATGTATTTACAAAAAAAAATGTATGTTTATCCGTTATTTAGTATCCATAACACAAGTTCTTAACGATACTTATCTTGGAACTAAATAATTGGTGTAAGTGTCAGAAATATTTATTTATTATTATTTTAACAATAAAAAAGGATGTGAGGGGCTTAATTAAATTATCACATTAATAACAATTCATTAGTTAAGGAAAACAGAAATAATACAATAATAATATCAAGGAAATATCATCGAGGTTATTTGATGATTTTCTATCCGAAAAATTAAGGTGACAGAGGATGGACTAGTTATAAATGGCCTCGTGTAACATATCCCAGATAAACTTAGAGTAGGATAGCAGGATGTTGAGCATTCCATAATAAATACTTCAATTGTCTTGGCGCTAAATTCCAACAATCGGCGTATACTTTAATGGCGACCTAAAAAAAAAAAAAAGTAAAAAGTTGTTTGCTTAAAGCTAAGAACCATTTTCAGTAATATATGCTTGACCAAGAAGATTTAATATAAAACTTAATTCCTTCTTTGTAATCACTTCCAGGAATCCATGCCACTACGGCTAAGAGGTAGTCATCACATAAATATGCCTTCAGGAATAGAAGTAATTCTAACAATGGTGTCCGGATTCTTAAATGAAAAAGCAAAGTCGAGGGTAAGTTATTAATCTAACTGATTTCGCTATAGACATACCTAAAGGTGCTCCCTCATCAGACACATTCGTCTGTAATGTAACATTTGAGGATTGGTTTTAAGCATTTAGATCAGAGATAGATTGTAGATTCCGCTCATTGATGTTACAAGTTGTGTCAAAATATTATAGAATATCATTAAAGGTTTTGCACTGTCATGCTCAGTTCCCCCCCCCCCCCCTTAATAATGTAATGCTCGAACCTGTAACGTTGCAGTACAGGCAAATGCTGATGGTGTGGTGAGGGAGCACCTATAGACATAACTCTCTGAGCATTTCCTTCTATGTTAGTGATTTCCATGGCGTTCACATATACCATTGTCCTGGGTCCTGGAATGAGACATGTCATTTTGTGAAAACTTCTAATGTTAGGACCATCTACCTATTCGCAATAGCTGGTGGTGATTGTACTAGGAGAACGTGTTCAGTAGTGGTACGTAAATAATCTAAGATGACCATTAAAATTTGAAGTGTTTTTCGGTGTTTCGACGTACACAAGATGTTCTGGTTAGCCGAAAACACCCTATTGGGCTTGAGAAGTAGATACAGTAGGACACCCTTTCCCTCCTCCCCCGACTGGTCTCCACCTTGTCGTGGTGGGGGGGGGGCTGAGTACCTCCCGGTAGGGCGCAGAAGGCGCTAGGAAAAAGGTAACACCCAGAGAGATGACTCTGGGTGCCCTTACAGTCAGTACGACTACCGGGGGGGAAACTAAGAGGGACCTGTGGAGGGCGCAGCAGGCGGGCCAGGAAGGCCCGTCAAGCGGCGCCAGGAGGGTCTTAACTTAACCATGGACCCTTCGAGAAGTCGACCACACACACTATGGTCGCACAAGGAGGTAGGAGGGGCGCGTCCACTGCGTCTCTCTGAGGAGGTCCACCCGGTTTTGGTCCGGGGGACGTTGGCCGCGGGCGGGGTCCCCTTTTGGCCGGGAGACAGTGCGTAAATGCATTATGTTACCGACGTAAATCAAAAAAAAAAAAAAGGACACCCTTTTCCTAAGATAGGGTAGCCTAGATGATTCTAGGTAATGGAAAAGGCCCAAAGAAAAATAATGTATCAGAATACGGAATTATAACAGCAATTCATTCCTGTTCCAGTTAGTAGTTCACAAGTCGGCTAAGGAGCTCATAGACTCAATTCCCAAGGAAATAGTTCCTATGGAGTATGGAGGGGAAGGAGGTTCCTTAAAAGAAATTATAGGTAAGTGGTCACATTTACATACCAAACAATTTCATTACCATATAGCAATTGCAGTTTTGTATATCATCAAATCATTTGATAGAGGTCTACCTCCTCATTGAGCTCGAAGTTCCCTTTTTTAGACACAGTAGCTCCATATGTTATCATCTCGCCGACAGAGATGTCCGGCTTTTGTCTGTGTCATCTTATCCACTCAACGGCCGACATCTGTTACTTTGCGTGCATTTTTGTACGTACAAACTATATGTATTTTTCCATTATGCATTTGGTTAGAAGGTTATGCCGACCATTCTGCGGACCTTGGCCTACGATGGGGCTGTCATATATATATGTACCACGTCGTCGCCCGTTAAGTCGCCACGTTTTACACGCATATGCCATGGTTGGTGGGATGCATCGGTCGAATACTATGACGCTGGAATATGCTAAATTTAAACACGTATTTTCATTTTCATAAAATCAAATTATTTATTCAAGTTTGGTTTAATAGAGCTCTAATGAAAGTCAAAATTAAAACTTGAAAACTAGCGCGCCCATTCACTGCGGGTGGGAGCTTGATCGTAAAACAACGGGCAAAAAAATCGCCAGGGTTAGTTTTTTCTTCCGCCAGTTACAAGCAAAAATTCCTTAATATTAAAACAATTTGATAAGTCCACAAAAACTTTTGCAGTCACTTCTGCTGTAATTACGAATAAACATAATAGTCATGAGCAGATGCAGAGCAGTGCCCACTGGCAGCATTCGTTCACGAGTATATCGCATGAAACAGCCATCGTTTTGCTCAACCATATTTTAGGGAACGTTTGTTACGTTGCCCGACGCATGACGCCACCTCCGCAGGGGAATTTGAGTGAGCATGACATACTCAAGCTACAGGATAGAATAATTTAACGATAAACAAGCTTGGAATTAACATTTTCAACTTGTATTTGTGTATATTAAAATAAAAAGTCAACCAGAACATTGTCGTGACCATCCCCTATTGTAAAGGCTCAGCTCAGTTTCACAATATATACTTACTTGAGTGTGGTGGAAGGTTCCCTTCCATCCATTTAGTGCTACTTTATTGGTTACAGTTTCGGGGGACCCTTTTAGTATCTTCAAATATTCACTGTGTGTGTTTTGTATTGAAAAAAATAATTTAAAAGAGCATAGCCTGTGAGTTTCTTGTCAGTTCTTCTCACAGAGCGGGGGCTCGGAACTGGCACTTAGATTCACTTGCACCTAATTTTTATTTATTTGCATGTAAGTGAATCTAAGCTTCGTGATTTCAGTGTAGTAATATTTAGTTTTTTTTTAAATATATATTTTGTTTTGACGTTTTCAAGTGCTATTTTATGAAATAAAGAACTTTTTACTTTACTTTAACAAAATAACATTGAAAAAAAGAATTATGTGCTGCAAACCACAAATATTTTTGGTATTATGAAATATATAATGTATAGCCATTCCGTCTTAACATCTATAGGTATAATAATTTGTACAATAGTATGCGTTCCTAATCGAAAAAAATTACCATCAGTAAAACATGTAAACATATTTATACGATCAAAAATGTGTGGTATTAGTCTTTATAACCTAATATTATCCCGGTCGCCCTATACTTAAGCTATGGGCCCAGGGTCTGCTCACTGGTTTATCCAGCCTTGGCTGAACTTCAGTTATTGGCACTATTAATAGCACAATATTAGATTGTACACTACACTCTAATATACCAGTACACTGGTATTAGTTGTGAGATTAGGTTGTCGTATCCAAATAATAGTAACAATTTTTTATATAGCGTGTAGCTTATATATTTATAAGTCGTATTTTTCTTTACAGAGAGTTGGGTGTCTAAAGTAAACCAATACAAATCCTGGATGTTGTATGAAGAAAAGCTGGGTACAGATGAGTCGAAAAGGATTCAAAACACTGTTAAAACCGAACATTACGGGGACGGCTCTTTTAGAAAATTGGACATCGACTAAAAATTGAAATATCTTATAGGGGTGCTGAAGAATCCCACTATTATATGAAACCAAGCCTATCAGTTTTGTGAAAATTTGCTACGATTACAAAATCATTTAGTTATTTCTATTTTCGTAATAATATGGCACTTAAAACCAAATAATATGGGATTAATAAGTCAAAGCCGATGATAGTTTTTCTGGTAGTAGATAGGCTGGACCAGCTGGAAAGCAGTTAGGAAGACTTTTATTTGCAGTAAATTTTACGTGACTGTGATGATGATTACTATACCATTTAAAATATACCTACCTTTTAACCATGTTACAAAGCGCTGGCGCAAAACTTAGCACAGATTGTACTATGATTATTAGATAATACATAAACCCCTTATTTATGTTCGCTTACATTTCATATGAAACACGTAGGACATTACATATGTATTAGACATAAGTTTTTGTGGGATTAAATATATTATTAAAAAAAAATATTATTTATTTATTTAACAATTTATGTACACACCAAACATATAAAGGAAACAAAAATTATACAACAATATACAATGGAGCTGCTTATTCCAAAAGAAATCTCTTCCAGCAGTCCGAAATTATTATATTTGGCACTGATATTTTACTTCTGAAAACAAAACCTCAGGACAAAAAGAGAAATGCAAGAACATTGACTTTCACTCGTGTCGTCATAGATATATGTAGTTTAAAAATATCATCATGAAAGAGTTCTTGTGAAGCGTAACAACAATACCCAATGTTTGCATTTTCATAGTCAGAACCGATAAAGTTCAACGGCCTTTGCCGTTCACAGATAAGGGAAGTTACCAAATGCTATACAAATTTACTGCGTCAAGGTAAGTAGATATATAACAATATTGGTGTGCATCGTTATTATACTTAGAATAACATTGAAATTACTTGAGCATCGACCTTTTACTGAACTGATTATACTACCTAGACGCAGAACAGTGCGGATTAACGTAGGAAGGTGTGTGGAGTACTGCTGTTAGACATTGCAAGCCACCCAGTAACTAGGACTAACAGCTTAACGTGTCTTCCAAATCACAGAAGCTATTGAAAACAAACATACATATATTCAAGCCTGTTTCCCCGAAGAAGTAGGCAGACGCATATTGACCACCCACATTTTACCAGTAATATTGTTGGTCCCACGTAATAGGTGGCGAGCCTATTGCAGTTACCGGGAACTTTTATGTTTGCCGGATCCTCGTCCGTTGATCGGTGCACCACTTGTAGGTGAGGTTGGCTTTGGCTCTTATGATCTTGATAGGAGCCCTAGACACCCACCATATACGATAATATATTATCTATGTAAAATTCAGTACCTAAGCACTTCGCCCGTCTATTATTAGGGCACATTTCGTAAAAAAACACAATTAATTATTTTTTCTTGCTTATTATTGTAAATTAAGACTTAATAATCTCTCACTAACACTTGATAGAACTTTTGAGGGTATTAAAACAGCAATTGCTTCATAAAATTAAATATTAAACCATTGTAATATTGCGATAATACATATCACACTTTATTAATATGTAGTTTATTAAGAATTCTTATACTTTTTTCTTTTTCTATAAATACGACAATTATGACGAGATACATAGTTACAAGAAATATACCTAGTCATATTCAAAATTCAAACGTCATGAGAGTTAAATTCTATTCTGAGTGCAAATTTTAAGCCTGTTTTATTTGTAAGTAAACCGTAACAAATGAACGCAATGACGCGATTTAGCCTCTTATCGCAAACATAATACAGACTTTATTCGCTTGTGTAAGTAGTCATCTAAACGCGATAAAGTTGTAAGGTACATCTATGACATTGGCGTACAGCAGGGGTAGGAAAGTCCAATAGTCAGAGCAATGACACTGTTTGAGTGGCGCCATCTTTTAACGTTTTTCCTCACTATTGCGTAAAAATATTTTTAAAGACTCTCGCTAGATGGCGCTTTCGCCAAAAGCAGCAGAGATTAATAATCGATTAAATTAAATTTTAGCTAAACCTTATAATTAGAACTTAAAACTTGTTGCTTGGTACAATTTATAAACATATTTAACTTTAGAAATTTACGTGATATTATTTCACCATTTAATTCTTTATTTATTCTAAACTCATGTTCATTACCTACTCGATTAACTCGATTTTAATCGATCTTGGGACCTGTCATGTCGTTGTCATTTTTCATTGCATATGGCCGCTTGTTGTCTACTCGTGCGCACTTTGCAATATTGTCGTAAATTTTACTTGCTTAATTTTTAAGCATGCAAAACATTGGAATCAGAGTGATTTGATTTCATAAATTTTGTGCATGCTCAAATCACTCTGATTCCAATGTTTTGCATGCTTAAAATTTAAGTAAGCTGATACCTATCTATAGAATGCATAGGTATGTACATTTGTCAAAAGTTGCGGAACAACACTTCCAGAGGGCACTAGGTTCAAACCGATTGGCAAAAAACATCCAGGAGATGGCTCTCTATTACCTAGTTATTACATTTCTCTATGGCGTACAGTGAGTCGTTAGGTTTTAAGAGGCAAGGTCGGCTAAAGTGTTGTGATAAATGTGCAGTGTTGTTCTAACTATGTGATTGCATTGGTTGTGATATAAATTATATAATTAATTAATCTAGATATCAAGTAAGTAAATATATTTTTGAAAATGTAGTAAAGATACTTTAAAAAAATGCAAGGAGATTTAATATTGGTTTGTGACTAGGAAATTAGAAGCTGGTTTAAGTTTTGTTAGATCCATTGCGTCACTTTTATGTTACTTTTTATTGAATAAGGTTTTATGAATAGTTATATTCACATATCTTTATAACAGCAGTGGGTACATTAGTAGAAGAAGTAATTTTACGTAACTTAAACTGTGAATCAGATGCCTTTTGTTAGTAATGCATACATTCATAACCCAATATAGTATCGTAAAGTACCTATTTCTCATAGAAATCGTATTTCTTTTCCCCTAGAATATATATATCTAGTAATTAAATAACTTTATATTATTTCTACACCAGTAGTACTTTAAGGCGCTTGTAGCACCGCGATATTAATTGGTTGCGATCACTGATACTAAGCACAGTCCACTGAGATCTGTCCTTGGATGGGTGACCGTTTGTGTGGCGTTAGCGCTTTCGTTCCTTGCAAGACACGTTAAGCCACTGGTCCCGGTATTCACTATATGTCCATACATAAGTACATAATATAACGCCTGTTTCCCAGAAGGGGTAGGCACAGGCATAAAATTTAAATATACTTTATTGTCTTTAAGACAACAATATACAATTTTTTACAAAGTGGAAATACTTTTTTTTTTAACAACGATGAAAGAGGTATGGGCAGCATATTATACCCCACATTTGCAGTATTGGTCCCACGTAATAGGTGGCGAGCCTATTGCCGGTTACCGGGAACTTTTATTGCCAGAGCCTCGTCCGTTGATCGGCAGGTGCACCACTTGCAGGTGAGGTTGGCTTGGGCTCCTCAGATCTTGGTAAGACTATATAGGTATCCACTATATTTGGTAGTTTTTATGCAAAATTACTATTGAGTGGCTTGAGAAGTTTTAACTGCAGAATGTCAATATACCTTTCCTCGCCAATACGTAAGGTGGGGTTGCAGGTATGAGGAAGCTAATGAAATATGATACGTTCGTTTTCTTTTAGTGTTAAGACCTACTTCAATGAGAATCTAGGTATATTTATGTGTAGTACTTAAAGAATGTGTCGTACTTAATTTCGAGATTTGATGGCGCTTGATTTGAAATATGAACTTGATCAACAGGCTGTAACATTTTTTATCATCATCATAACAGCTGCTTATAACTCCACTTCTGAACATTAGGTTCCCCAATAGATTATATTCTATTAGGGGTATTTGCCCATAATCACCACGCTGGGCAGGCGGGTTGGTGATCGATTTATTTATATTATGAAAATATTGAACAGAAATATTTTAATAAGAATATTTATAATCTCTTGTAATTTTCGTTTTCCCGTGCACAATTAAGATAGTGGAAAAACTTATATAAACAATTTTAATAGTAATTTCTTCCCGTAGCCAGTTTATTATGCACTAAATAAAAAACACAGAAGTAGGAATAAAAAACTTAGTTCAAATAGCTCTTTTATAAAAGTACGAATATTAAACTTTATTCAAATAACCTTTGCTTTTGTTTCCAAAACATACGAGTTTGCCTTGGCAAAGCACTTTTGAAATCTTCGCTTTTAAAGTAAAGTTTGTTGTTGACTGTACCTAGTCATGACTGAGTAACATTAAAATTTATGCCGCACTGCGATTGAATACCTAATCAATATTGTGTAATTATTAGGTAGATATTATTGTTTTTCTTTTTAAATCATCAACCATCTACATATAGCACACCTCATATGTTCCTGCCGTTTGTATTGACATTTTTTTATGAAGAAGGAAGCATCCGATTTAAACTTCTTTTTTGTTTGAGGAAGTTATTAGGAAGTCAGCGCCTTCTAACATCCTCACAGCTAGTTTAACAATAGATTGGTGTTTCTTTCTGAGTTGCGGAGGTCAGACGGCCGCCGCTCCATGTAATAGGTAACTGAAAGTTAGCCAAATCTGGTTAAGCCTGTTAGCAGACCCTGGGCACTAAGCTTGAGGGTGTCTTGCACAACGGTCAGTTATCCTGTTTAGTGCTAAATATATTTACAACAACATTTTGTCCCTCTCAACTTCAAACATAGGACTGAAATGCGATGACATTTAAATCAAATTTAGCTTAAATCGTTAAGAATTGTTGTGCAAGCCGGGTGTAAGTCTAGGACAACCGGGATAATGCTTTTCAGTTAACACGGAGCGGCTGCCGTCTAACCTCCGCAGCCCAGAGAAAACATTATTATATTGTTAGCTACTAAAAATACTTAATTCTAAAAATGCTAGTATCTAGTCAGTAGGTAGTTTTTTTTAATAGATATAGCTATAGATTTTAGAGAAAATTCGTTTCCTAAGTTATAACGACCAGCGTACACTCTTAGATATAATAATAATAATTACTTGTAGGTACATTTACAATTTAAAAACGTTTAGATAAATAGTAACTTACATTTAAATAAACTAATACAATTATTCAAATGAACAGTGAATATCATGTTATCTCGAAAAACTTTGTTGATTTAAGAAAAGACACCTATGATTTTGAAGATTGTATTGCTCGTTGAAATAACCAGTGAAGACTAAGCGTTTTGAGCGCTGATAACGTTGTTAGTAAACATATGACAAAATTCAGACTCCACAAATGTTTTTCGTTGCAACATAATATTATGGGTAATTATTATATTGTTATATCACTTCAACAATATTCACTAGACCAAGAACTTCTTCATTAGAATTAGCAAATTTACAAAAGTATTGTAATTTAAATAAATAAGTTGGTGGGTTAATTGGTATATATATAGAATTATTTATAATCTTGCACCCTTATTTCGAAACCGTTACCAAATGAAAAAAAAAAATTTACAGGAGAAGCGATTTATTTATAGTTTTCATCGATTTAAAAAAGATGGCGTTATTAGATTATTTTTTATAAAAATTTCCCTTAGTATAACAATAAAAGCGCGCGTAAAATCGTCAATCACGAACTAAAATTTTCCAATTGGCGACATGCGTTCCTATTCAAATTGGTGAATTGTGTTCCGATAGTTTTACGCGGCAAAAACCATTTCCATTAACCATTAGTGTTTTACTCTTTAAATTTATTTATTTATTACCTAATATTATATCTTTTAAAACGGAAGTTCTGTAATATTTAGCAATTAAATAATCTCATCCGAACCAAAACAAATTTTAGTAAGTAGGTATATAAATAAAGTAAGTAATTATCAAGCAATATATTATATTGTCAAAGTTATTTATGCTTAGCGTTGTTTTACAAATTTACATAATTATACAATGATTTATTTGTCAAATGATGTTTGCACGTATCTACTTAAAGAAATTTTGTCTCTCAATCATTTGTCAAATTACTTAATTACAGAAACAATTACTTCATCATTATATTATGTAAAACTAAAGGAAATCGATAAGGACGGGCTTGGTGTACCTACAGCTATCCCACTTCACTTTGAAGGGGATCTAATCACTCATCGACGAGTTTCAGTTATCAGTTCCGTTGTTTGTCCAACCATCTGTTTAACTGCAAGTCTGTTATCAAACTGATTAAAATAGATACTTTATAGAACTGGTTTGAACAAGGGACTTGATTAATCTACTTCTAGACATCGTATTTATTTTAAAATATTAATTACCCGGAAGCATTTTAGCCACATACAGCCAACTTTAGTAAATTAATACTTCGCCGTACCTACTCAGATTTAGTTCCTCTACGACATAAGCACATCGTCGCTGTAGAACGATAACGTATGTCCAGAAATCCAAACTTTAAAGGAAACGAAAAAAGTCGTCTAAGTTTAAAATGTATTTATGTGCTTTTTTTAATGGTTAGAATGATATAAAGGACTTATTTATGCTATTAACCAATGCATTATTCAACTGGATAATGGATTATGCCAGAGAAAATACATTACAGGTTTTCTGTTCTTATATCTACTTACGTAGTAACGAGATTTTCACTCAGAGTCACTGAATAGACTAAAAAGGAATGTTTAATGAAGTATATTAGGTTTAATTATCATACATCATTCGATTTTTATTTGACATACGACGTTTTCATTCTACATTATATGTACCTTTGACATATCTATGGTATAAATGAGACAGATAACATTTTGAATGATATAGAATATGATAGCGCTAAATGAAGTTACGGTCATTGTTTTAATTCGGCCGCCTCCGTTTTTAAGGGGTACTGCGATATCTACCTCTTTTTTTATATTGTCACTGAATAATGGATGTTAAAGACAGCTTCGTGAATGGGACCATGATACTTTATAAAAAACAAATGAAGTCTCGTTATAACCAAATCATAGGACTTTTTGGCGGGAAAGTGAAGCGTCATGTCTGCAGTTTTGTTTTATTTTCTAAAATTTGTGATATTTCTAACATTAATGAGTAATAACGGTGGATTATTAACCGTTAAGTGTTTGTGAATACATGAGTGTTGGTAAATCAAACAAAACAGTGCAACATCACTTTTCAAATTTTCTCTCAAGGCGTCCATGTGAGATCTCAGTATAGTCCCACATCTTTACTGAGGGCTCAAAGGGTTTAGGGGAGGGTATTTCATCTTCGATTTATCATCTATGTCACCACTCATTCTCATTTACTATGAATTATATATTATTAATATATCACTTACTTGACACTGGCTAAATGTGCTAGCCGCACGAAGCCATTATTTAAATAGAAGAAGAAGAACCAAATCATAAAAATAATGTTGAAGCTTTGGCGCCGAAAACGCGGAAAAAGACGCAACGCTCCAGTATTTTATTTTACATAACTAGTGTAAATTCGAGCTTTTTTATAAGCAAATACAGCACGTATTTCTTAGAAAACGTACTTACACAAGTGTAGGAAAGTGGTACAGTGGACCTCCGGTAAACCGGCCCCTGTCTATTCCGCCGCCCCCTGTAATCCGACGTGCTTATCACTGTTGAATTTTACACAAACATTGTTTTAGAAAATTTTCACAAATAAAGCTGACTTCATGATGATCTTTTAATTTTAAGCTGTAATTTGTCGAATTGCAAGATATTCTTTATCAAAAAAGTCCGGAATGTAAGAGATTTGAGGTAGTACTCTGTGATCCGACAAATTTCATAGTCCGACACTGCTCAGCAACACGATTGTCGGATTACCGGAGGTCCACTGTATATTACAGTGGAATCTGAAAACTCCATAGAAATTATAGTAAAGCCTCCTCTACTTTACTGGGGTATGACTTCGACTTAACTCGAATGTGACGGACTTTACTTGACTTGACTTCAAATGCGATTAAATGACGAAAACGCTGCACATTGTTGCAAATTACTTGAATTAACAAATACTTGACACTGGCACATACCTACTATAAACTAGTGAGTACATTCTTTTTTTTTTAGAGAATGCTTTTTAATAAAAACTAACGTTTTTTATGAATACCTACATCCAAACAAAAACAAAACATCTTATACAAGAAAAGAGTACACCCATAGAAAAAATATTTAAAGTTTAACATGTTGTCCTCTGCAACCTTTCTGTAACTAAACTATTTGGCTTATTTACTATAGATTACGGATACAAATAATATACCATATTAAAATGGACCTTACCTAACTATGAAACGTATACACAGATCGTTTTATTCTGTTAGCCTACTACAGGTTGGTTTAGTAATGGTAAAAAATTGGTTATGGTCGATTGGAATAAAATTTTTCTACAATAAACTAAAAGATAGATATTATACAAGTTTTTTACCTTTTATCTAACGAGTAACTAGATAGCTTGATAGAGTAATAAGTAAGTACCTGAATATTTTTTAATTTGAACGAATCAAAAAATATTTAATGTCAAACATACAACATGTAGGTACTTACTTTAAAATCAGATTAAAAAAATATTTAATAGGCCGCGTAGGTACAAGTTAAAATACGGTTTGTTTTAAAGTATCAACAATTTATATCGTTCGCGGATACTTTTTTGGGAAACTATTTTACACTCAGGGCAAGCTTTTATCTCATTCATAAGCATCAATATACCAATCTATATATTATTTCCGAAACGATGCGGCAATAACATTCCCATCAATGTATTAAAGAAGAAATTGTCTGCAAATCTTATCTATGTCATTGTCTATAGTGATAGCACTGCACATTTATTAGATGATTGACAGACATACTAATGTATGTTTATTAGTTGTTGTGTACCTACCCCAAGCACAAGATTGAACAAAGCTTGAAGTTGTGTCACAATATTTCATTTAGCTCTTTGGATCTTTACATAGCTTAAATCTTTTTTCAGGAAGTATAGGGAAGTAACCAACATGACGGTGAGGCCTCTGCCAGCAGCATTGCTGAAGAAAGCACAAAATGAGATCAATGAAGACCCTTCGAGAGTTGCTGCTGATATCGAGACCCTCAGAAGCTGGTTAGCCAAGCAACAACATTTAGGTTCTGTACAACCATGTGAGTGCGATATACAGATTATTACGTATCTAATTTTTATTTATTGATGTGAGATGCATAACAGGCCAGAATTTTTGATTCAATTTTGGAACTATTGAAAGCTGTATTATGTATTTTTATCTGAGTTGATAGTTAGCGGCAGTGTTTATTCTAAAAATATTAAGAGTTATGGGAAAGCGCTAAGTTTCTGTATGCAACACAGCGAAAGAAAAAATATTTAGCCTACTACTGCCATCTATTGCTTTCCTTATATCTTACATGCATTGAAACGAAAGGTCTTGCTTTTAAAGTATGCTACCGTTGTCAGACTTCATTCTTTTGTAGAAGAGTATAAATACAACGGTAGATGGCGCTTTTACAATTTCTTGTTTTATAATAAATTAAGTTTTTTTCGATTTTATGTACAAAAATACGAAATTGACATTATTTTTTTTTAATAAAATTCAATTCTTTCAGCTGATCAATGGCTTTTAGCATTTTTACGAGGTAGCAAATTTAGTTTAGAAAGAAGCAAAGAAAAATTAGAAATGTACTACACGCTAAGGAGTCTAGTTCCAGATTTCTTCTCAAACCGAGATCCTTTAGGTCCAAAGGTGCAAGAGATACTTAAGTTAGGGTAAGTTATGCTTGCTAAGAAAAGATGTAGTATGTCCTATTACCCCAAGAAAATTAATTATTACATAAATAAATAAATAAATAGTTTTTATTAAAATGGTCGCGGTGTTAGAATGGTAACTTTTTTTAACATTAATTTACTTCTAGAATGTTTGTGTCTTTAAACTCTTTATTGCACATAAATCAAAAATATCAAAACATTACATAAAAAAGAACATATACAAAGGCAGTACAAAAGTAGAATCTTACGGCAGTATCTTCAAAGGCCAAGGCTGTAACTCCATTAATAATATTTCTGTATTCGTTTTAAAATTAAAACACAATGACTGAATATAAAACATGATTTCTTATAAAATATTATTTATTACACCTACTTGCGCAAAGAATTGAAAAGTAGTCGTTATAAGTAGGTACTAACAATATTTCTTGTATATTCATTCTCAGTAATATATGTTTATGTTTTTCTAAATTATTTTTCAGGACATTTTTGCCATTGAATCGTTGCAAAGCCGCAGACTCTCCAAGAACGAGCATTATTCGAATTGGCCTGTTCAATCCGTCGAAGTATCATTTAACAGATCTGATCAAAGTGTCATTGATGGTGACGGAAATCCTCATGCTGGAAGATGATAACTTCACCGTATCCGGAGAGGTAAAAGAATTGTATGTTAAGAGCAGATAGCAATTAATAATGTGGGTTACCACTTTATTGATTAAATAACTAATTATTGATTAATAGCGAATGTCTGCTGTTTTAAGTTTGGTCAATGCTTTGTCAATTTCTGACCGTCTTCTGTTTTATTTGCTCATTCGCATATGAGATGTACAAAAAACTCTACAATTATTTTTATTTCCTTCTTTACAAACCTTATCCTGACAATAAGGAACACATTTAAAAAATAACTATTCAATTTTGATAGTAGTTCGGAAATAACTCGCTTAACATTTAGAGGATTTATTTTTATTTAACGCTCATGTGGATAGCTTCTGCTCCATCATGCGGAAACGGTGTTCATCCCTGGTGCGCAGGGTTCGGGTCTGCCCGGCTTCGAGATAGCATACTAAGCGTGTTTACGAATAGGTGAGACTGTCAGTATATGCACCATTTTCTAAGGTGCATGCCTGGACAGCAAAATATTGATAATATAGTATTCTTCAAAATCTCTGATTCTATTTATTTAAAACAAAAAAAAATCATCCAACAGGATGTGATAATAGATATGAAGAACGTAGGAGTGAGCATTCTAAGCCAGTGGACCCCAGCAATGGCCAAAAAGGCCACTGCGTGCTTCGAAAAGGCCCTGCCGGTCAGGGTCCGGAGCAATCACATCCTGAACACTCCTACCGGCTTTGAGGCAGCATTCACCATCCTCAAGACCTTCTTAGGAGAGAAGCTTAAAAAAAGGGTACGATATCTGTGTTTTTTACTTAAGCTTTATACGGACTAAGCAAAAGTTGAAAGGGTTACCGCGGCCCGGGAAATAGCAAGAACAAGAAGGAACATGGACGGTATTTAGTTAGTAAAAGTCTTAACACACTCTCCCGCTACACCCAGAGCTAATTTGGCCGCACCCTATACCGCTTGTACGCGTACAGATCGACTATATTATACGCATTGCTACCCGTTCCCCGAGTGTATGCGTGACTGCAAGTATGGATATGAAATTCCTAGGCCACGCGAAAACAACCAAATACGCGTACCTATGTACGCACTATCCATAAGTCGTTGCTTCAGGGCACCTCCGCATACACTGTCTCGCAGTCTTTATTTAACGAAAGACGACTTAAATGACGCATTTATCTGGCAATCAGGTACACGCTTGCCTACATGGCAGAAGGATTATCTTAACAAGTTTCTTGCCCAATTCAACATGGACTATTTTTGTCGATATTTGTTTTATAACAAGCGTGTATTTTAAATAAATAATTTCTAACAATTACACCAATTATGTAGTTCCCAAATAAGTATCATTAAGAACTTGTGTTATGGATAGGTACTAAATAACGGATAAATATAATTACATACTTTTTTTTGTAAATACATACTTAATATACATAGAAACACCCAGACCAGAACAAATATTCATGTTCAAATAGACAACGCCTTTATGTTTTGGGAACAACAATGGCGAAAATAGACTCAAGAATGGATGTTAAAACTCACGCACAGGATTTCAGAACCTTGTGTGTGAGTTACCTTATTATCCTAAAAAATGAAAGATATACTTATATTGTATTTTCAGATACAAGTTCACAACCAGAACTATGCAGCCTTGTATAAAGAAATCCCCAAGAGTATATTGCCAGTCGAGTATGGAGGTGAAGATGGGTCTACCAAAGAATTAACCGGTAAGAAAACCAATACTTCGGCTCGCTTGTCATACAAACATTTTCAAGCTACCCCAAGAATTGGGCCTCTAACATGGCTTAACTACTTTTCACAGAAATATCCGAGACCATACAATGGATTAACGTGTTTTTCGAAGCACGGATCGATTTCGATCCAAGGATTAATCTCCGTAAACGCTTCATTTCGGTGATTTATTTACGACATCTTATTGTTCCGACTACCAGCGCATGAAAGTAATTTAAATTAACACATACATATTTATTTCACGTCCTCCTTGATTCCTAAGTCATTCTCATGTCTGCCCTTTTAGATGGGCAGACATTCAGTGGGCTCGAAAAAAATTCTTCGTTTGTAAGATGATCCCGTCTTTGGAATTCTCTTCCGGCACATGTGTTCCTCTGCTCCTATAGTCCCGGGTTATTTAAGAGGCGCGTAAAGCCGCATTTGCGCTGGCCGTCATGTGTGGGTACGCTTGTTATTTCACTTATGTCATGGTATGGAGTGCCCTAATTTTTTTTAAGTGCATCGACTTTTTACCAACCTGCCGGATGTGGGCATTAAGGCGAGTTACATTAAAAAAAAACAAAAGACAGAGAGCTAAGCTAAGTCTTTTATGCTGATTGCTAGTACAAACTTAACTGCTGTAAAAGTTATATTTCAGTTTTATTTTTACAGACGCAAATCCTGTTTTGGCCGGTTAAAACAGAAATACCCACAGTTAATTTAAGATAGGATCTTTGTAGATAACGATTTATTTATTAACTAGCTACACCAACATAGCATATAGCATATATAATATAGTATATATAATAAATAGGTACCTACCATATCCTAAGATAAATCCCAATTAAAGGTATAAACAGCGTTGTCTCATACATTTAAGTGTGTTAAATCATAGTGAATACATCCACTACGGAATAAAGGTACGTAATTGGGTACGGAAATACTCAAATTTGAACCTTATTGCAGTGAGTCACGGTCTGAAATGTAACAATTCACGTTCGTCCTAGTCTGTGAGGACTTATAAAAATTTATTGTAATATTATATTAAATGACGTCACATAAATATTAACACTATTTTACTGTATTTGATACTAACACTTTATTGTGTTTTTTTTATTTTGGCAGACGTTTTTTTTATTTCTTTCGGTTTTGAGTTTAGGTATTTATTGCACATATAAATGTAAGAAAATGGGGAACTTAATGCCTAAATCATTATTTCTAGGGTATCAGAGAGGGTTAGAGGCGGTGCTACAAACTAGAAAAAAGTAATACTTACCTAATAATAAACTTAAATAAAACAAAATACTTCTAAACATAATAAATATATAGGTACATATAATACAGGCAAGATGATATTAGAGAGCCTCTTTTCGACGAGGACTTACATTTTTTTTTAATTTTTATTTATTTATTAATTCATAATAACAAAACACATACAATTTCATGCAGTAAGATGCCAACATAAACTCTTAAAATTTTTACCAGACATCGCTGTTGTCAAATTAATTACAAGAACAAGACTACAAGAGTACAATGAGTGTACAAATAGTAATTATGCAACATAATTTTGAAGACGTTTGTTACTCTATGCAGGTTTAATATCAACAGGCAGAGCGTTTCATCACTGAGTAGCTTTAATATGAAAAGAGTTTGCGAAAAACCCTTTATGATACTGTGGAGTAACAAGAAGCAAATTGTTAGCCGAACAAGATCGCGTGAACACTCACGCGACTCGCGCCTTGATTTCAGTAGGTACCCAGACGTACACACGTCTGGGTATTGAAATCAAACCTTGCCGACATACTACGTCGATGTGTATCACAAGCGCTAAAAATTTACAGCGCATCTTTAAGTAGTATCCAATACATTGTTATAAATAAAAAAATTATAGTGATCAGATATTAAATCAATCAACACGCTATGACAATATATGAACTAAAACTTTAAAAGTTAGTTCTCTTCGCCAAGCGGTACTAGATTTAGCACCGCCTCATCTAAAGTAGGTACCTTAGTATTTACATATTGGAGAACGGTGGAAAACACAATGACTTGCCACTTTTAACTTCCGCCGAGTCTGTCATTATAGGCTCTAACTTTTGACACTTACGTGCTAAGCGATGCAAGTGAAAGTTGAAATAGCCGGCAATCATTCAGCGAGCCTATTGAGGAAGATTATTTAATGACGTATAAACACTTGAGTGTCCACACGCTTAACTTTTGCCATTTTGTATGCAGCTGTTACATAAACGTCAGAAAGATGCCATACGCCAACTTCTGAACTTGCAGATTTTACGTCATTGGAGTTTTATGTACTTACTGTGTTTTTTTTAGCTTTTTTAGAAAATAATAAAAAAATTAAACTTAAAATTAAAGTACTTATTATGCTTTTTTTCCCAAAGGGGTTGATAGAGGCATATTATACGCCTACACTTCGCCAATTATATAGTTGGTGCGTTAAGTCTAAATAATGGTGGCAACTGTTTTGCCACTAAACTGTCAAATAGATAATATTTTACGTAAAGTAAAAATACCAGGCATTTAGCTACAATAAAAGTACTTTAAATCGGATATTAATTTATGATAAATGACCACCTCACCATATCTGGAAAGCTCTCCGCGACGCTCCTCAGGTCGTTGGCTCGATTCCCGCACAGGGCAAACATTTCTAGATCTTCTTGAGATCCAGATTCTCAGATTGGCTATGTCTATGTATTATGTGTTACAATTACAAAGAGAAAAAGCATATATATTGTGCGTTGTCAAGTAGGTATTCATAGTTCAAGCTCTTCTTAGTTTGGGAATAAAACCCTTGAAGACATCTCAATGTTAAGCTTGGGACTACATGGCTCAACGGCTTCTGTAAAAGAGATAACCAAGAAAATAAGAAACTTCGTAGACTGACTGTAAGCTTAATATCAAGCAGCTTTAACTCTTCAATTATCTAAGCCCATTAATTACACTACCTACTACTACTCCAACCCGCACTGGGTCCGAGTGATGGAATATGACCTTAATCCATCTTACCAAGATAAGTTTGTAATGCATTTGTTTCTTTTCGTTACAGAATACTGGAAGGCGAAGGTGGAAAGCTATCGTGATTGGTTCCTGAACGAGGAGAAGGCTAAATCTGACGAGTCCAAGAGAGCAGGAAAACCAAAGACCACTTCAGAACTGTTTGGAGTAGAAGGCTCCTTCAGAAAGCTTGAAGTAGACTAGAACAGCACTCATATTTATTTTACAAACTTGCAGTAAAGCTATTTTTTTGTTTGATTAAGTGTTTTTTTAATTCTTTTAATTAAAAAGGTTTATTTCCAAAACGGTGTTAATGAATATGAAGAAAGAAACAAAAAATTATATCACAATAAAAATTAAACCATACATCAACGACAGATCGCACCCTTATTTCAAAACCGTTACTAAACGAAATTTTTACGATAATAATCTAATAACGCCATCTATTTTAAATCGATGATAACTACAAATAAATCGATAATCCTGAAATTATTTTTTTTCGTTTAGTAACAGTTTCGAAATAAGGGTGCGAGATGTTCCGTGGATGTCAGTATAACTGCAATCCGCTCCCGCTTCGAGGTTGTGGGTGCAATGTCCTAACGAAGCAAATATTTGTGGACATGAACTTTAATATCCGATATAATAAGCAACAGCTGTCAAATGTCCAGGTATATTCGTATATGTATAGAATAAAACAGAACATGTAACCAAAATTTTGAAGAAAGGGCAGGTCAAAAGTATCCTAAACCGACGGGCGTGTATGAGAAGGTTAATGAGTGTGAATGAGGCTAAAAGTGTGTGCCATGATCGTAGCAAGTGGAAGGATGTATCCTCTGCCTACCCCTACAGGAAAGAGGCGTGACATTATATAATGTAGGTAACCAAAATGGATTCCACTGAGTTATCTTGGCATGTCATTTTATGGCCAGGACGCGGTTTTCTTTGGTTTTAGACAGATAATTTTATTTTTATAAAAAATTACACTCAACACTTATCTTTTTATAAATCGTTGTCGTTTTTTATTACATCTTTGAGTAAATATTTAATTATAAAACATATTGTATTATTTTAAAATTAAAAGCACATAAATCAAATTATATATAATTATAATACTGTAAGTGTAGGTAAATTAATTGGTTCTACACAAAATCAACTTCAAATTGCGCATGTAAAATACACGCATTGCGTTTATAGTAAGTCAGTCATAATGTTGTCATAAACTTGGAAATGAGATTTAGAGCACGGCTCTCAAGACCCACAACTCAGTGTTTAAAGAATCGGCCAGAGCGTCTAGTTATACCTACATTGTAAGTCTTTGGTATCGACCACGTTTCTAATGATGAGGTAATGAGTATGCTTGCAAAGTTCGTGAAAATGGGCTTAAGTTTTTCTAAATTAAAAATTAACTTTTTCAAATCCTGATAATTATGTTAATTACCCTAAATTACTGTGGGTTTTTGGAAAACTAAAATATTGCTTATAATAAAAGGTGTCATGTAATAGTCGTGGACATAAATAAAAAAACAGTAAATATAGGCTTAAATCAGTTACGGTTTGCCATAGTTAACTTTGGGAACTTCCACTTGAATCGGTTCTGTCAAACCGTTTGAGTTATGGTTAAATGTCCGCAATACATCATCTCTATGGGGCGAAGAGATTCCTCAATGGTATTCAGCACCGCAAGTAGATTATTGGACGAAAATAACATAAATGTACCATTTCAGTAATTAAGTCTTTTATATTATATTAATTAGTATTTTTGGAAGTGCTGAATAAGTTTATTTCTATCTTAATGTACAATTTTAATCTCATAAGTAAATAAAATAAAATAAAAAACATGTGAAAGGGTCAGGTATGACAGCCGGTGGCATAAAAAAGAAACTGTGGGTAAAGTAAAAATATCTGCCAAAGAACTTCAGCACAAGGAAATCCACTGCTGAACTTAGGTCTCCAAATTTTGGTTTGATTATCTCTATTGAACGTCACTCCTAAATATACAACACACGCAGAACAGTTTGTATCATTTTATGAGAGCGCCATTGAGACAAGTTGTGCGTAAGCGAAAAATATGTTTTTAAATAGATGGAAATATTTTTAAACTAAACCTAAGAAAGATATTACATAAAAAATAATAATAAGGAACATTATTTATTGTAAGTTTTATGAAAGCCTTCGCAGTCTTTATTTATTGGTGTTAAAATATATCTGAATCCAAAGATAACACAAATCTATAAATGTAAGATATGTAAGTATCTAGCTAGTAAGTGCTTATTAAAACATTTCGACAATTCGATTATCTGAGTTATCATAATATCAAAAAGTGTGATATACGTTTTCACATTCAAGGTAAAACGTAGAAATATTTTTTACATACTACGATTAGTCGCCGCTTAAAACAGAAACGACTCATTATAAAACAGAAATACTATGGTAAGTATAACTAATTTTCTCTCACAGCTTCGTCCAAGTCATTATCCTTATCATGCGAGCTGTATCTTTACCTTGCGGGCCCGGAATTCGCTTTCCGTCTATTCTGCCTCCGCTTCGCATGGTCTACGTCCAAGTGATCTAGAGGATTTACAGCTTCTTACTACAGGAACCAATCAGTTTTTGGAAAAAGTGGTAGGTACACAATTTTTAATCAGCAACGTTAAGAACCCTTAGATACGTTGAAGTTATGGCATATCATATGACATACAATGTTTGTAGTGACAAACTTTTGTTGTGTAAGTCGTGGATATAAATAAATAAATATATAAAATTAAGTTGATTCATCTTGACAGATCGTTTGCATTTTTTTTTCGAAACAGTGTATTTGTCACCTTCCCCTGTCACCCCGTGAACTTCTCACATACGACTAGTGTTATGAGTGAGTTTACGTTTGTTACAGGCTATTATTTAGTGCCAACTGGCTCTTTATAGATACGCCCATCTAGCTGTAATCAATTAAATTTTTTTTAAAAAAAATGTGGCTATTCGATTTTAGATTTTTTAAATTCTCAATTTTTTTAAAACTCTGGAACCTATTAACTTGTTAAAAAAATCGTATATAGTTCTTTGTGATTAATAAAAAAAATGCTAAGATAAAATGTACATACATTTAAAATAGTCTTTGGGGTGTTGTCCAGTCGTATCGTGTCGTATAAATGTCTTAATAGTTTGGCCTCGTCATCGCCGCGCGCGCTCTTTGTCAGTCGTGTTTAGTTATCACCGAGCGCGCGCGTCTGTCATGCGCACTCGCCGTGCGCACTGACATGTTCCCGAATACACATTCTGGATCGTGCTTGCGTTTTGTTGAAGTCAATACAACTCAATATGACGCAAGAAGATATTTACACTCGTGTCGACGACGAGCTTTCCTGCTCCGACAACATCGATGACGAAGAAGTTGTTATCAGAAAAAAGAAGGGCAGTGTCAGAGAAATGATATTACGATTTGAAAAAAGTTCCCTGAATGATTACAACTCGTCCAGTGAATCCCTGCAAACATCTAGAGAAGTTGGTAGCCTGACAAGTGTTGTGAACCCCCTTCAGTTGCATTTTCAACATTTGTGCCCAGTGACTAGATCTCATGATCGGAATTCAAATGTGTCTGTCAACTCATTGTTATCAAACATTTCGATTAACAGTTTCGAATCGAGTTCTTCGGGATTTATTTCCGATAGAAAGTCAGGTCGCGAAAGTCTGGTGCCCCACAGACCTGCACCACCACCGCCGATTCCTTTTAACCACAATTGTTCCTCTGAAGAAAGCAAATCGCCTGTTTCGAAAGACACCAGAAACGTAGAGAGGCGCTATTCGTTCACAACGCCGAATTCTTCACCTGTTGCAAATCGTCGTACTCGAAAACCACCAGTAATGAGAAGAAAATCAAATGTTAGCAATTCAAATGTGGATGAAGTTCATTGGTCTTACGGTGTGCGGCAAAGTGATTTAGAAAAGTTGTTAAGGTTAAAAAGATCAGAAGTGTCCGATCACGAGGATGATGTGAAAAGTGTTAGCACGGACTCTGAAAATGGGACCACTAGTAGTTCTAGAAACTCAAATAATAGTGACAATTCTGATAGGAGTGAAGAATATATAGTTAATAATGACGATGACGGTAGAATGGACACGCTTTCGGGCGATCATTCTACTGACACTTTGATAAATGAAGATAACAGTGATGAACAGGAAAATTTATCGGTTGTATCGGGAGAGTCAGGCGGACGTAGCAATTATGACAATGTTAGCATTAAATCTATATCGTCTTTAGATATGGTGCCGTACCAAAAGTATGATAGCATCACGGTGTCGTCAGACGAGTTCGGTTCTGAGGTTTGCCATGCTCCCGATACAGAGTTCTTAACTGTTAGTGCAGTGAACGAATGGTGTGTCTCAAGATCAGTAGCGCCATCATTAATGCCAGTGGAATCTAAACAGGAAAAATATAGAAGGTTAGTTTTAAAACAGTTGTTAATGCTTGTACCTTGGTTCATATCGTTTAAGTCATATAGGTATGCGAGATTGTATATTATCGGTTTGTATTCTGAGTATAATGATAACAGATATGATTAGAACGGCTTTGTTTCTTTTAATGCAATATGAACTTAATTTAAAGATACACAAATTGTAAGGATATATGGGGAGGTACTTATAAATAGTAAGCATAGAAAGTTAGCAAAATATAATCATTGTTATGTCACATGTCTGCCATAACGTTCAATAGGAGGTTTCACCTTGATGTTTATTCATATGGCTCGGAACAAATATAGATGGAAGGTACTTATTTACGTACCTGTTGCGTTGTACATTCCCATGTACAAAGAACAGGTGTTTAATTGAATTTATGCGATTAATTATATCTTGCCTGCCTTTTGCTGTTGAGTAATACTGTTTACTTAATCACATACTTTTAACCTTTGATGCAATAGAATTAAATGCTTTAAAAGTTAAAATTTTAACAAATACTTAATGTTGAAGTTCTTAACCTTAACTCTTATGTCAGATCTGTTTTGAAACAATCCAATTTTGTAGAATTTGACATAACGCAGAGCGTTTTATCTCACTGCGGTACCAATAAAACATATCGAGACGATGATTAGGAACATTATTGTACCTATGTCTATTATGTAGTACATACATACATACATTCACGCCTGTTTCCGCGAAGAGGTAGGCAGAGGCATATTATACGCCCACACTTAATATTCTGTAGTCATGAAACAATTTAATCTAGTCAAACAAAGCAATATAACACGTGGATTTGTTTATAAATAGTGTGTGTGTTGGCTACCTAAAACTATATTAGTAGGTAAGAAACTTTTATATGTTTTTTAACTTCGATCCGTTGATCGAAGTTTTTTAATTAACAATTAGTATACCGCTAATGACCGGTTTTATCGGGGAAATTAATGCGCTGGTTCGTTTCGTTTACTTTAGGTACCTACTTACATCTTTATGTCTAAAAATCTAAGACCAGTACATACTTAGTACTTTATAAATAGATTTTTCTATCTCTGCACAACAACGTTGTTTAAACATAGACCGGAACTCTTGATCAAGAAAATTCTTGACCAAAGGCAAAAACTGGAAAAAAAAGTTAAATTTTTTTTTACACAGTTGTCTTACCAGTTACTGTAAACTTTGTTATTAAATGTTATTATTCAGTAGATATTTAGTTTTATAATGAGCAAATTACTAGCGTTAAAACTCCAATTTTGTTTTAAATATAAATTTATGTTCTAACCAAAGACAATATGCAAAGCTCATACTAGCGAAAATGGTAATGTCTACTTTTTTGACAGTGCTTTATTTGGTAACAAGTAAGAATAAATTAAACTTGTGTGGTGTACTGGCGTGGGCTGAACAAACGTCAAGGAGTCATCAATAAATGTTTTTAATTTAGATGCATAGAATAAATGTAGCTAGTTTTTGTATGAACATTTCATGGATCACTCTAAGCGACGTTTTACTACCGAGAGAATACAATAAAGTATTTAATAATTAATTAAGCAATTAAGAACTTAATAACTGTGGCCTGAAATTTGTAATGATAACCTTTATTCGCAATAATAAATAGACACGAAAAATAATATTACAGTTATAAAAATTTACAGCTTCTGTTTTTGGTACTTTTACTGGTGAACTACTATTTTATTTTAAATGTAACTTGTGTAAATTAAAAAGGTGCAATGCTATAACCTCTCCACATAATTAACTTATAGAAAAAAAATACAGTTTATGTTTTTGGTAATTTAACTGTAGGCTAAATATCTATCACAAAAAAATTGTTGATGCTGGTTACCCAAGACAATTAAACGTTAACAATGGTCACCTATTTGAAGATTTGATATAATTATTTGTTTGGTAACATAAATATCTACACAACAAAAAGACAGCCTAAAATTGTATCTAAACTTACCTACTATACTATACTATGTCCAATAAAATCCACATAAAAATAAATTGCCGGCCTTTATTTTTGTACTCATCATAACTAATAAACAATCTCCGTAAAACAGCCGCAGAAGAAATTTTTACAGAACGCCTTAGTCGCTTACTTCACTGCATACTGTAGTGGCACGATAAATAACGCCTGAATTAATAAATTATTTACCTATCTAAGAACTGTTACCTGTCTGAATTTGGCTTCATTCTTTCGACTACCTAAAACACGGAGCTACGACCGTATTTTTTCAATGTACATAATAATGCTTAGACAAAATACAAGATCTCAGCATATGTCGCCTCCAATATGATTCCTGAGCAGTGCTGGTTTTAAGCCCTACCTAAAGAGATCCGATCTTCGTTACTACCAATTGTTAATATGTTTTTTCTGAACCGACTGTGTAAACATTTAAAACCGGATTAATATAAACAAACAGACTTCATGAATGTGGTAATATTTTTGCCCCGACGACGTCGAGAGGCGCGGGCGGATGGCAAGGTCAGACTTTGTATTTATGTTCTAGTAGTCACCGCCTTCTGATTTATCCTACTTCTGTTTTCTAAATGTAACTATGATTACAGTTTATTCCTGTGGTAAATGTGCTTATTTTTTACGTGAATCATGCCTAAGAGACTTGCACTATTGCCCTTATCCTTAATTTTTATTTTGTAATAGTTGTTGGAACAACTAAAAAAAATGTTAAGGTTAATGTTTGCTGCTAAATTGAATAAAATACCTTTGAATAATTTACACTGATTAGCATGAAATTTGGCATATAGGTAGATAAGATAATAGAAATTTCACGGAAAAACAAGATAGAAGCGTATCCCACGCAAGATATAATCTAATAATATAAATGCCAAAGATTGAAACGGCTCAACGAATATAATTATGCTCAGTTATTAGTATAGTCTAATGAAGTCGTCACAGTGCGAGTCCTATTATAAATGCTAGACGTTATAACATTGAATAGATTGTAGCGCTTCCAGTTTAGAGAGACGAAAGGATCTTTTAAGTTAAGCAGAGTATTCACGGGCCGCAGTGGCAGTGGCAGTGAGCCACAAACGCTTTGTAGACAAATGTACATACGAAGGCAATAATTTAATTTATGAACAACGCTTCTGCGAGAGCAGCATTACATTCAGCAGTCCTTAGGCACCTTTTTAAATATGAATTGTCAGTAGATTGAAGTCAATTTGACTTTATTTTTTGTCTTAATACAAATATTACAATAATAATAGTTCGCATGCAATCACGCCAATTATTTGGCTATTTACTATTATCATATGGTCTTCTAACTAATAAGTTAAGCTATCAGTGATGATGTTTATAAAGTATGTCCATTACCATTACTATATCTTAGTATTATCCTGGTTGCCCTAGACTTAATCTTAGGGACCATAGTCTGCTCAATGAAATAATTAAAATCAGATGATCTTCAGTTATTACATGGAGCGACTGCCGTCTGACCTCCACAACAAAAGGAAAATATATATATTAAGTACTAGCTTTTGCCCGCGTTTAAGTACTAGCTTTCGTTCGCGTGGAATAGTGACTTCCGGCAGATTTTTGATTATACCCACATAGTTCCCGATCTCGCGGGATTTTTGAGAAGTTCCCGCTCCCGCGGGATTTTCGGGATAAAACCTATCCTCTGTCCTTTCTCGAGTTCCAAACTATGTCTGTACCAAATTTCACACAAATTGGTTCAGTAGTTTAGGTGTGAAGAAAAGACAGATAGACAGAAAGACTGACAGAGTTCCTTTGGCATTTATAATATTAGTTTGGATGTCCCTTACCGAACAGTAATAAAAGAAGAAGCGGTGAGCTAATAGTCATAAACTTGACATTAAACAAAATATTCTTATCGCTAAGTATAAAATAATATCTGGAAGTAATTATAGTCAGTAATTGTTATAGCAGATCTTGACCTAGTTAAGGAAATTGTATGACAATTATGCAAATCAAGAATTTATTGATACTAACGTACTTATAATTTTTTAATATCTAATATAGGTGTGTGTGGCTCCTAACTAGATCTGAGATGCCCAAGCCAACCTCACCTGCAAGTGGTGCACCTGTCGATCAACGGACGAGGCTCTGACGTACATAAAAGTTCCAGATAAGCGGCAATAGGCTCGCCACCTATTACGTGGGACCAACAATATAGTTGGCGAAATGTTGGCGTATAATATGTCATTGCCTATCCCTTAGGGGAAACAGGTGGGACATTATTTATGTGTGTATGCTATCTAATATAAACCTACTATAGCCGGCACCGTACTGTTTATGGAATATAATGAACCGATACTTTAAAAATTCATTGCTAGCACATAAAAAAATACCTGATTGAGTTCCTAATAGGGGATTAGACGGCTAAGTTAGTATTTCTAGTGTACAATAAGGTTGGTTTAGGTTGGCAATTTATTAATTTTGATGACACGTTTAGTACGAACCATTATTTAATATTGATAAAAATATATGTTGTTGACAGAATCTTTTTACTTAATAAAAGTATATTTTATATATTTTTCTAGTTAATTTTTTGTAGACTTTATACCCTATGATATGATTGGTAGCTTATTAATAGTACCTCTATTTTAAACAAAATTAAGTATAATTTCAATTGACAACCGCCCTTATTTCGAACACTATTTGGGTGTTATTTCAATAGGCGTGGCATTATGCGCATATGCAAAAGACAACGTGTAACAATAAAATATGTTAAATGAAAAAGAGTTTATTAGTATTCAATTCTAGAGTGGACTTCTTTGCGGGAAAGTGAAGCGTCATGTCTGCAGTTTTGTTTTATTTTCTAAAATTTGTGATATTTCGAACATTAATGTGTAATAACGGTGGATTATTAACCGTTAAGTGTTTGTAAACCTACATGCGTGTTGGTAAATGAAACAAAACAGTGCAACATCACTTATTCTCTCAAAAATTCCATGAGAGATCTCAGTATAGTCCCACATCTTTACTGGGGACTCAAGGGGTTTAGGGGAGGGCATCTCAATTACCATTTATCATCTTTTCACGTATCATTCTCATTTACTATGATTAATATTGTATTAATTTATCTCTTACTTGACACTGGCTAAATGTGCTAAACGCACGAAGCCAAATATTTAAAAGAAAGATAATAATTCTAGAATGTAATCTACAGCTACATTGAAGATTATCACATCTAATTAATAAACTGTTTTTTTCAATTTATCAGATACAACATACTAATACAAATTTTCAATTAAACCTTGTTATCTCAAGGGGAGTCGTAAGAGCCGACGAATAGAAATCCTACCTGTTGATGGGCAGCAGCTTTATCCTGTGTACTGGCTTGAACTGCGATCACCAACACGCCTGATCAGCGTGGTGATTATGAGCAGAGTTTTCGTTACTGGGGGTACAGTAACGAAAACTATTGTGGAGGCCAATATTTATATGGCTGAAATCATATGGATGACCAATATCAGTAGGCAATTTACGAAATTAGCAAACTGCTTTCCGTAAGAAAGCTATACATTGCGCAAACAGTTCTAAGGAAACACAAATCTCTAGCATACATCCCAAAATCTGCACATAAGCGAAGAAATGACGTTGTCGCAGTGGCGCCCACAACACCCACAACTAATACTGTCTTTGCTGGTAGGCAATATTACAAGAGGTCTGTACAGTTGTACAATAAAATAAATAAAGACATATATTTATATGACAAGACACTCTGTGCTTGTAAAAATTTCTTTACCGTATAGCTAGCACATAAATCATATGACGAAAATAAAGCTGTATTAGATAAATTAAACATTTAAATCAATGTCAATGCCACATCTACTAGTAGTGCGTTCTTTATCGCTCCATGTTTGGTGAGTCCGTCCGTTCATACTAATATTCGCCGCTAGGACGGTAGGAGTAAAATTTTTATAAACTACCCTGTTTTATGTACTTAGATAATGTGTTTGTACGGCGCTCGTTTGTATTATATTGTGATCTTAGTTTAATAAGTAAAATTTTGTTTCTCAATAAGTAAATACCTATTGTAATTCTAATGAGAAAATAATAAAGTTCTTTAACCATAAATCAGGATATATAAATTATCAATTATATACATTATTTTAATATATTATTATGTTCATATCATCACTATTACTATTATAACTAATATTGTCTGCGATCAGTATAAGTTTTAATAATAATTTCTATGTTATTTTCATTGTTAGTGACACTGACGCACGCACATAGACCGATTCTAAAAAACATGACTGCAACTTATCTTATCTCTTTTTAAAACGTCTTCCACATATATTTTCGATTAATAATGTTTATCTAAATATGGTATTATCCAAAAAGTGGTGTGACGCATGACACCTACCTTTAAAAGATAAATTAATTCATAATCCTTAACAATAACTTCACATAGTATAAAATATAGTAGTCCAAAGTCTGTCTGCCCCTCTGCTGCTTATATCTTTTAAACTGCGCAACGAATTTCAATGCGGTTTCCACCACTAGAAAGAGGAATTACTTAATAATATTTAAAGATATAATTAAGTATTGTAGACGCCTGAAAACTCCCGTGCGATAGAATAAACTGGGGACGCGGATGAAACTACAGGCGGAAAGCTAATTACTTATAAGTTCAAAACACATGAGCATATTTGCAACTCGTAGAATATATTATTTTTTTGTTCGCTAGTTATGTAGAAAGCGTAGTCTTTGGATTATATCAGGGTATTTTTATACGATGCTTATACTCGTAAGCTTAGTCGTTATAGGAGTTCATTACAACCACTTTAAATGACTACCACTACACCATTGATGACGAAGATGGTGTACCTACGAGTAAAGCACCATATTTAGCAATAAATTAGCAACATAATACAAATTAATGCTATCAATCGATAAAGTAACTGCGTTTATATTATTATTAAAGAAAAACTATTAAAAAACTATACTACCGTTTGGGAACTATTAGGTATGCCTCTGCGGCCGTTCGAGTACCTTTTTAAAGTTATAATAAAAATAGTAAAAGTAGTAATATCGTCTACGTGATTTAAAATTTTACAGTGTATACAGGGGTCCTACCACGAGCTGTGGACCCCAAGCTAAAAGTGGTGCATCAAGACTCTGCTAATGATTAAAAAAAATATCGATTTCTTCGCAATATTAACTACATACATACATAATACACGCCTGTTTCCCCCGAAGGGTTAGGCAGAGGCATATTATACTCCCACACTTCGCCAATTATAATGTTGGCCCTAAGTAATAGGTGGCGAGTCTATTGCCGCTAACCGGGAGCCTCGTCCGTTGATCAGCAGGTGCACCACTTGCAGGTGAGATTGGCTTGGACTCCTCAGATCTTGGTAGGATCCCTATATACCCTATACATCATTGTCATAATCTCGTCAGCACAGGCATCCATACATCCGTATGGATGCCTGTTCATACATAAACTAAGTTAAGAGGAATTCAGGCAACATTTGCCAGTAGTCATACTGATGACTGCCTAATACAATGATAATTGTAATCAACGGCTTTATGTGCGTTCTGAAGAGTTTATATTAGAGTGTCAACATGCTTAACTTTAGTATTAAATATTAAAGAGTTATAAAATATGTCGTTAGCTCCGTGTCTCGGAAAGCACGTTAAGCCAGTGCTCTCGGCTGTCTTGAAATTTATGGCTGTTGTTTTTAGAAAGCCAGTGCCTTCTCATATCCTGACAGTTGATTTAACGATTGTATGATGTAATCCTCTGCATTCGCATCGCGTAATAACTAAAATTCAGCCAAAATCTGGTTACTTTGGTTAAAACGACCCAGGGTCTGCTCACTGAGCTAAGCCAGTGAGCAGACCCTGGGTCGTTATCCTAATTCTTTAACCAGAATAAATTATAGAATTATGGTTAATAAATATTAGAGATGTCAAAAAATAACACCACCTACTTTTCCACAGACGACTCACAGAACGGGTAAATGAGCTCATACACACGGAAGGCGTGTACGTGGAGAGGCTCCGTCATGTCCTGGACTGCTACATCCCGGAGATGTACCGGGACGACCTGCCCCTGCCCCTCTGCGGGATGAAGTGGATCATCTTCTGCAACATCGAGGACATCTTTAGGTTCCACTCGGAAGAGTTCCTGCCTGCCCTCTGGGAGTGTGAGCACGACCTCCGCAAACTAGGGCAGTGCTTTAGGAATTATGTAAGTAGTTTCTCCATTACTAACATTTTATTCCGTGTGGTAGCGGCAACTTCAAAGAATTCTACTGCCACGTGTCTCGCTCCAGGGTATTGTATAAAGTTGGGGAGTCCCCCCCTTTTTTTTTTTTTTATTTTCGTCTGTAAAAAAATGCTGCTTACGCACTGTCTCCCGGCCAAAAGGGGGAGACCGGGAGGGGGTGTGGGGCTCACTGCGGCAGACGCGACCACTGCAGTCCTACCCACTAAAAAACTTCAGACGACGCCCACCGCTGTTGAAAAGGGGCGAGGTACCAGTGCCTGGATTTGTAGCTTCTGGTACCCCGCTCGCGGCCAACGTCCCCCGGATCAGAACCGGGGAGACCTCCTCAGGGAGGCGCAATGTGCAGCGCCCCCCCTACCTCTATGTGCGGCCATGGCGTAACTGGCCGACTTCGGGGGGGGGTTTATGGCGAGACGGAAGGGGCCCCCTGCCCCCGCCGCCTAAGACCCCCCGGGCGCTGCCTGACGGGCCCTCCTGGCCCGCCCGCTGCGCCAACGGCGTAGCCGGAGAGAGAGCGGATCCCGCTCCCTCTCCCGCTCCGCGGCCTCCTTCTGCGACATCACCACTTCGCAGAAGGAGGCCATCGCCTCCCACGCCGTCTCGCTGTCCACCATCTTTTGTATGATGGTCGGCAGCGAGAGAGCTACTCCACCCAGGGCCGCGGCTAACGTCGACCGCGGCCCCGCCCACGCAGGGCACGCCACCAAAGTGTGCTGCGCGGTGTCTTCCGCGCAGTCACAGTGGTGGCAGCACCGGGTCGATTCCCCCCCGGCGATGTCACACAGATACTTTCCGAAACAACCGTGCCCGGAAAGCACCTGCGTGAGCCGGAAAGACATCGACCCCCACCGACGGCCGACCCATCGCTTCAAGATGGGCCCGACCGCCTCGAGGATACGGCGCCTCGAACCTTCAGCACCCTCGGCACTCCTCAAGAGCTGCCGCCGCCATGCGCCCAGAGCCTGCGTCTGAGCGTCTCTACGCCATCGCACCACAGTGTCCGGTGCGGGGCGGAGACCCTGGCTCCGGGATTGCGCGCCACGCCAGAACACCGCCGAGAGAACCTCGGTATCGAGGTCCCACGGAAGAGACCCGGCGAGCGCTGGCATGCGCGCTCATGGGAGATGGTGCGATACCCCCTAGCAACACGAGTCGCCATGACTCTCTGCGGCCGTAGGATCCGTCGATGGCGACCCGATACGGAGCTCGCCCAAATTGGGGCCCCGTACAAGGCTTTGGATCGCATCACCCCCATGTAAAGTCGACGGCAACTGCCGCCACTTCCCCCGAGATTGGGGAGCAGGCGAGATAGAGCTCCCGCCGTGCTCACCAATCTCGGTCCTAGGTGCCGAAGGTGAGCTTCGAAGTCCCATCTGCTGTCGAGAAGGACGCCGAGATACTTCAGCGTGTTCCCGACAGGGATGGGAGTTCCTCCAATCACAATACTGGAGCCTAAAGGCGGCCGCCTCCGGGGACCATGAAAAACGATAGCCCCGGATTTGTGCAGTGCCACCTCAAGCCCCAGCCGTGGGGAGTCCCCCCTCCCTCCCGGGTGGTTATGAACAGTCGTTCGAAAGAGTTACCGCGGCCTTGGTGTTGCAGGCCTAAGAGGGAGATGGATGGTTTTTAGTCAGTAAAAGTCTGTCACACCCGTCTGCTTTTCCTACAGCGGAAGACGCTCATTTGATAATATCCCATCCGAAAAACAAAAAGATACCGTATAAGACGACTGGGAATGTTATCTCCGTTAGTGTCAATGTGTGAGAAGGGGTAGTCACCCTTCACCATTTAGAGATCTGTGTGCTAAAAGTGAACTGTTCTACACATGAGGAGTATTTAGATCATTTTTTAATAGTTGTAGCAAAGGGTTTACAACTTTTTTGCGTCCTTTATGCGGGGCGTGAAACGGCATTTTAGCAGGCCGTCATGAGTGAATGCGCTTTGTACCGTGCTTATTTCACGATATGATGCTCTTTTAAATTATTTATTTTTTGGACTGCATCGACTGCTTACCATCAGGCAGAATATAGTCATTATGACGTGTCACATTAAAAAAAATTGCAATAGGGGATTGTGTATATGGGCATGAGATTAATAATTATATAATTATGATACAACACAGTCTATCTTCCAATAGAACAGAGTGATAGGAAGTTACTAAACGTAAAGACTCACCGTAATTTACGCTAAACGTTGTAAGAATAGGTACCAGATAATGTTATATATTCTTCTATATAAATACAAAATACATACAAATCTTTTTACAGTTATGTAAAGTTAAAGTTATTTAAGTAGCACGCGGTATAGTAATATTTCACCTTGAAAATAAATTCGTTCATTATTTTTCATAAATGACCGTAAACTCTCAGTTCTCTCACTGAACTCTAATGACGTCACCAATATGTGAACAAATAACGTATATTATTTGTCTCAATGTTCATTACATTTTAATGTTCAATATTTCTACGTGACTTTTATATTAAGAGACATCTGATATACTGCGCCGTTTTCACGTTAGTTATTATAACTCATTTTGATAAAAATGTTTTATAAAGGTGTGATAATTTCGTCTAGTGTCAACGTGGGCGAAGGGTGGTAGCCAGTTATTAACTCATTAGACACAATTCATCTACAGATCTCTGTGCCAAAAATGAACTTAGTTATAATTATATAGATCTCTCAAATAGTTGTAGTAATATTCATGCCGAATTGCGGTACAAATTGTTATAATTGGGATATTATGTTTGTAAATTGGTTTGTTTGTATGTATGTTTGTTTGTATATACTTATGTTCGTTTGTATGATGTTTGTTTCTATTAGGTCGGGGAAAAAGTCTTTTCGCATAACGTAGGTATAAACTTATTATAAAATTTTTTTGACTGTACTATTTGTGTCTGGCTGGTTTTGGTAACATTAAAAAGGTTCCATTATAAAGAAAAGAAAAAAATAAAAAAAAGTTGTTTTCCGCTATTTTTCATTTGTTTTTCTTTCCGTAAAAATGAGTGAATCTAATGAAGAAATTCGATACATTTTAAAATTTTATTATAAAAAAGGCAAAAATGCAACTCAAGCAGTGAAAAACATTTGTGATGTTTATGGACCTGATGCAGTGTCAGTAAGAGTAGCACAAATTTGGTTCAAACGTTTTCAGTCCGGAAATTTTGATGTTAAAGATGCACCTCGCTCTGGTCGCCCTGTTACGAATAAAATGGACGCCATTTTTGAAAGAGTGGAGCAAGATCGGCATATTAGTAGTTACGATGTAGCTGAAGAACTGGGAATTGACCACAAAACAGTTTTGACCCATTAGAAGAAAGCTGGTTATACAAAAAAGCTCGATATTTGGGTGCCACACGAAACTCACTCACTCAAAGAAACTTAATGAACCGTGTACTCATTTGCGATTCATTATTGAGACGTAATGAAACCGAGCCGTTTTTGAAGAGATTGATAACTGGCGATGAAAAGTGGATCACGTACGACAAGAACGTGCGAAAAAGGTCGTGGTCGAAAGTTGGCCAGGCTTCACAGACTGTGGCCAAACCTGGCCTAACACGAAATAAGGTGATGCTGTGTGTATGGTGGGATTGGAAGGGCATTCTTTATTATGAGCTTTTACCGCCCGGCAAAACCATCGATTCTGATCTTTACTGCCAGCAACTGATGAGATTAAAGGAAGCAGTCGAGAGAAAACGGCCGGAATTGATCAACAGGAAGGGTGTGGTCTTTCATCACGATAACGCTAGACCACACACATCTTTAGCCACTCAGCAAAAATTAAGAGAGTTCGACTGGGAGGTCCTAGTGCATCCACCATATAGCCCTGACCTTGCGCCTTCAGATTTTCACCTGTTTCGGTCTCTGCAGAATTCTTTAGGTTCTGTAAGGTTGACCTCAAGAGAGGACTGCCAAAACTATTTGTCCCGTTTTTTTGATCAGAAGTCCCAAAGTTTCTACAGTAACGGGATAATGTCTCTGCCCACAAAATGGCAGAAAGTTATTCAACAAAACGGTACATATATATTGTAAATAAATGTAAATAAACTTTGAAAAAAATGTCTTGACTTTTCATACAAAAATACGAAAAGACTTTTTCCCCAACCTATTATTTCAAATGGTTAGTATACATTTATCAACTGGTTTGTATACGATCCTAAAATATGTATCGATCTAAAATATCTGATTCAGATATCTGATCAAGTTCGTAAAATATCTGATGATTCTTTTAGAACCTTCGTTCTTAAAATCAGTTTCTATAACAAATTTTATCACTAATAATTAACATATATATCAATTTAAGGGTTAGATGGCCATATTCGTTATTAAATTATTTTTATAGTACGTTTCGTAAATTATGATGACCTCTTTAACTTTTAATACCAGAACTATTTCTACAACTTTCTAGAGTTTTAAAAAAAGTACTTTTTCATACACTACAACATATCCAATATTAACATAAATTAGGTAAAGAGTTTGAAGATCATCACGACCTTCCTTTTTTGAGCCAAGAACATTTTCCTTGTCGAAATGGGGGGCTAGAATTTACGTTCACAAGAGCTTCGCCGTGAAACTAAGACTCATTAAGTTAATTATTAAGTTAAGTTTGATTTAATATATAATTTTATTTAATGAAATATGTCAAAATAGACGTATTATTCTGAAACTAGAAACTGACTGCAGATTTCAACTTACTCCTGTGAAAACAAAACTTTTCTAATTTCCAGTTGTACCACCTCTTAGACTGTGTATTTATGTAAGGTTTAATTAAAGTTCTCTTTTGTGTTGATTGTTGTAAATTGTGTCTTTTGTTTGTTCTATTTGTTTCCTGCTAATGAATAAAAAAATCTTTAGTATTTGTTTGTGTTATTATCGATTCTACATAATAATTGAGTCTCAATATTGATGTAATGATGGTTCTAGAATGGAAGCCATTGCAGCGTAATGCGCTTCAGCAGGCCGTGACACCGATATTTTACCTTTTTTTCTTTGGCATTTATACAAAGATTTACGGGGACTGCAGTAATTGCCCTGTTGCGTTCCACCTTGTAACTCGTTATTACCGCTATTGATTTAATTACTTTGCTGTGTGCTAATAAAAGTAGCTTTATATATTTCCTTAAAAACGTTAAAAAGAAGCAAGTTATAAACTTATATTTTCTAAAATATGGACTTTAATTAATTGTGATTTTAACAATAAAAAAATACTTTTATATTACAGCTTGATGTTTATGTTTGTATATACATAAAAAAATACATGCAAATAAACTTACAAACATAATATAGAAACAAACATCATACAAACGAACATATATAATAGGTTGGGGAAAAAGTCTTTTCGTATTTTTGTATGAAAAGTCAAGACATTTTTTTCAAAGTTTATTTACATTTATTTACAATATATATGTACCGTTTTGTTGAATAACTTTCTGCCATTTTGTGGGCAGAGACATTATCCCGTTACTGTAGAAACTTTGGGACTTCTGATCAAAAAAACGGGACAAATAGTTTTGGCAGTCCTCTCTTGAGGTCAACCTTACAGAACCTAAAGAATTCTGCAGAGACCGAAACAGGTGAAAATCTGAAGGCGCAAGGTCAGGGCTATATGGTGGATGCACTAGGACCTCCCAGTCGAACTCTCTTAATTTTTGCTGAGTGGCTAAAGATGTGTGTGGTCTAGCGTTATCGTGATGAAAGACCACACCCTTCCTGTTGATCAATTCCGGCCGTTTTCTCTCGACTGCTTCCTTTAATCTCATCAGTTGCTGGCAGTAAAGATCAGAATCGATGGTTTTGCCGGGCGGTAAAAGCTCATAATAAAGAATGCCCTTCCAATCCCACCATACACACAGCATCACCTTATTTCGTGTTAGGCCAGGTTTGGCCACAGTCTGTGAAGCCTGGCCAACTTTCGACCACGACCTTTTTCGCACGTTCTTGTCGTACGTGATCCACTTTTCATCGCCAGTTATCAATCTCTTCAAAAACGGCTCGGTTTCATTACGTCTCAATAATGAATCGCAAATGAGTACACGGTTCATTAAGTTTCTTTGAGTGAGTGAGTTTCGTGTGGCACCCAAATATCGAGCTTTTTTGTATAACCAGCTTTCTTCTAATGGGTCAAAACTGTTTTGTGGTCAATTCCCAGTTCTTCAGCTACATCGTAACTACTAATATGCCGATCTTGCTCCACTCTTTCAAAAATGGCGTCCATTTTATTCGTAACAGGGCGACCAGAGCGAGGTGCATCTTTAACATCAAAATTTCCGGACTGAAAACGTTTGAACCAAATTTGTGCTACTCTTACTGACACTGCATCAGGTCCATAAACATCACAAATGTTTTTCACTGCTTGAGTTGCATTTTTGCCTTTTTTATAATAAAATTTTAAAATGTATCGAATTTCTTCATTAGATTCACTCATTTTTACGGAAAGAAAAACAAATGAAAAATAGCGGACGCCACAACTTTTTTTATTTTTTTCTTTTCTTTATAATGGAACCTTTTTAATGTTACCAAAACCAGCCAGACACAAATAGTACAGTCAAAAAAAATTTATAATAAGTTTATACCTACGTTATGCGAAAAGACTTTTTCCCCGACCTAATATAATAGATGTTCTGAACGAATATAATTATTGCAAAACTATCGTTAAACAGTTCTATAAAAAATTGCCAAATTGCAATTTTACGTAACTTCTGAGTAAAAATTAAGAAATATGTTTAATTGTATAAATAGCCACCGCCATATACACTAGTAAACAATATGAAGTGTCTGCTTTAAATTTGTATATGAAAGTAATTTTTACAAAAAGTATTTAAAAAAACTGTGTCCATAAATTTATTTTAACAAAGTACCTAGGTATACGAAGTGCGCTAGATTGCTAATGCAGAAAAGATCAAGCAATGACTGCACTGAGTGTTTTCAGTTCCTTTATTCTTCCCAAATAGAATTACACCATTTTTCAACAATATCATTTTAAAGGTTCTGGAACATGCCTTTCGGATGCTCCCTTTCACATTTTTAAGTTCTGAGGAAGCATTTAATTTGGTCCCAAATACAAAAAAAAATTGTACATATATTATATGTCGAATTTTATTGCATAAATCAGTGGTAACATTATATGTATTCTTAATTAATTAGGTCTTTAAAATAACAGAATATAAGTTAATTCATATAGTACATACTTAATTCTCTTTTCACGGCATATTAACAGCTGTTAATATTAATGCATGCATATAAATAATAGGATACAATGAAGTAATCATTAAAGCAGTTTGCAGAATGAATTTCCATAGACTTATAATAAATCGAACTAGACTTGAAGACTAACTTCCCATTCCATTGGCACTATGCCTTTTGGTTTGTATAGACTATACTCGTAGTATGTGTTTGAAAAGCATTCGCTAAATTAGTAAGATACGGGTTTTGAAAATCTTTTTTTACTATTCAATGCTTCAAAATTTAAGATGACAGAATATATCAGTATATAAAACACCAATTGACTCAAACCATTGGTTTTTTGTTTACAAGATAATACATCCCTATATACATAATGTCGCGCCTTTTTTCCCCGAAGGGGTAGGCAGAGGCATATTGTATGCTCACATTTCGCCAATTATATTGTTGGTCCCACGTAATAGGTGGCGAGCTGCTTTTCGGGATTTTATTAGTACGCCAGAGCCTCATCCGTTGTTTGGCAGGCACCACTTGCAGGTGAGGTTGGCTAGGGCTACTCAGATCTTGTTGGGATTCCTATACAAGATAATGTTGTATGTAATTAGGAAAACAGTCTTCAAATATCAAGCACTTCGCCGTTCCCACTTCAAGATGTTTGTCATTTACTAGTTAATCCACTATTTAATGAATTTCAACTCAGTAATGGTTTTTAAACTGGCAGTTGTTTTCTTAAATTGTGGTTCAAACCTATTGAAATCACAGCAATTAGTAGTAGTAGGTATTGAATATCAGTGAGTGACAAAACTTATGTTGTAATACTATTTAAAACCTCTTGTGTCTTGTGTCGAAAGTACTTAACATGTATTCGCAAATTGGCCAATATGCCAACTATTGGCCTTGTATAAAAATTTGTAGTATCTTTAACTAAAGGAATGTTTAGAGTGTAAGGATTCAGAGTGACTCAAGCGATATTACTTGAACAGATATTTTTAACAAAATTTCCATAATTTGTAACACATACCTAGTTTACAATAAGTAAAATAGAAGAGTCGTGCACTCTCACACACATGCATCTTACATGCTTATTCAATAACGAGGACACACTCACCCTTTTTTACCTTGTAACATTGTAATGTAATACTTCGTTTAGAAAGTAACTAATTTCTAAAATACAGTTATTTTACTCGATAAATTAAAAAAAAATTTACTATACAAACAAAACGTACAACAAACAGGAATCTTCCGAATATAATTGCGCGTTTGGTCTCCACTCAAGTTCTTTCCCGTAAAAAAAAGGTGCCGTGTAGTATCGGCCTAGAATAGTATCAACCCCTTTTATCTCACGGAGATGTGACGTGGACGTGAGATTCGGCGAAAATAAATCCAACAGGATACTAGGAATCCTATGTACTGGTTTATATTGCAATCACTAACCCACTTGCCCAGCGGGGTGATTATAGGAAAAAAACCCCAATAGACACAGAGATACATATTACGGCTGAAAAAATAGGCGTGTTAGTCGAAAATTAATTTCACATTCATATATCAGCTCTACTAGGGCCTGAAATGAATAAAATATTTTAATGTTTTCTTGTGTTCTATTGAGAGTTAGATTAAGAGTGTGAAAGCATAATGTGATCGAAAAGAGGTAGATCAGTCAATGACGAATAACCTAGATGAATGGAAGTTGTGAAGCTCCATATAACTTGAGGAGCCCTCTTGCCAGAGTGATAATGCTAATTACTGTCACTGATGTTATATTGCAACTCTGCTGTATTATTATATGTGTAATACCTACCTGAATTCCTGATGTTTTGAATCTTGACTATAAATAAAACACGCCAAATGCGCACCTGTCAGTTGAAACATAGATAAGGTTAACATAGCTTCATTGCAAAAAAAGTTAAGTTGATTAGAATTTCACGATCATCGAAAATATTTCTCGAAGTTTATGCGATATCTCTGTTTCTGATTATCAAGTCAACGCTAGAAGTATCAGTGACAGCCCTGTTCCAGTTAAATCTAGTTCTAAATAAGCTAATATTAGTAATGCACGACTACGATTGACAAGTGGGGATTTGTCGCCACGTTGCCCTCGTCGGCTTTGCTTTTAAGCCGCGTGAAAGTATTGGAATTTCACTGCAATATTATGAACATTTCCTTTCAATTACATTTACTAAAGTACTGTCAGTTTTTGTGGTTGTATTGCGTGCTATTTCAATGCTGTTGTGAATTTAGCCATTCTTTTCCTTTAATTTTAAAATATTCGTTATACGTCATCGAGCTGGGGTTGGAACTTAAAAAGAGTTCTATATATCGCATGCTTAAAGGAACATCGACCCATTAATAGATAGGTCAGGTTTGAGTTACGTACTTATACAGTCTTTCTATCTCTTACTGAGAACGAATCAATGTTAATTAAACGTTCAAAACACAAGCAGAATTACTAATTAATAAATCAGTATCAATTTAATGCGCTTACCTGTAGGACAAGTATTCTTTAGAAGATCTTCTTTAGTGATAACCCAAAAATCTTATTTTTGAGTTAAGTCACTATTCCATTAAGCATGCAATATAAAGAATATTAAGCAGATTTTATAGGGAGGTGGTCAAAATGCTATATATGGTATGGTGGTTTTGCAGCTAGTTAAGTCTACAATCTTACGAACGAGTACATGATATCTAGACGTAGTTAGTTCTTTTTGCGTGAATCAGAACGTTTGTAAAGATTATTTATTTAAACTCTTTATTGCACATAAATAAAAAATAACAAAACATTACTAAATAATAAGGACATGTACAAAGGCGAACTAATCTCTATAAGAGATCTCTTCCAGCCAACCTCATGAGGAGTCAGATAGATAAAACAAGGATAGGTAAAAAACATATGCAAAAAAGTAAAACAAAATAAATTAAAACAACAAATTTCGTATGAGTATACAATAGCAAATAATATATACATATACAAAACTCAAAAGAAAATAAATACACACTTTTAAATAGCAACAACGTACAATAATAAAACTAACAGACAATAGGAGAAATGTTTTTTTTTTTAAGATTAATGTTTTAGTGACGGTAGTTTAAAATTTATGACTTTAATTATGAAGATACGAGACAATCTAGTCTTCTGGCTATATATCATTATATAGAATTCGAAACATTCGGGATAAAATAGAAGAATAAACCGAAATTTACCTGTATGATAAATAGTTTTAATCCACATTAAAAAAATATAATAATATCAATAAATAAGTAAACGAATATTTTCGGAGAATGACACCTATAATTTTAGTTCCAAGATAAGTATTATTATGGACTTGTGTTATTTAAAATAAATATCGGAAGATAATATATAATTTTTTTTTCGAAATACTTACATACTTAATATACATAAGAAAACACCCAGACCCGAACAAATATTCATGTTCATGCATATTCGCCACACGTCATATCGGTCGTGGAATATAATAATATATAACTTACAAGGTACATCATTATTTAACTGCAAAGAGTTTGTTCTTAGTTTATTAATAGTTTCTAGTAATAGTGTACATACGTGTTATATGAGATAATTTGTATAACTTTTATTTACTTACTTTTCTAACTTATTCATTTTTGTATAAAAGATAATATTTTCGTCCCTTATCATCCTATGCCAGTTACCCTAGACTAAGCTTAAGGCCCAGGATTTGCACATTTGGTTTAACTTAATTAAACTTCCGTACAAAATGAATCTAATATACTTTTTCTTTTCGTTTCAGGAACAAAGGTTCAATATGTATGTAATGTATTCGAGGAACAATAAGAGAGCAACGAGACTGGTGTACGAAAACAAGCAATTCTTTCACGTGAGTTTATCTTATCATGTACATACATACATACATACGCACTAACAAGCCTGTTTCCCCGAAGGGGTAGGCAGACGCGTATTATACGCCAGTTATATTATTGTTCCCACGTAATGGTGGCGAGCCTATTGCCGTTTACCAGGCAACCAACTTTTATGTTCGCCAGAGCCTCGTCCGTTAATCGGCAGTGCACCACTTGCAGGTGAGGTAGGCTTGGGCTCCTTATGTCTTGGTAGAAAGCCTATACACCTTTTCATTATATATAATTTTATTAAAAGACGAAATCTTTTACCTATCTCTAACAGAACCTGGTGATTTAAATTGCTCAAGTGAAATGCTACTTAAATTATTACGCGATATTTTCTAATATCAAGTATATTTTATTATTTAAAAGTTTATGTTTACAAAACGTTACGTTATTAGGTCAAAGTATACTTAATTCTAAAGGAATATCTTCCAACAATTCGAAACAAATTAGAAAAATTTAAACAGACCCTACATAAAAGTAGACGACATGTGTAACAAAAACAAAACAAAATAAATCATACTTATTTAAACGTATACTTGTCATTAGCAAAAGCATTATTCAGTTTACAGTTGTACTTCATGGCTTAAAATAACGTTGTAAATCTTCCAATGTGGTGATTGGTTGCATCGATGTTTTCAACCATCACTCATTTTGGCACGAATCCTGCTCGTAATAGGCAGGTTATGTAGCTGTTATACGTTATGTTTAATTCTACAAACCCTAAAGCCAAACATCGTGTTTGGCTTTAGGGTTTGTAGAATTCCTACTCATTGGAAGCAGTAGCTAACAAAGTTTTGTATTCTGTAAATTAAGCTTTCCAGCAATTTTTACGTAAACTTTTTTTGGACTGGTTCCTACTCTGTATGTGTGCTACTAAAAGGTAATAAAATACTTTTAGTATCTTTTCTGATGAAAATTATTTATGTGTGGCTTGAATACTTTTTACACGACTACTATCATTATAGTTATACCTTACTTATATTGATTTAAGAATGACAAAACAATATTTAAATCAAATCAAAAATTATTTATTTCATAAACTATTATACAAAGTACTTGAAAACGTCAAAATTAAATATAAATATAAACAAACAATCGAAATGTTATTTATTACACTGAAATCACGAAGCTTAGATTGACTTATATGCAACAAAACAATTTACATACAAAAAATAATTTAATGTAAGTGAATCTAAGTGCCAGTTCTGAGCCACCGCTCTGTAAGAAGAACTGGCAAGAAACTCACAGGCTATGCTCTTTTAAATTTATCCATTGGTTTGGTACTTGAATAGAATAAATAAATAAATATTTTCTGACAATGACATCAATTATTTACTTTCATGATAAGTATCACTAAGAACTTGTGTTATGGATACTAAATAACGAATAAACATTCATAAATACTTATTTTTTGTAACAAAAATATTAAGTATAATATGCAAAGACACCAAGATCAGAGCAAATATTTAGAGCAAACAAAGATTTGTCCTGTGTGGGAATCGAACCCACGACCTCAGGAGCGGAGTGCAGATATACTCGCCTTCACGCCATATCGGTCGCCAAAGTAGCCGCAGATTGGTTTACATGATGTCTTTTCAAAATACGCCTGACAACAACTCACTCAATTCACAACTAATATCTCCCCCAGCGATCCAACATAACAAGAACATTGTTTTGTTATTAAAACTGGCTACAGTTTGAAAAATATAGACATATTGTGCAACAAAAATCCATAAAGAGAAAATTACAATACAACCCTTTTTTAATCGCAAGACCTTTTTAATGAGTACTGGCTTTACAGAGTTGTCATATGGCAAAATCTGCGTTCAAATCATCTTATAATGATCCTGTCCTGGGAACATCAAGTTTATGTGAGCTATACACCCTACTTATGTCTAAAACATTTTTGATATAGAAGTTTCTCAATTGGCCGCCCGCTAGACACCAACTCATGGTTTTGTATTTAACTAAATTTTCGTAGTTGATAAAGTAATATACAATTTTAGAAGGTTCTGTTATCAAGCAATATAATTGTTATCGCCGGGTTTTTCATGTAAAATATTTTGAGACTCATAATAACAAGCAGATAATAAAAAGGTCGCTCGACTAAAAATAATTAAAATATTTCGTTTGGCTTTACACTAATCTTTCAGGAAACAATAGAAATTACTATTCGTGAATCTTGCTATTGTTCTAATTTGTGCAGTCGTGTATTCAAATTCCTCATTCGCCGATCGTAAACTATTAATAACTAGACACATCAAATATAACCAATGTTTTTTGAACTACATAACTCTAATGCAGCAAATATTTTATATTATTTGACGCGGGTCTTAGCAATTAAGATAGGGATGTCTGTTACGTAGGTAAACAAATATATTTTGTTATTTAAAAAAATGGCAAAGCACTATCACAATGAGTACTTCCTATATGTTTTACTCGATAAAAGAAATATATTTTACGTAAATATTGAGTTAGTGTAAAAAATATTAGTCCCAGATTATATATTTGTAGCATATTTTGTAGTATGTATGACCGTATGGCTTTAATATCAATCAATACGGTAAATTAACAGTAAACATGGGTAAAAAGTAAATTGATACTGATTATTACCGGTAGCACGCACTACTACAGCCTGTATGGACACGACATAAACGTCATCTTCATTTTACCTTCATGTTTTTTTTCCGTTAACATACATACATACAAAAACCACGACTGTTTCACCGAAGGGGCAGGCAGAGGCATATTATACGCCCACATTTCGCCAGTTCTATTGTTGGGCCCACGTAATAAGTGGCGAGTCTATTGCCGTTTATCGGGTATTTTTATGTTCGCCAGAGCCTCGTCCGTTGATCGGCAGGTGCACCTCTTGCAGGTGAGGTTAGCTTGAGCTCCTTAGATCTTGGTAGAAGCCCTATTATACATCCTCCGTTAACATAGTGTACATATTAATCTAACTAACTTAATATTACCTTTTACATATGTATAACTAGTTTTATAAGATTTTATTGTGACAGCTGTTTGTTATCCCAAATAAAATAAATAATAAATAAATAAATAACTTAGAGCGGCGATAGCCCAGTGGCGAGACCCCTTGCCTTTAAATTCTGAGGGTCTCGGGTTCAAACCCTGGTGACGCACCTATGATTTTTCAAAGTTATGTGCGTAATTATCGCTTGCCCCGTGCCTCGGAAAGCACGTCAAGCATTTTTGGTCCCGGCTGTCATGAACATCCATGGCAGTAATTATTAGAAAGTCAGTGCCTACTAACAGACTGACAGCTGGTTTAACCATAGACAGATGTTTGCCTCTGGGTTGCGGAGGTCAGACGGCAGTCGCTTCACGTAATAACTGAAATTCAGTCAAAGTTAAACCAGTGAGCAGACCATGGGCCCTAAGCTTAGGGCAACCGGGATAATGCTAGGATATGATGACATATTAAACTAACTTAAGCCTATTACTTAATTACTTATAAACTAAGGTAATATGAGTATTGAAAACCGCTCTTACCATCACGCGGGCCCAGGTGGGTGGCGGAGACAGGTGTATTGAGGTGGTATATGGTGATAACTTAGACCATCGTGCTTAACGTGCCTTTCAAACGCTCAATGTCAAATGACACACAAACGGTCACCCATCCAATTAAAAAGTGCTTAACATCGGTGATCGTTTCTGATCACCTTGATAAAATTTTAAGATCGTAGAACTTTTAAAGAATTCTTGAAACGAAAGGCTATGAGTACTTTCAATATTATCAATAACTTGACAGTAAAATATAAAGCAAACGTGTCAAATCATTGTTTAAAAAGAAAAAAAAACTGAAGTAATCGATAGGAGTTATGACATAACCTTTAAAGTGCCACTAGTGAGGAAAAAATATTCGTAGAAAAGTTTTATTACAATAATTCTATGTAATGTAATAATTGCTCCATCAATTTAAATCGCATTAACTACTTTCATAACACATACCTAAGTATATGTAGTTGGTATATTTCTAAGAACCTTTTGCAAAACACGACACTTGTCCATTATTGCTTGCCTGGAGGAAATGGCTTGTACACTAAATATTATTATTTTACATATGATACTTAAAAAAAATATTATTTACTATACACATCAAGATTATAAAACTTACATTTTTTAAAATCTAAATTGATAACCTCATACTATTAAACGCTCTAATTTTAGGTTATTGTGTATTAATACTTCATCTTTTGAAAGTAGTTTAAAATTTAATGTGTCATTTTTAAAAACCTTCCGAACTCATAAGACTGAGTTTTTATGCCTTTCCTCTTTCTATCTCAAGTTTACAGTTATTTTTATAATATAAGATGTTCGAATAATTCTTCTCATAGCCGAAATTATTTTGAACAGATTCGGACTGGAAAGTTTAAAGATATTGACGTTTTTTTGTAAGTTCACAAAGTCACATTATGCTACTTTCCTAGATATAACACATTTAACGAATAAAAACGCGTCTTCTTATTTTTTTTAAAATTCCGACGTTTCGACTACTTACAGTGGTTTGTGATAGTAATTTAAATCCGTACAATGTGTTTAGTTTTAGTATGTATAATCGCGTGAGGGATAGTATATAATATAAATATTTAGTATTCATCCTTTATTACTCTGTGTACTCCTTTGCTACAGGCATGTGTGGGAGAATCACTTTTAGCGATAAAACCGCGATAGTACCGTACATTGACGACATGACGAAGTATTTTACCGTTTTTTCTTTGCCCGTTAGGGCAGAAGGATGTTAATCCTGTCAAAACTTTTTAATATGAAGTACCTATACTATTTGTAATCGCTACGTCACCTATTGCACTGCGATTTACTTAATAATTTTAGATATTTTAAGAACACACGATATAGTGTACCTAAGTTCTGTCGGATTTATATGCCAATCACGTCATGTAACTCACAAAATAAAAAAAACCAATCTCGCTAATTGCAAATTGATGAATCTTCGTTAGTGTTTTATCCAGTAATTCCGCAACACGTCCACTGGTCGACTGGTTGAATTATTTCCTCATTTATATAAGCCTAAGTAAGTAGCAGCATGAGCATAACAAAAGGCCTGCTTTATACAAAGAGCGATAACAGATGCAGTCACACAAAAGAACATCAAGGAATATATCTAATGTAGTCAGACGAAAGTCAGTGCAATTCCAAAAGAGGATAAATATATATTGACGTTATATCTCTGAGTTTATCCGTCTACGTTTGTTTCAATATTGTGTTATGTGGGTATCAGTTCTTGAGACATGTTGAAAGAGCCACTCTGGAGAACTGCAGATATAATGAAGTCACAACTCAACGTATGTTGGATATAAATCTGATGTAGTTAGTACTAAGATCTCATACCAATTCCTAATCATCGGACTTCCAAATAGCATTAGTTTTATATCAATTTTTAATATATCAAAGTCGTATTATAAGTGGCAGATCTGGATTGAGAATAACAATTGACTGTTAAATGAAAGGCCATATATTGCACCTTCACAATTATTTAGACACCTAATCAAAAATTTCAGAGGTTTCGATTTGAGTCGACTCTAGACAACCTTCAAACTCAAAGCATAGTCTATAATTAAAACAAAGACCTATATAGGCGTATAAAGAGACTAGTGAATGTTTATTCGCCAATTCTCAAAAACTATCATCATTTTGAGATTTGTGTCTATTGTCCAAAATGTATTCAGGACGAAGGACTTCATTATTGGTGTCAGTCCTAGACAAGGGTAGGCAACTAAAATCTAAAAATAGTTAATACCTGGCATTCTGTAATTATGTCTTTGTTTATAATGATTATTTCAATATACTAATCTTAATCTAACTTTTATCACTTTTTCGTTTGACATGTTTTTTTGACAAAATTTCTTTTGACATTCCAGCGTATTGAGCTGTTTTTATTTTCTAATTTAACAAAACATTGTGTTTTTATTGGCTTGACATATTATTATGTAAGTATGTTGTTTATGTTTTTTTATTATTTATCATTTATCTATATGACTTGGATTATATCTGTTAGCCGACATGAACAATGTAACATAATAATAAAAAAAAAGTATATATTTCAAATTAGATGTTTGGTACCGTTGTGCGTACGTTGTTGGATAATTCTGTAGGACTATAGGTGTCAGTTCTAGATCGATTATAGGCGACTTAAATCACAAGCAGTTAATTCCCGGCTTTCTGTAGTAATGTATTAGATGTTTGGTACCGGTGTGCGCCTGATGTCGGGGCAGTAGACCGTTCGGAACACCGTTACCGGCCGCTGTGACCGACTGCCGCGGAACGTCAAGGTTCTTCATACTTCGAAACAAATGTTCCGCTTAGTGAACATAAAGTAAACAATTGTTACTTTTACTCCCAAATTAATTCGGGTTTACATATATTTATATCGAAGTAAAAAATATTAAGCAAGTTTCAATTTTATATTGTTTTCTTTCAGTTACTCTACGATTCCTCTTATTAATAGTATAAGAAGGAACTATTTGTATATTTGAAGATTACAAATCTTCAAATATAAATAAACTCAAAAACTACTGGACTTATTTCAAAAAATATTTCTTCATTATAATGTTTTATTATCACTGAGTAACATAGATTATATTCAAAAATAGAAAATATGAGGGCTCCCTACAAAAACTCCAAAAATCGGTATTCAAATATATTAGGTGTTAAATAACCAATTATAACACCAGCTACCGAAAAACCGTGGCTACTGTAAAGGAACACTGATATTGGTGTTTTATTTTGATTCCATATTACCTTTAGATATACTGAAATCAATTTAAATTAAATAGTAAGAAAAAAAAATTTTTTTTGCGTATTTTTAATCTCTTAAACGATCGTTGCACGCGATTACTTTAACGTAATTTAGTGATTAATAATTAGCTACGTTTAATTTTAAATAATTAATTTGAACTTCCTTTACTCAAAAAACATGAACAACATACTAGTAATGATTGAAGGTTTTTTATTTTCTAATATCTTATGACGTCTACGTCATCTTTGATATAAACATGTAGATTCTTAAAATATCAGTACGTAGTTAATTTAAATAACAATATTTTATCCATAAATACAATCTTTTATAATTAAGTAACAGTAGATATCGCACAAATAATTACGCCAATAATTAATATCGATAATTTTTTTAAATCTTTTTAATGCGGTGCATCACATTTTTGTGGTGTAATGCCATTCACCATAATGTTCTTTTTACGAAATCATCTTTGAAATACAAATAAATTTAAGTAAAACACCAATATTCGAATAATTTGTGAAAGTTAAATATATTAATGCACTATTTCTCTCAATGCTTCTCACTCTACTTGTTCCAATAGAACAATCTGCCCCACTAATCCCGAGACGTGATCACATATCTTGTGACCCGAATTGCGTATTGGTGAAAGGCGATAAAGTTATATTGATATCCATAATACCGCGATACGGTACAGGTGACAACGTTTTGCAATAAATTAGTTGTCTGACTAGATTATATTAACTACTGTCCTTAAAAAACATATCAAGAATATTATTTAGGCGCATAACTTTGTATCAACAATAAGTTTTGTTATTTTTGAACCCAAAAGGTACTAAGCCAAGGAGTTTGGAATAAATATAAATAATGAAATCAGTGGTTTAGTGACTAAGGATGAATTAGCATAACCAGTGTCAATGACAAAGCTTAAACTAAATTAATTTGATTCAATTTGAAATTTGAGTTATTACTAACAGCGGTATACTACTAAAATCAGTTATACAAGTAATTTGAATAAGTTGTAAACGAATAAAGAGATATATTTTACATACCATAGTCGTTCGATTTGATAGGATATCTTGCTGTCACTGATAAAAATAGATCATGTTTATAACGTTGTAAGTTATGATCACGTACATATGATGGAATCTTAAAAGACGAGGTTATAATTATGTCGACCTCCTAGGTGTACTAGGAATTGCAACTTTTCAGTATAGTAGGGATGTTATGTTCATCAGTGAGAATGTCTCCATAGGTTTCGATTATGATATATATTTCTTTATTTACACAAGACACAAAGAAACAGCAAAGGAAAATAAATCAGAGATCAAACATGTATCTTGGGTCTCATTCTTAAAGGAATGTTATGAAGGGATTACGTGAATTTCCCTTGGGATGGCTCCTACTCTAATGAAATAGTTATGGTATGGTTACCAATATTGCTATAACGTTATTATTAAAAATATTTTTTGGGATCGAGTGTGTGTGTTGGTTTAATAATTACAATTGAGTACGTAACGCAGGACTGGGTACTAGTGGAACTTTCTGATAATTTATTAAATGTAGATTTACATATTATATTCATGTTTATTAGCCGTGGCGTAAGTAGTCACAACCTATCATCAAGTTAAGCAGCGTTCATATGAAATTGGATTTAAATACCCATTCAATCGATTGAAGTTTATGTCATTTGATATCGAGCGAGATGGTATTGTGCTTTAAGGCTGCGAGTTATGTGAAATCGCTAAAATCGGGCTCTTTAAAATCAATTTTTCTTCGTCATCTTATACGGAAAAAACTGTAGCCTTTAGTCAGAAGTACTATTTTATATGATTGTTTAAAATTTACCTGCTGGTACATATACAACTACTTCCGCCAATTGGAACTAATTTCGGTGGAGAGCTAAAATTGTCTCAGCTTGGTCTTAGTGCGAAGTTAATGGGCTCACAATGACGAATGCACGTTCATATATACTTAAATTTACGCCTGTTTCCCCGAAGGGGTAGGCAGAGGCATCTTATACGCCCGCATTTCGCCAATTATAAAGTTGGTACCACGTAATAGGCGGCGAGCCTATTGCCGCTTACAGGGACAGTTATGTTCGCCAGAGCCTCGTCCGTTGATCGGCAGGTGCACCACTTGCAGGTGAGGTTGGCTTGGACTCCTTAGGTCTTACTAGAAACTCTATACAACCATGTATATATTACCTATAATAAATCTGATCATTATTGAGGGGCCCTATGTTTAACAGTGTAATACTCGTGGCTATAATGATGGCGAAATTAGCATAGTTAACCCCCATACACGGTAAAACAGTTAACCAACTTTACGAATCAAGGTGATCCAGTATTAAGAGTGGCTATATGATTTTTTTTATTAAGGTGTGAAAAGTCGGCTTAAAAGTTAATCAACAAAACGTTTATAAAGAGGCACCAACACAAAGCAGATTCATGAAAGAATAAAATGTAAAGAAATAATCTTAATCATTCCACACAGCGCCATCTAGCCCTAAGCAAACCTTGTACTACAGGTGCTAGACGCTTTTTGCAAATACATACATGACTATGGTCAGGAGTTTTTCTTACAATAGGCTGATTAATTGATTGATGACTTGTATATTATTTGATTACACGTATATTTATTTATCCATATGAATATTGTTTCAGGAGAAACAAATGGAACTAGGCGAAAGATTAGACCTATCTAGTTATTTATTAGAACCAATCCAAAGGATACCTAGATACAAGCTATTCCTGGCAGATCTAGTGAAGACGTGTACGAACTACGAAAACGAGAAGGCTGATTCGGAGTCCAAGATATCCAAACTAAGTGTGGACAGCGACGAGACGGGGGGCAGCAACGGAGACTCTGACAATGAAGAAACTCCACTAGAAAGTCTGAAGGAGGCCAAGACTGTGGTTGAGAGGATATTAACTGCGGTCGATGAGATAATGGCGTTGGAAAACATAACTGACTGTCCGGTAAGTGGAACGTATTAAATGTACACACGGTAGGTTTGAAATCTATACCTTATCGTACAATATTATGTCACCAAATGAACTGAGGCTCCGCAATATTAAAGACGCGAAAGTTGCTGAATATGAATAGGTTGCTTTTACACAAAACACTAGTACGTATTTAAATGAAATTTTGTTCACAGATAGATCATAAGCTAGATGTTAATCGAGCATTAGCGTTGAAACGCAGGCGCACCGGCCCGGCCCGGCATTCTCATACAAATCCTTGTTCTATAAACTGATTACATAATATGTGTACGGGCGGTTTGTATTGGTAATAATGGAAAAAGATAAAAAAAACTGACTAGGTGCGCTTGCTACTGCTGTGAGTTTCCCTATTGAGAAATGAGAGTGTTTTGCAAGGCGAACCATTTGAACTTGACAACTTTCACTTGCTACTGTAGCCCCAACATAAATGGGGCACATAAACAGAGAACTAGGAATAAACAAAGAATTAAAATAATTATAAGAAGAATAAATTATAAATGTTTATGGTCAACAGGAGGCCGGTGTATTAACCGGATCAATCATTTTGGAAACAAAAATTTGCTGTATTTTTCTCTGTCGTTATTGTTGTTATTATTAGTATTGATAAGTCTTTATTGCTTATTTGAAAAAAAAAACTATTCAAAAGTCAAAGGAAAGACCTTATGTGTTTATTATATCAAAACTAAATTTCAGTAATATTTTATTTGACAGACCCATCTAAATATGTTGAGTCTGGGTCGTCTGCTGCGTCAGAACGAGTTTTACGCGATGGACACTGCTAGGAGAAGAAGACAGCTCATGAGAATATTCCTGTTCGATAAGCTGGTGCTCATTACTGCGGTGTACCGGAAGGTGAGTGAAGCGAATTATTTATTAACTAAATTCATCTTCACCATCATCTCAACCTATTCAAATCCCACTACTGAGTACGGGTCTTTTCTTAGAGCCAATGCACACGGCGTATGTTTTAGGCGCCGACGACGCGCAGACGACGCTCGTAAATTCAAGCGCATTTAGTATACCTTTGCACACGTTCAATAATGCGCCGCAAACGCGCATTCGCACTGTGCGCGCGCGTACCTAAATTTTATAACACACTAACCTTCAATGCTTGCGTTTCAAAAGTTTTTTGAACGTGCTTTTCGCGCGTGTTTTTATCGCGTTGTACGCAAGTTTGAATCGATACAAATGCTACAATCTGCTTTTGGTTATCTACAGCGCTGTGAGCTTGTAAAAATGTTGAAGCTTGGCCTATAACATGGCTTAGCGACTACTACAACAACGCAAGGACTGACCTAAACTCTGCTTTACTTCGGTGATTGCTTCCGACATGATACCGGGGAGTTACGAGCACTTCTATACTTATAATATAGAGAACCCTTAAAGCTTCATGAGTTCAGAAGTCACTAAAGACAAGCAGTGTTCTCGAAGAACAGTCATTGAATAAATAAAGTGACAGTTTGTGTGTCATTTAATTTCGACCGCTTCCATGCTTTTTAAACATTTTAGCAAAACATAATTAATTGCCTGTCAACAAAAGGACTACTCATTGTTTAATTATATAATATTCTTTCCCATTATCAATGAATTAAAATCCGCATATTGTGATAATGTGCCGATGACTCAGTGTTAAGGAATGACTCACGAGATTATAATATAAAAATACTATTAACAAATAAATAATTTACTGTAACAATTAAACTAGGTACTTACTCGTATGATATGCAGTTGTGCGTTTACTGGTTAATGATAATGAAGTGATAATTGTGAATGAAAAGAGGTTATATATTATAAATCATTGTTTTGATGGCCTCTTTAGATGCACCATCAACGATGAGCATCATCAACATCATAAGTCATTTCTATATTTATTTGTTGAAAAAACCAACAGCGTATATACCAAACAAAATTACATAAGAACTTAAAGCTAATATGGCCAATAACAGGTTTCCCTTAAATAGCAAATATTTGATTGGTAAACATAGAAGTCAAGTAATAAAATATAAAAGAGGCAGTTGCTGTATAATGCTAATAACTCCTGGTAATTTTGGCTGATAAAAATGTGGTGATTTAAAAATAAAAAACTATTGTGAAACTATAATATAATATAATATAATTAAACAAATAAAATAATAATTAGGGTGTTTAGGGATCCTACTAAGACCAGAGGAGCCCAAGCCAACCTCACCTGTAATTGGTGCACCTTTTTTTTTGTTTTACGTCGGTAACAAAATGCATTTACGCACTGCCTTCCGGCCAAAGGGGGACCGAAAGGGGATGTGGGACTCACCACCGGCAGACACGACCGCCGGCAGCAATACCCACTAAAAATCTTCCGATGACGCCCGTCGCTTGTTGAGAAAGAGGCGGGGGCCAGTACCTGGGTTGCAGCTTCTGACACCCCGCCTGCGGCCAACGTCCCCCGGACCAAAACCGGGAGGACCTCCTCAGAGAGGCGCAGTGGACGCGCCCCTCCTACCTCCTCCTGCGACCATAGCGTGTGTGGCCGACTTCCCGGAGGGTCCATGGTTAGACAGCAGGGGCCCCCTGCCCCCGCTGCCTAGACCCTCCTGGCGCTGCTGAGCGGGCCCTCTTGGCCTACCCGCAGCGCTCTCCATAGGTCCCTCTTAGTTTCCCCCCCGGTAGTCAGTACTAAGGGCACCCAGAGTCGTCGGTCTCTGGGTGTTACCTTTTCCCTAGCGCCTCCTGCGCCCTACCGGGAGGTACTCAGCCCCCCCACCACGACAAGGTGGAGACTAGTCGGGGGGGTCGTGCTCACCACCTAGTTCAAGACCTGAAACACCAGCAGAAGTACAACGGACAAGGCTCTGGCGAACATAACAGTGCCCGGTAAGCGGCAATAGGCTCGCCACCTATTACGTGGGACCAACTATATAATTGGCGAAGTGTGGGCGTATAATATGCCTCTGCTTACCCCTTCGAGGAAACAGGCGTGAATATATGTATGTATATAAGTATGTACTAAAAAAGACTATGTCCTGTTCATTTATCTTGTATTGTCGCATTGGAATAATAAAAAAATGGGATTCCGATATAACCAGGGCATATACAATTGGCATACAACCCAATGATGATAAAGATGATGATGATAGCCTCTTGAAGGTATCATCACGACAAGCTGCAAAATGAGTTGTCCTAAAACATAGAAGATTTTTGTCGCATGCATACTTTTATTGACTCGTTAACGAATTTGTATATATTTATAGTATTTCTTTTTGGATTTAGAATCATTGATTACTGAAATATTACAGCTATAATATGACTGTCCATTTTTATGTCAAACTTTAAGTAGAATAATTTAATTTAATAACGGGCAGCGTAGATTCAACCTACATTTTTGATGACCGTTACTTGACTCCATTAACTGAACCCCAACAAATTAATTAACTATCCGAAATAGCACCACTTAACTTGCATAATAACGGAGTGGCTTCCAGTTACAATAATTACTTAGTCTATTTATAGTTGGTCCCGTCGCGCTGGCGTCGTAAGGAAGATAGGGCCGGGAAATGTAACCTTCAACCTCGACTCATTCCTTGCCATAAACCGTCACTTAAGTAAATAAGTGAATTTCATTATACCTATATTGAATTAAGTTCGACTTAAGCAAAGCTTTCCTTAGAAAATTTACTAATGATAATGTTGTTGTATTCGTGTTATAATCGATATAATCATATAAGCTTATATGCAGTCAGTCAACTGCTGAACATTAGCCTCCCTTTAGATTACATTATATTGGGGGTATCTGCCTATAATCACCACGCTGGGCAGGCAAGTTGTTGATCGCAGTTCAAGCCAGTACGCAGAATGACTCTGCTGCCCATTATCCGATCGGATTTTCTTCGTCGACTCTTACGACTTCCCATGAGGTGAGAGGGGGTGGCACTATTGTACGCCGGTACCATACGGCACCCGGACCTATACTGCGGAAAAACATACAAAACTACACTTACTTTTGTACATACATATACTTATAATATATAAGAAACAATCAGACTATGACAAATATTCGTATTTAAGCGCACAAAATAATTATTTCTGTTTGGAAATCTGATTAATCTAGTAAGCGGCAATAAATGTAATCCTAGTACTAGTGACATGCTGCAATTGTCCAAACAACGTATACACAAATCAAAACAATTCACTTCAAATGTCATATTACCTAAATATTTACCTATTTCTGTATAATTCGAGCGTGTGTTTATTATATACGTAATAACAATGGTTTTGAGTCAACGCTATAAGAGAAACATGCATTGGCAAACAATAACGTCGCTAAATGGCACAGACTAACACATTGACGTCCACGATGCAAACACTGTTAGCAGCTGACTAAGTGCTGGTTAAATTGCACTGTAAAAGTGTTATGGTGGACATTGGCCTATTTGACTGTGGCTATGCGATCGTCAACTATATAATTGTCTGAGTGCAGATATTATGGCTAGGATATAAAAACTCTCCAATTAAATATAAGTTATTATGTTTTTGCAGAATACTTCAACTAACTATTTGTAATTATAAGAATAAACATAGACTGCTTTTTTTGCATTGCATTTTTTATTTTGCACTCTGCTCTTGAGGTCAAAGGTCATGGGTTCTATTCTCACACAGGACAAACCTAGTCTGGTTGTTTAACTTAAAAAAAAGTTTTTATTTATAATTAAACGTAATTATGTACACGTATCACAAGTTCTTAATGATACTTCTCTTTTACTTACTAAATAACTGTTATGATAGAAAAAAAGTTTTTAATAATGCCGTATTTATTTTGTTTTGGCAACCATTTCGCCTTGATATGATAATATAGATACATATACAAAGCTCTTTTTATGCCGTTTTATTGTTGGACGTGGCAGTGACTGGCCTTGTCAATGCCGCAGTGGTCAGCTAATTAGGCATGCGTCGGCGATTTCTGCTGTGGGCAATGTTGGGTCGACAAAGTTAAACGATGTGTGGAATGTCCGAGTAACGTGAACCTTTTCGGTTTTAACATGTCTGTGTTTTTTTCCTAAGTGTTGCAACAATTTCTGTATTTTTATAATAGTAACACTAAATGCGCTTATTGCTTTGCTTAATTTATGACAAATAAAATATCTCTTATTCTAATTAACAATAGCGTTTTATATAGGAAAAATGATTAGAATTTACTGACATAATTGTTCAACCCCTTTTTTACATTATCAGGACCCCAGCATGCGGTCAGAATTAACCAAATATTAACAAGACAAAAGTAATTAAATTTCATCAGATGTCAGTTTACTTTCCGTTTTGCTTGGCACTAGTTATGAAAAATAATGATTTAATTTGCGTAATCTTATTGCGTAAACGAAATTTACATATTATTCAATTTGAAACAAAATAGTTAAAGAAAGTTTAGTTTTCAAATTCTCACTTCCGACACATATCTAGTCCGTTTGGGATAATAGCATATTACTCAAGATCTTATAAATACACGAAGATCGATGTGAAACCCACAGTACGTGTGCAAACCTAGTACCTTCTTGTTTTTTAATTTGCACACGTTTTTCTACACTAATCACAGCGGAATTGCTACAAAAACTTGTAGTTAGAGTATGTAAATATATTTATTATCCAACTTCATTCCATGGCGATGGCTCTCGACTTGTTAGATTGTGTTCATTATTCTATTGTTATTGCTAAGTCGTTAATGAGTCAATAGCTGGCAGCGTTGGCAAACATAACAAGAAACAATAACATATGGGTATAGTATATATATATGTAATATTGCTACTTGGTCTGCGAATGAGTGCATTAAGAGTCTCGCATAGGTTTTGAAATTATTTTAAAAATAAACTTCATATAGTTAACATCTTTATCTAGAACCCGTATTACAATCTCTGCTTAGTTTACGGCAAAAAGCGATTGATAAGATTTCCAAAATTATTTATTTAGATATGTTATAGATTCATCATATATCAGTCTTATAAAGACCACTGCTGAACATTAGCCTCCTTACTAGATTACATTATATAATTTATTTATATTAGCCCATAATCAGCGCGCTGGGCAGGCGGGTTACCTTCATCTGGTTAGACTTCTCTTTGTCGTCTCTTATCATACTCTGTGAGATGAGAGGGGGTGAAACTTTTCTAGGCTGGTATTACACGGCACGGGATATAATGGATTATTGTGAGATGGAAAATACATTTATTTACTCTTCGCAACTTATGTCGTCACTTTGATTCCAATATACTGCAATAGGCTTTCTCGTTAATTTTGTATAAGTGTGTTTGATGCCAATGATATGAATTCTCTTTAGTTTGGGGCTAGATGAAGCTGTGTTAGGTCCTCATATTTTATTTATAATCAATGAAGCAGTATAGAATATAAATTATACTCTATGATTTATTTAACCTCGACTCTCATCTATTTCCAGCAACCAAGAGTGGAGTATTTCATGTACAAAGACCACATACCAGTGGACGACCTGGGCATCACAGCCAAGGAAACTGACGAGCACAAGTTCACAATTTGGTACAAGAAGAGGAACCTCAAGTCATACAAGTTGGAGAGTTCTGATCCTGCCATCAGAAACTCGTGGGTCGACGAGATAACCTCATTGCTGTGGGATCAAGCGATGAAGAAGAAAGGTAAAGGAATTTCCTATTGTTTATCACTATAATTTTAACGACAAATATGGCGTGGAGGTCAGTATACCCGCACTCCGCTCCTGAGGTCGTGGGTTTAATTCCCACATCTTTGCGTGCATGAACATGAAAATTTGGTCTGGTCTGGGTGTTTTCTATGTATATTAAGTATTTGTTTACAAATGAAAAAGTATTTATGTATCCATTATTTTGTATCCATTACACAAGTCCTTATCTTGAAAATTAATTATTGGTGTGATTGTAAATAAAAATTATTATTATTGTAAACCATTAACGTCTACTACTGAGAATCCATCTCTGACAAACTTTGGTGAAATTTTAGTTTACAAGTACAGCTTACTTAGGTTGTATTCGGACTAGGACAAACATTAACAGCGGGAAGGTAATTAACCAATATAATTTCACTAATCACCTAATTAACAAAAGAGCAAAAAATTAAGTGTCGTAAACACATAAGCATTAACTAACAAAAGACATATCGCATTTGTCGTATTAGTACCTACCTCTGCCTACATTATAACCGAGAGCAAGGTTACATAAAATGCTGTACATTATAACTGGTGTGACACTACAAAAGGAAAAAAAAAGGTTTACTTTACGAAGTTCATTCTTGGCATAAAATTGCGTAGTAACCAGTATGCATGAATACAAATCTGAGTCTGTTTAACAGCTTACTGATACATGACACACGTGGCTGTACTGCGTTTAAAATCGCTTTGAACAAGTGTCATATAATGTTGTTTGACAGATCTGACACGTTTATTTGAGAAATTATGTAGCATTTATTTATTGTTGAGAAATTATGCAGCATTTATTTATTGTTAGCTGTAGCTTATATGTCACTAGCAGAAACAAGACAATGGATACTAAATAGTATTTCTCCCGATTAACTCATCGATTTCTTTATCAAATCTAGTTTGGGGTTTCAGTGTGAAAACCAAAAAATCAAAGTTAGTTGTTAAGACAAAAGGTCCTATAGTAGAACCCACCTAGTATATATTAGGTCGGGGAAAAAGTCTTTTCGCATAACGTAGGTATAAACTTATTATAATTTTTTTTTGACTGTACTATTTGTGTCTGGCTGGTTTTGGTAACATTAAAAAGGTTCCATTATAAAGAAAAGAAAAAAATTAAAAAAAGTTGTTTCCCGCTATTTTTCATTTGTTTTTCTCTCCGTTAAAATGAGTGAATCTAATGAAGAAATTCGATACATTTTAAAATTTTATTATAAAAAAGGCAAAAATGCAACTCAAGCAGTGAAAAAAAATTGTGATGTTTATGGACCTGATGCAGTGTCAGTAAGAGTAGCACAAATTTGGTTCAAACGTTTTCAGTCCGGAAATTTTGATGTTAAAGATGCACCTCGCTCTGGTCGCCCTGTTACGAATAAAATGGACGCCATTTTTGAAAGAGTGGAGCAAGATCGGCATATTAGTAGTTACGATGTAGCTGAAGAACTGGGAATTGACCACAAAACAGTTTTGACCCATTTGAAGAAAGCTGGTTATACAAAAAAGCTCGATATTTGGGTGCCACACGAGCTCACTCAAAGAAACTTTATGAACCGTGTACTCATTTGCGATTCATTATTGAGACGTAATGAAACCGATCCGTTTTTGAAGAGATTGATAACTGGCGATGAAAAGTGGATCACGTACGACAAGAACGTGCGAAAAAGGTCGTGGTCGAAAGTTGGCCAGGCTTCACAGACTGTGGCCAAACCTGGCCTAACACGAAATAAGGTGATGCTGTGTGTATGGTGGGATTGGAAGGGCATTGTTTATTATGAGCTTTTACCGCCCGGCAAAACCATCGATTCTGATCTTTACTGCCAGCAACTGATGAGATTAAAGGAAACAGTCGAGAGAAAACGGCCGGAATTGATCAACAGGAAGGGTGTGGTCTTTCATCACGATAACGCTAGACCACACACATCTTTAGCCACTCAGCAAAAATTAAGAGAGTTCGACTGGGAGGTCCTAGTGCATCCACCATATAGCCCTGACCTTGCGCCTTCAGATTTTCACCTGTTTCGGTCTCTGCAGAATTCTTTAGGTTCTGTAAGGTTGACCTCAAGAGAGGACTGCCAAAACTATTTGTTCCGTTTTTTTGATCAGAAGTCCCAAAGTTTCTACAGTAACGGGATAATGTCTCTGCCCACAAAATGGCAGAAAGTTATTCAACAAAACGGTACATATATATTGTAAATAAATGTAAATAAACTTTGAAAAAAATGTCTTGACTTTTCATACAAAAATACGAAAAGAATTTTTCCCTAACCTATTATGTTACAGTCATAGTGATTAAATAGCTATTATATATAATGACTGGTCATTATATATAATGGCCAAATTCACTAGACAAAGTAATAAATTAATCACTTTGTCTGGACATTATTCATAATAACGTGTCGAAGTTAGTCAAAGTAATAAATATGGTCTATGACCTATTACAAACTAATTTAGGTGGGCTGCATAAAATGTTTTTTAATGGTAAGAAAAAAAGAACCTCAACCTGAAGAGAAGGTATCTCTTTTTGGGTTAGGTTGAAGTTTTTTTTTCTTACTATTAAAAACATTTGATTATAATAGTTGCAGCCCACCTAAATTAGTTTGGACTTTTTTGTTTTTATTTTGTAATTACTATATCACTATATTATAATTTTTAAATTTTAAACGCATACCTACGTGTTTTATTACATTATCTAAGTCATCAAAGATATTATATATAATAGCTAATTATTGTGATTAATTTTGTGTCCATTATCACTTTAACCAAACTGAGTAGATATTATGCATAATGGCTAGCCATTATACATAATATCCAGATTTATTACTTTGACTGTAACATATATATCTTAACTACATCTGGTAACATACAGAGCGCCATAAAGATGGACTCACTTCTCTATTGTCAAGCGCGTTAGGACGTGTTCCGGTATACATGGCGCATTGGGTGCTACTATTGGCGATAGCCCAGCGGCAAGACCTTTAAATTTAGAGGGTTTCGGGTTCAAACCCTGGTGCGCCTATGACTTTTCGAAGTTAAGTGCGTAATTATCGCTTAAATAATTGTTCTTATTTTCGAACTTTATTTAAGGCTGTTGATGAAAAATAAATAAAAAAACATACTCCATTTATTTTTCAAAACAACCAAAATGAAGTTTGCATGTACAAATATTAATTTTTGAACATATGTTTATATATATGTAAGCAAATAATCTGAATTATTATCTGCAAGCCGTGGAACCGGCCTAAATGACCCTTATTTGACAAAAAACAAGATGAGTCATCTTACTTCACCAGACTCTACGTAGCTTTTCTCAAATAAATATAGTTGAATAGAAAAACCTGTCTATTTTACTATAAGAATGAGTGCTCTATTTGATTGGGTGGTTAGAAATTATACCGAAGTTGAGCAGACTTTAGAGAGCTCAGTCGTTAAACGTTATATTTGGTAGCCGTTCAGCTAAGTTACGGGTCCTATTGAGCTGCTTAAAAATCAATCACCAACGCGGAGAGAGCGAGACCATTTTGATTCTGAGAAAAGACCCAAGCTCGCTCTATTGGAACATTAAGTGGCAGAGATGATTATGATGATAATAATTGGCCAAAAAATAACACAGACAAAGCAACAGTCGACAAAGTCAGTTCTCATTTTTTTCATTCGTAACTAATACTTTACTAGAAATCGACATCGTTAACTGACTTTCACGCACTTTTGTGGACAAACTACTTGACGAGGGCATACGATACGCTGTATAAGGATGGAAGGTGCATTCTCGTGTATCTGTTGAGTGAGACACATTCTGGGCTGTTGTCCTAGTTAGCTAGTAGGTTCTTGTATTTTTTGCAAATTGACGTACTGTAATTAATATAAGTACTATATTTGTCTGGCAAATTAGTGGCACGCCGTCGCACCGCTTCAGTATGGGTTACATTATTAGAGATTTCGTAGGAATACATATTTTATTCTCCTAAGAAATAAATCTGTGTATCTCTAGCATACCATATCCTAGCAATATTCCGGTTGCTCTAGACTTAAGCCCAGGACTGTTCACTGGTCTAAACAGATTTTATAGAACATCAGTTATTCAAACTCAAAAACTTTTATTTCATAATCTATTACATAGTACTTGAAAACTTTAAGATTGAATATAAATATAAAAAACAATTGAAATATGATTACTCTGAAATCACGAAGGTTAAATTCACTTACTTGAAAAAACAAATATTTGAGTGAAGTGAATCTAAGTGCCAGTTCCGAGCAACCGCTCTGTAAGAAAAACTAGCAAGAAACTCACGGACTATGCTCTTTTAAATTTATCAATTGGTTAGGTACTTTTATTACAATCTCTGCATTGTATAGCTACTCAGACAAATGAAGATTACATGGAGCGACTGCCATCTGACCTCCACAACCTAAAGAGAAACATTGCCTAGTAATTTTTCCTTTTTTCATTACAAATATCAAGAAATACACATCGTTCCTTTTTTTAATATCAGCATAGTAATTTTACTAATGTCTATTCAGTCATTACAGAAAGTATCCCGTTAGAACCAATTTTATCTTAAAAATACTATCTTTATAAAAGTACTATAGTTCGTCTCTTATCTTATTTTGTATCAAAAATCTAGTGGTATTGCAAAAGTGCATAAAACATAAACAATCCGCACGATTCGTCGTGGATTGAAAGTTCAGTTCTCAAAATTTATTTTCCCCGATCTTGACGTGATGTGTTTACGGCTGGTCGTAAATATTGGTATGTGTCTTATATATCACCGTTGGCTCCATAGTAGGAATTGCAACCGCGAATAATACATTTGATAGTAAACAGAAGTGGAGATGAATACAATGTTATGCTATGTACAATCGGCCTTAAATCAAGTGTGCCCTTATAGAAGTTTCCGCACCTTTATGCCTGGTAATAAGGGTTACAAAGTGTCACGCCTCTCGTGAGATTGTCTATACCGTCACAGAGTAAGGGTAGTATACAGAGGTCATACAAAACCGTCTAGACAGTGAGTTTAAGAGAAGGAACTTCTTGTACTGGGCTCCATAGCGAATATTTAAGTCCGTTATCAATCAAATAATTGTTAAGTTCGATAGGCGTAGGTCTACTGTATTTGTCAGTACACTGCGACATAGCTATTTACTGTGCAGCTTTGTATAGTGGTCAAGGGAAATTATGTCATTGTACCCAGATAACATTGACAGTCGCTTGTTTTATAAATAATCTCAATGAAATACTTTGACATAGAAGTGAAGTGCACGTTCAGCGAAAGTAGTGCACGTTATTTGTTTTTTTTTATGACATATGCTTAGGATGTAGATAATATTGGTTCTTTAACATATATTGATTGTGCCAAAGGTTTTAGAAACATTAATAAATCAACGTAAAATCATAAAGTATATAATTTATAACACATATTTCATCTGTGACTTTCACAAAATGTGCAAATATAAATAATTCTATGCTCTTTATCTTCAAGGTCCCATTTATCTCAATATAATCTAAAACGAAAATATATCTGGTAATTTGGTTATGCGATTTAGCCTTGAATATGTTTTACACAGTCAGACATGTGTTTGATATGTATGATTAATTTAAATCTCTTAATAAAAACATGCAAACTTTTAATGACTTCTTTACAATAAACCAAACACATATACAAAGATGAACTTATTTGTAAGAGATCTCTTTTAGAATACTTCAAGGGTAAATATAAAATTCAATGCAAGGACAGGTCACAGAAAAAATACAAAAAATATCACCTAATGGTTAGATGAAACGACTGATTTCCTTTTTTTCGCACAAAACACTCAAAAATACTGTGGGTACACAGGTTAGTAGCTTTATTTTTTGAAGCTCAATAACAGACAAACGTTGCCTAAAAAATACCGTTTGATTTTCACTACGGCAACCAATAGACTCGTGCATAGAACAGATAGATCTGTTTTCGGTATTTCGGAGCTCCTGCCACAATGAGAGGTCGTCGACTTCTCAAGGGTTTCGATTAGGGCTAACTTAAGCGTATTTCCCATAAACCGCAGTGGAGTCCATCTGGCACGCAAGCAAGCCGAACTCATTCCGGCATAGTTAATACTGGAAAACTTTTTAATTGGTCGTCATCTGCTCCCGGCCCTACGTGACGGAAGGAGATATCGTTTGACGCACTGACGCACCGACTAGGGGTCGACGACTGCTTTTTTATTAGACACTTGCAAGTTGCATACATGTGCATGTCTGTGGGAACGACGGGAACCCGCCTATATCGTGTATCGCTTTTGTTTTGTAAACGTGCTCGTACGAGCTCCTTTTGTTTTCAATTTTCGCGGAGTAGCAGTGACGTATGAATTTTTTACAAAAATGATCTCACACGCTTTGTTGCGGCTCCGGTTTTTTGAAATAAAAGGTTATTTGCTATACACGTTTAATACACTAACTACTTTTTTCACGCGTTTAAACATAATGTTTTATGGAAGCAGTATTATAATGTATGCAGTATGAAAAATTCTTGTAATGAAATGAAATGAAATAAAATAAATTTATTCACATAAAATAGAGTAACATGTGGTTGTTTTGTTATATAATAGAACATTTATTTTGCAAAATGCAGGGCGAGTGAATGTCAATATAAAATAAGTGGAATTAAAAAGTCATTGTAATAATAATAAAATAAATTGATGTCAAAATAACGAATAATATCAAATTATATAATTTAAATTTTGGTGTTAAAATATTCTGCTCGTGAATAAAAACATTTAGTTTTAAGCCATAACTATAGTTTTATTTTAAATATGGGTAAACTAAGCTCTCTCATTCAGTTTGGTAACTTATTAAATATCTTAACACAATTTGGATAACAATTTCTTTTAAAATATTGTGTGCGGTATTTGGCAACATCAGCTTACCATGATGTCTCGCTATACTGCAGCTATTAGCATTTTTTAATTTAAAAATATAGGGATGAATGTAGCTATGCCGTATATTCTTTCAAACTCAATAGTTATCTATCTGGTCTTTTGTCTTTTACCATATATGTTGGTTGCATCTATGGCATGTATTTTGTAATATTTTTTTATATAAACCTGGTTTCTTGTGTATGTTCTGTTAATAGTGCAAATAAATAAAATAAAAATTAATTTCTAAATTTTAAATTGAGTACTCTAATTAAATTAGTTTCTACCTCTTGTTTTAAATTAATATACTTATATTACTTGCTTTGATTTTGTTTAGATATTTGTGCAAACCAATCCATAATCTGCGTTAGTTACTTCTTATAAACATATATTTTAAAATATTTTTTCTGTAAAACAGTTAGGTAGATAGTAGTAGATTAAATTACACGAGGGAGCGATACGTAAGTGTGATCACTTCGAACTCTCGCTGTTACAATGCTACATTCCTTGCCGAGATTCGTTGATAAGTGTAAACTGGCGTTTAAATCTTACTGGTAACGCGTTTCTTTGTTACCTCATAGCTATTTAGCGACAACTGCTGTTTCCTCAAATAGCACAATAGGCTTTTGTCTAGTGCGGAATAGCTCGTGGTTAATGTGAATCATCTAGTGATCGTGTTATTGGCTTTTTTATTTTTAACTTACGAAACATGTGTACATATTTTATACTTATGACAACAGGTAAGAAGGTAACTTACTAGATAATAGGTTAGCATGCGTAGAAAGATAAAGTCTGCTACACATATGAGTAACGGGAATACCCGTGACTCAAAGGACTTAAAGGCGCAATTGAAATTTAGGTCTCTCGGCAGATGTCATGCTAGACTAGAAGGTTCGGAAAATAATTATGATAAATTCTAGATATAAATAAAAAAATAAATTCTTAGATTACGAATTTCATCATCATCATCACAGCCCATTAACGTCCCACTACTGAGCACGAGCCTCCTCACACAAATCAAGGTGTGAGGGTATTGGGTCATACTCCACCACGCTGACCCAGTGCGGATTGGCGGAGGCAGGTGTATGGCGTCCTGCTGTTAGAATTTTTCAAGCCGCCCATGAGGCCTCTAACATGGCGTAACGACTACCACATTTAGTGATAACCGGGACCAACGGCTTAACGTGCCTTCCGAAGCACGGAAGCGCTCGATATCAAATGCCACACAAACGGTCACCCATCCAAGGACTGACCTCTGTAATCTCTGCTGTACTTTGGTGATCGTTTCCAACCACCGAACACCGCAGAGCTACGAGCGATTACGAATTTATTTATTTCTAATTGACTGTTCATATTATGTAATATGCTTTATATTTTAATGATCTTATAAATGAAATGGTGGGATATGTTTATTAATTTTATAATAACGGCTTTTTATTTTATATATATTCTTAAATTTTAGTACCTATCTTATGAAAATAAAAATTTATATTTTACAGTATGGATATCTTTATACAGCTTTTTATGGCTAATATCCGAAACGGTTGAATCTTTTCTATAAATAATTTCTAGTCGAAGTCAGATGTTACCAGAAGAAACTTAGCTAATATTTATCTTTGCAAAAATAAATAGAGTACTGAAAAAAATACTACATAGACTATTCCATATCACAAGTCGTCAGTAGAAGTTAAAATGAATGTAATAAATCACCGAAACAACTATTATACGTATCTAAAGTATCAAGTTAACAAAAGATAGACGCCGCCCATTTAATGTTAAAATAAAGTAGTTAGTAAGTAGGGTTTATAGGGCTTCTACCAAGATCTGAGGAGCCCAAGCCAACCTCACCTGCAAGTGGTGCACCTCCCGGTTAACAGACGTGGCTCTGGCGACCAAAAAAGTTCCCGGTAAGCGGATTAAGGCTCGCCACGACCAAAAAAATAACTGCGAAATGTGGGCGTATAATATGACTCTGCCTAGCCCTTCGGGAAAACAGGCATGATTTTATGTATGTCTGTAAAGTAGTAAGTACCAACAAAAACACTTGTGTGTACTTAGTAACTTCTATATAAAATATTACTAAATAAAAATAGTGTCGTTATTTGCGCTTCGATTATCTCAAAGGAGTTAAATAGGCACAAACTAGTTTTTGTGTTCGTCATGCAACGATCGACCGTGACTTTATTCCACGATAAAGATAGTCATGTCAACTCGCCTCTTTGGTTTAAAATAAACCAGTGCAAAAACTGCTGCGACTTTTGTTTTTGCTGTGTTTCACATTGAAAATTGCGTTTAAAAGCCTCTGCTTATAATAAGACTTGAGTTTACAAAAACTTATGCTTTAAAGTTTTAAAGGGGATAATATTAAAGTGACTATTGACATTGTTAATAATCCTTATATACAGTCAATAATAAAAACATATTTAATAAATTAATACTGTTTTTCAAACAGCGCTTGACAGTAAACATTATAAAAATATTTTTTAGTGAAAGAAAAAAAGACAAACGTTTATTCATAACTATGTACAAAAATAAAAAGAAAAATAATACAAAACTGAAGATACCTACACCTCTACATGATTATAAAAAGCATGTGCCGTAGCATCTAAGTGATGCCTGGACGCTGCGTGGTCTTTCGTAGATACCTGAACTAAAATATAATTATACTAAACAAAAATAAAAATATTACACTATAAAGAGTATTTATTATGAGATATACAAATTACAGATTAAAATTGGAATGTAATTTAAATATAGCCACGCATAATATATGTTTCATATGGTTTGCCTAAAAAAAAATATTTTAAATAAGTATTTACACTACTACTTAGTAATTGTCATTTCCTTTTCATTCCCATACAGGAGAAATAATTATGTGTGAGTTCGTACGAATATTTGTGTCGGATTAAGTGTTTTCTTGAATATAATAAGTGTATTTACATAACACACTCATTATTTACAAATGATTAGATTTCGATGTGCTTTTTACATCTATTTCCTTGAGGATATTAAAAAAAAAAAAAAAAACAAACATTTGTAGGTTTAGTCATTGACTAGTTCCGATAGCCTAGCTTACACAAGCGTAGCTTAGTTTAGGGCTAAAAATCGCTATGTGAGATGTCCAAGAATATAAATTGAGGCCAAGCGCGTGTGACAAAAGTTTCTTTCATTTCATTGGTCATCGCACCGAGAGTGACTCACGATTATATCAAATTGCAGTGTTATTGTTATCCGTCGTTTCGAACAAAACGTCTACAGCCATAACTCTGCGGCTTGTAGGCCATTGGTCAACCAACATATACTGTACAAAGTCCATAGACACAGCGGGATATTTGACGAGGCGCTATTCATAAACCTTACTTTTTTTTTCTTTGTCTTTGCCAGCGTCACGTAATTATACAATTCAAGTTATGTGCGTATTAATTCAACATGTACCTAGCGTTTTCGTCATTTAATTACAATAAAAGTCAATAAATGTCTGACATACTACCAGTCAAGTAAATACAGGCTTTACTAGAGGCTTCTACGGAGTATTGTTATCAACAGGGAGGATCACATTACACGGCAGTATTCCACTTTCTTACACTTGTCTACGTTGTCACAGACGTTATGTCTATGCATAGACTTTTATAACAATAAGCGGCGATAGCCCAGTGGTGAAACCCCTTGGCTTTAAATTCAGAGGGTCTCGGGTTCAAACCGTGGTGGCGTAATTGTCGCTTGCTCCGTGCCTCGGAAAGCACGTTAAGCCGTTGGTCCCTGCTCTCTTGAACATATATGGCTGTCGATATTCGAAAGTCAGTGCCTTCTCACATGTAACAGCTGGTTTAACCTTAGAGTGATGTTTCCCTCTGGGTCATGTCATGGGGATGTCAAACTGCAGCCGCTCTACGTAATAACTGAAGTTCAGCCAAATCTAATTAAACCAGTGAGCAGATATGATGATAGACTTTTATAACAATGTTTTAAACCGCCTGTTCTAGCTTTAAAACAAATTTACTTTCACAAAGAAGTATTAACAATAAATAGTTTGCTCCAGATATAACCTAAAAATGAAAAAGTAACTCTTTCTGTTTGTTTGTTTCATCTTTACGCCTAAGCTGGAACCAATTACGAAAGTTTTCTGCAGCGATAACAAGATTTATTCTGACAAAATCGTGGCAGTCTATTGTTTTGTTTGCAGTTAAAACAAAACATATCGCAACCCTATAGACAGTAACTCATCAATCAGTTATCTTAGCTTATCAGATAGCATATAGGCTTGGCCTCACTCGCATTGATAAAAGGGTACCTAAACATTTATTTACTACTACACGTTAACACCTGCAAATTTTTAAAGGTTACCTATTTTTATATTTGATTTTTCGTGTGCGAGTTGTAGCTTACCATAATTTGGTTTTCCATAAATCTCATCTTATCATAAACATTATCAGATATCCGCGGTGGACCGAGTGACAGTTTCTAGTATAAAAATAATCTTAAAATCAAGTATAACATTGTAAATTAAGTAAATTTAAAAAAATATATGTTGATTCATTGTCTTGTATCGACAAGCACTGCATAGTATGATATATTATAATTATGACTAGAAGTCGCTGTGTAAAAAATCCAAGACCATAATATATTAGGTCGGGGAAAAAGTCTTTTCGCATAACGTAGGTATAAACTTATTATACAATTTTTTTGACTGTACTATTTATGTCTGGCTTGTTTTGGTAACATTAAAAAGGTTCCATTATAAAGAAAAGAAAAAAATAAAAAAAAGTTGTTTCCCGCTATTTTTCATTTGTTTTTCTCTCCGTTAAAATGAGTGAATCTAATGAAGAAATTCGATACATTTTAAAATTTTACTATAAAAAAGGCAAAAATGCAACTCAAGCAGTGAAAAAAATTTGTGATGTTTATGGACCTGATGCAGTGTCAGTAAGAGTAGCACAAATTTGGTTCAAACGTTTTCAGTCCGGAAATTTTGATGTTAAAGATGCACCTCGCTCTGGTCGCCCTGTTACGAATAAAATGGACGCCATTTTTGAAAGAGTGGAGCAAGATCGGCATATTAGTAGTTACGATGTAGCTGAAGAACTGGGAATTGACCACAAAACAGTTTTGACCCATTTGAAGAAAGCTGGTTATACAAAAAAGCTCGATATTTGGGTGCCACACGAGCTCACTCAAAGAAACTTAATGAACCGTGTACTCATTTGCGATTCATTATTGAGACGTAATGAAACCGAGCCGTTTTTGAAGAGATTGATAACTGGCGATGAAAAGTGGATCACGTACGACAAGAACGTGCGAAAAAGTCGTGGTCGAAAGTTGGCCAGGCTTCACAGACTGTGGCCAAACCTGGCCTAACACGAAATAAGGTGATGCTGTGTGTATGGTGGGATTGGAAGGGCATTGTTTATTATGAGCTTTTACCGCCCGGCAAAACCATCGATTCTGATCTTTACTGCCAGCAACTGATGAGATTAAAGGAAGCAGTCGAGAGAAAACGGCCGGAATTGATCAACAGGAAGGGTGTGGTCTTTCATCACGATAACGCTAGACCACACACATCTTTGGCCATTCAGCAAAAATTAAAAGAGTTCGACTGGGAGGTCCTAGTGCATCCACCATATAGCCCTGACCTTGCGCCTTCAGATTTTCACCTGTTTCGGTCTCTGCAGAATTCTTTAGGTTCTGTAAGGTTGACCTCAAGAGAGGACTGCCAAAACTATTTGTCCCGTTTTTTTGATCAGAAGTCCCAAAGTTTCTACAGTAACGGGATAATGTCTCTGCCCACAAAATGGCAGAAAGTTATTCAACAAAACGGTACATATATATTGTAAATAAATGTTAATAAACTTTGAAAAAAATGTCTTGACTTTTCATACAAAAATACGAAAAGACTTTTTCCCCAACCTATTATGTCTACTGCCCTACATTAGTAAATTATAATATATAATAATAAAATATCATTCGTAAGTTCTAGAACTGAATGGATTTTAATGATACTGCAATAATGTAGCATGGAATAACTAAAGTAAAAAGTTATTAATTTCATTAGTATGACATACTCGTAGCACTTGAAAACGTCAAAATCTACAAAAAACGAAATATAATGAAACTGAAAAAACACTGAAATCGAGAAGTTTAGATTCACTTACATGCAAAAATAAAAAATTAAATATAAGTGAATATAAGTGCTAGTTCCGAGCCACCGCTGTGAGAAGAACGGACAATAAACTCACAGGCTAAAAAGCCAAATCTAGTTAAACCAGAGTCTGGGGTTTAAGCTTAAGTCTAGGGCAACCGGGATCATGTTAGGATAAAATGATAATTATACAATAATATAGCAAAGATATCATAAGCATAAGCTATAATTTATAAACATTTATAGCTGATTGATATAAGGTCAAGGTTATTTGCCCCACAGAACAATAAAATGCCTAAAGTTTACACAGCCTAAGTCGCGTGTAACCGCTAGTGTGTTATATAGTTGAGAAAACTGAACTAAAGTGTTCAATAGTACTTCAGTTTGTTTGATATATATTTTCTCTAAAAGTAATCTCCTGTTTTCTCTCTTTCAATTCGCTTCAGTGTCTATCAGATCTTAATCCTGAGTAACACGCTAAAGATATAGCTAACGTGTTAGTGATGTGAAAGTATATTAGGGTAATAGTTACTGTCACTGTTACTATGATACACTGTTTAAAGAACCAGTTATGGGACTTATAAGTCTGTAACGTCTTAAGATTAACAGCATTATTGGTTTGCAAATATAGCAACAGCAACAATATTACTATAATAAACACTTGAGATAGGCAACGACAGATGTCTGGATCTTAAAATGTTAGAAGATATCCTCCACAACACCCTCTAGTCCCTGAAAACGTGTAATTGTGTACTCAAGATATAAAGCTCGCTGGAAAATTAGTTATATATTGAATCTACCCTCCCAAACTTAACAAAAATCAATGTTAGTTTTTAATTCTTAACCTTTTTAAACAGTTTTTATTTTCTTTATTCTTATAGCTCACTACTTATATACTTTAAAGAGCTTTTTTGGGGTGGAGGGTTTTTGATCTGAGGTATCCTAGTTCGAATATCAACCCACCATAATTAATTTATTTATTGATCCAGGCGTTACTTTGCGGAAATCCAATGTAAGCAAGTGATGGATTAAAAATATCTTTGTAACAATTCCCGCGCAACTATAATTTCCCGAAAGATCGAGAAATTCAACACGGCACGTGTTTTGCGCTTACACAGGGCATGTTCAGGTAAGATAGGAGCCTCAGAACAACGATGTCTTCACGACCAACGCTGAAACGCTCTCGTTTTGAAATGTAATTAAATTTTCTAGTTAAGTATACTCTGTATTTACGGTGAGAAATAAACGTTATTAGTATTATTAGAGGATCTATTATAAATTAATGTTTCAGTGTAGTCACTAAAGTTATATTAATAAAAAGTCTGATACTACAAATACCATTTGAAGTATTTTAAAACTTTTAACCTATTACATTTCACTGTTCCGATATTATAACCCTAATCCCTATAACGTATGTGTCTGTTATCATGTTTTAAAAGCACTTCTATCTCCGCACTGTAACACGTTTGCAATGTGCTAAATAAAAATGTAAAGTGACATAGCACTGCATATTGCATAGTGTGCACTTTAAATGTCGTCGGGATTATAGTATGCAAATAGATATTGTTATGTCTTTGTGTCTCATAATATGGTAACTAATACATCGTTAACCTGAAATTGTTTACCTAAATAAGAATAGAGGTAGGCATTATGTTGATTTGTGTTTAATTATTATGTTTTTGATGCAAAAATAACTAATCCTCCAAAAAATTAATCGACATAATGATACACTTGATTGTGCATAAGAAATATTGAATGCGGAATTTGGGGGCTAATTAGCTATTTGGGTTTGAAGTCTAATAAAAAAAGCTTGTAAATAAAATGTGCAGTGTCATAGCACTGCATATAGAATAGTTGTGCACTTTAAATGTCGTCGGGATTATAGTATGTATACAAAAACATATTATTATGATGCTTGTGTCTTTTACTTAATGTATTTGGAGTAGAGGTGGGCCTTATGTTGATTTAAGTTAAACTATATGTTTATGAATGAATATAATTAAACGATACACTAATTGTGCATCAAAAATACTGATTGAGCATTTAATTTTTTAGGAGATATTTAGGGGCTGCGTTTGTCTTTTTATGTGCAATATATAGTTTGTACTTTTATATATAATATATATAGCTTTGGTCGGCTTTTTAATTATTTTGTTGTCATGTATTACACAAACTTTTTTAAATTTTCCCTTTGTCTTGAGATTTATTGATGTACAAATCTTCGTCTTACGATTAGACACAAATTTATTAAGCTTTGGGCTAGTGATACCTGGTTTCAAGCTGGTTTTACATTCTGACTACTACATTTTATTCAAAAATTACTTTTTTCAAATTCTAGAACTACTTCTTGAGCAACGCAAAAAGCGGATCTCACTGGTGTCAATGGAAGACGGCGAAGCTCAGCCGGAAAATGACGACAGGAACGACGACAAATGTAAGTAGACTGTGTTGTTTGCAAAATGGCGTTCAGTAAATCATAAAATCATCTCTAATCGTCATCATCGTCATATCAGCATTATAAAGTCCACTGCTGAACATTTACTTCCCCAATACATTTTATTATATTGGGGGTATTTGCCCATAATCACCAGACTGGGCAGGCGCGTTGGTGTCAGCCAAGCCAGTATGCAGGATGACGCTGCTACCCATCATCCGGTAGGATTTCTCTTCGTCGACTCTTACGACTCTCTGTGTGATGAGAGATGGTGGCTTATTCTAAAATCATAGATATAACTATTTGGGTTAATTGACCGCAAACGATGATGTTAATATGGACATTACCCGGGGTTCTGACTATTGCGAAATTTGAACAAATTATATTGATTTATAATAACAAGAATAAAAAGAAGCTTGCTTAAGTATTGGTAGTGATCGCACTATTTTGCGAAAGTAACATCAGCGAATCTTCAAAAAAGTTTCCAGGAATGTACATACTAATATAACATGTATGAAGTATGTAAAGTAACTATACCTGGGAGGATTTGACCGAAACGCCACATACACCATGACTTGCAAAGTCATTGCTGGGTGATATTGCTATTCAAGTGGCGTGTAGAAGCGGCAGCTCCAATTACTTCTACCTCTTTAGGTTTGTCTTGCCCGAAGGAGTCGTAGAAGTAAACTAAGGAAATGGAAATCTCGTCTAGTGACAAAGTGGGTAAACGGCTAGGCCACCTTTTAAAACTTAACACGGAACGTTTAGAGATGTCTGTGCTAAAAGTCAACTTTGCAACAGCTAAATAAAAATTTTGAAATCAACAAGATTATTTATATTCGTCAAATTTTACCATACGAAATAGAAATATATATATTTATTGCATAAAAACAATAACAAAAAAAACCCCTCGTGAAAAAGACGAAGTATAAAGGTAGACTTTTTTCTAAAAGAAATCTCTTCCAGTCAACCTTATATAGATCTTTTAAATGGATGTTGGATGGATAACCGGCACTTATTATTATAATTTTATTTCTTTCCCGAAATTTTGTCATTTATTTAATGAAAAGTGCGTTGCCTTTACTGAATGAACGAATTGTATCTGTTAGACATTTCATACTAAACCAAGTTGCTATTCTAATGGAAGTAATCGTAATTTGCAATTACTAATGTACCTAGTTACTACAGACCTAATCCAACACAAGTGGTTTAAGCTTAACACGAGGGGCTTAAAGATATTAACGTCGTTACGTCTAATACTTTTATTAGGGTACAATTCTTTTGAAATAACAGATACTGTTTTTAACATAATAATCGGCAACCCTACTCGTAACCCACAGAAGCTGTGTTTTTCTATGATATGTTTTATCCAAATCCTGTATGTACGAAGGTTCACTTCGAATAAGTGTTTGTATTCATGACGACCCTCATAAAAGAGATAGAAATTATAATAAGACATTATGTATCCTATTCGTTGGAAGCCAAGAAACAAATAACCTGAATTTGGGAAAAGTTAGTTTTATATCCCGTATACCGATATGAATAAAAGTACTTTTATAAACAAATGTAACATTTTTCTCGGACATATAACGCAGTGCCATGTAGCCCTAAATTAAGCATATTATTATCTTGTTTTGAATATTAGATCTTGTACTGTAGAATAAAGAAGGAGGTTTTCTATTCGACTGTATTTTTTTTATAAATACTTACATAATAAATAACATACATTAGATGAATATGAATATTCAAGTCCATGCAAACATGCGTATGGGAATCGAATCTATGACCTTCGGAGCTAGGAACCGATCGACCTCCGACTCCGACCTCCACGCCATATCGATGGTCAGAAAGTTCTCGCATTGGTTACAAAAACACAAATTGCAAATTGATCTCATGTGTAAAATTATAACATGTTTTGAACAATAGCCTTGAATTACGTAATACAATTATGCAAAATAGTGTTAACTATTCACCTGCAAAATGTAATTTCATAAAGATAATTTTAGTAAATATCTAAAGTGCCAAAGTTTCAGTTTGTTCTAAAAATTTGTTTTAACAATATTTAATATGGGTTTATCTATAATAGGGGAATAAAATGTTGTAGTATTGGATTTCTTTATCAAATAGCTATTTATCATTTTGAGTAATAATTGCTTATGAACTATTATAGTAAGTATTTCTTATTTATGGCAAAAATATATCTGATAATATTCTGACTCTTAAGACACGGGCATAGTATTAGCCTTGCTTAAGGTTCAGAGGTTTCATTGAATAGAAAGTATTAGGGATTCATAAAAGTCATCAAATAATTATTATTATAACTCGATATATCTTTATAATGAACGCTTGTCGCAAATTTTACGCCCATGGGTGTATAGGGATCCTACCAACGTCTAAGGCGTCAAAAGCAACAACACCTGCGTGTGGTGCACCTGCCCATCAACGGACGAGGCTCTGGCAAAAATAAGAGTACCCGTTAAGCGGCAATAGGCTCGCCACCTATTACTACGTGAGACCAACCATGTTATTAGCGAAATGTGGGCGTATAATATTCCTCTACCCCGTAACTGGTGTGATGTGTATGTATAAAGTTATAGAAATAATCCGTGAATATCCTATACAACAGTTGAAAATTTGAATTTTACAGTTTGTGAGTTATGATTACGACGAATGATTTTTTTTTGCTATGTCAACGTACCTTACATTTAATTTTATTCACGACATATCCTTCGTTTAATTAATTTGTAATAGGTGCACTGGAAAAATAGTTTACCTACGCTTACACACTTAAGCATCATTCTGTACACCCATCCCAACCAAAATTTGCATTACTCCCACGCCTTTTGCAATGTACCTACTCGTATGTGATATAAAAGCTATAAAAATCTCTCCTGCAGGTCTAAGTGGTTTCGTAGTCGTGAAGTTGCACCAATGAGTTGCTTAGTAGGTCAGTAAACTTAGGCACGTTTCCAAAACAATTTTAAACAAGGTTTTTTGGCGTGTGTCCTCACTTCGCTTTGATGGTGGTTCTGGTATAGGGGCTATGTCTTATCTTGTCTTATTTATATAAACTTTCTTTGAAAAAAGTGTAGTTGTTCCTGCTTTTGTGACGTTGAGTGATTTTTTTTCCTATAACATCATTATTACCTATAGATAATATATGAATTCTTGTAATGACATTTTTGTAATTATCACAACATTAACTCATAAAAAAGTATTATCATAATTATATCAAGAAACTAACATGTTAATGTCTTACTTATCAAACACTACAGTATTATACTTAGAAGACGTATTTTAAACGAGATCATCAAAACCAATACTTTTAATACCTTTGGCTTAAATAAAGTTCTTGGTTTTAGTTTCAAAAATTACAAGTTCAATACAATCTTCGTCCTCTTTTACCCAATTAGGAGTTGAATCCTCAATAATCTTTTATAGGACGCTTCTTTCATAATACCTATTCACAAAATAGGCCAAATTTATGCGTAGATATATCAGTTAGTCACTTTTGCCGTTTACCAGACCCAGATTATCTCAGATTTGATGACCAGACCCAGTCGCATATTTTCAAAAGGGCACTGCAAATTTTTATAACTCCATCATCTTTCTAGCATTATCCCGGTTGTGCCTAACTAAACAGATTTGGCAGAATTTCAGTTATCACACGAAGCGACTGCCGTATGATACGCAACCCATAAAAAAACAAAATGTTCATAACTAAACTGGTTTACTTACGAAGTAAACCAGATAGGTCTTATGTTAGTCTTGTAATTTAGGGACAGTACTGAATTCATTCCAATACGTACATTTTCGGTTTTGTTCTGAACCTCTTGTCTATCTTTTTGTGTTTATTGTAATTGAGTGTATTTTCTATTTCCATAACATCAATAAAATTATCTTGACCAATTGCACGTACTAAGTCAATTGTTCTTTGATTCTAGATAACTCTCTCCGAGGCGTCCCAGGAGAGGTCAGGCGATCAGGAGAGAAAAAGGACCGCAGGACCACGTGGTACTGCGAATGAAGAATTCCACCGATTTTTATTGGGATATTAGAACATGCTATATTTAGCATAATAAACTATGAAGACGGTTTACAGTGTCCGAAGGTGGGTTACAAAATGCCTTCAGTGTAAAATTTAAATTAAACGTAGGTACACTTCAGGGACTGTAATTTGTCAATCTAAAAAATGTGTATAATATAATTTGAGTATTCAATTTATAGTATATAAAATAGTCTGTATATAAAGTTTCATCAAAATGTGTATCACGCTCGACGCGTGAGTCAAACTAACTCTATAGAGCATATTTTTGAAAATTTGCACTTTGTTATTTATGTGCCAGACTTTTTGCATGCGTAAAGATAAAATATGACGTTAGTATATATTTCTAATATAATATATAAGATGCAAAAACATTTGAAATAGGTTAATTTGCCAAATTTAGATTAACGAATAAAATAACGAAGTGGTTGAAAACAAACTATCAATAAGTTTGGAAAATAAGAATGTTATCATCAGACTCCTTATTTTATGAGATTTTGTCATATAAGTCATGCACTTATAATATTTAATTAGTGCCCAATGCCAAATGAATCGCTAGCAGATGGAAAGCCATACAAACTATTTATTTGTTACTAAGGAAAGTATGATGAAAATATTTGGTTTTAACATCTGGCGTTAATTGTAATCCTCGCTATAATGTTTCTATAAGCGTCTATAAAGCGTCTATCATTGTACAGACTATCGATTGCAAGAATTACACCAATTTTTATTTTAGTAGACCATCTGATCATGGTCCTTTCAGCTTAGTAAATAATATTGGTAGGCTATTAATAATTATGAAAATGTATATTAGTAGTATATTTCCGTCTTAAAACAAACAGTAGGTAACGATCGCGGGAGTTTTTATAAGTTTTATTTAGTCGCAGCTGAATTTAGGGACTTTATGTAAATAAATATAAGAATAGTTACGAGGACTTTGAGGAATATATTAGAGAGTTGTATGTGTCTCATTGTTATTTTAAATTTTAATATATGTAAAATTTGCAAGTTGATTGGAGAACTTCAAAAAGTACTTACGTTTAGCGACTGATTAGACACAATAAACAGTGTATAATGATGTACATTTATAACTTTTGGTTTTTAGTAAGTTTATAATATTTCTACCATAAACAAAAAAGTATTAAGTATCTCTTTAGGACAAATGAAAGTTAAAATAATTTGAATGTTATTGGCATTATTTCCAAATAATTTGAATGTTATTGGCATTATTTTTATTTGTATATTATGTATATGGAAACACAACCCACGTAACCTAATTTAATTTTATCATATAGCTCAATTTTATTTGCAATGGATATATATTTGAAAAATAGTTTGTTAACTCCATAGTTAACAAACTATATTTCAAATATACATCAACCCGATGGTAGAGGCGATGTATAAGATATGAATGCGACGAAGGCCGATTTTTCAATTCTATTTAAGTTTTTTTATTTGGCTATTTCAATAGACATACAAATTGAAAATGCGATGCGGCATTGTGATGATATTTGAAAAATTGGCCGACTATGAATTTATCATAATAGAGTGACTTATCGGTGTCATTTTAACTTAACTGTCACTGTCATCTGACTGAACGAATATATTTTTATCTTACTGCAGTTACTCTGCTCGGTCTCAGCTTGTAGTAAAATCTAAAAATTTTAATTAAAACATTTGTATTCACGTGTATATGAAATAAAATTAAATTTGTATGTAGCTATCCAAAGATATATTTTAAAAAGTGTTTAATTTAAAATGTATTTAAATTGCGACAATTCTACTTAATATAATATACGTCGTATTGGTTACGAGTTTTTTAAATTCAATTTTGTTACAATATCGCCCTAGAATCATCATATCAATCGCCAATCATAACAAATACACAAAATGTCTTCGGAAATTTCTATGAACTTATCAATGTTAAGTGATGTTTATTTATTATTCAGTTACTATTGGAAAATCATTTCAGAATAATCAGATGAGACATATTTACAACTCAATACACGCATCTGTATGGAGGCGATATATATTTTTTACAGTATGTACTGAGATGTTCTGATACTTTTGGAATGATTGCTCAACTGTCAACTATCTTCAAGTTGCAACTACATTCCTCCGTGCGATCAAACTTCTTTCAATTCTACATTAACGATTTAATGATTTTAATTCTGCAACGCTGTGAAATACAGTTATGAGGATATTAACATTGCCTAAGGTAGTAGAATTGTGGCACTAGCCTTTTAAAAAAGACCGAAATACCATGATGTACACATACGACCAAGTGACAGTCTGGTGGTGGTGGTGGTTTCATGGTGGAATCAAATTTTACAATAATTTTAATTACTTAATTTTGATAAAAGAAAATAACTTTTTAAATAAGTACATATAAAAAGGTAAATGTAAATATGATATGCATTGTATATACAGACTAAAAGTAAAAACAGACAACCCACACTCCAAGTTAATTAAATAAAAATTCAACTTTAAAACATGAAGTATAAAATATTTTATCAGACCTGTTATTTACCAAAGTATTTTAAAAGAGAACTCTTTGATATGTTCGAGTGTGATATAACCAATAAAATAAGTTATGTTATAACCTCGGTCTTGAAACTGTAATTATATTCAGAGTCATTATTTTATTGGACGTATTTGTATTGTATTGTTACAAAGTTATTTAATGTTTAATATTTTGTAAATACTTATTATTGTAACTGTAGTGATGACGGGAGATTGCTATCGCAGACTAATTTTCTGTAAATAAAAACATTTATTGTGAGTTTATTTGTTTTTCCTTTTTGATATTTCTGTATTGCACAAAAATAGGTAACAAAATACAACTAAGAGCACCAGGTAATTCTAGCAGTTAAAAAATAAAAAAAATAAAAAATCAAAAAAGTATTTATTCAAGTTTGGCTCTCCTTGTCGGGAAAGTGAAGCGTCATATCTCGAGTTTTGTTTTATTTTCTAAAAGTTGTGATATTTCTAACATTAATGTGTAATAACGGTGGATTATTAACCGTTAAGTGTTTGTGAATATACATGAGTGTTGGTAAATCAAACAAAGCAGTGCAACATCACTTTTCAAATTCTCTAGGTCGAATACTTTATTGTGCATAAGATAAAATTCGGTCGAGGATCGATCTAAAAAAATGCAAAATCTAATAAATCCTAATAATATTATAAACGTGAAAGTTTGTATGTGTGGATGGATGTTTGTTACTCTTTCACGCAAAAACTACTGGAGCGATTGTGATGAAACTTTGTACGTGTATAGCTGCAGTCTTGGACTAACATATAGGACACTATGTATCCCGATATTTCCACGGGAACGGGGACCACGCGGGTAAAACAGCAGGGCGCTGCTAGTACTTTAATAATTTACGAAGTGGAACTTCAGAAGTCGACCAGAAATTTAGAAGGTTCCAAAATTTGTTTGTTATCCTTTATAGCTTTATTCACGTGGTTTATTTTTATCCTGCGATTTCACTTCCTGTTAAGATTTGAGTTAGATCTCGGGTTATCCATTTTGCGAATTGGGCACAATGCGACATAACAAGTGGTAGTTCTCTTCGTGACCTAGTACGTCTACTGTCTAGATAGGTGGTAGCAACCATTTTGTCAGATTTTCTATCACGGCAATGCCAGGTCTCTCAATGAGAGGGATCTCACAAATGAAGGTAAGAGCCATTTAGGCCACTTTTCTCTTTTCTTCTCTTATCTTATCTTCTCTTCTCTTCTCTTCTAAAATTACAGAAGAGAAGGATATATGTATCCTTCAGATATGTCCTATCCTTGTTTTATATATCTGACTTCTCATGAGGTTGGTTGCAAGAGATCTTTTACAGAGATAAGTTCGCCTTTGTATATGTCCTTTTTTGTTGTAATGTTTTGATATTTTTGATTTATGTGATGGATGGTTGAACGACAGATCGGGTTCGCCCAGTAATTACTAGGATTATGAGAACAATTGATGTCTTAGGATATGAGAGCAGTTAGTGCTAATCAGAATGTTCATTAAATAGGAAAGAACTATATTGGATAATGATATTTAATATCAAGCCCGTACTTCGGTAGGTGCGTTAAGCTATTTGTTTGCGATTATCATAATGTGTTGTAGTCAAGTTAGGAGCTTGTGTTATAAGCCTTATGGAAAAATATAATAGCAAGCCACATTCCTGCCTCCCGGAAAGTGGTACGTAAAGGGCTAGGATATTAATAATGATGATGTTAGGTTAGGTTTACTTACCAATTACAAGAAAAGAATCATAGTCTTCTGAACCCTGTAATCCAAAAGACCCTCGTGTTTTGATGAAATGAGCTGAACATGCCAGTTTTCTGTTCCTGTAACCTTGTAAGCTGATGCGTCATGAAAATAAAAAATAAAATTGGAGATAGCTAGCCCATACTTTTTTCAACATACATCTATATCTTTTTTTAAGGAAACTAGCTAACGCCTTTGAATGGTACAGCTTATCATGCCTCGAATTTTTTGCAATGAAAAGAAGGTTCATCAGTGTTCAACATAGCTTTTGATTAATTATTTTAAAATTATTGGAAAATAATAAACCTCCGGGTCAAATACAATTAACAGTTCATTCGATAAGTTCGGTCAATCCAATAAAGTCTTCGATCATTAAAATATGCAAATAACCGCAGAAACAAAATAGCAACACGAAATAAAATAAGCAATGAAATACGGTTACTTGAATTCCGCAATGCGAAAAATTATGACCAACGCTCTGAAATGGGGTGGAATATTCTACCTGAAAGCTAAATTTTATTGTTGCGAGCTGTTTTCGAACAATTGCATTAATAGTGTATCAACGTACCTCGCAGTCTTTACGGCACGAACTCGGCAGTAGGAATACAATTAAAGTTTTAATATTTTAACACCGCGGAATCACAATTTGAACCGAGCCGGGCGCCCGGTATTATTAAATGCATAAAATAAACTAATTCCTGAACGTATTCGCAGCTTAACGCTCGCTTAAGTAAGCTAAGACATTGTTTGCTCTCTACACATTTTCACTTAATCACTTTCAAGTAATATGGGGACGGTAGTTTGTTCTTTTCCAGATTTGCCTTCGTACAAGTTAATCTTCTTTATTACATTTTATACGCACGTGACGTATGTGTTGGGAAAGATTTTTTTTAATATTACATACTTGCCTTTTATTATTTCAAATGTTACACTAAAGACACACCATTAAAAAAAATGTTATTTAATTAACTTTTTCTAAATTTCAACTATAAATGTACTAGGTACTAAAAATTTATTTTTATATTAATGTGTGATAAATAATTTAAAAAATGTTCTAAAAAGACATTTGTGCTCCTTGTAAAAGGTGAAAATATAGTAAACAGTAATACTCTCAATCTATCTGTTAACAAAATCAATTATTATGAAACCTATACAACAAAAATTTTTTATAAGTGACATCTCTGAGATGTCCGGCAATATGCTAAGTGGGCACCATTTCAATACAAGTTAAGTTCTTCTAAAAGTTATTCTATTCTTTATTTGTGTTAATCATATTGTATACTTATTTTATAGTATAATTTTCTTCAACTTGTAATTAATAAATATTTTTCTTTCTTTCCAACATATTTATATTAATTTATTAGAATCGAACCTACACGAACAATTTTTTTTTCTTTTTTTTTAAGACTTTTCTGTTCTAAAGGTGAACTTTTCTATAGCTCATCATACTACTACATGCATATTAAATTTTTTTATTCTCTTGGTGGTTTCTTATGTATATTGAGTACGTATTTTTAAAAATAAAAAATTATGTTTGTCCGTTATTTAGCATTCATAACAAAAGTTCTTAATGATACTTATTTTGGAACTAAATAATTCGAGTAATTATCAGACATATTTATATGTACACTTTTGTACTTGTTCCTTAAAACATCACCTTTTTACTTGTTCCATACCATTAAACTTTATTTTGTTATTTTTTTTACAAGGAATATATAGTAGGGAGATTATGTATGTATCAACTACTAAAATCATAGCAGGTTTTTAAGGTAAGGTATAATATTTTTTGTGTACAACAAAATAAGTTGAGGTTCGAGTGGATGGGGCATTTTACGGCGTCGTTCTTGAGAGCCCGACTTGTTCGCCAGAGTTCTTCGGCGGTTTAACACCCCCCAGAGGGTTCATTTATATATTCTCAACACGAAGCCGCCCGTAAAACTGCGTTATCCCGGTCATTATTTAGTCATCGCGTTGCCACGCCGCGTAAATAAAACGCACGAAATGACTGGCAACACTGCAGTTTTATGCAACAAACTAGGGTAAACAGTGTGTTTACAAAAAATACTTTCCATGCATGCGATCATTGCTCAGCAATAAATTTTAGGATTTTTTTTTTAAGTTTCTTGACAGATTTAGCCGCTTTTTTATGATGGTAATATGATATTTTGAAACAATGGTTTTAGGTAATTATTTCAAATTATCATAAAATACATAATTTTATGAAAGAAAACTTACTTAGATACTATGCGATGCAATGCAACCTTTAACTATAAATCCAAAACTACAAGTGTTTTTTTTATCATGCTCACGTTAATGAAGCATAATTATGTCTTCATGTTGTTTGATTTTTCAATTGTTTTATAACAAAGAAATCTCAATAATAAGACACTAGTAATGATATGTGCCGCGTAAAACTATCGGAACAAATGTCGCCAATTTGAAAAAGACCGCATGTTGCATTTAGAACTTTAATTTCGAGATTGACGTTGCTGTCATTTACTACTCACTACAAGTTATTCTTGAACACTAACACTTAAATTGATTGTTTCTAGTAAGGTGCGGATTAGGTATAACGAACGCAATTGGCAATGTATTCAATAGTTTTGGGTGCACTGGTGCCATGCGATACACCAGTACGCCAGCGATTTTATGCACGCAGCAATTATATCGTTATATTATTAAGATTTATATGGTTAAATATGGCATTTTTGATGGCATTTCGATTACATATATATAACAACTATGATTAACAGCTAACAGTGCTTTCTGATACATGGAAGCTAAGCCAAATGCCAACTAAGCCAAATGCCAGCTAAGCCAAATGGTCACCCATCCTAGTACTGATCACTGTTAACGCTAAACTTCAGTGATCGTTTACGACCACCTAGTCTCTCCGAACCAAGGACGCTTTAGTGTTAAAGCGAAAATCATAATCATAAATACCTGTAGAGCAAAAAGATCGAAGCGGAAACCTCTTAGAGCTGTACCAAGAATAACACTAATAAAATGAAAAGGGGCGCAGACTCTCCCAGGTGGCTGAACGCCGACCACAGTTAGTAATAGATTCGGTCATAGGTCATGCCCGGTTACGAGCAGCCGGTTTATGAGACCCGGACGCCGCAAATCTTGTTTATCCGGGGAAACATAAACCAAGACATGGCTAAAAATGATTGGCTTTTACTTATTAAGTTTGACAGTATTTATTAGGTGGGCTTTATTGCCTGTTGTGACTTATATTGTTAAAACAACCTTCGGAGCTTTATATTGAATTATTATTAAGCTTCACTTAATAAATGTGCGTATGGGTTATATTACTCAAACTATGCTTTCTTTCTTTTTTTATAATTCATTACCAATGTAAGCCTTACATTGGTAACTCTGATTTGTCAGTTTTTTTTTAAATTTCTATTGAAATAAATACAAGGATTTTATGATATGTTGTTTTCAAGATCTTTATTGTGTATCAACTTATTAATAAATAAATAATTTGATATAAGATATGACTAAACTGATTGGCTTTTACTTATTACGTATTATCACAAGAAATGTTATATAGCTTACCAATATTTAGTTGGTTATTTTATTTACAGAAGGATAGAATTATTTTTCATAGACGAGGAGCCGGTTTATAAGATGGCGGTGGCGGTACGACCCGGACGCCGCAAATCTTGTTTATCCGAGGAATCATAAACCTAGAAATGATTCCCTTTTACTTACTAAGTTTATAAGTATCTACTAGGTGGGCTTTTAACCTATTGCGAGCTATGTTTCCAATATTGTTTAAATACAATATAACCAAATTTTAGTATTATTAGAAGCTTTATATAAATATATTTGTGAATCTGTCAAATATATTATTATTATTGTTAGTAAAAATTAACAAATCGAAATAAGTACTGAAGCGATGTGAGTACTAACTCCCGATTATAGTAGGATTAAAATTTACAAAGCCCCATTGATGTGAAAACGGCTGAATATAATATAGTAAACAGGGAATTTGCATATTTATATTACACATTTCGTTAGTATCTTTATTAATTGTTTGGTAATGCTACTGCTGTCTCATTTTATTTAATGTCCAATTTACAAAAATGTTGATCTAAACTGTAGCAGTCTCGACCAAGTCACGAAAGAAAAATACAAAATTACTACAAAACGTCTAGTCAAACTTCAAAATATTTTTATGTCATAAACGGGATTACACGGGAAAGTAAAGCGTCAAGTCTGCAGTTTTGCTTTATTTTCTAAAATTTGTTATATTTTGAACATTAATAACGGTGGATTATTATCCGTTAAGTGTTTGTAAACGTACATGAATGTTGGTAAATGAAACAAACGAGTGCAACATCACTTTTCAAATTCTCTCAAGAAGTCCATGTGAGATCTCAGTATAGTCCCACATCTTTACTGAGGACTTAAGGGGTTTAGGGGGAGGGCTTCTCATTTGCCATTTATTATCTTAATCACCACTCATTCTCATTTACTATAACTTATATTTTATTAATATATCTCTTACTTGACACTGGCTAAATGTGCAAACCACACGAAGCCAATGCCACACCAATGACATGGTACTTGAAAATGTCAAATATAAATAATACACCAATCGAAATATGATCACATTGAAATCACGATGCTCAGATTCACTTATATGGAACAAAACAATTCAAAATCTAAAAATATTTAAGTGTAGGTGAATCTAAATGCCAGTTCCAAACCACCGCTTTGTAAGAAAAACTGGCAAGAAACTCACAGGCCATGCTCTTTTAAATGATCAATTGGTTAGGTACTTAAATTACAATCTTCATTTGACTGTGACGCTATACAATACATCAGTGTATTCCATATCACATAAAATTTTGCGGTCTTTTTTCTCTCGTATACAGTATACCTAAGATTTTACTTAGAAAATACATTTATTCTTATGTCGCATGTGAAATGGAAAGAGCAATTAGCCGCGCCCGCTTGACATTCAGCTTATATCTTATGCAGACGTGAGCTGCATCTTTAAAGATTAATGTTGTACCTACATATATTTATTATTCACCTTCAAATGCCACCCTACACATTCAAGCACGACACTATTTTGTTCTTATACTACAGACACCTTTTAACTCTATCATAAAAAGAAACTGCGAGCAGTTCTTGTGCAGCATCTAGCTTAAATAAACTTTAGAGCGTGTGAGGTCATTTTGCTTTTTATTTTTATGTGAGGACCAAATTTGGTGTGTTGCCCGAACAGCGGATCATAACTGTTGGATACAGCCACTGTTTGGTACCTCTCCGTAAACCAAGTATTGTTGAAGTAGTCAACGAGAAAATATGGGCTTTATCTCATCTTCACAAGACTTGTTTCCGCACAAACTGAGACGATGTTGTTGTTGCATCTAGGTCCTCTTTGCTCACGCGTGGCGATTTTATGCTAGTCGCAATAAAGAGACCTTGCTTTCACCTGGCACTTCTTAAAACGTTGTCTACTGAAGGATACGCCACATTTAGTCTTGCACTTTGAACCGCTTCGGCGGATTTCATTTGTTTAGAAACATCTGAGGAAAATACGTTTTGCTTAGTGCTCAGACATAAAAGAATGGCATGGTCTTCTGTGCACAATTGTGCTTACCATACAAGACACGTCTTGTTGCCTAGTGGAATAATGAGATCTGATCAAAAATCACACATGTGCTCTTCTATTGCCAACCATATGGTAAGATGGAATTGGAGTTATTCCAAATGTTGCACCTGTTCAGCTAGCTACAGTTTTTGTTAAATTATTTAAGCGAGCAAGCATAAGACGCGTATTGGTGATCGGTCCGTTGAAAGTATCTTTAAGGTATGCCCATTGATATTAACTAAAATACCTGTAACTTTAGCTATTGTGATAAAATTACAAAGATATTTATAATGAAAAAGGTACAAATGCCCCCTGCATTTGTACCTTTTCTGCCTTAGGAAAAAACCTTTACAACTAAGGCGTTCTAAATATACATACAATTGAAGTAATCTTGCAGATTCGTAATATAACGAGGGAGCTAGTCTCAGCCAAAATTGTATACATTCCATTACAATTTACGACTGTTTTAAATAGGCATAGGTATTATATGCCCAAATTTCGCCAAGTATATTATGGATCCTAGAACCTAATAGGTTGAGAGCTTTATAGCCGCTTACTGGAAACTTTGATGGTTTCCCGAGCGTCGTCAGTTGATCTACGGGTACACCACTTGCAGATGAGTTTGACTTTGGAAAGCAAAATATAAAACGAATCATATCAAATTGCACATGAAATTAGTATTCACAGATCCAAATATTCTTTACCTAAAGTGCGTGTTTTTTACGATATCTGTAAGAAAGTATTGAATTTTTTATTCTTACAGAAAGGTCTCTAGGCAAATTTCGCAGAAACAGGGTTCGATTTTATGTATCAGGCCGTAAACTTGGAGTATAGTTTTATGACACGCGGACACGTTTTTGAAAGTGTGTTGGGTTCAATGAGGTTCCGTTTGGGAATCATTTTCTTTCTACATTACATTTTATGGCCATTCAATTGACATGTACTATAAAAATTAGGAGATAGAAAATTACTTATTTGAAATTAGCATGCAACTATCTAATGTTCTTGTCTTCTCAAGCTAATGTTTGCAGCAAATGTGTGTCTAAGTTTCTAGTTGACGTTCAGTAGGTTTATTGAGACAATTTGAAATAAACTATTTGACTTTGACTTTTTTTAAAAATAATCTACTTTTTAAAACACCTTTCCGTATATATCAACTAAAATAAAAAAATCTGTAGCAATCGCATCTAGAATATCTCCGGGCACCTTTTTCTATAAATGGTTTACGTTGATCATCTCAATATAGATTATTAAACTACCTATGTATTTCGTAAAGTGCCTCCACCAAACGATATCCACAGTTTATTTTGGACCTCACCTATGTAACCACGTAGAGGTGGTTTTGAATAGAATGTTGTTCATCGTTTCAAAAATCGAAACGGTTTAAGAGGTTTATTTGGAGGAAATTTTGTATTTTAATTATTATATACATTGGGTTGTTTCCTCGTTGCTCGGAACAGCGATCTAGTGGTCTTTCTGGGTACAGCAACTATGGTGAATAGTCGTATGGATTTCAGTCGTCTATTTAATAATGGGTGTTATTTAACGTGTCTTCAAAATTAATAAATTGCCAACCTAACCTAACCTTTTTGTGCATCAAAATTACTGATTGAGCACCTAATCACCTCATTAGATACTCACTCAGTAATTTTGATGATCAAAAAAGTATTTTTTAGAGGTTCAGTTTATTATATTCCTTTAATAATTGTCTTGGATCTACTTGTACAGAGTCAATGTCAGTATAGTTTTATTAAAGTCACTTAAATAATGACCACATTCAGACTCAAGGTAAGTACTTATGCTGTTCAAGATAATAGACAGATCTCTATACCGTGATATAAATTATCGACAGCCTGTAAATTTCGTTTCACGCCCTGCTTACAACACCTGGAAGTATGAAGGCCAACCAAAATAAAAGCGTCAGAAGAGAATTTTAAAGCCGCGATTTATTGAATTGTAAGGGAATGCCCTTACCTGATTTTCATTTGAGGATATAGCATTATATCTTTCATCTTATGATACACGTCTGTAACATACAATGTAGCTTGACTTCAGTTAGTCAGGTGGTACCAGCATATGTGCACGTATCAAAAGCTGTAGTGATCCATTACAAGAGCCTAATCCCACCGGCAGGCTTTGTCTCACGTTCAGCTTACTTTTATTACCGTGCCTGCATCAGAAAATAAAACAAAATTGGCAGGAATTTATGGGACACAGGCCCCTGTATGGCTAGTGGGGTGGAAAGTTTTCAATTTGAAACGAATAACTTGTTTGTGTGGTAATAAGGAGGGCTTTGTGGCGGTAATAAGGGGCCGCAATGGCTGTCGCGGGCTTCCTCAAACTACTTTCTTGGTTTTATTACGGGAGTAATGTTTATTGTGAAGTAAGGTATGGGACGTTGTTAATAACAATCATTTTCTTGAGGCAAACACTTAAATATAAGATGATGTTCATGTATAGGTATGTATTTTTTCTATTGATGGAAACACCAAAAGCATAGCCACAAAACACGTTCAGCATTAATATAAGCTTATTTTGATACAAATATGAAAAAAATAGGTAACTAATTAATTAATCATTCGTTTCCATATAAAAATATTAACGGCTCAACTATGTTTGACATACATTTAATCAATTTTTTCGATAATAATATTAGCGCTTAATTTCGAACAAACAACCATTAAGTATCACCTCAATAGTGAAACATCTGTCTAAAATTTAAAATAACTGTTTACAATAACTGTTTTACCGACAACTTAAGGAAAAATATTGCATATTTTGATAAATCTGGCCAGTGAGTTGTTTGGAATACACTTAAACTGTTAAGACTCGTATAACCAAACACTATTGAAATGGTATTGTTTTCTTTTTACATTAGTATTATAGATAAAAAACCAAAAAATCTAAATTAAATATTATTTATTTTATAAACCATTACATAGTACTTAAAAATGTCAAAATTAAATATAAATATAAAAAAACACTGAAATCACGAAGCTTAGATTCACTTGGCGAGTATACCCGAATTCTGCTCCTAAGGTCGTGTGTTCGATTCCCACACAGAACAAATCTTTGTGTGCATGAATATGAATATTTGTTCTAGTCTGGTCCGGAAAACACCTATATACATAAAGTATGTATGTACAAAATATTTATTTATTTATGTATGTTAGTCAATCCGTTACTTAGGACCATAACAAAAGTTCTTAATGATACCTATCTTGGAAGTAAATAATTGATTCAATAAGTTTGCAAAGGAGTCATTTAAAATGAATTATTTCATAAATTCAAATTATTTATAAGACGATATAATGTATAAGCATAGTTCTAGCAATAAATATTTTTACCTTGACATTGAATAATTAGTTGAGGTACGTATAGAAAAATAGTAGTTTTCAATATTCGTTTTGAGTTCCTTACAAACTAATTGTCCATATCATTATCCTATGATAATACACTGTTACTAAATTGGTTAAGTGACATTCTGTACATATCAATATTGGAGATATGTGTATTGTAAAAATGCATAATGCGTCGCAGTGGAGCACATTAGACACTCATTTGGGCTCGAGAGTTTGAGCGCGCGGGAGCCGCCGCGCCGGATTCAATGCGATGTGTCTGTACAAGTATTATGTCAGTCTGAATTAAATAATATGGCAGCAAGCTTCATTGTTAGTGGTTTACATCTGCTTCATCACCTCCTTAGATAACAAAGAAAATTCACTTTTAATAACTACGGTAAGTGAAATTCTTTTTCAGATGGCATATTTTTTAATTGAATAATCTTTATAATCTTGATGCTGCCATTTTCTTGCTCTAGATGGATATTAGCAGCATAACATAGCAGCAAGCTTAATTCGTTCACAAACTTTAGCCAGAAAAGGAAAAACGCAGGTTTCAGATTACCTACCTAATCTTGTAGACCTTTTTTAGAACGTTTTTAGGGCTGTACAACAGATTTATTGTAAGGAGGGTATCGTTTTCTACCGCAGAGATATAAACTTAGACCGTTATGCGTACCAAGAAACTAATACAAGGTTTGTGCAAATGTTCGCAATCCCCTATGGATTCTCCGAGGGGTATTAAACAGCAGATGCGTCTTCTAACCAAAAAAAGCAAGGTTTTGCGTCTACATCGGCGTCGTGCGGTTTCATGTCGAGTTCCAATTCTATTTTTTGTAAGCAAACTTTCGTGCAGCTAAAGTATGACTGCAGACTCCACATCCCACAGACATAGACATAATATATTTTTTTATTTAATATTTAATACCTATACTTCAGATCTGTATGAAATCAAGTCTATATTTTGTTAGTTATTTATAACAGGGGGCCTACCGCCGAATTCGATGGATTACCGGTAATCCATCTAGATCAAACTTTGTTTTGCGTTCATTAATCCGTACCGGGGAATCTGCCGACAGCCACCTCTCATTCATGACCGTGATAGACCAATAGGTAAATGGAGAACGCCATTTTGTTTCGATTTCCATGAGTTCGGCGGTACGACAGAATCAATTTGAAATCCATTTTGCCTTATAATCGATTGCCATCGAACTCGGCGGTAGGCCCCCTGAAATGAGAGCGACGATAGCCCAGTGGCGAGACCCATTGTTTCAATGATGTAGGGTTCAAACCCTGGTGGCACACCTATGACTTTACGAAGTTATGTGTGTAATTATCGCTTGCTCTGTGCCACGGAAAAGCACGTTAAGCCGTTTTTCCCGGCTGTCATGAACATCTATGATAGTCGTACAACATGTTAGTTTCCTACACGTGATCTAAAATCAAATAGGACTTCACATATAAACACGCAAGCAATAAAAATTTAAGGTCATTTGAACACGTCTTTTTATTGTGAACTATGTAAAATATCCGCTGTATCTTATTTTCATATATAGGCAGACATATAAGCTATAACGGTAACAGATAGCATTCATAGAGTATGCTTAAGGTTCATCCATACATATAAATATCTATTGGAATCTCACATAGTGCTACCTAGCCTTAAACTAAGCAGAAGTATGGGTAGTTAGAGATTGATTATGACAAAGAATAAGAAAGAAAGTCTGTCACGGATATAAAGACTTCCATTCTTTCATAATCAGCCACATTTGTCCACTGCTGGACATAGGCCTCTCCAAGCACACCACTGAGCTCGATCTTCAGCTCTTCGTCTCCAACCTAACATGAATGACATACACTACCGACTTACATTATTATTCTTTGAAATTTCATAATTATGTATAATACATGGAGGCGCGCGTAAATTTGCGATACTAAAATGGCCCGCAAAAAAAAACTGCTTAACTACTGCAAAGTTTTTTTTTCTACACTATAGAAGTTATGGAATAATAATAAAATACGTTTTAAAGCAAATATTATCAGCATATTGAAGAGTTTATGTACCTACAAAATGTATAACGACAAGCAAGACTAAACCACGAGGTGGATTACTAAAATATAATTTATCACAGAAAATCATATTCGAAGTGAACTGAAGAAGAAAGATCAGTTTGAAAAATACATACACACATACAATCCCGCCTGTATCCCCAAAGGGGTAGGCAGAGGCAGAGACTTGTTACATTTCGCCAATTATACTGTTAATCCCACGTAATAGGTGGCGAGCCTATTGCCGCTTACCGGGAACTTTTATGTTCGCCAGAGACATAATCAAAATATGTAATGCAAAATAAAATAAGGAAATACTCGGGCTGACCCATTTCCTGTCGACACAGCAAATAAACGTATCGTAGGATCGTATAATGTTACTGCTTTTGTAGTTGCGACGTTTACAACAGCATTAAGCTTCTTCAGGTAGCAAATTGAATGTTAAACCTTACTTGCCCCTCACTGAATAAGTTATGAGCTTTCAACTATAAAGGTGATAAACTTGAATGACCATACTGTCGTTTGTAGGAGTTTGTCGTTCGCCTTAAGCTGTTTAAATAAATGATTCATTTATTTTATAACAATAGTTATATGTGCGACAACAATGTGTTCACCGCCAAGAGGCCGGTTAGGTCGCACCTATAACGCCTAGATGATGATGATGATGATGAACGATAGCAACAACTCATTCATTATATTTATATTCGTGTATACAGATCCTACCAAGACTTAAGCAGCCCAAGTCAATCTCACCTGCAAGTGGTGCACCTGCAATTGCTGCACCTGCCGACCAACCGACGCGACTCTCGCGAACATAACAGTGCACGTTAAGCGGCGGGTTAGAGTCCAAGTTCACTCTCGTTTCAGCGTTGGTCGTGAAGACATCGTTGTTCTGAGGCTCCTATCTTACCTGAAGATGCCCTGTGTAAGGGCGAAACACGTGTCGTGTTGAAAAGTTTCTCGATTTTTTCGGGAAATTATAGTAGCGCGGGAATTGTTACAAAGATATTTTTAATCCATCACTTGCTAACAATGGATTTCCGCAAAGTAACGCCTGAATCAATAAATTATTTATTACGTGGGACTATATAATTTGCGAAGTGTGGGCGTATAATATGCCTCTGCCTACCCTTTCGCGTAAACGTATGTATCTATTCATTACATCATGCTTTCAAGGGGAGGGTCAATAAAAAGGGAAGGTTATTAAAAAAAGGCTGATGTTGGGCAGGTAGCAGGTGGTACTCTAAACTCATTGACAAAGCGCATCTACAATAACTTACTTATAATCAGTAATAAGACATGCTGCGCCTATCATAGATAAAACTGGGAGCAGGCAGGAGGATGATAAAGGATCAAATCATATATATTTGCATACATGTGGTATAGAGGTGACCACCACATACATCAAACAGGGGTTTTTTACAACATACATTAAATTAGCGCTATTCTATATTTAGCCTCATGGCATGCAGAACGGTCATACTTTATCATAACTGCTTAATTATTACACTGACAATCAAAGTTGTTAGGGTTTATCATATTTATTATTCATAAAATCTAGAATAAGGGTGTAAGGAACAATAATGATGAGACAATGGTTATTATTGAAAACTGTTTATAATACGTACATATATGTACGATTGTTTCCCCGAAGAGTTAGGCAGAGCAATAATGAATTCACAAATTTCGCCAATTATATTATTGGTCCACGTAATAGATGGCGAGCTTATTTTCGCTTATCGGGAACTGTAATGTTTGCCAGAGCCTCGCCTTGATCGGCAGGTGCACTACTTGCAAGTGAGGTTGGCTTGGGCTTCTAAGATCTTGATAGGAACCCTCTACACCTGTTTATTATTGAGACATTATAAATGATTATTATGCCCACCGTTTGATATTAGTGTGTAAAGTCCTGTCAATGCTAGTAATCTGTGATGATATATATATTTCTAAAAAATACTTGTAATATATATATTTATATATATAATTCTACTGTAGATGTATATGTCGCTGAACTCCTCCTAAACGGCTCGGCCGATATGAATTTAGCGGATTTATTTTTTGTTGTTTATTGGCAAAGGTAGGTGTATGGTTATGTGTAGCAGCCTCCCTTACGTGAGAGGAGGCTCGTGCCCAGTAGTGGGACATTAAGGGACTGAGATGATGATGACCTCAATGTGACATCCTGCTGTGAAATAGTTTAAGCCACCTTGTAAATCCTCTTACTGTATGCTACCACGTACAAAGGTTACAGAGACCATCGGCTGAACGAGCTATCCGTAGGGCGGATATGAGAAACTCTAAATATAACAAACACAAACGGTCATGAGAACCAATCTTTTACAACGCTACGCTAGCAGGTCCACCATCCAGCCCCGCGTCTAAAAGTGTGTACTATTATAATGATATTGACAATATAATCTGACAACACCATAACCCGTTCAAGCCACAGACAAATCACAAAGAGGCGGGCGAATATAAACGGAATAAATTTTCACGAGTCAGAGCGACTCGCGCGAAGTTCGCCCAAGAACGCCAGTTACAGTGTTAGCACGATCCAGGGCCGGGGAACTTTCTATTTTTCGATTGGCCGTGTTAGCAACTCCCCTAATGCAGTTTGGTGAGTAGTTGCCTGGTGCGACGCAACTGGATTTCATACGTAACTTATTTTGCATCGAGTGCCGCGCTTGAATGTTTGCTTACAGATCGATTGCTGTTGTATAAAGCGAAAGTAATTGTCGCTTGACGTTATAATGTCTGTTAGGTAGAAGTAGGTACGAGTATAACAAGATTCGCAGTTAGTCAGGACGCTTCGACGAACTATATAGAGAGTAGGTTGTTAAAACAGCATTTAGTCTAAATAGTTTCCAATCTACTAAATTCGAAGTTATTCTGATGTCTCAGTGTGTGTTCAGAAAAATTAAGTATGTAAATAACGTTAACATGTTTAGTAATCACAGTAGTAAGAGGATTCCTTGTCCGAGCACAAGTGGTCCTATTTACGTTTAAAATTAATAAAATGTTAATTTTTACATATAATTTTGTTTTTTAAGAATCAAACAGACAAAAAATTATGTATTCGTTTTAAGTTATTCCATTAAGTTATTCGTTATAACTTTTCCTTTTAAATTAAATCTCTTTTCTAAAAAAAAAAGTGAGGCGCCAGTGAATTGTACCAAAATGTCGATTGTTTCAACTCGAGGCGTGCGAAGTGAAATCTTCAAATAATGGTGTTGAACAAGACGACTTCTTGGCGACGTTGTTCTTGCGTCATTGTGACGTCTCGCCAACGATTATATCAAAGCAATCAGCCGTTCTGCAAACTGTTACCACTACAGCTAGGGATGTTGATTAGTACAAAAAATATGCACATATAATTTGCGAGTAATTTTAGACTGAAACAGAATTGGATAATTAAGTTGGCTCAAATTGAGTTAACAGTAGACGATATCTTCTTTACAAAATAAAAGACTTATTAGACTGTTAATCTTTAATTCTCTAGCCTTCTTATTATTATAAATTATTTTATATTAGATTCGGTAATTTTTTTAGACTTACCCTAAATACCTATTTGGATGAAGGCACCCCTTAAAATCTAAACAGGCAGTGAAGTATTCTAATAACAGAAGTAGATCGACACCCAATAATTTGAGTATCTTTACTAACGTCTCACAGAGGCAACTGAATTGCTAGTGTTTATGTCAGTCTATATGTGTGTAGAAATCATTGATTTTCTGACCTATTTTCCGTGACAATACTTTCACGGGCACGTAGATAATGAATAAGAATTATTACACTTTTTCTTGTCACAGTTACTTAATTGTTACACGAAACACTTTTTCCATGTACTAAAAATGTAAGATTTGCAAAGCACAACTTCATCATATCAAAGCTTCTTGAAAGACTGAATGAAAAATAAAAAAGACCGTGTTCGGACAGCGGGAAAGTGTTGTTAGTTGTTAAACTACTTAGCATAACAGCCTATCAAAACAACAGCCACATTACATCAATTTGTTTAAGGTTATCATTCACAAGTCGTTATTACAAACTCTTATAATTTTTAAAAGTGTGCTCTTTGTCTAAAAAATACTAGTGTTGTAAATATCTGATAAAATACTAGAAAAACGAAAGTGATCATAGAGGCCGGCAAAACAATTAAACTAGAAAATCGACGTCACCGATAACTGTAGTTACGCCCAACCCTAAAGCAATTGAGTGGTGTTTGGGCGAGTTGGTGCGGCGGAAAGCGGAAGCGGCTGTGTGCAGCGTAACTGTTGCGTCTGCTGATTGTGACCGCGTCCAGACCGTGGGTAAGTGTTGTTAGTTGTTAAACTACTTAACATAACAGCCTGTTAGAACAACAGCCAGTCGACGACTATTTGTTAATGCTATCCTCTTTGAGTGTGTATCTTTTTATAGCTTTTAATAATATCAGTTTACATAGCTTCGCTTTTTGTTATACCACTAGGTGGCACTCAAGCATGCGGCTCACTTGATGGAAAGTGATCAGCGCAGCCAAGCCAGCCAATCCAGCGCAAGTGGATTCTTGAAACCTCAGGTGCATCGTTAGCGCGTTGCCGACCTATTAAAAACCGTTTTACGCCCTTCTTGGGAAAACCGTACCAGAGAGCTCATTCCAAAAAGCAAGAGTACATACACGGCTGAAAGTTTCTTTTAGAACGCATCGTACGCGCATCCATCATTTGCCGATGGCGAGCTTCAGTTTTGTTAACATACTTGTAACTTATGCCCGCTTTACCTTCAATTATTCTGTAAGTCGTAATGTCTAGAACGACGACTAATATTGTAAGCGACACTCCACTTTACGTACAAGGTACAGTCCGCTGGGCAAGTAACGCCTGTTTGACAAAGTAGAAAAACGGACATCTCGACACTTGGATTATCCCACTTACACACACGATGTCCCTGGTCTTCTGTAAGAAGCTGCTGTTTAATATGCTCTATACCGAAAGTGTTTACTCATTATAATTTTATAAGGCAACACTCAATCGCAGCATCCTTCCTTGGTAAGCGACTCGGTAAGAAACTCTTCAAAAATTAAAAGCACATAAATGTTATTGTTTTCAGTTACCTAAGCAGTACCTTATTCCCGTCCTTAGTTCCACTATGACATTTAGAACAGATTTTTCAGCCAGTAACAGTAGCGATTCTTTTTATTTTAATCGCATATTTCAAATTATCTCTAAGCCGTTTTAAGTTCCATAATGACATGGCTACTGTCATTTCGTTGTCGTCTTTTTGGTGTGCGACAGGAAAAATTCTGAGGGTTTATAATTATATTACGTACAATAAATGTTTTCAATGGCTTCTTTGCTCTCGGTAACCTCAGAAACGATTTAATTGAAATTTTAATAAGCAGATAGATAAATAACACTAAAAAAAAACATTTCAGAAAATGAATTGTCACAATTCCTCGATATGGTAAAAAGCAACGAAACTTAACCCCTTTTTTGCAGTGTTCCGATGTTTAAATAGTTATTTAAGACTTTAATAGTAACATATATTTTTAACAAAGAGGTGTAACGCTTAATTTGGCGTATCCCAAAATTTATTGTAAAAATCTAAGCAAGAGAGAGGCGCAGGCAGAGATAAACGAGATATTAGAAGATTAGAGAGTTAAGTGGTGAAAATCGGGACACTAAAAGTGATTTACATTGAACAATGAACGAGGAATATATACTTGGAATTACTGAAGAAATTCGGTGCTTAATTCGTTACGTACCGGCCAAGAAAGATGGAAGGCGGCTTTCGGGCAACTTTAATTACAATCCAGGTTTATTCATTCTAATTTGGGAATTTCGCATTCTCCGCGCGAACCGCGGAAGGGTCAGACTGAAAGAAAATGACATTCGTTATTCTATTACGAAAGGCAAAGGAGAGAGCCGTAATTACTTCTGCCTGGCAAACTGCAGGACATACTTTGGGTAAAAGTTTTTCCTTAATAGCCATAGAGGAATTAGAACTTTACTTTTTATGTTTGACTTTTAATCTTTTGTACCTACTATTCACGTTACATATAAGGGAAACTATAATCACACAGATAAACAGGATATCGTTTTTTAATAAGACTGGTCATTATAATCACATCCTGTCTTACGGTAAGCAGTCTATGCAGTCTATAAAAATAGTAATGGTAATTAAAGTGCAATATACCGTGTGATTTATGCATTGAAAATGTCGTTACTTCGAACGCCGTGCAGGACAAGTCTTTCATGCTTGCTGGTCTGTGTGTTTCCCTTGTATATTAAGTATGTACTCAGAAATCGTTATGTATGTTTATAATTTTAATAATACTTTCTGAAACTGAATATATCGCTTAGAAAAATAAACATCAAATGAATCTTATAGAATCTTTCCAACTTGTTGACTCCACGTTTTCTATAAAATTATTGAACATGCTAGGCAAGATAATCTTTAAAACTTATTTTGGAAACGAAATATTTGAAGACAGCCTGCGCCAGCATGGAAGACGCGACTCAGGCCCGTGACTCCGTCGGCCAATTCGGGCAATACGGCCCAAATAATTAATGGAATCTTTCTAACATATTGACTTCACGTTTACCTTAAAAATTATTTAACATGTTACCAAAGATAATATTTTTAAGATATTATAAAAAAAAAACAAAATATTTGAACGCAGCTTGCGCCGTCTGGAGTCGCGACTCGGGCCCGCGACCCCGTCGGCCATCCCGGGCCAAACGGCCCAACTTTTCTCCGGCGGTCGTTACGAGGCGCGAAATGCCCGCGTTACAATTACACCGCCGCCCGCCATATTTATGCTGGCGGTAACCAAATTGCCCGATATTATTCCATCCCATTGAGTGCGAAAAGCGCAAATTAAACCGATTTTATATTGGACGATTCGCCCCGGGAGCGGGGGCGAGATATGTTCGTTGTTAGATAAGAACCCCGGGAAGATTGCGTTATGAAATAAGAAAGGAATTGCACGTTCTAAAGAGTTGCGTGCCCGCTTCCGAATAAATACGGGCGGCTTTTTGATTGCACAAACTCGCTCGGTTTAATTTAGCTGCGAAATTTCATGGCAAATTAAGCTATTTAATCTATCTTTAATTAAGTAAATTATATTTTGCTTTTCTATCCTTAAGACATCAGTAATTTTTAACAGTAAATAAAAATGGCCACTAGCTGTACCTACGATTTCGTTTGAGTGGAAGTCGTTAATTTCTTTAATACTCATAGCATTGGTTTATGTATTTTCGTAACTAACGTTTATCCACAATATGCAGGCGCATGTGCAAAAGGATAATTAGGATTCCTCCCCAAAGTGGGCTCTATAGCACCACGTGCGTCCACGTTTAAAACATTATTTGAAATGTCTGACCCTAAGTCTATAACTTTCAAAGCACATCTTAACTGACTGTAATAATAATATAAAGGCGTAATTTTCGGGTTGTAGGTATTTGAATTCTGAAATCTTATGTCCATAAACCGATTGAATGGTTTAACTTGTACATTTAAATAAATTTAGCATTTACCCAGATCTGGTGGTATTTCTCTAGACAGAAAGCCAGTATCGTTTAAAGAAATCAATAACACTTATTGCATAATTGGTGGCGTCATCCTGTCCGAACAATCAGTTAAGATCAATATTATTATACTAAACGCTTTCTCTGTTAATTGGGCCAAATATGTCCTATTATAGCAGAAATGAGCAATAAGTAAAAATAGCTCTTTCCCTCAGCCAATAATTTTTTTTGGTTACCATGACCCAATTTAATATATAGCAAGTCACCCAAAAGGTACACTCTTTCACAGTGAATTCCATTTTATTGAATTTTTGCACATTAACATTTGATCTCATTGTTGTTATTAGTGCTTAGACTTGAGATTTTTAAAATACCGAAAAATCGGCACAGAAAAGAACTCTTTGACTAGAAAAATCAACTCGTCTGGAATCGAACCTATGACATTTGGATAACCGATACTAAATATTAATATACACGTCTTATAATGTCACACAGCATTTTAAATGCAAAAATAGAAAACATACATATCTATATTCACTTCTATTTTCCCGAAGGGGTAGACAGAGGCATACCATATACAGTAGGTATATAGGTGGCGAGCCTATTGCCGCTTAAAAGGAACTTTTATGTTTGCCAGAGCCTCATTCGTTGATCGGCAGGTGCACCACTTGCAGGTAAGGTGGGCTTGTACTCCTTAGATCTTGGTAAGAGCCACGCAAAAAAAAACAAGTTCTAAGTTATCCATTTTTAAATCATGGCACCAATGTAGCTGGAATTATTTATACCTCAAGTTGGACTCAATAAGGAGTTCTACCTTCCTTGAATTCCGTTTCCTAACCTTCGACGGGCAGTTGTAAGAAGATTTTAAACTATGTTTCGCTTTAATTTGTGTCGATCTAACTTCGCGTTCATCCTTTCTTCCCTATACCAAAAAGCAGCTCAAAGATCACACTGTTATGCAGGTCATGAATCACGTGGAGCTGACAATTCAGAATCAAGACTAGACTGCCTTGCCTAACTTGAGCTGCATATAATCTCAAAACCTTAGGTCTTTTTATGCAGTCGTAATATGTAAGTATATCAGATAGATTCAGAAGATGTTTGAAAATTTACTTTGAGGCAATACCACTACAAATAAAACGGAACCTGACATTCAAAGTCAGACGTTAAGAAACGGTTTTATTATTTATCCTTTAGCTGGTCAAAAACGGCACTTAAATTCGTTTTGTAGTAATTTTTTTTTTCTAAAAGTGGTATATTGTATGTAAATCTTTTTATTTCAATGCGCTGCTTGATTTCAGTTTCATACGTTCATTGTACAAACACGAATCCTGTTATATTTTATGAGGACTACATACAAGAAATAACAATCTAAAACGCATTAAAGCAGCAAAAATAATTGAAGTTTGTTGCAAAAATGCAAGATAGTTCTAGGTTTTTGAATATAATATCCCGGCATTACAAGGAAAGGTGAACAAACCGCGAAACACTACTAAAATTTTACAACTCAGTGGTTCCCTCCCTTCGCATAAGCAAACTGTGAGAAGAAAATGGAAAAGCAACAGAAAGATATATCTTAGGGGCCAAGATATTTGGGCATGGGCAACTATATAGCGCAATGAAAGCGAACGAGGGCTGGTAGCGCGCTAACAACTAATTGCCTATTCCGAAAACTCATTTAAACACAAAATGGCTTCTGTATTTAAATTTCAACGTTCCGTAAAAGAACGGTTAAGTTGTATGTTGTTCATAGATTTTAGAGATCGATATTTTTTCAACAAATGAAATAATAAGGCCTCTTTTTGCAATACTTCAAGATGTAAGCAGACGATTTCTCCAGTAAGGTTTGCAGACTTGTTACATAATTATTTATTTAACAATGGACATGCATTAAAACAACTAATTATAGTGTTTTTTACCGGCTATATTCTATCTCACGCTTTTCTCTTATATTAATTAATAGATTACAATTTTGATTAAATTCTAAAAAGTTTATATGAGATGAAGCCGAGCCAAATCCTGAACGTTATAACCGCAAAGAGAGTTGTTCTATTGTTTTCAGACAGAAAATATCTGAAACAATTCTCAAAGAATATTATGAGAAGATCCAATTCTCTGTAGAATTATCGTTATTCTGTGGCGTCAAGTCTCGGCGCTGAGCTGTGTCTAGCCCACTAATGATGGCCGAGCCCTGAATACTGAGCGGTTCTTGGGACCTCGCTGCCACTTTACTCGCTGTATACAAATTTACAGACGATGCTCAATAAACTTCAAGCTCCTACATCTTCTGGTCCAGACTAAATCAGACAAGTGACTACGTTGATTGGAAGTGATCGAACTGTCATTGCCTTTGTTACAAGAAACAAGACTTAATAAATAAAACATAGCATTGTGTGAATTATATATCATAAACTAGAAAAACAAAGTATAAGCGCGCTTACATTAGTTGCCATTTTTAGGCTTCATATTAATAGTGTATATTGAATAAATTTAAAACATAAAAATTATCTTGTTTTTGTATAGATAATTATATTTTCAGAATATTAAGTTTAGTTCTAAAAGTATTGCGACGAGTTGTATCCTTCAAATTATGTCTAATTATATTGTGTATATTCCTAGAAATCATATCACATTCGTAGTGTTCATTTCTGTGTTTTTAATTCTACTCTTTGTTTATTAGTGTTAATACAAAAGGCGTAATTCGATTTACAAATACTTGTTTTTTTTGTAAGCGGCTAGCTTAAGCCATATTTATAATTCGAGTTACAGCCATGGACATATAAAAAAATTGGACGGAATGAAAAGACAAAACTGTGGCACCGTAATGGCGGCGGATGTCTTTGTGAGAGTGAGTTTCGGGTTACCATGTTAGCCAAATTTTCCCATTTTATTTTTTACTAACCAAATAAATGAAGAGTTGTTTTTATCTACATAAATTTTTATCAAGGTACATACAATTATGTGTCAGGTAAAGTGATTTAATGTCAATGGCGCGGCAGTGTCCAAGTCTCTATAAGAAAATTAATGGCATAAAAACACAGATAATAATGTAATAAAAATGATATGTTTTAAATGTATGTGTATGTATACCTTTATTTTTCTTACGGTTTTATTATTTAATAATTGTTAATACATACATAATAAACACTCATACTAGAACAAATATACATGTTGATGCACACAAACATTTGTCGTGTATGGAAATCAAACTCACAGAGGTCTATAAACCTTCATGCCATATTGGCCGTTGAAGTATGAATTAGAAAAAGTTTTAAACAGTTAGCATTGCCATATAAGCTTAGATTGCTCGATAACTTTGTAAAGTATAATACATGCCTATAATACAAACATATTACATGCCAGAGTCCTCTTTTAGATGCTGCTATTAGCTTCAAAATTGCACTTCACCATCATTTTTACATAAGACATGATGCCTTATTAATTTTGATGAATATACGACAGTGTTGATTAACGTTTGCTAGCGTAATGGCTGACTTTTGTGTGAATGTGTGCGAAACGGCCTGTACGTACAGCTGGCCTACTCGAAAGACACAGTTTTTTGTTCTATTGGCATTTTCCGACTGTTTTATACGTCCATGTTTAAAACTCATACTTAAGCGTTTTTGGATGTGCACATGTGTTTCATACATTTAATAATAATAATAAATACACCCACTAACCAATAGACTGTTACAGAAAGCTGTCTCCAAAGCATGTTCATTTATCTAAAAAAAAATTGAAGATAAAAAATAAAATGACACAAATTTCTTACCCAGAAAAACACTTGTATCAATTCAAATTTAAATTATAATAATTGTGCCATAAAAAGGCATATTACTCAGCGTTTCGAAAAGCATCGCTTTTTAGTTTTGTGGTAATTAATAAATAAATTAATAAATATTTCTGAAGGATTAAAAATATCTTTGTAACAATTCCCGCGCTACTATAATTTCCCGAAAAACCGAGAAACTATTCAACACGACACGTGTTTCGCCTTTACACAGGGCATCTTCAGGTAAGATAGGAGCCTCAGAACAACGATGTCTTCACGACCAACGCTGAAAAGCTGAAAAGAGTTTACTCAACCACAGTTATAATACAAACGAAACCAAACTGCAAATAACCTTGCAGGATGGTATAAAAACCACGGGTTGGTCTTCAATGTAACAAAAACATGCATTTCATGCATATTTGCTTGTCTGGGTGTCGCGTTAAGCATTTTGTAGTCAGAACATGTCCTACAAGGATAGAACAGGGTGATAGGACTTTCTTGGAATTCGTTATTGACAGCGGACTCACATGGGAAGTTCATATGTTCACAAAGTCTGCAAAAAATTCGGCGAAGCTTGTTGCTACACCTTTAGTAGATTAAAGTAGTAATAATTTTTTAGTCTGGAAAAATATAGCTCTTGTGAATAACGACTAAAAATACACATATCCTTTCAATGAGAGGTAGACCTTTAATAAAGAAAATTGGGCAAGAAACTCGTCAAGTATTGTCCTTTAGACAGAGAGATTCCTTAACCGAAAATAATGTGCGAATTGGCGGGGCTACGCCCGCTTCTAATAACGGGCCGCCTTTCCTGCTTTACCTACGTCCGCCAGTCCGTATTTGGTCCGCTAGGTGAAGTAAGATCTGGATTTCTTAAAGCTTGGTATGAGATAGAAACCCTAAGCTCAGTCATCATCAACCTCATTTCAGCTATTTGAAGTCTAATGCTGATCATGGGCATCCTTAATTGATTTCCATATTAACATGTTAGGGTAAAATTCCCATAAATACCCGCTGGACAGCCGGTTTTGGTGATATCCCAGTAGTGAGACATTATTACTTTGCGATGATTTGAAATAGCATATCAACAAAATCGATGTAGATATAATAAATTGTAATCAATTATCCAAACTCGCGATACTTTAAAATTAAAAACCGGATGCGAAGCTTCGAATTAGTATAAATCAAATTTCATTTTCACAGAAGGAGCTAAATCGCATTTTGTTTAAGTCGTTCGTTCCTCGTGCGTTTGGTCGGGTAACTCAGGGTAGTTCGCGACATATTGTCTGAGAACTCTGCCGACGCCTCTCCAATAAATAAGCAGGTCACATATTGAAGGGGGAAGAGGGGGAATACAATTGTAACTTTCCTGCCCGGGCTTACGGGAGGCAAAAGTTTAAAAAATACAAGTTGCTTGCCGGCTGGCGGATACGCATGACAACGTTCACACGTACACCGCCTCGCGCGGGACTGGACCGGCACATCTTACTTTTCAACTTGACAAATTCGTCAGATTAAGAAAGTTTCTTAGAGATTATTTGAACAGTTTCATCCAGTACTTACTGTTAACTTGTTGACTTCTTTCAGCTATTAGCTATTGTTCTTTTCGTTTATAGGTAATAAAACCTCTTGTGCGAATAAATTTGTAGGTTGTCAATCTATTTTTATAGTCTTATGACATACATTCTGCTGTGATATAAACATAATATATTACGCAATATACGCTGTTTGATAATCGTTGAATAAATAGATATGAAAATGCATACCTACGGACTAATAAATAGGAATAATTTACCAATGTAGTTTTATTATCCAAAAAATATTTATTCTTCCGGTGCCCTTAGAATTCCTGAGTAGTGTTTTTAAGAATTAACCAATATTCGTAATTGAGATATTTCTAAGCCGCGAAATAGTTTACCTATTGAAACGCATAACGTTTTTGGCCATAAACTGAAAATGCATAATGTTGATTGCCACAATCGTCACTTGCCATACCGCTATAAGGCATAACGTTATAACGCATAACATCATATAGCCGAATTTTGAAACGCAGAATCATTAAAAGCATAATTTAGATAAGCAAAGGTATTGAAAGACATATTTTTTGTTGGACATAATTATACTTATTATTATTAATAAAAATTAACCATAATAATAGTAAGGTGGGCAAATTGTATAGCACTACTATAAGAAAATACTTTTTAATGATAAGTAAAAAAAATAACCTCAACCTAACCCATAAAGAGAAGTAAGCTGCGTTTCAAAGTATGCTTTATAAAAATATGGCAAATGGAATATAGATTTATATGATTATGGCTTTTGTAATTATGCTTTTCAAAAATTCTGCATTATTATATGTTATATGTAGTAGTAGTAATATGTTATGAAAATGGATATTATGCTTTTGGATTTTTATGCCATATGATGTATGTCTTTTAAAATTATGGCAATAAATCGTATGTGTTTCGAATTGTCACCCGCCAAATAATAATGATAAGAGTCTATAAATATTTTATAATTGCATCAATGATTTAGTTCCAAGATAAGTATCACTAAAAACTTAGGCTATGAATATACATCAATATTTTTCGACCCATGACCACAGGAGCGGAGTGCAGATATATTTGCATTCTAGCTTTTAAAACTGAAAATGGTTTTTTCACTACTACTAACTACTCTATGAAATGAAATAAAAATATTACTTTCAGATCTGCCGGAAAATAGGTTACTTAACAATTCCTATTGCAATTGGTATGCGCTCTCCATTTCTGATGTCCATCGACTGTAACGTTAGTCGGAATAAGAATGGGAATCCATTAAATTCCCCGAGATTTAGTGCATAATAAGCAGCCACTTTTAGCCGTTTCCTTTGCGTTAAAAAGCTCCCACGATTTTTTGACTCAGCAGATTACTGAACTGATATTGACGTCTAATAGGGCAGCGCCGAATGGTCGAACGGGAATAAAAGTTGTTAATCTTGTCCTGAGCTCCGGAGTTCCGGCGGCAGAATAACAAGTAATTAGTATGCAGCGAGGCCGCACAACATTTTTTCACATTATGCTAAGTCCCGAAGAAAAAAAAGTACAGAGAAAAGAGCTCAGCTAGGGGAGGGGGTGCCTTGCGATTTCCAATAATTCATTAGAAAGGAGAACGAATTAAAATTAATGATTCGCGAAGACGTCCCCGACGGATCCCGTCGTGTTTTATCCAGTCACTTTTTATTCCTTAAGATAATTTCACCTAGAACAGGTGCCGGGCGGCCACTTTTATCTGTTAAACATTTACGTGACTCATAAGATGGCAATTGTCTATAATTGAAACGAAGTCGAATAAGTTTGCGACTTGGTTTTGTTTGGTAGATTTGTTTTAAGAATAGTCCATACAATCATTCTATCTGGCCATTTATCTCCTATTTTATCCATAAACTTACCTCTTTCGTTTTGACTCCTGGTGATGAGGTTCAAACTCTTGTTTTGAAACCGAGAGGTTGTGGGATCCAATTCTGCCTCAAATACTTAAAGGAACCAGAAAGTTAGCTATTTTTCTGCATTGTATTGGCTAGGGCCTAGGCCACTCAGCCTTCTCAGGTACATGGCTACAAAAAGTATGAGACCCAGTTTACTTTCAACTGGGTTAGTTTTATTAATCTAAATCTAATATATTGAAAGTGCTAATTCTTTATTCAGGTAAATTATACATATACACAAATGAAAAATATCCAGTTAATAGTTATACATACAGTACATTTACATTTAAAAGAAACTTTATTATAATATATTTCAACTGAGTATTATTTTTTTTACATTTAATTTATATTAAAAATGATAAGCTATAAATAAGTATAGGGAAAGAGAACGACTGGAAAAGAGATGAATTGAGTGTAAAGAATGTTATGATTAGGTAAGGGGTGTAAAAGTCGATGACGAATGACTGAGGTAAATGGAAGGAGAAGACATGCAGCGGCAACCCTAGATAAAAAACTCTGGAACAACAACCCTGGAAATTAGCCTTATATAGACCACAGCTGAACATTGGCTCCCCAATAGATAACATTCTATTTGTGGTATTTGCCCATAATCACCACGCTGGGCAGGCGGGTTGGTGATCGGAGTTCAAACCAGTACGCAGGATGACGCTGCTGCCCAACATCCTTCGTCCACTCTGTGGCAATGTTTGGGCCGATACCACACCATACTGGGAATAAATAAGTATATATTTCGCAGATCGAAGACCCTCTATGACCAAATCCAAAAGTTTGAAAGAGCTTCAGGATAAAAGATAGAAGGAGTATGTGATCTCTGCCTATCCCCCTACGGGAATAAAATGCGATTGTATGTGTATTAGAACATCGCACTGTCAGAATCTAAAAGTATATAGGGAATAGAGTCACCTATCAAATTACCCTTGATACCATTATTCCATCCCTTTGTTTATACAACATGATATCATAAGTTTGGGAGTTCAATTTAGCTATAATGTCAACTGATCCTCGCCGGGATTTGCCCGACAATGTCGCGGAATGATTTGATGAGAATTCGGGTGTCGCGACATACGACTTACTATTTCCTGTCACGTGTCTGGCTCAATAAGCCATGTGCCTCGCATTCCTTGTCGCCGGCACCCTGGTCTTAATTCAGAATACCTAATGCCATCGGCGTTCAGTATTCAAATCTCGATGTATCCGTGTGATAATTTGGTTGATTACAACCCTGCGGTAGGGAATACAACTTTGGCAGGCTATGGGTTAGAAATAAAACCTCTAATTTGATTAATATGATATTATAATTCACTCCGATTTATTTGATAACAATTTGTCACATTTTATAGGTATGAGGTTAATGTAATTTTACAACGATTTATTAATTTATACTCATACATTTGGATTCACGATTATAATAATATTATTAGTATAAAATTAAAACTATTAAATTATCAAATTTAATCTATACATACAATCACGCCTAGTTCTCAGGAGGGGCATATTATACCCACATTTCGCCAGTAATTTTTGGGCCCAGATAATAAAAGTGGCGATCCTTTTGCCGCTTATCGGGGACTGCTGTATTTGCCAAAATCTCGTCTGTTGTTCGACAGGTGCACTACTTTTAGGTGAAATTGTTCTGGATTCCAAAGTTCTTGGTAGGATCCCTATACATCCATTAAATTAATAGAATTAATTGATAAATTTAATAATTAACTCTCTACTTAGCTATAGAAATATTCTATACAAACATACACTTCTTAAATATAGTAAATTTTGTTAGATGTAATTACGAATGAATGTAATGTATGTAATGCTACGATATAATTATTGTTTTACGATAAAATATCGCTTACAAAACATGTATCAGTTACATAGTTGTCTGGTAGTTAATAATTGTATTCATTTGGTTTCATGATGTTAATATAGGAATAATGGATTACTTAATGCAATCGGCGTTCAGTATTCAAATCTCGATGTAACCGTGTGATAATTTGACTGATTACTACCGTACGAGGGGAATACATCCGGCAATGAAAATAGAACCACCAATAGAGATATGTTACTTTAAATAATTGAACACTTCTTTACTAAGTACCGTTTACTAGTTACTACTAATCTGTTTTTTTAATATTACTAACAAAATAAGGACATCTTAACTGCTCTTATATAAATAAATTTAAATAACTTAGTACAACCAGGAATTTTATACATCGAACTCATAAAGATAATATTAATCGCGTGTTAGACGTAGTCACAGCAATGCTAAGCCAGCATCCTAAAAATAATATAGAAAATATCGCCCACTAACGATATTGCCGAAAGCACACATTTTGCGAAGACGGCCGGTGTTAGCGAAGAAAATATATTTACTTGGTCGAAAAAAGGGATGATAACGTGACTTGCGGCTAATCGGCTGACATCTCAACTTTGTTGTTCTTATTGGTGGTGTGTTCATAAGACCGGTGCGCCACCCGAATCCTAAGCAGTGACCGCGTTGCCCCAAACAAATTGACGACAATATCTGTTGGCAGTTCGCTGTCACCCTCGCGCCTGTTATTAGTGTTGCCACAGTGATGCGGTTTGTGTCTTATGTGCTTCACAATTTTCTTTGTGTTTACATTTTCATATTATTTTATAATGTATTATTTGATTGTGCGTTGTTTTTGCTTTTAGAAAAGCTTGATATAGTCTTTTTACTTCGTTATTATCAGCTGATAATGTCATACGATTTAACTAGTAAAATAGGATTGTTGAACATAACCGTATTCGTTTCGCTTTCTTCCATTTTCGCATTTCGAACGGATACCACGTTTCAATTACTTTTTGGTTATTCGTGCTCGCTATTAGTCTAATAGTATCATGCATTTTTAGAAAATGACATCCCCACTTACTATTTACGCTGGTTATGATGTTAGCTATGATGAAAACGTACATAAATATATAAGTTTCCGTACCAATGGTTTAAATATTGGTATATTTAATATTGGTTTGTGTTTTCCAAATTTTTTGTCTTGACGCCCAATAAGTCATCTTACCGTGACCAACGGCTTAACGTGTCTACTTAAGCTTGGAAGCTTTAAATGTCAAATGCCACATAAAGGGTTACCCATCCAAGGACTGACCTATATGAACTTAACTTCACCCATCGCTTGTGATTATTAAACTTCGCGGAGCCCCAAGCGCAAGCAGAAAGTACTATAAAAGTATTATGTAATTGGTTTACTAAAGTTAAGGTTTAGGCGCGCGCAAGACGTTTCATCCGCATCTCTGTGGGGCCATGTCTAGCGATATATCATACTCATGTCTGTTTTCGCTTTAATTGGCCGGCAGTCGTTAGGCTTTCGGGCTTCGCAGGCACGTGCCATTGTGTATCAACTTGATTACTCAAAGTAAGAGTGTCGCGTTTCTTTTGCAGCCATCGTACCAATTTCCATTATACCTATTCATCAGTCCCCTTCGAATTATTAAGTATGCTAGTTATTCCTTTTTCAGGGTCCGACAGATCCCATTCTCCAGAAATTATTTCAACTTAATACGTTTTAAATTATGGGAGAAGATAGGTTTTCTATGTGACAGATAACATTCGGCATTATAATCCAGACACGATCATATGTCAAAAAGTTATGTCTTACACAACGGTCACTAAATCTATTTAAACGATCGTTCTGTCCTTCTGAACTTGAAACAAATGCAACGTCATTATAAAATAAATTTAGCTTTAATTAAATTAAGAACTCTTGTGCAAGCCGCCCTTAAGGTTGATTGAAGTTTGGGTGTGTTATTCTATACTAACAACTTATATCTCGGCGATGAGCTCCGTTAACCTCAAAAGGCATTGCTGTATTCATTTTGGCCAAGGGTAAAACCATCAGCTAAAAAACTTGTTAATCTTCTTGCACATAAAAAAGAATCTTTGCAATTGTAAACTATTAAACAACCATTTTTCAGACATAATTGAATTTTCCATGGATTTATTAAAATTAAAAATTAAATTAAATAAAAATATTTTTATTAACTTTTTCAGGTAAGTACAAATCAGCTAGTAGATGGAGTCTTCTTTTAGACAAAAACGTCTGTATTAGGAGGCACCGCTCTTACATTGCATAAAAAAAATAAAAGTTGCAGAAGTTATTAAATAATTTTATTTGTAGATTATTAAACAACTATTTACGTGAAAAGAATCAGTAATCGTTACGTAAGTAGTTACATCATCTGAAAGAATGAGTCCATAAAGCTTAGGTTTATAACGATAGATTTTAGAGCTTTGAAAAATATATGTGCGTGACTCGGCAGGCGCCACGAGGTCGCGCCGCCGCCGTACAATTGTGTAGTCCTAGAAACCGGCTCCAAACAACACTGACCTCCAAAACTTCATTGGCAACCCCCGCCCACTTCATTGTGATAAAGGTTTCGGGGTGCACGGCAGGTCTAGTAAGACTGGTAGGTGTATAAAGTGGCTAATATGAGCGAAGCACGCGTATGGAAATTACTGTGAAATCAATCACGAACCGTCCAAGCATGCCCAGAGATAGCAACAATAGTACCCCATTATTTTTACCTAATATTGTGGTACTTTGTAATTTCCTATTTATCTGTTAGTCTTGAATATATATTAAATCAACATTGAGTTGACAAATTATAGTGAACTATCTTAAATTAAGAATTGGTTTAATTTAAAAGATGATTGACAGATAAAATTCAAAAGACCAACCTTTCGCAAATATCAGTCTGAAATTCCTAATATTTTGATGTATAAAGAGCATTGAAGAATTCATAAAAAAACATTCTCAACTCTATCCATGAGATCAGAGTTTTTGTAAGATTAACTGTTTTACATACAAAAATCATTCATCCTCAAAAAATCATTAGATTGTTAATATGTAACCTGTAAAATAGTTGTTTTTCATTAAAAAAAAACATAGACAAAAAGGTTAGGCACCAGTTATCATGTTACCTAACTGAAACTAACTTAAAACTACTCTTTATATACTGAAATTGCTTTACATTTATTCAACAGTTCAAGCGAGCAAAGGCGCGGGCACATCTATATTCGAATGAGGCCTTACAGTTTTGCTTTGTTTTTGTGGCGCAGTGCGCGTCAAATATTGCAGAGTAATATTCAAGTTTCTCGCCACACGGTAGTGCATACAAACATATTCGCAATAACAAAGAAAATGTATTTTCTAAGAAACCACTTCCCTCGCTGTTGAACAATGCATGAAGAAATTGAGTTTCACATAGCTTTAGAACCAAGTAATCATAAAGTTTCTTATGGAAACACTCGCAACTTTAAAAAAAAACATATTACGTTAAGATTAGATTTAAGTCTGAAGTTTGCGTCTGTTTTATAACTTTTCTGAGTCGTCCTCTTTCGAAGTATGAATTTAATTACTTGATTAGTTTTTTAGTAAGAAAATCTTGGGACTACCTTAAGTGCTAATGCAACTATGATTATTACACTCTGTGGACTTAAAGTTTATTAGCGAAATGAGTTTTTAAACGACTTCAAAAAAGGCCTAAATTTGTTTATAATTATGGTGACATTATTATGGTGATATTCCTACTTATTGATAATTGGAAGTTGAGACTATTGATCTTCTTTTAATAATGTATGGCTGTTTACTCCTACATTACCATAAACGACGCGTGTCTACACGGCCGTAATGTTTTTCTTATGGTAATCCGTACTCATATCGACCACACATAAAATCAGATAATAAAATACACATCGGAAAATTCAAAATCACTTACGTTTCAGGGCGGTAGCAAGCGGTGTCCTATCGTGCCAATAAAAATGTAAATGTTACCAATAAAATTTTGCTTTTTCAAGGCTTTGATCTGGCCTGAGCATAATCAAAGGTCCCCTGTGTCACAAGGATATTCCGTAAACAGATATGTCATGATAGTAGAATTTCCCCTGGGCGGTGACAGTAGTTAGATTGGTTAGAATAATTGAATTATTGCCTTCAACTAATACAACAATAATGCCCTGAGATTAGATTTACATAATGACCGGGCTAGTTGGGGTTGATTATTCATTTTATGGTTTCCTCTGTATGTCGTGTAATTAGCCCAGTAATTAATGTTAGCGTTTCAATTTAACGCAACTTTACCTACATCTATTTGATATTTTGAAAAGTAAAAAGTACAAGTAAAAATTTTACTGTCACATTTCACATCGCCTTTGTGGGATTCAGAATTTTAATGTCAAACACTACTGTGTCAAAATTATGAAAAAATTACAAGAAGGCCAGCACGTACATATTATATAAATTAATTTTATATTGTCATTTTAATTTTTTTTTCAAAAATAATTATGTATTCGTGATTTTTCAAAAATACTTAAGTACTGTAAAATTGACAAACTTATGTTATTATAATTCATTAATATATGTGTTATATTTATCAAGACTAAGCTTGTTTGCTTCTTATGACATTAAAAGATTATTTTTGTTTATTTAGACTCCCTACACAAATTCATAGATTTTTTGAATATGATATTACTAATTAAATCTCTATAGACGTGGTTATATTTACTTTTTATACATATTTATAATTATATTTTATTAACCTACTACATTTTTTTTCCAAATCGCTGGCTCTTAAGCTACATCATTATATTATCAGCCTTATATAGTCCACTGCTTAACATTTCCCTCTGCAATAGATTACATTCTATTAGGGGTTATGCCCATAATCACCACGCTGGGCAGACGGGTTGGTGATCGCAGTTCCAGCCAGTACACAGGATGACGCTGCTGCCCATCATGACTTTTACGGACTTTTACGATTATCAATGAGATGATAGGGGGTCTAGGCCGGTACCATACGGAAAACGCCTAAGCTACATAGATAAAAAAGTATTTTAGAAGCCATTAAATATAGTGGACCCCCGGCAATCTAGCTCTTGTTTAATCCGACGCCCCCTGCAATCAGACACTGCCCTGCAAAAAGTAGCCTAGCCTGAGTTGCTTCGCTTGAGTTCTTGAAAATATCAGAGGTTATCGTTTGACATTTGAAAAGTCCTTAAGCTCAGAAAGTTTAATGTCCTACCTAAGTCTATTTACTCAGTAGAAGACAATCTGAGTTCCATCTTAATGAATTAGGTTTTGATCAGTGACTTTTTCACTTTTAGACATTTCTCCTTTCCTTTAAGAGAATGTCTTGTCAGTGAGGTAATTGATTTTTCTTCTACGAACAAGTATTAGTAAAAACGAATTCATCTGATATTGCTATAATTTTGACTGAGAGAATAAAGCGCTGGTAACTTCGCGATACTTAGTTGTCGGAAAAAAACTGAAATAAAGCTGTGTCCTCAGAGGTCAGTTCTTTGATAGGTAAAAGTTATTGTAGCATTTCATTTTAAATGCTTCCGTGCTTCGAAAGTCATTCGTTAAGTGAAGTTACAGGGCCAAAGGCTTTAAAAATTCCGAAGGCAGGACGCCACAAACCTGTCTCCGTTAATGGGCTGGGATTATGGATGAGAGTAAAATAGGCGTCTTTCAAAACATAGCCCGCCAAACCCACTAGACTTGTTTTTTTGACAAAATGTTTCTAAAATGTCGAAAAATTACGGTGGGCCAGGAGTGACAATGTGCATCATGAATAGTTGTTAAAATATTTCGTTAGTTTATATTTTGGCAAATTCGAGCCACAAAAAGTTTTCACTCTATGAAGACTGCTGGTTTAAATTATGAATACCTAGTTTATACATATTCTTCATAAGGAGACAGTGATTTTCTATAACTATTTATATGTTTGTTGTAGGTGAACTTAATACCATTTTATTACTATTAGATTCACGTAGTAATTAGAATCAGGACAGGCGGAGTAATTATTATTATTATAAAGCCCTGTCACTGTCAGTATAAAAAATAATATCAAGGCAGCCAGAAGCCAAGGGTCGGAAGTAGACCAGAATTAAATCAATAAAAACTTTCCCGTCTAACTTTCGTTTCGTAGCACATGTATGTGAAAGTCAATTAAATCTAGCTAGAACGGGTCTTTGTGAAGAATCTTTGAGGAAAGCAAGGAGGTCGCATAAAAAACTTTTCTTAACAATGCATTTCTGCATTCATTTTCAATTTCACTGATTTTTATAGCTATTGTAAAGTTAAACTTCGAGCATACGAAACTTTTGACTGCATCACAATCATAGAAGCGCCAAAAGCCGCCTACAACCATGACCATACTAAGAAAGCCCTTATTGCCAGCGAAAAAAGCTAGAGAGCCTTAAGTCCGAAGTGCCAACTGAGTTGAGCTGCATGCCAAACGACACGCAGCTTCCGGCCCATTCAAGTAAATTTTATTGTTCGCATACAGCTTCCAACCTCTTGGCAACTACTTAAACAATACCGATATTGTAATAAACTTGACATTTTTATGAAGGGAACGGAAAATTAATCTGTAATAAATTGGTTAAAATGAATAAAACCTTTCTTCAGAAATTTTATGTTCTTAATTGATATCGAACGTTTTCGTTTCGGAAGGCACGCTAAACCTTTGGTCTCGGATATTTCTGTAAATGAGTCATTATCTCCTAGCATTTTCCCGGTTGCCCGCATGGGCGGGTGGAGCTCCGAGCGCTTCACAGCATACTCAAATATATTTCTTTTGTGAATAAATACTCATAGCCCGACTCAAAATATGAATTGAATTGGGATTCACCACAATCACTCACAATGAGCGGCGATAGCCCAGTGGCCAGACCCCTTGCCTTTAAATTCAGAGGGCCTCAGGTTCAAACCCTTGTGTGGCGCACTTAACTTCAAAAAGTCATAGGTATGACCTATGACTATTTGAAGTTAAGTGCGTAATTACCGCTTGCTCCGTGCCTCGAAAGCATGTTAAGCCGTTGGTCCCGGCTATCATGAACATCTGTGCCAGGCGTTATTAGAAAGTCACGCCCTTCTAACATCCTGACAGCTGGTTTAACCATGTAATGATGTTTCCCTCTGGGTTGCGGAGGTCAGACGGAAGTTGCTCCTCGTTCATGACATTCAGTCAAATGAGGTTAAACCAGTGAGCAGACCCTGGGCGCTATGCGTAAGTCTAAGGCTACCGGGATAATGCTAGGATGATTGAGTGCCACGCGATAACTACAGAGTTACTTTACTTACTAAAGGGTGTTACATGAACGGCACTGGAAATGCCATCCCAGTGGCTGAGCATTGTTCACAATATTTTTTAGTAAAATGATAAAAATTTAAACAGATTTTACTTTAGATACTCTCTAGCGATTTGTAAAGGAATGTTCCCATGAAAACATAATGCTACAAGTAAAAGTTTCTTTGTAAAGTGATTTTTGAAATATTGTGAAAATACATTAAATAAAGAAATGGTACTCGCAACTTCTTGTGCCATGAATCAACAGAAACTAACAGACTTAGCCCAGTTTCGCATCATATAAATCTTACCGCACAGCAGTCTTATAAAATATATTTTATAGCACCAAGAGGGACCGACAATTCTTGAGAATCTTTCGGTTGAACAGGCACGAGAGGATTGTTCTCGAACATCTTACAGAGCGACATCTAGTGGCAAGCTAAGCAGATTTTGTGAATACCCTGTGTATTTTTTTATTAAATAAGGAATGTTTTTTCGACGTAGATATGAATATCTCTAACCTTGATTACTGACATATAATTTTAATTCATTTACATTTGTTTTGAATTTACTTTATTTGTATGTTTGTGACATTACTCACAAAGTTATTTCCTGTCATTGGGTTGGCCCAGTCAGACTAAATTAATATGAGAATAATAATTATATATTTTTTTAACTTACATGACATTTTTTTTCCATGGGAGTTCCTTTTTTAATTGCGGGTCACCGGCGCATATTTTTATTATTTATCACAAAATAAAGTAAAATAAAAGTTAGTAGTACCTACTATCAACAAAAGATCCCACAGAACTGTCAATTCAGTTTCACTTTTTTATTCTGTTATCTTTTTGAATATAGAAGATTGCAAAATAAAATTAATGTCAGAGTCTGAGTTAGATGTCAGAATATTTGTCATAAACGTAGTTTGATTAGAAATTTCAGTTCAACTATTGCATTGAGTTGATTATTGTTTCTGCCTGCACCTGCAAATAGATATCTCAGAGCTATTGAGACCATTTAACTATAGCCTCAAAGGGAAGGACGGATCAATGGATATACATTGAAACGTTAATAATGCTGAATCTAAAATCTGAAGCTGCTTAGAAATTGTGCAAAATATCAGTACGCACTGAGCTGACATACATTCACGCCTGTAGCCCGAAGGGGTAGGCAGAGGCATATTACACGCCCACACTTCGCTAATTATATAGTTGGTCCCACGTAATAGGTCGCGAGCCTATTGCCGCTTGCCGGGCACTGTTATGTTCGCCAGAGCCTCGTCCGTTGATCGGCAGGTGAGCTGATACTCTTTGTCGCAGAAGGAGGCCGCGGAGCGGCAGAGCTCTCTCTCCGGCTACGCCGTTGGCGTAGCGTGCGTGCCACGAGGGTTCATCAGGCCCGGGGGGTCTTAGGCGGCGGGGCAGGGGCCCCTTCCGTCTAGCCATAGACCCCCCCAGAAGTCGGCCAGTTACGCCATGGTCGCACAAGGAGATAGGGGTAGCTGAGGAGATCCACCCGGTTCTGATGCGGGGGACGTTGGCCGCGGGCGGGGTGCCAGAAGCTAAGCGTCTGCCACAGTGAGCCCAACACTCCCCTCCCGGTCCCCCTATTGGCCGGGAGACAGTGCGTAAACGGCATTTTTTAACCGATGATAAAAAAAAAAGGTGAGCTGATACTCTCCTCATTATCATATCCTAGCATTATCTCGGGTGCCCTAGACTTAAGCTTTGGGCTTAAAGGCTGCATTTTGGTCTAACTACATTTGTGCATATAGCGACTGCCGCTTGACCTCCACAACCCAGAGGGAAACATCATTCTATGGTTAAACCAGAGTGGTGTGATATCCTTTTTTTCGTGTGTTTACTACATACATACAAACACGCCCACCAACCTTATTGTACACTAAAAATACTAACTCAGCCGTCTAATCCCCTATTAGGAGCTCAATCATATCGGTTTACTATATTCCATAAACAAACGGTGCCGGCTATAGTAGGTTTATATTAGATAGCATACATACATACATAATGTCAACCCTGTTTCCCCGAAGGGGTAGGCAGAGGCATATATTATACCCACATTTCGCCAATTATATTGCTGGTCCCACGTAATAGGTTGCGAGCGCATTGCCGCTTATCGGGAACTTGTATGTTCGCCAGAGCCTCGTCCGTTGATCGGCAGGTGCACCACTTGCATGTAAGGTTGGCTTGGGGTACAAAGTTTTTGGTGAGACCCCTACACATCCTATAGCTTTCTCTAATGAAATACACTTATAAAATTCAATATAACTTCATACTAACGCGTCACAAACTAAGGATACATTTTTATTTATTTCAATAATTATATAAAATCAAAATAAATAGATGATCTGAATATAAAAATAATAATTTAATCACAGTGTAGTGCAGCTTTCCCTATATTTATTTCGATTTACAATGTACCTAATATAAATCAAATTATATTGTGAAAAAGGCAGCAAAAATATATCAAATTTGTCCCCACTTATTTTTGTTTGTGTATCAAATAAATATATAAAATATGCCACACATTGGTATCCTATAAAATTATTCATAGAATAATATACCGTGGATGTTTAGGGGTGGAAGAATTTCAATATGTATAATGTTATGCAGGTTGATTCTTTGAGCTCGGGTCGGACAAGGAACATTTGAATAAACCGATATCGTGGAAGCGGAGCAAAATATTGTCCACCGGAGGTCGTTGCTTAGCCGAACTCTGGAAAATATGTATGATTTGCTTCCGAGAGGTTCCCTTATTACATTCAAGATGTAGCCTGCATTGCATAATGCCCCGAGATCACTACTAAGAGACTGCTAGTTTCTATTAGTTTGCATATTTCGTTAATCGATGTAGCGTCTTTTTAAACACAATAGTTTATTTTTAATATAAGCATAACAGCTAGAAAATGAATAAACGCGTTTAAATACTTTTTTTATAATTAATTACTTAGTAGAACAGAGTAAAATATTCATACATATGCTCACATTATCAATTGTCATTTGTGAGAATCGAACTTACGACTATAGGATCGGAGAGCAAATACTGGAGCTGCTCTACTTCTTATAAGTCGTCACAAATATTTCGTTTTATGCAGATTACTTCACTAAGCATGCCACGAGTATCAATATTCTATTGTTCCTTTTCCTGGAAATCGTCCACCATCCCACGGAATGTAACGAAAAACTGCTTGACAGTTTAAAAAAAATCCTAAAAGAAACCCGAAGAGACTAACCAAATAAGAACCTAGTTCGTAAAGAGACAAAATGTAATTCCAGCATTCATAAATATTCCATACTATCGCAAAACTGCTCACCTTCCGATACTAAAATTGCAGAACCGAATCCATCTCTGGAGGAATACGCAAATAGTCATTGGTATAGTAAAATGGGGAGTAATCCCTGATTACCAGGTCCACTCAGCACATCTACGGGCCCGGAGCAGGCTATTACACACTTACATTAACGCTCCGCCAGATGAAAGATAAACATTTGACGTGAGGATGGGGAAAATCCGTATTCCTGTCACACGGACCGGGTTAATTCAATAGCTGATTGGATTTGGGACACGACGCGGCGATCTGACGGACAGCTCACTCTTGCGACTAAATTCCTTGAGATATACTGAGAAAGAAAGGATAAATAAATTTGCTATTGTGCTTACTTGGGTACAGATAAGCTCAAAATATTTGTTTTCTCTTTGTAAGAATGACAAAAAACAAGACTAAGATCGTGTAGAAATACGCGTAAAAGGGGAAAACTTGTTGTTAAATCTCATACGCCGTAGAATTTTGCAAGTCGAAATGCTTTTAGCTGAAAAACAGTAGGTTTTAGTGTAGGGAAAGGCCCGAGGCAGAGAGAAATTATGTTTGAAATAACTTTTATCGTTTCGAATTGATAATAGGTATCCTGTAGAGAAACCTCATCTATACAATGAGAAATATAAAATAAAATACTATTATTATACAGAATAGGATTCACGCAAAAACTTTTTGAAGGTAGTAAACTCGTTTTGCATTTTAATAAAATTAATATAAAAGTGTATCCTTTGTCTAATGCCATGCTCTGGTTTGTTGCGTGATGATAATTTAATAAAAAAAAACATATATAATTGGCTCCTACCCGATCAACTCTCTGCCGTACTAAGACATTTTGTTCTTTAATGTGACACATCATAATGGCCGCTTCCTGCCTGATAGTAAGCAATCGATTCAGTCCAAAAATCGCACAATTCAATGTGACACTTTACAATGAGCATAACCTGTCTGATATTAAGTAGTTGATGAAGTTCAGAAATCTGATTCAGTCCAATAACCGCACACTTTATTCATAAAATCATGTTGTATAAAAATACATAGAATACAAAAATCGTCAACTATAAATTGCCCCAAACCTCTTGCGCTTTTATACTCCATCTTTTGTTGACTGGGCATTATTCGCACACTCTGTTTATTAAGCTGATTTGTTTGCATCACGCCTATGCCCCAAGTCATGCAAGGGGACAACTGGGGACAAATAGTAATTGAGACGAGTTGCAAGTTTGGAGAACTGAGGAGAAAGTTTGTATCAAGCCCATGTTTTGGCAACAATACCATTCTATGAATTATGCAACGTCATACGTTTCCGCTGATGGAACTTGCGGGTAAGTGTTCTATTATTATGAGGTTGAAGAAAGGGTAGTAATACGAAATTGTTGACAAATTCAATGTTATTTGATGATAATCATAAAATTTATTAAGATTAGCCAATGATCGATAGAAACTCGATCTAATAAATTACTGCTGAAATTAATTAAAACTTTAGCAGCAATTTTAGATCATGGTTTTACGTATATAGCAAAAATGTTGTCTGCGTGAAATTTTGATTTTTCATAACAGCGGTTGTATATAATAACGAGCTATAGATTTTGCTAGCTACAACATTCTCTAAATTGAAATAAAATCCTGCCTATCGTAATTAGTACATTTTAGTGTCAAAATATTATAAACTCAAATAATTTTTGGTGCAAACATAGTCGATACCACAACCAAATCCTCATAAGCTGTTAGCTGTTATTGGAAAAAGGGCGGGATGAAAGTACCCGAAATCGACGGGAATGTATGAGAATGTTAATGACTGTAAATGAAACTAAAAAGAGTGTTGAAGAATCGTGGCAAGTGAAAGGATCTCTGTTTGCCCCTACGGAAATAAGGCGTAACAAAATGTATGAAGTAAAAATACTACAGCTGCACCAAAATTAATTGGCTTGAATTTAACGTCAAAAAATTAGTAAATTATCAATCTAACCTTATTGTACACCAGAAATACTAAATCAGCCATCCTATCACCCCTATAGGTGCTCAATCAATATTGTTGATATCATCATCATCATCATCTCAGCCATCCGACGTCCACTGCTGAACAAAGGCCTCCCCAATAGATTTCCATATTGAGCGATCCTGAGTCGCCTGCATCCATCGCCTTCCTGCCGCCCTGACCAAATCATCGGTCCATCTCGTGGGAGGCCGTCCTCTACTACGTTTACCGGTTGGCGGTCGCCATTGCAGAACCTTGACGCCCCATCGGTCGTCGGTTCTTCGAGCTATGTGCCCCGCCCATTGCCACTTCAGCCTGCAAACTCGCCTCGCTATGTCGGTCACTCCAGTCCTCCTACGGCTTTCCTCATTTCTGATTCGATCACGTAGGGACACTCCGAGCATAGCTCTCTCCATTGCACGCTGAGCGACTTTGAGCTTTCTAATGAGGCCCATAGTCAGGCACCAAGTCTCAGTACCGTACGTCATCACTGGCAATACACACTGGTTAAAGACTTTCGTCTTAAGACACTGAGGTATTTTTGACGAGAAGATATAGCGCAGTTTCCCGAACGCAGCCCAACCGAGCTGGATTCGACGATTGACCTCTTTCTCGAAGTTGGACCTACCCATTTGGACTTTTTGTCCCAGGTATTGTTGATATGCAAACAAGTATTTTTTAGAGAATCAGTTTATTATATTTCAAAAGAATCTAGTTCAGCATGGGTCAGTGCTTTGAGTTGGTGCTAATATTCAACAAGACCTTATTGATACAATTTAAATGTGCATGGCGACACTGCTATAATGACAAAAAACAGAGAGGCATGAAACCGGCGGGCGCTGAGTGGAAGCGCGCATAACCATTTATGTCTCTGTGTTCCTTTCGATGCAGCTGTGATCCCTATTTATATTATGTTATAAGGTTTGCTTACATTGCGTTCTTATTTGATAATTCATTGAACACATAGACTCTAACTACTTCATCGGGTCAGGTCAGACCTTAGTAATTTCCTGCCCGTTACTTATTAATGGCTAATCGCGCAGTAGGTATTATTAATAGCATTAACCATATCACTTTTATCTTACCAATACCGTTAGTATTATCATAATAGGATTATTGGCCAAATATAGTACTAGTATTCAGCGTTCAGTAGTGTTTATTAGTGTATTATAGTGTTTAGCTACCGACATCGACAGGCAATCAGATTACTCACGATGACGCATTTTATTGCGAAATCACTTCTAGGCCAAATTTAATACTTACTCAATTTTACTAATTTATTATCATTTTAATTTACTATAATATAAATTGCTAAAAAAGTTTGTCGGTAAAGCATAAAGTTTAGTTCTGATTTACTGACGGTGTTACTAGATGGCGCTAGCAGTTAGTTAATTCGCATTGCCTAGATTTTCGTCCGCATAATGAAAAAATGTGTTTTTTTTACTACCTGTTACATACTATTTTAGACAGCGGCTTTGCTCTTAATTATCTTTCATGAGATATGTGATTATTCATGCGACGCATTTCAGGCTAAAACTTGATTACTATTGATTTATCTCCACATTTTATTGAAATCGCATATTGTTAATTAGATTAAAACTTCAATGTCGTATTTATTATATTTGTCACGATAAATATGGCGGTAAATCAATAGATTAAACTTAAATTATAGCTTAGACGTCAATTTGGCATTTCTAATTTTTATAAGTATATGTAAAGATCAAGCCCACAATTACTTTTTTAATAAATACAGTGTTGTCTTCCTCGAAAAAGATTTAGTAAAAATACTATCTTCAAAATATCGATACCTTTGTTAGTCTCCGAAATCGCCGCAAGAACACGGAAAAAAGGGTAGCTATATTTAAAATTTCCCCAAGACAATGGCGAAAATGAACAAGAAAACAGTAAAAACATCTTTCAATTCCAAGGGCCGCGTATGGCGATGACCTTGGGCCCACGAGGCGGTTTTATGGCCAGCCTTCCCCTTACCTTTTCTTTCAGGAAAAGGTACATTGGGGAATCTATTCGACATTTTGACTTATTGCATCATTCAGGCTACCTTTTGCTATTTGGAAAGAATTGTATTTTGGATATTCCTTACTTTTATAGTTTCACATAGACTCATTATGGGACTAAATAGAAATGCTTTAAAATTATTTTAATTTTAACATTCATTGTATTGTATAAATTATCCATTTATTGAAGTCCTCGAAATGTTATGCCGATATAATAATTTAGTTATGCCGGTCAAATCCATTTGCACCAAACCATTCCATGCTTCTATAGTTTCACCGTTAACTAATTTTAATCTTACACATAAAGCACTGAGTTAAAATCCACCTGATAAACTACGTACGTAAAGCCTTCCTTATAATACCGAGTTCTACAGCGACAGAGCGTTCTATAAATACATCCATAATGCAACAAAATATCTATCTCACAACACCATCTCGATAACGTTCACTCACACATATTAACGGTTACGCAAATGCTCTTTGACGCCCCACTTAAAATATTCTGGTTTTAATTTAAAAATAAATACAGGAATACGCACTTATCCTTATTACCACCAATTCTCAATTGCATTTGCGAAAAAGTCTATAAAGTTTCTGCGTTTTTCAACCCAAACTAATATTAACCTACATTTATGTAAGTTCATTATTTAGGTAACTCTTAATCTGCAGTTGGAAAATGGGAATGCATGACATAAAAAACAAGTTAAAAACTGTCATGCTTATTAAAACTGTTTAACCTTTCAATAATAAAACCAAAGCTCTTCGTCTTTTATGTATAGGTGCCATAAGCACGCGTGTTTCTTTTATCCTGAAAAAAAAGTTTACCTCTGTCTTATAAACGCGTCATAAAATCTTGATATCAGAGCCCTGTAGGTGTGTAGGGACCAAGACACATTGAGCCAAATAGGGGTCGATTCAGAAAGCTGTGCGGTGTAAAAAAATCCCCTAATCTAGTAAACAGGGGTGAAATGACTCACTTCCCGGTGGGGGCGCCACGTATATAGGCGACTTAATCTTAGGATAAAGTAAAAGAAGGCATGGCCCAGGTGCCATCCGCCGAAATGGAGGGTCCTTTGTTTAAGGTGGACTGGTTAATTATGGACTTGGGAATAATTTTACTTTATGACATCGTTTTATGTTTATAAGATTTTGTTATTAATTAGATGTCACCTGCGGATTTACATTTAGACTTGCTGGCTTTGATTTGATGGAACAATGAAATATTTTATGTCGTAAACATTGAAAACATTGTATAACCATTTTGGGTGTATATACCAATATCTAAGGAACCTAAGCCAATCTCTGCAAGCGGTCCACCTGCCGATCAACGGACGAGGCTCTGGCGAACATAAAAGTTCCCAGTAAGCGGCAATAGGCACGCCACCTATTACGTGGGACAAACTATATAATTAACGAAGTGTGGGCGTTTTACATGTCTCTACCTACCCTTTCTGGGAAGCAGGCCTGAATTTATGTATGTATGTACCCATTTTGTGTTTAAAAAATAGTTAATAGTTTTCAAAAATAGTTTTTACGCTCAAAGTCGTGGGTTGGATTCCCACTCAGGGTAAATATTTGTGTGCACACATACATGACGCACATAAAAAAATCGTACCAATAACAGATAAAGTGGTTTTTGATTAAAGAGCTAATGCTCAAAGCAAAAAAGGCATAATTGGTATAATTTGATTAATAAATCAGTTTCTTTCTCATCTCTCTATCTTATTCTTGTATATTTTAAGTCTTGTGTACAAGTGAAATAAAGGTAATGGCCCATTTAGTGTGAAAAATATACCCACGGCGTACAGAAATAAAATACGGCGGGAATCAAAGACAAATGATTATACTTTTCAATGATAAGTGGCGCATTACTGTGGCTCATGGGGATCATGAAAGAATAATAATAAAAAAATGTAATCTACCTAGTATGAAAACTTAACTTATAACTTGTGGTTTTAGGGAGGAGAAAATAAAATACATTTTTTTTTTGAATGTTTATTCAGCCCCATCAATGTCCAAAACTTTAATTTTTATTTAACAAAACAATGGCAAAATAAGTTTGTTTGTTTCATTTTCAAGTCTAAGCCACTGAACCGATTTTGATTAAATTGCCGTGTATAGATATATTTTTTGATTTGGAGTCAGACATAGTATACTTTTTACCCAAGTGACATGTTTTCATGGATAAAATAATTTACAGACAGGCGAAACCGCTAATTATTATCAAATTTTTATTGGTCTGCTGCAAGATTTCTCCAACGAATTATTTTTTTCTTTTTACATATAATGAAAAGTGGGTTATGCTTGCATTATTTACCACCATTTTCGTTTTTGTACAAAAACATTTTTGAACCGGGTCGGATTATGGGCCATGACCTTTTAAGATGACATTATTGGACCGTCAGCAAAAACATTCTTTGGACATTTCACACAGCCCCAAACTATGAAGAACTTTTATCGTGACAATATACATAATATTATTAATATTGTATTTTCTAAATATGTAGTTTGTACTTGCTCTCACCAACCGTTTACAATTTTAAGGACTATGAGGGAACTATGGTAAGTGATTTGCTCCGATAAATTTCTTTAAAATATATCTTCGTTCTTTGATGAAAATCTTAGTGCAACACTTTATGTGTACAGGAAATTATGTGTCATCTTAGGAGCCCAAGCCAATCTCACCTATTGGTGGTGTACCTGCCGATTAACGAAGGAGGCTCTGGCAATCAGTAGTAAGCGGCATTAGGCTCCCCACCTATTACGTGGTACCAACAAAACAATTGGCGAAGTTTGGGCGTATATTATGGCTTTGTTAATTTAATTTAATACTAATGCAGTCGGATAAAATTAAGAAAGAGAACAATTATTATAATTTACTTGTTGACCGTATCAAAAATAAATTAACCCAAGCAGAAGTTGCAGTGTTTATCGATCAAACTATTACCCCCATCTCACCCCTGCTATGGCCGTCTGTCCAGTCCGATAGTGGCCGTTAAAATACAAAGTAGAATAAATCCAGGGGGTTAACATTTACGGCATTACCGGAACGGTTTTTCATGTTTAAAACACAGTATTAGGTGCCGGCCGGCAGTCCGGGACGGTACGTGCGGCGTAATCGCCACCCGAGGACGTCTAGTGAACACGGAAAACCGTTCAGACGACCTCTGCCTCCCCCCCACCCCACCACTTTTACGATGAATCTTCGTTTCTCCGCATCAAGAAGTAATTTTAGTGTTCTTTTGCCGATTCAATGATAGCACTCGCCCTGATTGGCTAAGCCCCTCTTTGATTTAATTTCGGGTTAAGTCGCTTTGCGGTCGGACCCTGTGGGATTTGGTTGCGATACCGCGTCGATGTTTTCGTATTGGTTCTGTTGGTTATTAATGCTCTTGTAACGAATATAAGGTAAATCAGAGAGATTGAGTTTGGGTAAATAGTTAAAGCTAGGGTCAAACATTGTATCGTGTCTAGTGGGATTGCTTAGAAGATTTTTGAGATAAAAAGGGAATTACATGTATTTCCCAACTTAATGGCAAAAGATTTCTAATAATGTTTTGCAACCCAAGTTATCATTAAAACTTATCTATGTAAGAGAATATTTATGTAATTTATATTTACTCGCTATACCTGCGTCTTCCTATATCACTGGAATACATAGACAGGCAAACAACTGTCAATTTAGTTCAAAATCTATTTGAGTCCATGGGGTGGGAGACCATCCTGTGATCTGAAGCGGAGTGAAGCCGGTGAACGCCTGTTCAAGATCAAGACATTTATTTTTAATAGTCATAAAATGTCATACATTTTTGAACAAGATCAGGTAATACGACATCATGTTTTAATGTAGTATACATTATGTAGCTGATGTCAAAACTAATATGTGTGTATCGTTTCAAGGGGAGGTAAGGGGGTACAATTGACTTTAAGACAATTTTCCCTTGGCAGACACATGTCCAATACATATTTACTTGTTAAGTCAAAAAATGTCATACATTCTAGAACAAGATAACTCAATACGACATCAAAACAGCCAACAAAGTCTATAAAGTCAGTGTTTGCGTTCTTATGAATCCGTTATGACTAGGCAAAACTTTTAAGCTCACAGAATGAACTTGAAGCAAAACGACGCAAATACAAGTAGAATAAAATATTAATGATCTGACGTCTTCGATATCGGCTTATTCTTTGATACGATATTCATCTTAAAAGAAAAGTTGGTGTTTGATGAAAGATCGCAATCGTTCTGTAATTTGATCCGCCTACACAGAAAACAAACCAAAAAAAATAAGTATCATATTATTAATATGCTTCGCATAGCACCATTCAGCCTTAAATTAAACAAAGCTAGTGAGGCTTATTACAAAGTAAGATCTATAAGTTAAGACAGGTTGAAAACTAGTGATGTATGTACATAGTTTGTTTATTGTTTTTATGAGACGAATAAATCTTTACATCTCATTGTCTTAGGAAGTTTCCGCATCCAAGCCATCAATTGGAAAAGACTATACACTTAAGACCTAACTCTAATAATTTATCTAGTTACATCAACCTCGAAACGTTCAAACTAGATCACAGAACACTAAGGTAGGTTAATAGAGTTCTACTTAAGCCAAGATAATTAGAACTTTACCAGCCCACTTTTAAGTTCTATATCAGAAACACAATTATTACTTGGAAAAGGATAAACATAGTTAAACACTTTTTCATAAAAAAACTATTTATCACTTAAAGACGTAAGCGAGGACATCTAAATTCCACTTAATTTATAAACAATGTGGTGGTGGTTGTGTGTGATTATATATCCCCATTAACCTGTGGTGGTTAGCAAACAACTCCCGTAGTATGAGACCGTTCACGTCTGTAGTATATCATCGAGGTTTGAACTCCTAGTGTGATGCAAAATCTAGACCAAATGCTTTACCGGTGTAAAATGTGGCCTACATGCAAGCAACGTGTAAAACGGGCTGTTCCGTTAAGAGACCGTACTTCAGCATTAAGAACTTACTTAAGCTCAATGTGCAGCCATATTTTAGGCTCCTTTGACAAATTTACCTCCCCAAAATACTAGCTATCATTATAGGGATGTATATTTCATTTAGTAACTCCAAATATACACTGTATATTTCGTTTAAAAATGGTTACAGAATTAGTAATGATGTTGCTTCGTAGCGACTACGACATGGTAACAATTCTACCACCCCACACATTTTTGAATCGAGGTTTATGCGTAGAACCGGGTATTTAGGTATCCCGGATTTCAGAGGAATCAATCTAACATCTCCACTTTACATTGAATTAAATGACCGGTGAATTGCGTTGGATATATGTCGAAGGCAGATTGAAATAATGCAGCATTTTACAAAATGAAAAGGGATATTGTGAATGTATGGGAAACATTTTTGTCTATTTAGCATACAATGCAACTTATACACCTCATGACACCTAACTTAGATGGGGTTTATTGCGCAAGGGATTGCGCGGAGGGCGCACGGGAAAAGGTAACACCCAGAGATTGGCGACTCTGGGTGCCCTTAGTACTGACTACCGGGGGGGAAACTAAGAGGGACCTGTGGAGGGCGCAGCGGGCGGGCCAGGAGGGCCCGTCAAGCAGTGCCAGGAGGGCAGCAGGCAGCGGGGGCAGGGGGCCCCTGCTGTCTAACCATGGACCCTTCGAGAAGTCGGCCACACACGCTATGGTCGCACAAGGAGGTAGGAGGGGCGCGTCCACTGCGTCTCTCTGAGGAGGTCCTCCCGGTTTTGGTCCGGGGGACGTTGGCCGCGGGCGGGGTGTCAGAGCTGCAACCCAGGTACTGGCCCCCCGCCTCTTTCTCAACAAGCGGCGGGCGTCGTCGGAAGATTTTTAGTGGGTATTACTGGCATTTTGTTACCGACGTAAATGAAAAAAGAAAAAGGTAACCTAAGAATCCCACGATATGTTCAGGAGCCACTTGCTTTTATTGAACTTAAAAAAGTGGTTACCATACTTCACCATTTGCCTTCTTGTTTTGTATAAAGACGCTTTCTAGAATTTGCTTGTAATACTACATGAAGCGACTGCCGTATGACCTCCTCAACCCAGAGGGAAACATAATTATATGGTTAAACCAGCTGTCAGGATATTTAGAAGGCACTGACTTTTTAAAACGACTTGATATAGATGTTAATGACAGCTGGGAACAATACGGGATAACGTGCTTTCCGAGGCACGGAGCAAGCGATAATTACGCACATCACTTCGAAAAGTCATAAGTGCGTCACCAGGGTTTGAACCCGAGACCCTCTGAATTACTCGGCTATCGCCGCTCCGACACGGCAATTACAGTTTGCCTGCGACATATACATCTGTAACGTCAAAGTAGAAGATAAAATTACTTTAAGGCAAATCAAGTTGATTTTGAACAAACTTATCGCATTAAAATGTGTCTCCATATAAAAAAAAAGTTCTGTCGGTTGTCCGAAGAAAAAATAGAATTGAAAATTGTCTCCGAGACACGGTTGTTTGCCTGTTTCTTCTGAACGTACCCGCGTAGTCGCCAGTCGTCATGAATACCTAATACAAGGACAGGACACAAATTCTTTCGTTCATTATTCAATCATTCGTTCGGCGTGAGTCGGCTTTAATTTCATGGCTGCTGGGCACACGACATGCGCCCGTTCAATATGGAGGAGATCTTGATACTACATTATGTTATTCATTTCTATAATTTGCATGTCATATGATAATGGTAAGACAGAGGTTCCGAGCTATAAATAGTCACAATGTAGGAGATAATTTTCTTGAGTGAATATGTTCGTCTAAATTATAATCTTTAATGTTCATTAGAAAGGGTGTTCCACTGAGTTTTATTTTATCTTTCAATATTCTTTCGTTTTCTTATTTCTCTTCAAAACTACACACTAATTATTGTAAAGGTTCTTCTTTTCAGTTAAAAAATAGCCAGGGCTTACCGTAATTTGTAGCAATAAAAAGTATTTATATATGGCGACCGATATAGCATGGCGCCTAGTACGAGTATACCCACACTCTGCTTGTGAGGTCGTGCTTTCTATTCCCACACAGGACAAATCTTTGTGTGCAGAAACATGAGTATTTGTTCTGGTCTGGGTGTTTTTCTATGTATTTAAAGTATGTATTAATAAAAAAATATAAATCCGTTGTTTAGTATCCTTAGCACAAGTTCTCAAAGATACTTCTGAGTTCTTATATCTTTGAACTAAATAATTGGTGTAATTGTCAGAAAATATTTATACTTATTTGTTTATTTATAATATATTTTACAACCTAAAAGCATTTTCCTTACTTTTCTAGCCACCTCTGTTGGGTGTAGTAGAAAACACAATTCTTATTCTAAAAGGCGAGTCTGGCGAGGATGTGGAACGAGTGCGTGCCCGATTTGATTGAAATAGCGTCGCATCGAGCCGAGTTACACCGCACCGCGCCGCCTCGCATCGCTTCGCGTCGCTGACTCCCGAAACGCGACCGGCGACGAATTGAAATCACAAATTTTCTGACACATCTATTAACGAAAATATAAGGAAAACAATATACTCAAAATGGGATTTGCAAATAAATATATTGTTCACTGTTTTGGTAGATTTTTTAAAGTATAAAGCAATATGTTTTGTAATTTGTTTTAGCTATTAATATAACTTTTGAGTAGAAATAAAGTATATGTTACTAAGAACGTCATATTGTATTAATTTATTTTTTAAAGAGAGAGAGTCTAATTAAAAATTAATTTATTATTTGAAGGCAAATATATTAGACAAAATGCAAGACTATAAGAAGTAATTAATAAACACAGTAATAATGGCATATTAAGTCCAATTTAATTGGTGTTGCATTAAGTATTAAGCTACAATAAAACGCGCCGCTCCGCAGCGCTCCTTATCGCTGCAGCTCAAAGCTGACAGAAAACTAAAACCCGCAAAAAATTGTAAAATAATTCAATGTAAAATGATATTACGGAGAGATGTTTTGTTTAATTCAATAAAATGCATTTCAGTATTGGTCACAATATAATCATAATTCTTTTTCGCGTGGAGAGTTATTTGTTTAGTCGTTTTCCCCTCTAGCTTCACAAACAGACCTGTTGCCACACACGTTGACATTATATAAATATGGATATAAATAGCAATGGCATACTTTGTAGTTGCATAAACTTCTTCTTCTTCTTCCATTTAAATAATGGCTTCGTGCGGCTAGCACATTTAGCCAGTGTCAAGTAATTGATATATTAATAATATATAATTCATAGTAAATGAGAATGAGGGATGATAAAGATGATAAATTGTAAATGAGATACCCTCCCCAAAGCCCTTTGAGTTCTCAGTAAAGATGTGGGACTATACTGAGATCTCACATGGACTCCTTGAGAGAAAATTTTTAAAAGTGATGTTGCACTGTTTTGATTGATTTACCAACACTCATGTATGTTCACAAACACTTAACGGTTAATAATCCACAGTTATTACACATTAATGTTAGAAATATCACAAATTTTAGAAAATAAAACAAAACCGCAGACATGACTCTTCACTTTCCCGCCAAGAAGCCTGCATAAACTTTAAGAGCAGAGTATTTACATTATTTATGAAAGAGAATAATATGTATAATTGTCATTTTACAAAATTCCGTTATGCCAGTTTGATTAATGACAATTTATTTTATGCTTATCATTATTAATCTTATCATCATTAGTATCAGTGTTATTACAAAAAATACTTTGAACACTCGTTAGACAAACGTTTAAGAGTGTCTAAAATTTAAACGATGTTTAAGGTGTGTTTAACGTTCTCTATTAAAAAAACACTGTTAAGGAAGCGTTTATTTAATTAAAACCGCTTCTAGGCGATACGTTCACTCGACGGGCTTTCATTGATTCTTTCACATTCCGTGTTAAGCAAATCATTTTCGACTTAACAGAGTTCATTATTATTAAAAATACTCCACAGATCAAAAAATGTGTATATTAACCATTTTATGCGATTAAACTACTTTTAACTTAACAAAGGGACATGTTAGGAATATGAAATACCTACTTTAAAAAAATATCCGTAACGCAGCGTGAAACGGAACGTCACAGTTGTCAGCTGTCACCCTTCAAAATTTAGACTTATAAAATACGGTTAATTTATTAATTGTAGTCTAAAACAATGGGAACAATTTATTATTATTGAATATGGAGGTTAATAAACGTAACAATTTAAATATAATTCAATTTAAATAGTCCCCACTTTGAGAGTAACTCGGATTAATTCGTGTGCATTTTATTTGAGTGTCACGACAGGTATGTAAATAATCTCAATTTTCCATATCGAAAAGGCTTAAATCCATGGTTAAAAATATTTATTTTGACTAAAAAGCAGCAGCGATACACAAAAAATTCAAAGTTTAAAGGTTAAACGCGTGCTAAACAAGCGCCAGCCTGTGTTTAAATTTAAACTATGTCTAAGGAGTGTTTAACTTTAGACAATCAATAGACAATATTTTATAATAGAGTTTTCTTTAAACGCGTGTTCAACGTGTGTTTTACTTTTTTGTAATAACACCGTATGACTTTTGTCAATAGAACTGTGTTGCTGACGTAAATTGAAAACGTTGAGATAATTGTTAAATCTACAAAACAAAAAAGAATTCCCTACTTCCATGCTTATTGAAAACGATAATTATATTTTATTTGTTTCTATACGATATAAAGAGAAAACTCAATTTCTTTTGCGTTTATCTCTCAAATAGTTTTTACCTTGAACAGGATCGTCAGTCTCTTTTGACATGAACACTAGAAAAATGAAACATGATTAATCCATACGTTTAGTACGTGTATAGAATTAATATAACATTGTCAAAGAACGAGTTGTCTCGTAAAATAAAGTTTGGTAAAATAACTATCAAAGAGCGAATGACATAAGTCACCCATCCTACCAGGGGTGAAAAACTTTTGATAACACATATAAACTATTTTATTACAATATGGACGTAAAGATTTTACATCTTTTATAGTATTAGAGTACTTAAAATATTAATAATATTTGAACCACATATATTTATTTAATGCTATATCTTGTATTAAAAAGAATCGAGGAATAACTATATAATTTAACCTAATAAGCGAGTATAGGGTAGAGTTAAGGACTTCAATATTTTTTATACATTGCCTGCATATAAGACACCCAGACCGAGACACATTTTTAAGTCATGCATGTATTGTTTTTTTTGGAATACTAACCCATTATAAATAACAGTGATAATATTAACACATAGCCAAGTTATACAAAATGTTTTGGAGTGACACTCAAATAAAACGCACACGAATTAATCTGGGGACTAATTAAATTGAATTGTATTTAAATTGTTACGCTCATTAACTCCATATCCCATAATAATTAATTGTCCCATTATTTTTATATATATTCAATAAATTTACAGATTTCTATCTATCTATATTTTGAAGGATGACAGCTGACAACTGTGACGTTTCGTTTTATGCTCAATACGCTTATTGTTTAGAAGTAGGTATTTTTTATTCTTCACACGACCGTTTGTACATGTACAAGAATTAAAATTGGTTTATATATATATAAAAAGATTATTTCACTAAAATCACACATTTTTGAATATGTGGAGTTTATATATTTATAATAATGAACTCCGTTACGTCGAACATGATTTGCTTAACACGGAGTGTCAAAGAATGAATGAATAGTGCTTGAATGCGGGTTTAAGTACATGCTTGCTAAACAGTGTTTTGTAATAAAGAAAATTAAACATACATAAACATCGTAAAAATTTTTAGACACTGCTTAGTTTAACGCATGTCTAAGGAGTGTTAAAAATATTATTTGTAATAAAACTGCTTGTTTATAATGTACTTGTTTATGCGATTTTTTTAACCATTTACATAATATTGTACGGTCGGTAGCGAGTAAACCTATTTTGTGTAAGTAATGGAAAAAACAGGAAAGTTATTAAGAAAGTTGTCTTTTTTTGGGGACGTCGGATGTATTCAGAGGGAAGAAAAAGACGAAGTGAAGCTGGACGTTTACATTCACACACGATTCAAATAAAAAAGTCCACCATCACTCAAGTATGCGTCGCTGTTCGCCCGCCCGCCTAGAAATTTTCTCTCATGACCCATGATTCTTACGTGGACATTCCTCTTAAATTTTAATATTTAGTTTTTATATTATATTGGTAGGTACATAAGACGTCAGCACTAAAACAAACTTTTTATTTTAAAGTGGAATTTAAAAAGTAAATAGTTTTCAAGGAGACAATAAAATGAAACTATATTCCAAGTCTTATCCATGCTATGTATATTGAAGAGCAAAGTCACAAGGTTAGAATCGAGATGTGACCTCGGGCTCTACACGGCCCTTGCAAATGGACAGGAAAAAGACGCGAGAGGAATTCGTGGGTGCTTTTAATTTAATATCGGCTGACACCGTATTGGAATCGAAAGTTTGCCAAAGACGTGCCCTGACATTTAATTCCAGCCTAATATTTATTGGTACTTTTTGGTGTATTATTTGTTTGTGCTTATTCAATGAAGGCATATCGTGCAGAGGAATTGAAATCAACATCAAAGAGTGTCACATAGTAACATTAACTAGGCACTTACTGCGTAAATTGGTTAGATTTGAGTGACATTAAGATTAAAATTAAAGAAAAAAATTAAGTTGTCGAAGGATTGTTGAGATATTTATGTGACTATCGGTTGATTTTTTTTTCTAAAAGCAAACGTAAAATACACCTAAGATATTTCTATTCTAGTAGCACCGCGAGACTATAAGCTCAGAAACAAAGTCAAATCAAATCTATCCCTGATGGGTGACTGTTTGTGTGACAATTGCTATTATTTGCTGCGTGATTTATACGATATCTTATCCTTTGGTTGGTCTAGTCACCACTGTATATTAAATACTCATACGAAATTATTCTGTTTACATATATATGTATATATATCGGTGTATAGGGATCCTATTATTATCTGAGGAGCACAAGCCAACCTCGCCTGCAAGTGGTGTACCTACCAAACAACGGATCTGACGAACACAAATGTTCCCGATAAGCGGCATTAGGCTCACTACCTATTACGTGGGACCAATAACATAATTGGCGAAATGTGGGCATACAATATGCCTCTGCCTAGCCCTTCGGGGAAATAGGCATGATAATAAGTATTATATCTTTGGTGGCTCAACAAATAACCTACTGCAAATTGACACACTCTTGCTTCCGCTTATTCGCACTGGGTAGCCAAGCCTAGTAGAGGGACTTTAATGAATGATGATAATGATTATATGGAATTACTGGAATACTTTATCAGCAGCGGTGATAGCCCAGTGGCAAGGCCACAAGTCTTTAAAATCAGAGTTTTGGGTTCAAACTCTGGTTGACGTAGTTATCGCTTGCTTAGTGCCTCGGAAAGCACGTGAAACAAGTCATGAACATCTGTGGCAGTCGTTTTTAGGAAGTCAGTGCCTTCTAAAATCCTAACTGCTGGGTTAACCATAGAATGATATTTTCTGCTGGACTGCGGGAGTCTGGCGGCAGTCGCTTTATATTTTAACTGAAATTCAGCCAAATATGCTAGGACCAGTGTGCTGATCCTGAGCCCAAGTCTAGGGCAATCAGGATGATTAGAGTATTTTATCTGAAAACTATTTAGAAATAGATTCCCAGTCGGCGATTGGAATTTAAATTGTTTGAGTAAATATATATGAAACTGTACAAAAAAAAGTTATGAGCAAGAAAATTGTTGGCGTCCTTTGATTTAATTTCGTAGCAATCCCCAGCATTTAAATGTGCCTCGTTAAAGCCGAAACTAAGAAACAAGCATTGTGTTACTATGCACAGTTTTGTTTTTATAGTTCCTGTAATTGTACCACGTACAGAGGGTAACTTCGTAAAGAATTCTCCGAAGACGCTAGGTTTGCTGCGAAAAATAACGCACGCATTTAAAACAATAAAAACACATTCGTGCCGGCGCGCGGCGCGGCGGAGGCGTGTTGAGTGAATTTTCGAGAAGGCGCCCGCGTAGAGGAATTGCGTTATACCGCGTTACAGAATATGTTCTACGGATACGGTAAGTATATTCGGAATTATAGCTTACTAAAAGAGTTCAAAACAAAGTACTATAACTACCAATATGGCTCGGAGGCGAGCGTACCTGCTCTCCTGGGGTCGTGGGTTCGATTTCTACACAGGACAAATCTTTGTGTGCATATACATGAATATATTAGGTCGGGGAAAAAGTCTTTTCGCATAACGTAGGTATAAACTTATTATAAATTTTTTTTGACTGTACTATTTGTGTCTGGCTGGTTTTGGTAACATTAAAAAGGTTCCATTATAAAGAAAAGAAAAAAATAAAAAAAAGTTGTTTCCCGCTATTTTTCATTTGTTTTTCTCTCCGTAAAAATTAGTGAATCTAATGAAGAAATTCGATACATTTTAATATTTTATTATAAAAAAGGCAAAAATGCAACTCAAGCAGTGAAAAAAATTTGTGATGTTTATGGACCTGATGCAGTGTCAGTAAGAGTAGCACAAATTTGGTTCAAACGTTTTCAGTCCGAAAATTTTGATGTTAAAGATGCACCTCGCTCTGGTCGCCCTGTTACGAATAAAATGGACGCCATTTTTGAAAGAGTAGAGCAAGATCGGCATATTAGTAGTTACGATGTAGCTGAAGAACTGGGAATTGACCACAAAACAGTTTTGACCCATTTGAAGAAAGCTGGTTATACAAAAAAGCTCGATATTTGGGTGCCACACGAGCTCACTCAAAGAAACTTAATGAACCGTGTACTCATTTGCGATTCATTATTGAGACGTAATGAAACCGAGCCGTTTTTGAAGAGATTGATAACTGGCGATGAAAAGTGGATCACGTACGACAAGAACGTGCGAAAAAGGTCGTGGTCGAAAGTTGGCCAGGCTTCACAGACTGTGGCCAAACCTGGCCTAACACGAAATAAGGTGATGCTGTGTGTATGGTTTGATTGGAAGGGCATTGTTTATTATGAGCTTTTACCGCCCGGCAAAACCATCGATTCTGATCTTTACTGCCAGCAACTGATGAGATTAAAGGAAGCAGTCGAGAGAAAACAGCCGGAATTGATCAACAGGAAGGGTGTGGTCTTTCATCACGATAACGCTAGACCACACACATCTTTAGCCACTCAGCAAAAATTAAGAGAGTTCGACTGGGAGGTCCTAGTGCATCCACCATATAGCCCTGACCTTGCGCCTTCAGATTTTCACCTGTTTCGGTCTCTGCTGAATTCTTTAGGTTCTGTAAGGTTGACCTCAAGAGAGGACTGCCAAAACTATTTGTCCCGTTTTTTTGATCAGAAGTCCCAAAGTTTCTACAGTAACGGGATAATGTCTCTGCCCACAAAATGGCAGAAAGTTATTCAACAAAACGGTACATATATATTGTAAATAAATGTAAATAAACTTTGAAAAAAATGTCTTGACTTTTCATACAAAAATACGAAAAGACTTTTTCCCCAACCTATTATATTTTATGTGCTTTGCCAAGTATATTTACTATGTATTTACAAAACAAAAAGTTTTATTAACCAGAGTTTATCTGTTAGTTAGTATTCATAACACAAATTCTTAATGATACTTATCTTGGCACTAAAGAACTGGTGTACTTGCCAGAAAATATTTATTAATTTATATTACGTAATTTCAACGGGTCGCGTGAAAATAGTTTCGTAACGAAAACGTAAACGTCAGTCGCTTTTTGACTAATGTGTAAAAAAATTGAATGCTAAACGTTTTTAGGAATTTTCTTACTAACCAGCCAGCGGACCCAGTGAATTGACGAAGAAAATTGTGTAGCTAAAAGGCATAATTTAAAAATCATAAGTAACATAAGGCTTAATTATATTTTGCCTGAACATTAAAAAGGCGTAGTTATCAAAAGACATATTTACTACCAAAGCGTTTATTCAACATAAACAGTTTTTAAGGGTTAGATAAAAAAACCTCGACCCTAACTTTAACATTAGCTATAACTTTAGCTTACCTACCAAAACCATAACAAAATGAGTTATGAATTTATTGATTATGGTTTTTAATATCATGCATTATAACAATTCCGCGTTCAAATGATTATGCCTAAAAATATTATGCTAACTTTGTTTTTTTGCTTTATGCCAATGGAAATTATTACAATAAACTGCATGCGTTTCAAAGTGTCACCGTTTGACTAGATATAGCTTTTGGACAAACACATTTTTCAATATGTTTATTATTTTTCTTATAATAATATATTACCTATATTACAATATCTTCTCCACAATCATTCATACCTCCGTACCGGTGTCAGTAGGGCAAATTTCATTTGGGCAGGCCGACTACGCGGCGAACTTCGGCCCAACTCTTGAACACGTGTTAACACGACTCGTCTTTGAAAAGTGGATAAGGACCTTATTTATATGGGGCCAGCGTGCGACGCGACAAAAGAACGCCCCCGTATTACCACCGGCTGCGCTAATGTCATACTTTGACGTAATTGTACTTGCGAAAATTATATTTCCACAGTTTTGTCAAGGACAGTTTGCGTGTTTTCGAAACGTTCCCGAAAATAACCTTGTGTGAAATATTTTGCTGAAAATATGTTGCCGGAAACGTGAACGTCGGAACCTTTTCTATGCATGTTTTTTTCTTCTAAGCATGTGTATATGTGGCGTCTTTTAAGGCTGACACCGTAATACTTATAGAACTAGTAGTTGGGGCTGAGATCATTAATGTGCCCTAAGCAAATAATTCAAGAACAGAATGTGGAAGCAAATGAAACAGTTGTAGTTTACGCTTACTTTTAAATGAGCTATGTCTAAATTATAGGTATATGACCCGCCTGTATATTTCACAATTGAATGAAAGAAAGTAATTCCGTACATGGTTTAAGATTTGACGATATAAAATAACAAGACTATATAATCGCTAATTTTGATAAAATTTTGCTCAAAGATAAATGAGAAACTCAATAAAATATTGCCCTAAAATTTATTAGAGCACGAAAAAAAACATATATATACATTTATATATGTATATTGGCTATATTTTATTTAAATAAATAAATACATATATTTTGACGACCGATATGGCGTGGTGGCGAGTTTACCCGCACTCCACTCTTGAGGTCGTGGCTTCGATTCCCACACAGGACAAATCTTTGTGTGTATAAATATGAATATTTGTTCTAGTCTGGGTGTTTTCCTATGTATATAAGGTATTTATATATAAAAAAAAAGTATTTATGTAATAATATATTATGTTTATCCGTTACTTTGAATCCATAACACAAGTTCTTAATGATACTTATCTTGGAACTAAATAATTGGTGTATTTGTTAGAAAATATTTATTTATTTATATATACATAGACATTCTAACTATGAACTGTTAAATGTAAGTATGTCTTACAATATTATTAATGCGCATATGCTTACAGGAATGTACGACGTTTACATTATTGCTTAAAATTTAAGAAAAATACCATGATAAGGACAAACTTAAAAACATCCAACACATTAATTATCGCAACAACATAACTACCGACGACCGATATGGCGTGATGGCGAGTATACCCACATTTCGCTTCTAAGTTCGTGAGTTCGATTCACACACAGGACAAATTTTTATGTGCATGAACATGAATATTTGTTCTGGTCTGGGTGTTTTCTATGTATATTAAGTATATAGTACAAATTCAAAAGTATTTAACTATGTTTATCCATTATTTAGTATCCATGAGAGAAGTTCTTAATGTTACTTATCTTGGAACTAAATAATTGGTGTAATTATCAGAAAATATTTTTTATTTATATGCCTGAAATATACGACATATCCTTTTATTAAGTCATCTCTGTTGCAGCTTTAACACCTAGTTCTTTTCTATAAAAATAAAGTAACCCAAGAATTTTAGTTTCAAAACAGACTGTTACTTACATATTTGATTTATTTTATTTACCCTGTGGTGGGTTGGTTTTCTTCGCTCACGTACTAAACGATATTTGGCGATCCCTAAGACGAAGCGTTTGTCACGTAGGTACGTGACGCTGCGGATTAAATGGAAACTCCATTGTGATAACAAACGTACAAATAAATACGTAACTGCTTTGTGAAATACTGACATTTATTGAATGTTACCTATATTGGTTATTACATGTAGGGGAATGTTTGTAATCTCAATTTCTGTTACGTTTTCTTAAAATAAAATCAAAATAGAGCTTGCGGTGACATAGTCTTATCACAAAAGTACACATTTTGTAGTTTTAAAAATATTCATCATCATGTCAGCCTTATAAAGTCCACTGTGGAACATTGGCCTGCCAAATGCATTATATTCTATTGGATGGTATTTGCCCATAATCACCACGGTGGGCAGGCGGGGAGGTGATCGCAGTTCAAGCCAGTACGCAGAACGACGCTGCGGCCCGTCATCCCGTAGGATTTCTCTTAGTTGACTTTTAAGACTCTCCGTGAGATGAGTGGGGGTGACACTATTCTAGGCCGGCACCACACGGCACGGCCCTGCACGGCACACCAGCACCGCACGGCACACCGGCACCGCACGGCACACCGGCACCGCACGGCACACCGGCACCGCACAGCACACCGGCACCGCACGGCACACCGGCACCGCACGGCACACTGGCACAGCACGGCACACCAGCACCGCACGGCACACCAGCACCGCACGGCACATCGGCACCGCACGACACACAGGCACCGTACGGCACACCGGCGCCGCACGATACACCGGCATCGCACGGCACACCGGCGCCGCACGATACACCGGCATCGCACGGCACACCGGCATACACGGCACACGCCACTAAGCAAATATTTTCTCTTCATTCACCTCGGTTTTTCGTCGTCGACTAATCTCTTTCTCGGTAATTTTTATATTACAAAAAACAAACAACAGAAAACGCATTTCCATTTTTATAACTGATTTTGTCAACTTTGTAAATTCCACATAAACACGACGTATGAAAAATGTACCCACATATTGAACAACTATTCTCTTCAATACCTTTTTGGTGGGAGGTTTGCCTCGAGATTAATGATGCGATACTGCACACTATGGGGCGGAAACACTCGACAAAAGGACTCTCACTTAGGCACTCTTCTGTGCGCGTTGGAAAGTCTTCGCGGAAAACAGGTGTTTTTAAAAAGTCGGGCTAAAATAAACTTGCGTTTAAATATTTTGCATTCTCTCGTACCATCTTTTTTTAAAGAAATCAACAGTTAGCTTGGAATGGTGTTCAATATTTATTTGACTTAAATATGGTACAACCTTTTCTAGTTAGTATTATTTACAGAGAAACACATCATCAATAAGCCCATTTAGTTTTATGAACTGACAAAAGCTTGCGATATTCCGGCTGCAGTTAAATTTGATAAGGTTTAGTTCTGTGAAATCCACGTGAAGTCCACTACAGAAAATGGGCTTTCCCAATAGTTTATATTATATTGGGGATATTTGCCCATAACCACCACAGGCGGCAGGCGGGTTGGTCACAGTTCAAGCCAGTACGCAGAATGAAGCTTCTGCACATCATCCATAAGGTTTTCTTTTCGTCGAATCTTACGACTTCCCGTTGATGAGAGGGAATAGCACTTCTAGGCTGCATACACTTATTTTGTACACTTCAGATGAAGATGAACACTTGATATTAAAGTCTCAATTCTAAATTACTCTCCATAAGTTTACATGGGGTGTTAAATAGTGACAAAAAAAAATTTTATGTACCCTGACAGACACGGTAATGTGTAGGAACGTAAAAGTAAAATAAAACCCCTGAACATCAATGACAAAAGGTTTTTATTGAGCGATGAACATCTGCATAGTACAAAAGATATTTACCAAACCCAAAAGACGATATTTTCTCAATTCCTATAATATACGACTTACTCATTTGTTATCTATTGACTTCGGTACCAAGTGTTCAGTAAAGCCGGATAATTTGTGACCTTTTGTCATAAAATTTCTAAGGTTTTTTTTGTAAATTCTTATAGCAACAGAGCACCCTAATCGTCTAATTTTGTTGGTCTTGGGGAAAGAATTATTAATTTTACCCAAATTGACATCCGATATTTCTAGTACGAAGACTGATGAGATGCCGATGGGCCATTATGTAAAATAGAATTTCATTAAATATCGAACCGCAATATTTTATATGAAAAAGCATATTTACAGCCAAAATTGTAAAGACCTTGTTGTAGCTTCTATTAATTTGACTACTTTTGAGAATAACTTTGTAAGTTCGCCTATTACAGGTAGGAATTTGCACGGAAATAAGTCTTATACCCTGCATAATGCGCTATTTTACGCCACTCTTAAAATGCTAGTGACTGCAGGAGCTGCGTAATACGAGCACGTGCGCTGAAAGATAATTCCAAAGCATAATGACCTTTTCATAATGCTGATGATTCGGGAGAGAAAAGGAAAGGGTTGGATTAGATTATATTAGAAAGGTCTTCAAAATTCTCTTACGTAAAATTGCAGTGGTGATGGTGTCTCTGAGTGAGTATCTAAAAAGCTCGACCAGGTCGACTAACTTAGAGACACCATCAAGCGTCAGATTCAGTTTCGCTACTAGCACTTTACACTTTACCTCTCTTCTCCACTTCATTACTTAGCCTTTTCAGCAGCATATCCACGTACCGCTCATGTACCATACTGCCATCTTCATAGCGCCCATGACAATATATCAGCAATATGCAGAGAAGGTGAGAGCATAGTAAAGTAAAGTAAAGTAAAAAAAATATTTATTTCATAAACTATTATACATAGTACTTGAAAACGTCATATGTCTGGGTACTCACTATATCCACTAACTGATATATTACAAATTTATCGCGCTGGATTATACGTAGTCAGTAGTCTATTTAATGTGCATTCAGTGGTCGTTGAGTGTTCCACATTTTCAATATTCGCCCGCGGGCCGCATCATAAATCTTGCCATACCACGACGACCTGCATTCCCCTGCCTTAATGTTTAATGAAAATCGCTACTAAAGTGGAGCTACGTAGGTTTCCCATATGATTTACGGATTATTTTCTAAACACAAATTATAAAATGAAATTTAAAGGAGGCGAAGGCAAAGTTTGTTCCGAATTTTAACTGAAGCAGATTATATCGTATTATAAAGTATATTCTTACTATTATTTAAGTGTACTTAGTTAACCTTGATTAAACTAGTCGGCCACATTAGACAGATAGAGGATACTCCCTTCTTAGTATGAATTTATAGTTTATGCCGATCATAACCATTATTTTGTCCTGATTCCAGTGAATCTAGAGTCGAGGAAATATGTCTTTTCTTTCTTTTAATCTCTGCCTTAAATTTATACTACATACTAGATGTTATCACTAAACAACTAAGGGGCTTATTATAGGCTCATATTTAATGTGTCATCAAAATTAATAAATTACCAACCTAACCTAACCTTTTTGTACATCAAAAAATTCTGATGGAGCACCTAATCCCCTATTAGATGCTAGATCAGTATTTTTGATGATCAAAAAAGTATTTTTTAGAGGTTCAGTTTATTATATTCCCTTATTATACAACAAGATTTAAAGTTAAACCAGGTTTAAAACTAGTGGTGTCACTTTTATTTAATAAAATTAAGATAGTTACAGCACTAGTTTTAAACCTGGCTTAACTTTAGATATCGTTTTGTAATAAGGCTTCTAGTGTTTAAGCATCTACTCATTAAATAATTTTTCACGGAACTAGTTGAGGATAAACTTATAATTATTTTTCTATTTAAATATCAAGACCATATGATCATGAATAGTTGTTATAGACGTTTTCTGTGTATATTGTGTATATATTTACGAAAAAACGAAAATAATCTTTATGTATGTTTATCCGTTATTTAGTACCCATTACAAGTACTAAATTATACTTATCTTGGAACTAAATAATTGGTGTGAGAGTAAGGTAATCACTTATTTATTTATATCTATTATTATAAGACGACCGTTATATCGTGGTGGCGAGTATACCCGCACTTTACTTCTAAGGTCGTGGGTTTAATTCTCAACCAGGATATTTGTGTGCATAATAATAAATATTTGTTATGGCTTGGGGGTTTTCCTATGTATATAAAGTATGTAACATAACACAAGTTCTTAATAATACTTACCTTGGAACTAAATAATTGGTGTAATTGCTAGACATACTTATTTTATTTTACTTTTTATTTTTAAGTCTAATTCCAAATTTGTATGTCGACATCTGAATTATTGAGACGTTAAATACTAGAATTGTTATAATAACCAGTTGATACAGGGGGACGTTTTAATTGCCAGGTTCCACACTTCATAACGTTTGATTTATGGGGCATTAAAATTACGGATCGCGGAAAAAGGAATCCTAATGTTAATTGGTTCCGCAACAGATGGGTGCGACGGGGCCAATCGTCGCACCAAACATTCGTAATTTAAAAAGCAAAATGAAATAAACCGTTTTTCATAGGTTACACTGGGCGGAGTTATTAGCTAACAAACAGAGTCTATGAAATTGTAGCTTTTTAACATAACTGATACTTAAAGCGTTTTTATGCAGTCTTAAAATTTATTAAACTGATTTGTCATTCTAAATAGAATAGAGACAGACAATGCACAATGAGTGAAATGTAAGTAATCTTCTGAAAAGCAAAATGTAATAAACCGCTTTTCATAGGTCACACTGGGCGGAATTACTAGCTAACAAACGGAGTCTATAAAATTATTCCTTTATAACAAAACTGAATCCTTTATAGTAGATACTCTTAAAAGTAATAAAATGCTTTACGTAGCTCTAGTTGGTAAAGAAAATACTACACAGACAAGTTATGGATTTAATAAAGTACCCTATACATTAAATGGTAAGAGGTGGCTAACCTTTCGTCCACATGGTCATAACATTATAGCTGGTAAATACAGTCTCGAGTAAACTTACAACAAAACGATGAAAGTTTCAAGTCCAATTATTATTGTATAACAAAACTTTTATACTTAGAAAGCAAAAATATGTAAACATCAGTCATGTCAAAATAAATCTTATCTACTATGGTTGGTTTTATAATAATCGCATTACATTGGTCACACAGAGCGGAGTCCTGAGTACTTATTAGTACAAACAGAATTCGGTACACTTAAAACTGATAATTGTTTTATAATCTGGCACATCTTAAATTTTTTTTTTCTGATTAAAAAGTATTCTTTCCATTTGTGTATGACTGAGCTGTCTGATAAACGTTTTATGTTATATTGTTAGTACTTATTTATTCTAACTGACAAGGTCCAACCTGACCCAAGGTCATTTGAATCAAGTTTTTTTATTTTTAAATACAAACACAAACATGACGCTAACCTACAGCACGGTAATACGTCTGTCCCTGGTCATTTCGCAAGTGATATTTTTTTTGTGGCGACACGAACGTATATCTTCTTCTTCTTCGTCGTGCAGGCTTTTTCCGCAATTAGACGACCCATACGTCCATTTTGCGTAGGAGGGTGAGAGTTGGATTACTCTTGCCATCCCAGATCCTCCAGGAATCCTATCAGCGCCTTAACGTCGCTGAAGGCTTCCGGAAAGCTGCCTGGTGTCTTCAGGAACCTCGCCTGGCAATCAGCCACCACCCTGCATTCCAGCACGACGTCTCCTCAGTCCCGAGAGTCAGAGTAATGTTTGTTATATCTATGTTAAAAAGATGTCTGTTAAAGCTACCATGACCCGTTAGAGCGCTTGTGTTTAATTGAATTAATTTTTGAGTATCATAAGTCTAATCATTTCTGTAGCTTCCGAACCATAACTCAGTAATTAGATAAGCGAGAGATATTTGTTTTCGTCAGATAGGTAACCGCAAAATAATAGTATATCGCGGTGATATAATATGTGGCACTATGGCATAAAACAGTGGCATATTATCGAGCGTCATCTGCAATAGCAAATACTGCCACATTGGTAAAAAAAACTCTTGCTATTACTCCAATTATTTAGTTCGATAAGAAGTATGATTATGAATACCAAATATCAGATAAACATACATAAATACTCAAAATACGTCAGAAACACCTAGACCAGATAAGACAAACAAATGAAAAATGTCCTGTTTATGAATCGAACCAACGACCCCAGAAGTGGAGTAGAGGTATACAGACTTCAACGCCATCATCATCATCTCAGCCCATTAACGTCCCACTACTGAGCACAGGTCTTCTCTCGCGAATCAAGGTGAATGTGATTGGGCAGGCACGCAGACCACCACGCAGACCCAGTAATGATTGGCCGAGACCAACGCAATATCAGTCGTCAAATACATCGCGCCCAGTGTGACCAAAGTCTTAAAGGCAAAATGAAATAAACCGTACGGTCGCAGTACATAAATTTCGTGTTTGCCTCGGCCGGCGCACTGGCGGATATTAATCAGCGGATATTGAAATATGTTGTTTTTTGGAGCGATTGATAAACGGTGCGCTCTAGCCGGATTAAACATTGACGTTTCTCGCTCAATTATTGCACTTGCATCGGTTCGGTCGCACTGTATCTATTTGCGTATAAATAACCTAAACCAAAAATAAATTTACTCATACATAGTTTCTCCATGGAGCATTTGTAAAAAACATAAAATTTTATTACATAGTATTTGAAAACGTCAAAATTAAATATTCTACTAATATCCTACTAATATATTAATATTATAAACGTGAAAGTTTGTATGTGTGGATGGATGTTTGTTACACTTTCACGCAAAAACTACTAGAGCGATTGTAATGAAACTTTGTACGTGTATAGCTGCAGTCCTGGACTAACATATTGGATACTCTTTATCACGATATTTCCACGGGAAAGGGGACCACGCGGGTAAAACCGCAGGGCGCTGCTAGTAAATATATAAAGCAATCGAAATATGATTACACTAAAATCACGAAGCTTAGATTCACTTACATGCAACCAAACTATTAAAAAACAAAAAATATTTAAGTTTAAGTGAATTTTAGTGCCAGTTCATATGAGGTCTAAGACATTCATATGAGAATAGCGTTTATGCAACGGCAGTTTAATCCCAAGCATTTTCATCTGCCATATAGTCTTTGATAGAATAGTATCCCTTTGAAGACAGCTTGCATTTTAATGTTAGTTTAAATTTATTAAGGCTTAATTACTGTTTATTGCTTGGGATTTTATCGTAGAATCACACACATTGACTTTTAAATGATTTGTTAATTATTTGGAGCCTAAAGGCAGGTACAACAAATTTATGCTTATACCTACCTTTTGTTTAGGTTATGTATATAGCTTTTCTTACTAAATTGACCATTATTCTATACCCTTTTAAAAAAAAAAAAAAAAAAAGTAAAAAGTTCTTTATTTCATAAACTATTACATAGCACTTGAAAACGTCAAAACAAAATATACATGAAAAAAAAAATTTATATCAACCCTGAAATCACGAAGCTTAGATTCACTTACATGCAAATAAATAAAAATTAGGTGTAAGTGAATCTAAGTGCCAGTTCCGAGCCTCCGCTCTGTGAGAAGAACTGACAAGAAACTCACAGGCTATGCTCTTTTAAATTATTTTTATTACATGACACACACAGTGTAAATTTGATGATACTGAAAGGATCCCCCGAAGCTGTAACCAATAAAGTAGCACTAAGGGAACCTTCCATCACAGTCAAGTAAGTATGTATTGTGAAACTGAGCTGAGCCTGTACAATAAGGGATGGTCACGACAATGATCTGGTAGACTTTTTAATCTTATATACACATACAAGTTGAAAATGTTAAGCCCAAGCTTGTTTATCCGATAAATAATCATTAACAGCATAATACCCCTTTTGAAGAAACTGCTTTTTAACTACAGTTTTAAAAGTTGCCAATGGTAGATCAATTATTTCCTGCGGAATTTTATTAAAAAATCTGATACTATTACCCAAAAATGATTTTTTTGTTTTGTGAAGTCGACAATTTGGCAGAGAGAGCTTATTTCTATTCCTAGTATTAAAATTATGTACTTTTGAATTTTTATCAAATGTATTAATGTTTTTGCGAACATACATTATATTATCAAATATATACTGAGATGCAACCGTTAATATGTTAATTCTTTTAAACATCTCTCTAAGAGAATCTCTGGACTTAAGATTATAGATAGCTCTTATGGCGCGCTTTTGTAGTACAAATATATTATGTATGTCCGCAGCAGATCCCCACAATAACATACCATATGACATAATGCTATGAAAATAGCTAAAATAAACTAATCTAGCTGTTTCTTTGTCTGTTATAAGTCTTATCTTTTTGATGGCATAGCATGCTGAGCTAAGCCTTCCCGACAAATCCATTACATGGGGGTTCCACTGCAATTTAAAATCAATATTGATGCCCAAGAACTTTGTGTCATTTAATAACTCGATATTCTTGCCATTCATTTTCAAGTTAGTTGAGACTTTTGTAACATTAGGCAATGAGAACTTTATACATTTAGTTTTACTTGCGTTAAGAGATAGATTGTTAACCGTAAACCAATGTAAAACCTTCGCAAGAGCATTATTTATCACGTCAGAATGATCCTTGCCTCTGTTCACTTTAAATATCAGAGATGTATCGTCAGCAAACAAAACTGTTTCGCACAGATCTCTAGTATAGAAAGGTAGATCGTTAATATAAATTAGAAACAATAAAGGGCCTAAAATCGAACCTTGTGGAACTCCCATAAGCAATGGCGCGCCAGAAGACTCGACTCTATTAATAACTACTTTTTGAGTTCTGTCTCTCAAGTAAGATTTAATTAATTTTAAAGAATTACTATTAACACCATAATATGTCAATTTAGCTAACAAAGTAGGATGGTCAACGCAATCGAATGCCTTCGAAAGATCACAAAATACTCCAATCGCATCCTGCCTGTCCTCCCAGGCGTCAAATATATGCTTCATTAGGGCTACACCAGCATCTGTAGTGGATTTACTCTTAGTGAAACCATACTGCTGAGAATGAAATAAGGAATTCAGAGAGAAATGACAAAGTAATTGATTAAAAATAACTTTTTCAAATATTTTACTAAGAGCTGGGAGTACTGATATTGGTCTATAGTTAGTAGGATCAGACTTCTCACCAGCTTTAAAAAGAGGTATTACTTTACTGTATTTCATTAAACTTGGAAATGAACCATCATCAATACATTGATTAAAAATGACTGCCAACTGAGGAGCAATAATATTAATGATAGATTTAATAATGTTGGTTGAGATTCCCCATAAATCCTCAGTTAATTTTAAATTTATTGTATTAAAAGTATTAACTATTGTAGAGCCATCAATATGTCTAAAACTAAATAATTCATTACAAAGAGGTACATTGTCTTCAAGAAGAAAGACTGCACGCTGAGTAGAGGAGTCAAGTGCTTGAGTTGTCTCTAATGGTACAACAGTTGTCTGTCACTCGGATATAACTGATCATAGTTCAGTATTGTGTAGCCTGGGAATCTCTGGCAAAAGATCTAGTGAAGATATCATAAGCACAAGAATAGATTTTGAAGGCCTCCGAGAGAGTCTAAAAGAAGTTGACTGGTCTCAACTTTACCGGAGTAATGACACAAAGTATGCAATTAATTATTTATTACAAACGCTAACAACTAATATTAACAATCACAAAAGACAACGTAAATTGCGCGGTAGTGAGATTGTTTATAAAGGTTGGATGACACCGGGGTTGTTGAAATGCATCCGACGTCGCGATGCTCTTCATGTTCAAGCAAGAAAATGTCCTAATGATTTTGAGACTCAACAAAAATTTAAACTGTATAGAAATTACTGTGGAAATATATTACAGGGAGTGAAAAACAATTACGAGAAACAAATGCTACTAGAAAACAAAAACAATACTAGAAAAACCTGGGCTTCAGTTAAAACTATATGCAACATTAACTCGACTAAAAATACGAGCGAGAAGCTGCTTCAAATCGGGGCAAGCCCTGTAGAATCACTAAACATCGTAAACAACTACTTTAGCTCGGTGGGTCAGAATCTTGCAAATTCTCTACTGGGAAGATCTGGCAAAACAGAATATAAATTGGCAGATAAGTTTTGTTTACGAGCCATCTCAACCCCTTCTTCTTCTTTGTTTTTAAATCCAACAGATGCAATAGAAATTGTCAAGATAATTGGATCGCTAAAATCTAGCTATGCCATTGGACATGACTCCTTGAGCAACAATATTTTAAAAAATATTAAATATAGTATAGCTGACCCGATTGCTTTCATATGTAACCTAAGCATGTCCTCTGGTTGTGTTCCTTCTGAGCTGAAAATGGCGAATGTGATACCAATTTTTAAAGCAGGGCAATCGCAAGATCCATCCAACTATAGGCCAGTCTCGCTTCTCAGCACTTTATCAAAAATTATTGAGAAAGTCGTCAACCTTAGATTGCTCGGTTACCTCGAGTCAAAGCAGCTGCTAGCAGGAAATCAATATGGATTTCGTTCGGGAAAATGCACTGAGGATGCAGTGAGTGATCTGGTTAATTTCACTATCAATAGGGTTGGCGAAAAACAAAAGTGTGTCGGGGCCTTCCTGGATTTCTCCAAAGCCTTTGATACTGTTTCTAGGCCGATACTCTTAAAAAAACTTGAGACACTAGGTGTGAGAGGGGTTGCTTTAGACTGGTTTCGCTCATACCTTTCTAACCGCAAACAAAGAGTGCAAATCGGAAACTATTATAGTGATTACTCTGAAATTAACTTTGGCGTGCCTCAGGGCAGTGTTTTGGGCCCTACCCTCTTCCTGACATATATAAATGACCTGTGCTCCATGAAATTAAAAAACGCAAAAATTTTTACGTTTGCGGATGATACTGCAATAGTTTTTCATGCCAACACTTGGAGCCAGGTAAGTCAAACCGCTCAGGAAGGATTAAATACAGTTAGCGAATGGCTTCAAAGTAGTCTACTCAGTGCCAATGCTAAAAAAACAAAGTTTATTGCTTTTAGAGCCACCAACAGAACCTCACCAGTCGAACCATTGCAACTTAAACTTCACAATTGTAACAGTGAGAAAATCCCGAACTGCCGGTGTGAGCACCTTCAACAGGTTGATTATATTAGGTATCTGGGGGTGACTATCGACCAAAAATTCACGTGGTCAGAACAAATAGAGGTTGTTTCAAAAAGGCTAAGAAAACTCATGCACATATTTAAAAAATTAAGTACTATTGCCGATTCGGAGCTAGTTGCTATGATCTACATTAGCTTGTGCCAGTCAGTGATTAATTACTGCATAACGGTATGGGGTGTGGCCCCAAAAACTTATCTTATCAAACTAGAACGAGCCCAGAGAGCCATCCTAAAAATAGCATATTGTCTACCAAGAAGATACCCCACTGATGAATTATACTCAAAATGCCGGTTTCTTAGTGTTCGTCAACTATATATAAATGCGACCGTAATTCGCTTCCATAGACAAGCTAAGCACCATGCACATAGTTCTCATAGATCACTTAAATGGGATCGCCCTAAAATAAGAACGGCGTTTGCGCGAAGATCCTCTCAATATATGGGACCATATCTTTATACCAAAATATATAAAGTTAATAACGACATTGTAAACATGACCAGATCGAGATGCAGACATACAGTAGCAAAATGGTTACAAACCAAAAATTACCCTGAAACGGAAGCCCTACTAGAAATGATAATTTAAATACCTATCGACCAAAGATTATAAAATTACACGTGTTAAAAATTAAAAGAAAAAAAAAATTATATTTATAAGCAGACACAGCTAAGTAGCAACAATATGCCTTTAATATTGTGTTCCAAAAACTCACACAACATATATTTATAATAATATGTAAAAAATGAAATCATATTAATATTCAGCGATACACAATTAATATGTACAAAAAATAAACAAATTAAAAAAAAAAAAAAAACGTTGTATGAATGGGATTACAAACATAAAACACACACACACATGCGCACTCACACACAGACAAACACACACATAAGTGCGAGCATGCACGCACACACCCACATAATCGCACACACACACACATAATCGCACTCATATACATAATCGCACACACACATATATTTTATTTATCTTTACTTACTTAAAAATGCACTAAGATATTTATAACATAAATGGAAAGATATTGATCTCCACGACACAGGGAATCCTAGTGTGGAGTTCAGCGAATCTTACTGTTGTTGTATGTGCCGTACTACGGCTATCATATTATAAGCATTTAACTTTTATTGTAACAGTAAGCTCATTATGTATAAGTTTTATTGAACCCAATAAAAATTATTATTATTATTATTATTATTATTATATTCACAAAGAATTTCCGAAATGCGTTGGCCACCTCTTCTTCTTCTACAATATCTTTATCATCGACTTTAAGAGTTATCATGCTATGATTATTCTTGTATTTTCCAGATTCTTGGTTTATGACATTCCATGTAGCTTTAATTTTATTTTTGGAATTCATAATTTTATTTTTAAGATGCATTGACTTAGCAGTGGTGCAAACAAGTTTGAACAATTTTGAATAATTTCTAACATATTGAATAAAATTTGAATCTGTTGAAGTACTTTTTTCTCTATATAAATCAAAAAGTTTCTTCCTACTTTTATAAATTCCGGGAGTAGCCCAATCACAAAACTTCCTTTTGTTTGACGTTTATCTTTCTATACCAGGTTTTCATAAAAAAATTGGCCCGCCACTGTCAAAATACCCATTTATTAAAAAAAAAACCACTTAGTAAATGTCTTCATGGTAGATTATAAATTGCTCGAATAGCCCACTTCTGCACTCTAAGTCTACATGACAGTTTGCTACTTGAAAAAGTTGTTATGAAACTAGACGAGGTTCTCCATAAAATTTTGGTACTTGGGTAATTGTTATACTCTATCAGAAGCCATAATCAGGTAGCACATGCAGAACCTTCTGCTACAGTTATATCGAATGAAATATTATTGTGTCGTATTGCGATCGTTAAATTGGCTATGTCGTATGATAGTGATAATAAAGTTGGGGCAACATAAACAATATGAGAGGTTCAAGGTATTATTTTGTTAAAATCAAACAACATTGTTGTCAACGAAAATAACCTTAAACTAAATCCATCGAGAATTGAAATCAAAGAAGTTTATCATATGTTGACAGTTGCCTAGTCATTTTGTAAAACGCCGCATTCCACTGACTGCCTGCAACATAATAGTCACAAATTTTAGTTTATATAAGTAGTACAACGAGATATAAGCCCCTCTTTTTAAATAAAGTAATTCCTTGTGTGTAATGCCACAAACATGCTGAAGCCGACTGAACTTCTCGGAATTCCGCCAAACCGCTTAAAAGTGCTACGGAGGTTTGCCATAGCAGCTGCTTCTGCGGTCCCACCACTGCACTAACCAATGCGGACCTTGCGTCATTGTAGAAGATTCCAGAATACCAACAAAATAAACCTTACGATCTTTACGTTGTTTGATTAAATACTACTAATTTGTTCTGCTCTCTTTACTATTATAGTAAACAAATGTGGCAGGTACTAACCATACTGCATGCAAGTACAACTAATTTTTTTTAGTACATCATAGTACTTTAATGAATAACATGCAAAATAGTGCATAGTATTTAAATAACTTTTTACATTTTAATAACTTATAATGTAAGAAATACTTATAATTAAATATTTTAAAGGTTAATGAAATGTGTTATTAAAAATAGCTCAAGAATTAACAAACGTACGTGACGAGAAATGTTTTAGTTCGCTATTGCTGCTCAAAAATTATTATACCTACCCTGACTAGAAATTCTTCATGACTAGAAGTTCGTTTAAGGATCTAAAACAAAACACGAATTCAAACTTCATAAATTGAATGAACGAAATTGAAGTTGCACCATAAGTATTCCAATCTCGCAACCACATTTGCATAAAGACGTAATTGATGGGTTGAACTAATTAAATGTTATACAGCAATTATGCTAAGACGTTCATGGCTTACAACGCCATAAAGTGTACTTCAGGCAACCGAAACTGCAACTGGTAATAAGCACTGCAATACTGCGAGCAATAAATTAGAATAAGCAGTTTTAAGTGGGAGGAGGGGGCGCCGCCTGCCCTCCTTGCTTGACAAACGATTTGCTTACGTTTCGCACTTTTCGACTTAACTATATACTGGGAACTAATTTGAGAGGCTATGCTGAGTGCGCTGAGAATAATTAAGTTAGTAGAAGACATAGATCTCAGATGTTTGTTCTAGTTAGATAATTTTATGACGCTGAGTTATTATCTAGGATAGTAGAAGATTACTTATGCTTCACATTTTAGTTGAAAATTTTGCTTCTATGCATCAGACTGATGTAAGTATGACATCTGGTACCTCATTTCAATTTTGGTGTAATCTCATGATGGTACCATAATTCCGATTATCAAGGGACTTTTTTAAATTAAATATAAATTTGTAATAAGAATACACTTATCACATGAATTATGTCTTGTCATAATGTGATGAAAAAAAAATAAAAGTTTTGTACTCAGGTAATTTATTGCATTGGAAGCCATCAAAAGTTAACTGCTAACGTTTTGTGTTGCATCTTAAATGAGAAACCGAAAGCATTTCGTTAGTCGTTTCCAAAGAAAGGATAACCTACTGAAACATTTTTTCTACTTGTCTTAAGAACCCACATAGTTTCAACTATATATTTTTTATTAAAACATAATTCTAAGTCAAAACTTCAAAACTTATATTTCAGCGCAATCTCCGTAAAACTCAGAGAGAGTTGATATTTAAAAACATAAACAATCCACGAACGGCGTGCCGTAAAGATGGAACTTGAGTGAAACTTTTATTAAAATAACAACTTGGAGTCGTTAATTTGTCCGTAAAACTGCTCAGACGGTAAATATTACTTATTCAATGCGGTGAGACCGAGGGCACTCCTTGCCAGTCGGCTCTCTCTATAATTCAGGAGGATCGACTTCAGGAGAGGAGGCTGTACCAGTTACCCTAGGGAAACATTTGATGTGTCCTTAGAATATACCCAGGGCGATAAATCAACTAATTCTTGGAACTAGACAAACGTGGCCGATTTGAAAGAATTGAAATAGCAAAAAAACAAAACACGATATCATTCATTTTTTAAACATTAGCTTATGTACAAGACATTCGACTTGTTACAAGCATTAAATAGAATTAATTCGGAATATCACACGGTGTATGACTTACCATACAAAATAATTATTTGCGAAGCAAACTTCTCATTACTATTCAAAACATAAAAACTAGCCAAGTGAGAGTGAAGCGTTTATTGGTTCTGTATCATCGTAGAAGATTTTTTTGTATTTAGACAAAATTTTATTGATTTTTATAGCGGCAACAGAAATAGCATCTAGGTAAAACTATCTATTTTTGACGATTTATGAGATACAAGACGGCTATTAAGCCTTTTATTATATTAATTAGGATACTAAACTCTACGAAAAGTTAATGTCCCATGTTATTTTCCGATTCCCAATTAAACATCTATTTAAGGTTAATTATCGCTTTTTGTTTTCATTCAGAATAAAGAGCTACACTCATCTATTACTAATACACTCAGCCAGCATAGTGGCATTAAAATCTTGAAAGAAATCCTAATTGGCTTTGCTATATTAGTTTTTAAGTATTACATCCAATAAAGGTAAAGATACATTTCTACCAAAAACTAAACGGAACCCTGAAAGAACCAAAATAAGTTCTATCACAAAACTGACGCCAGCGCCCACCATATGTTTCTGATAAAAAATCTATCTGCTTTAGATATTATAAACACTATTTCAACATAACTTATATAGTACCTAGCCAGTTCTCTCTTTTTTTTTAATTCAAAATTGTGCTCTTGTGACGTCACGTAGACACAACACAACGAAGATAGATAGTATTAATGTTTATGGCTAAGAACCAAATGAAAGTGGATTGACTAACTCTTGATTATCGGCTTACCGGTGAAGGACCGGTGGTCCTTCTATAGAATAAAGAATAACGACATGCTTTGACTCAATTTGTATTTAAATTACAATGTCATTCCTGGCGGGTCTATTACATTGTTTTTCGAAACAGGTGTCGATTTGATTAAGAGGCGTCGTGTTGAGCCGTCGGAATTCTAATTAAGAAACCCGCGAGTGTTGTAGGTAGATCTCTGAATTTAATTTAAAAATGTAATTGTGAAAGAATGTATTTTTGAAAGAATATAATTTTTTCCTCGATTCTAATTTAATTTTTTTTTAAATGTGTTTGTTTGAATAAAGTTATGGCTGGATACATTTCACAGAATATGGAACTTCAACAAATGATGTCTTAGGGCGATAAAAGTTGTGCAGAGCGAATCTGATTTTTTATAAAAACTCAAAAGGAAATAAATATATATTAACTTAATAAAAGAACAACGAAAAGAAAGGAAAAGGAAAAAAGGGCTATTCTGCGTCGTAGCTATTTTTACCCCTAAGTTGCTTGTAGCGCCGCGAGGACATTGATCGGAATTGAAGATCGGAAACATTGAACTCACAGAGGCCAGTCCTTGAATGGGTGACCGTTTGTGTGGCATTCATTAACGAAAGGCAAGCTAAGCCCTTAAACCAAATATTTACCATGTCGTAGCTAAGTTAAGCGTTGAGGTTTCAAGCTTTCAGGTGACATATTGTTTTTATTTAAATGTTGTATACTTTTACTTAAAACAATATTTGGATGTAGTTAGCGGTTGAGTCGATTTCGTTGCTCGCCAGTGTATATTTGTGGTATTTATTTGGGGGCTCAAAAGAATCTAAACCAAGACGCTTTAAACCTGTCACTTTAAATTTTGAGAGTAAGTGTAAGCCCAGTAGGTATGTGGACCGTTATAAGATTGAGTTGATAAAAAAAGCTGATATAACTAACAAATACTGAAATAAATAACTCTTCATAAAGTATCAATTCCAGTGCCAACTATAAAAAGAGCAAGTGAGCAATGTAACTACCTACTACAACCTAAGTGGACATAGATCTAATAACTCCCTACAACAGCGTTTTCATTAAAAACTCATTGAAATATAATATTCGGTGGAACGAAGCAACTTAATTGAGGTTCCTAGCTAATAGGTTTTCTTCTCATAGGAAGTCCAATGCCCCTTGCGGAGATGGCGGCTTACTTACACAATGCTGATATACTTTTCGCTGTTTCGCATTTTACAGACAATGTTTTATAATATAGTAACAATATTTCGCAAACTATAATATTTGGGAAAACAGTCGTGTTTGTATGTATGTATATATGTATTGCGTAAAGACAGCAGTCGCTTTAATGGTTATATTATGTCAATTCATAGACTATGTTTTTGGATACCTACAGTATTTAATGTAAAAGGGGAATATTATATTTCCATGCAATATAAGTTGACAATATTAGCTGACCTTGTTATTAGTAATAATTTTCTAACGAAATATAAATTTTCTATTACTTATATTAAATTTAAACATTTCTATGTTAAAATATTTATCCATTAGCAAAAACTTGTATGGAGTTTAAAAAAAACACATTAATGTGAAAATAAAATTTAAATCAATAGTTTTTGTCAGCATTTTATAACTCGAAATAAGAATGTTCGGAAAAATTAAACGATACTGTAGATGGCAGATCCGAGAATCGATGTGCTAACAAATGAAATTAATGCATTTCTCTAGAGAATAAAATGTCATTAGGTTTGCGATGAGACCGCTCCTAGGAGATCTCTCGATGATAGTTATTGCAGACGACCTGCCACCCTTTCTGAGAGGGTTTTTCATCAAGTTATCAATTACTGGGATATTCTGACTCAAATAGTGTAAAAATAAACGATGATGTTAGCAATAAAGGTTTCCAAATAAACCTACAGTTACTATCTGTAACTATGTAGTATAATTCTAATATGAATAATTATGTTCATACAATTGTTTCGATACAAATACAATATATTTCACGGATTTATAAATTTAATAAATATTCTCAACTCTGTTGTTGTATTATAACCCCAATGTTAAATTTCTGGCTTACATTTGTCCTGTATGGGAATCGATCCCACGACTTTTGGAGCGTAGTGCGGGTGTACTTCACAATATCTTCAGTCAAATAGTCCTATTTAACTAACCATAATAATGCGCCTCTAACATCTACCTTTATTTATATTTAAAGCCATAAATAATAGACATAACATTAAATTTGTGATATACTAATTACTTTATATCAACACACACTTACTTATACAATTTTCTCGTCACGTTTCCGATAAAGTTATCTTACAAATGATATTATCAAACAAACTAAACTAGTGCTAGTTTAGTAGATCTATGTGTCTTCATTTTACCCAAATCCCACTGTGTGTCCCGCGCATAAATCGGAAGCTAAGGCATACAGTGCGTGAACATTTTCTTATTTCTTTGGTAGACGTGCCAAGAACTGTAAATACATATAATGTGCCATTCTAGACAATGTATAGACGTTATTATAATTTCAGCGATAGTGTATTTTGTGTTGTAAGTTGGTTTTGTTGTATTGTTACCTATTAGTTCAATTGGTTTATTAGCAACTAAATCAGCTTATGGGTTTTTAATAAAGAAGAGTACACTGTTGGTTTTGGTTCCAGAACATAGTGAAAATGAGCCTAATTTTCATTTTAAACTAAGAAAAATCTCTTTTTTGGTGTTGAATGAATAAAATACAACAAAATTATAAAGCTGAACTGTTGAGTGCGACTAATGGTTTACCATTAAACTCGAGTGTATTTGATTAATTGTGTGTTAATTTAATTGAATTAAACAAAAAACTATTATTTTCATATATATGTATTCGTACACCCATTTAAATGTAATTTTGAATAATAATAATTGTATAATCAGTTGTTAACATATAGTTTAATAATCTTTGGTGAAGTAGACTCTATATAAAGAATATAGCAAATTTATATGTAATGATTGATGATTAAGGATCTTATTCATATAACTGTCTGCTTTATAAACAAATGAGACATTCTTCTTCATACAAGCAGACAACCTTTAGCTTATTGATTAATTTTATTGATTTATTTAGTACACACACAGAAATATATATACAGAAATACTAAAAAACTAAGAAACATTGGGTACAGGGCACAGCTTATTCCAAATAGAAATATCTTTCAGCTGGCCCAAATATATTTATGTACCTTTTACTTACACTCCGCTATACTTTACTCGACTAAAGGCATTATTTACTGAAAATCACTACCATTTGCAACATAATACTATCATAATATTTAAAACTAATTTCCTTATTCTCCAACATAAAGAGAAAGTATATCCTGAAATATACTACGTTACGTAATCTTAATCCACGAAACGAGCTCGAGCAAGAAAGCAAACATATATATTAAGGAAAGAAAATTAAAAATACCATTTCCATAAAACTGAGTGGGACTTGTAAAAAACAAGGTTTTTGTGAAATCATGTTTCGTTTGTAGAACATAGCGGTACATTGCAGATTTGGAGCTTTGCCATCGCAGTAAAAGTGGAAATAAATCGGCTTGGGTGCATTTACCATGGATGACCTAAATCTGGAAAACTATGGTTTGTTAGTGCCACTTGGAAAATATAACTGACTATGGTACTAGTAAGTTAGGAATAATTAAATATCTAAATGAAATACACTTTCCTATGCGCAATATTAATAATTATTAAATATTTATAAGATATGGAACGTTTATTTGAAATATATTTACTGGTTGGTTGGTTTTAGTGCATACATAAATCTAAATGTAACATACTAGGACCATTATTGAACTTCATGAAAGACACAATTATAACGGTACAATATACTTTATTATAACTTTATAAAAGTTGTATTTGAAAACGACTACTATTAAGGTATTTTCTTAAATGATTTCGTGAAGACAAACTTAACGAGTTTCTTGCCAAACTATTTTTCACTCAAGCTTCCATGCGTAGTGAATACGTGCAATGGCGTTAGTACAAAGTGAAATCAACATTATTAAGTGTGGAGCCCAATTTTGCTAAAGCTAAACTAGCTGCTTGCTTTTACTATTGCTTTTATTTAATTTTTTTTTACATTTTCATATTATTTTTTAACTAAATTTCGAATGAACATTTTCAATACTTTTAAAAGGATCAAATTATGTCCAAAAGACTTTTACGCAATGTTTACGAAAGGATCAATCACTTTTTTAAACTATGTTCATAAGACAATGTTTTAGATTACCTATACAGCTTAAGAAATGATAAGGTAAATGATAATTCTCATGAATAAACTTGTTCAAATTGTGTTCAAAGCTAGCATATTCATGGCGTACCTGTCGTACTAATAGCAGTGCCGAGCCCCAGCCATCGATTTGTAATTGATAGTGAAACGTTTATAAGCCCAGATATGACTAGACTAGACAATAGCACTGTATTATTCCGTACTAAAATGGACAACTACGTTAGTATTTTGAGCAGGCTACTACGATCAATGATTTTGGTCCTAGTTTGGCGTTTGGTTGTAAGGCAAAGTCTTTGCAGACTGTGTTGTTTATGATAGATCTTTTTTTACTAAGAAGAATTATTACTACATTATATTTTACTAATGGTACATACATACATACAATCACGACTTTTTCCCCTTTTTAAAGGGGTACGAAGGGGCATAACATACGCCTTTCGCCATTTGTTTTATTGTTCCCACGTTTCCACGTTCCCACAACTATTATGTTTTCCAGAGTCTCGTTCGGTAATCGGCAGGTGTACTGCTTGCAGGTGAGATTGGCTTGGACTCCAAGATGATGGTAGGATCCCTATATACCCTTTTACTAATGGTCACGTGATATATTTTTTTTTAAAAACACGCTGTTTTGACTTTACTGCGTGCGTCATCCAGAGATGTGATTGGCTGTGTGGCAACAAAGATTCTGTGCATGGAACTGTATATGACAACCGATATGGCGTGGAAGTCAGTATACCAGCCCTCCGCTTCTGAGGTCGTAGGTTCGATTCTCACACAGGACAAACCTTTGTGTGCATGAACATGAATATTTGTTCTAGCTGGGTGTTATCTATATATATTAAGTATATATTTAGAAAAAAAAAGTATTTAAGTATGTTTATACGTTATTTAGTATCCATAACACATTTTCTTAATGATACTTATCTTGGGACTAATATAATTGTTAGAAATTATTTATTATTTTACTTTATATAACTTTGGTTTTAAAAGATTTGATTTATAGTAGGCGCTAACGGTCTAGGCTTAACTATATAACTCATCAACTGACATAACTCACCATTAATTTTAATATCTGAACATGAACGTGAACGAAATATGATTAATTCCGTTTGGATGTGTTCTGCAGTAGACCGGGACGTGTGGTGCTCTTTATTAGGAGAGGCCTTTATTCAGCCAGAGACAATTGTATGATTTCGTAAATATAGTAAGAGACATTAATTCACATAATATTTTAAAAGTCATAAACCATACCAACTGAATATGGTTTGGTCAGGCTACTACTATTTACAATAAAAGTGCAGACCCCTTTATGTTATCATCGTAGTTTTTTTAAGTAAACAGAGTATACTAACAAATGAACTTTAACATGTACTCCATACTCGATTGAAGGTATGTGATTGTACAAGCTTTGTTCAATTAAAAGTTTGAATAATTGTAAGGTAAAGTCAGAATAAATTAAAATTTGATTTGCTTTAAAAAATGTAATCTTAAAAATAAACCAACGTAACAGTTAGGTAACTTTTATACACATTTAAAGAAAGATAGCGTAACACCGTCTTGGCTCACAAATTACGCATTTTATTGTTTCTGTAGGCCTCAGACAATGCTGAGGCAGCCTTCACGAGTCGGGGCATTCTTTCTAATCCATTAGCCAGTCTGATGTTCAACTTTTATGCGGGTCCTACCACCGAATGTCTCGCGGAAACGAGCTACATAGCTCAAATTATTTTCAGTGGGCCTTTTACGATAGTCGTATCTTTTTACACACGCATTATGTTTAGATATGTGCACATAATGTTTAGGTGTACTGCGGTACGAGTGAAGTGTCAATAAATCGAATTCGTGTGTTGAATTGTATCGTAATACCGGCTGTAAGTGTATTTTGAACACGCTTACAATTTTCTGTAGGGGGGTAATATATGTATTAATAGGTGGAGATTTATGTTCTTACCTTCAATAACATAACGAGTTATAATTTTTATTTATATTGATGTAAGTGCATTATGTCTCAAGCATTATTCCCCTTACCCTTGACTTAAAGTTAGGGCCCAGGGCCTGCTTACTGGTTTAATCAGTACCATTTGGCAAAATTTCAGTTATTACATAGAGCGACTGCCGTCTAACCTCCGCAAGCCTGAGGGAAACATCATTCTATGGTTAAACCAGCTGTCAGGATGTAAGAAGGCATTGACTTTCTAATAACAACTGCCATAGATGTTCATGACAGCCGGGACCAGCGGCTTAACGTGCAACAATGTATCTTTCTTCACGTCTTAAATAGAGGTTACGTAGAGAAATTCCCAAACATGAAAAATATTTGTGTGTTGTGGTCAGGGTGTATTCTATATATTATAAAAATATCGTTACAAAAGAAATGTAGGTAAGGATACTTATTCGTAATCTAGTTATTATATCACAAGCCCTGTTTTAGTTAGGGACAAGATGGCGATGTATGAGATGTCCAATGTCCATGGATATTTATAAATGTTATTAATATGACAAATATAACCACAACAGCAATCACATCTAAAACACAGGTGTCTCACCTAAAACAAAATTTTGTATTTTTTCAAAGAAACTTTTTAATTGTCTTTATTGTGAGATTAAAACTTACCAATTAAGTTATAAATAGAATTGCAATATATATGCTAATGTGCATATTTGAATTTTAGATATTATTTATTTATTTAGTACACACACAGAAATATACAAACAAAAAAACTAAGAAACATTGGGTACAGGGCACAGCTTATACCAAAAAGAAGTACCTATCTTCCCGCAAAAAAAAAAACTTAAGATTAAACTGGCATTCGTCTAATCATACGAGAACTAAAATTGTTCTAGGGAAATAAATATTAGTGAACGGTTTACTGAAATGAAATATTTATTCAAATCGAGTGGCTGTGTTTGTCACTGGTTGTGTTTAGTGATGGTTGTTTTTATCCAAAATCATAATCATTATCTTCTAAGCCTATTCACGTCCCACAACTGAGCTCTTATCACAAACCAAGGTGAGTGAGATTCTGGTCATACTCCACCTGCAAAGCCGCTTGGCCGTCTTTTGTTTCAGTAATGATAAAATTTCTGTATATTATAAAAAAAAGCATTTAATTTTTTTTTCTTTTTAAATAGAGAACAAAGAAGAAGTTCAATAAGTCTAAGTATAATTTTTCGCACTTGATCGTATTTTGTTTTGACGAAGATTACATTTTACAGTTTTTTTTTCTTTTCTTTTTAATCGAGAACAAAGGATAAGTTATATAAATCTAAGCATAATTTGCAGCGGGTCGCGGGAAAGCGCCACCAAGTCTGGCCTCCGGGACCGTTGACTTCTACTCTACCGAATAAAGCGAGATGTTCTTTATTTATAGCTTCCAAAGTATTTTCACTCCCTTTTTGATATAGTTTTACTGAAAAATATTTTAGAATCAGTAAAACACTATGAATATAAACAATCTGAAATACTATAACAGACATATCATACTAACGTCGCATATCAGCAAGCATAACTAGTTTTATTTTATTTATATGTCATACCTATACTCCTCCTTACTAAGCCTACCAAGACCGAACAAGCCAAAGCCAACCTCACCTGCACCTGCGGGCACCTGCTGATCAACGGACGAGTCTTTGGCGAACATCACAGTGCCCAGTAAGCGGTAATAGGCACGCCACCTATTAAGTGGGACCAACTATATCATTGGCGAAGTGTGGGCATATAATATGCGGCGTATAATGTTCGGGAAAACAGGCGTGAATGTATGTATGTTTTAACTACAATCTAGTCGAAGTAAAGGCTTACAAATAAATAAATAAATATTCTCTTACAATCACACCAATTATTTAGTTCCAAGATAAGTATCATTAAGAACTTGTGTTATGGATACTAAATAACGGATAAACATACATAAATACTTTTTTTTTGTAAATACATACTTAAGATACATAGGAGAACACCCAGACCAGAACAAATATTCATGTTCATGCACACAAAGATTTGTCCTGTGTGGGAATCGAACCCACGACCTCTCGAGTGAAGTGCAGGTATAAGTAATTATCTTTTAACTTAAACTTGTCAACATTTTTAAAGTAAGAATTTGTACTAGAACCAGAACTTCCAGAAATAGTGATATGAGTACAAAAGTAAATATTAAACAAATAACAATACCATTACTAATATCATCAGCAATGTAATCTTAGTTAAACAATAAATATTAAGCGCGGGGCGCCGCGGAGCTACGAGCGCTTCAATATATTTAATATAATCTATATGACCCTAAATGTAACTACATGGTGAAATATATTCACTGTAAATCGAATATGTTGTCTTCACTAAATAAATCTCTTCAGTCTAAATATAGCAGAATCTCGGGTGTCTATGACGTCAAAGAACCTGACCTTTAGCTCCCCATAGATTTACGAAGGATGACTTAAATTACATTGCCATTCGAAACCTTATTACTATATAAATAATGTTAAATTTGCCTTCGTAACTGAAACTAGGAATCCTTTTAGTCATTCGACGACAAAGTAGTTTGGATTTGGCGCCCCCTCTCTTTAACTTATTTTGTCTAGAAATATACAGACTATTTAAGCCAGGGTCACCTAGATAGGACCTTTGGGCCATTACCGAGGGCAAATAGTACGTAGATTTTCAAGGGTGATAATAATTTAGTGGTGCTTTCAGGAGACAGAAGTTGGAAAAGAGTAATTGCTTTTTAAGATAAGACAAATACGAATAAGTAAAATTATACGTAAGCATTATGTGCTAGTTGGCTCATAGATAATACTTTTGTCTTTATTGTGCAATATAGTATAATGAAACCTGGAAACGTGTCAGACATACATACATACGTAATATTCACGACTGTTTCCCCAGTAAGGGGTAGGCAGAGGCATATTATACGCCCACACTTCGCCAATTACATTGACGGTCCCACGTAATAGGTGACGAGACTATTGCCGCTTGCCGCGATCTGTTAAGTTTGACAGACATTATATTGTTAAACATATCCTTAAGCATTCAAGTTCAATGAATGATTGTTAAAAGAGTTATAACAACACACTTTCACGTTATGTGGATTGTTACTTTGTTATATTTCATTTTAAGTATAAATGAACATTTTGCGTTTCTTAATATTTATTGTCCCATTTCAATACAATCCAATTAAGAATAATTATTTATCAACGTCCTTCTTTAGCCACCCGGTGTTCTTTCACAAAACAATATTAGAAAGAAATGAGAAAGATGTACCTCGCTTTCGGGGGCGTTTGTATTGGTGGGGCCAGTCGTCTGGTTTCGTCTAATTTCAAGCCATTTAATTGGACCTCTGACTTGGCTTAACGAGTACAACAGCTTTCCAAACAAGGCACTCGATATCAGAAGGCGCTATTCTGTAAAGGTGCTACCTATGTCTTATCAAAGACAAGTTCGTAATTATTGCTTGCACCATGCTTCGGAAAGTATGTTAAACCGATAGTCCCGGCTATCATGAGCATGTTTGGCAGTCGTTATTAGGAAATCAGTGCCCTTCTAATATTCTGACAGCTGGTTTAACCATATAATGACATTTCTCTCTGGTTTGCGGAGGTCAGACGGGAGTTGCTCCGTAAAATAACTGAATTACAGCCTAATCTGGTTAGACCAGTAAGCAGATCCTCCCCCTCCCCCGACTGGTTTTCCCTTGTCGTTGTAAGGGGGCTGAGTACCTCCCGGTAGGGGGAAGAGGGCGCTAGGGAAAAGGTAACACCCAGAGATAGGCGGCTCTGGGTGCCCTTAGTACTAACTGCCGGGGGGAAACCTAAGAGGGACCTGTGGAGGGCGCACCGGGCGTGCCAGGAGGGTCTTAGGCAGCGGGGGCATGTCTTATCATGGACCCTCCGTGAAGTCGGCCACACACGCTATGGTCGCACAAGGTGGTAGGAGGGGCGCGTCCACTGCGCCTCTCTGAGGAGGTCCTCCCGGTTTTGGTCCGGGGACGTCGGCCGCGGTCGGGGTATCCGAGCTGCAACCCAGGTACTGGCCCCCCGCCTCTTTCTCAACAAGCGGCGGGCGTCGTTGGAAGATTTTAAGTGGGTATTACTGCTGGCGGTCGTGTCTGCTGGTGGTGAGTCCCACACACCTCTCTCGGTCCCCCTTAGGCCGGAAAGCAGACTTAAAACAAAAAAAAAGTGAGCAGATCCTGTGTCCTAAGCAAAACCGGAATAAAATATAGGACGATGATAAAGAACGCTTGGTGAATATCACGAGTTGAATACTGCTTAACTACGGTGAACGTCTCTGAACTCTTAGGCACGATAAGCTCGTCAAAAATAGGAGGCACACTGAAGGCATGTTTGCCAGCAATTAGCGACGACATCATTTGCAGTCCATAGTGCGTGGCAGTGGGAAATTCCTCGGTCGCATTGTCTGAAACCGCAAGATTAATTAAAGGAAATAGTTATGTTATTATTGCGCAGTCATAGCATTGTTTGGACCTGTTGTATGAAAAATATATTTCATATGTTCACATTATTATCTTGTAGTTAATTAATCGAATTCAGTTTTAATTGTGTAATAACTTCTTATTTTAACTAACATTAAAGAAGGAGGAGGTTACACATTAACGATGTCCGTGTACCAGTCTTCCTCAATTGTGAACTGATTCAGAAAAATATTTTATCGTTTAAAAGGATGTCCTTTTCATGAATAGTTTTGAATACCTTCAACGATGTTATTCTTTTATACTTAATAGAAGCTGTAATTGCTTTAAATTACAATATTTATTTTTAGACAAATACATATTAACTCATTACATCAGTATTGCAAGAAAGAAACAATATAGTTAAAGAGAAATTATATTTTGTGCAAAAATATAAAGAAAACCTTAAAAATATTACTCAATATACCATTACTACTGAATATTTGAATTTTTCATACTATCAGTACTTATAATTTAATTGCTTTAAAGTAACAACACTATTCAGTTATGAAATTGATTAAATGAAATAATCAGTTACATATTATGTCCGTTATGTATTAAGCCCAGCGGCCGGAGAATGTCCTCCAATTTAAAGTCAAACAAACTTGCATTGACAGCGCCCATTTCAAATATAAACTGCTCCGCGGTATTAAGTGGTTTAAGAGTTTGTTCTTATTATAGGAGGCTGCACATTCGAATTAGGACTCAGGCATTAAAGACAGATTTTTATCTTAGTCTGACTGCCTTGCATCTACTGTTGAGTCTATCGCTAAAATGCCTTACCGTTTCGCGACAGCGATGAGTCTGTCGCTATATTGCATTACTATTTTTCAAATGAGTTAAGTCTATCGCTAAAATTCTTTACTATTTTTTGACAGCGATGAGTCTCTCGCTACAATGCCATACTGTTTTTCGAAAGTGTTGAGTCTATCGCTATAGCGATTGACTCAACACTCTATCAACATTCTATCGCTATGATGCTTTACTATTTTTCAACACTGTTAAGTCTATCGCTCTAATGGTGGTTCCACCACCACTCAGGTTCATGCTATGACAGAGGCAAGCGCCTAAAGTGGCGCTGTTATTCTATACAAACATTATTGTATGGAGGACCCCTAATGTAATATCGCTTCGTTAACACCATCATTTCCAAAAATTTGCGGCCTGAATTTTATAAAGTAAAGTAAAGTAAAGTAAAAAGTTCTTTATTTCATAAACTATTCCATAGCACTTGAAAACGTCAAAACAAAATATACATGAAAATTTTTTTTTAATATCAACCCTGAAATCACGAAGCTTAGATTCACTTACATGCAAATAAATAAAAATTAGGTGTAAGTGAATCTAAGTGCCAGTTCCGAGCCCCCGCTCTGTGAGAAGAACTGACAAGAAACTCACAGGCTATGCTCTTTTAAATTATTTTTATTACAAAACACACATTTTATTACAAAACACACACAGTGTAAATTTGATAATACTGAAAGGGTCCCCCGAAGCTGTAACCAATAAAGTAGCACTAAAGGAAATATCATAACCTGGTCGAGATTAATGCCACCAAAACCCAGGTTTGTGCATTCTCGTCGAAGGTTACTCCTTTCCTTAGTCCTTCCTCTCTTTAGAACGTTCCGTTACCCATTTAGGCGGATCTCAGCATTCTCGGCATGGACATCGGCCAGGACCTAAATCCAAAATGCTACATCGAGGGTGTTATTTTAACTGCCTCCCGTAAGTTGGGTATACTCAATAAGGTGAGGCGGTTTTTCACTCCCGAGCAGCGCTGTTTGTTGTACAAGACTCAAGTGCGATCGAGTATTGTTCCCATCTTTGGGACGGTTCTGCTAAGTACCTCCTCGACGCACTTGACAGACTGCAACGGCGAGCAGTTCGCATTATAGGGGATGCTGAGGTAACAGCCTCACTCGAGGATCTACAGCTGCGTAGAGACATTGCATCTCTCAGTGTCTTTTACCGGAACTACTACGGCGAGTGTTCTGAGTTGCTTTTCGATCTCATCCCGCCCTCTCCTTTCCTCTCCCGAACAACACGTGCTGGTCTTCGAAACCATCCGGTTTCGAAGACCAGCACTGTGCAGAATATCAGCACTCGAACCAAGAAATTTGGGAGGTCGTTTCTGTGCAAGACCACTAAGCTCTGGAATTCGCTGCCGGCTCATGTGTTTCCTATTTCCTATAATCCCGGGTCTTTTAAGCGGGGCGTGAATCGGCATTTTAGCAGGCCGTCATGAGTGGATGCGCTTTATAACGTGCTTATTTCACGTTATAAAGCGCTTTCATTTTCTTATTGGACTGCATCGACTGCTTATCATCAGGCAGGATGTAGTCATTATGACGTGTCACCTTAAAAAAAATATATATATTTTTACAATTTAATTGAAATATAACTATGGAAACATTACACACACAAAATCTATTGCACAAAACCTACAATGTATACTCAAAACTCATCCCTACATACAAAGGACCTGCAATAAAATAACTCTATAATTTCGGTAACTGCTTGGGAGTCGGATAAAACGCAGTCAGCTTAGCCTGAATATACATAAAAAGGTAACCAAAAGGCTACATTGCGGAGGGTGGCCTCGCATCCGGCGCATCTAGGCCTCACAATAAACTCTAGTCTGGCTACGCTTGGCTGACTCTATGTACCATATTTTACACACTTAAAGCTGTTTGTCGTGTCATACCATTATACGCCATGTAAGGCTGGGACTTATTGCCTGCATAGAGAAATAACTCAGCTTAAATTGTTTTTGGAGTAAAAGTCGCTTGCTTACATTGAAATGGCTTTTCATTGCGAAATAGTAATAACATTACATTGCTATTAAGAGTTATGGACGAAAAGTTAACAATAGTTATATCTTATTGTAGACGAATTCAGGCGTATAAATTGGTTGGAGTAATATCTAGCAGACGATTTATATAAGGACTGCTTGTGTCTTTAATTTGTTTCGAAAGTCTCGCTTGCGAGTCTTACATGGCCTATAATAAAACATTAATATCGCTTTAGTTCCATGATTTATAACTAAATTATCTTGATAACGTTACGATTCTTATTTATTACAGCAAGGTAAACTGCGTTATAACAATAAATTCATATGTAGCCCAACTGATATATTAAAATATTATTAATACATATATAACTTGACTCTGGCTGAATGTGCTAACGCACGCAGACGTTATTGAAAAAAAAAACGGATTAGCTGCGTAGTGGAGTCTTTTTCTTTTTTTTTCTTTCTTTTAAATAATGGCTTCGTGCGTCTAGCACATTTAGCCAGTGTCAAGTAAGTGATATATTAATTATATATAATTTATAGTAAATGAAAATGAGTGGTGATGAAGATGATAAATCGAAGATGAAATACCCACCCCTAAACCCCTTGAGTCCTCAGTAAAGATGTGGGACTATACTGAGATCTCACATGGACTCCTTGAGACTCCTTGCTTCACTTTCCCGCCAAGAAGTCGTGTAGTGGAGGCTTCACTTGACTTCTTGGCGGGAAAGAGAAGCGTCATGTCTGCAGTTTTGTTTTATTTCCTAAAATTTGTGATATTCCTAACATTAATGTGTAATAACGGTGGATTATTAACCGTTAAGTGTTTGTGAACATACATCAGTGTTGGTAAATCAAACAAAACAGTGCAACATTACTTTTCTCATTTTCTCTCAAGGAGTCCATGTAAGATCTCAGTATAGTCCCACATCTTTATTGAGGACTCAAGGGGCTCAGGGGGAGGGGATCTCATTTACCATTTATCATCTTTATCACCACTCATTCTCATTTACTATATTTTATATGATATTAATATATCTCTAACTTGACACTGGCTAAATGTGCAAACCGCACGAAGCCATCATTTTAATTAATGGCCAAAATTTTCCATATTATTTATCAAGTACATGTGCAATGTGTGTACCTGATTGTGTGTGTATGTGTAAGTGATGACATAGAGGAGAAAAATTCATTTAAACGCTGCCTGGTATCATAATTCGAGCGTTTGAAGTTGCTACGAAGTTTTTAGGGACAAATGGTAGTATTTTGTTAGGGTACTGATATTTTACAATTATTATGTGTGTATTATATATTTATCAAAGTGAAATTCTGATAAATGAAGCTAAGAGTACATTATATTCATGCCAAGGGTAAACTAAAAGGATATCAAAATTTTTATAATTTTTGCATCAATGTCTATTATAAATCATCAGACCTAAATACAATTGTCGCTAAGCCGTGAATAGGTAACAAAATGACAAATTTGTACATATATATTCATAAGCAAAAATAGAATTCACTTGCACTAGACACTAAAGAAATATATTACATCACTTTACTCGTATGTGAACACTAAAAAGTATTTTATCACGTAATGTCACCCCGACATTGCGACGATCGCGACTGCATTAAAGCCTCATAATTTATCCAATCATTTTCTCCATCACGTACGTACAACGATAATTGAATACGTGAGATGCGATTGTCAGCTGTTTACGACGCTTATGTGACTTTCTTTTATTAGTGATATTTTACATTTTATTTGAATTTGGAATGCGTTCTTGTTAGTTATTAAATAACTGCTTATTGTTATGCGAATAACGTTGTCAAACAGCTTGTTTATAATTAAAAATGTAATTTAAATTATGGTCTGCTGTTTGAAAAGTTACACTTGAGTGCATACTAAAAATAATAAAAAAGTAATTTCGTTTTTTCAGACTGATGTCGACGATTTACGTCAAATGGTTGACAGTTGGTAGGTATTGGTATAAGTAAAATTAGTATAAGTATATTCGTGGAAAATGCCGGGATATATGTGCAGACACATATATAACTGTACCTTGCAACAATAAAAGGGGACAAAAATATAGCAAATTGCGACGTAGCAAGATAAAATAAGCGATTACGTCATTCGCCCGCGTCATTCGCAATTTGGTTTCAACGTCGCAGTAAGTCGTAGCCTTGTCTACGGCCTACGTTTAGTTTAGTTTAGGCAGATGACTGCCTGTAAGTAAAAACTAATACAATTTAATTGGCTTTAGATTATATACTGCATAAAAAAGTATATTATGTGAGCAAGGACTGATGATAAAACGCACAATATGTGATTTTTGGATATCGTGCCAGTTCCACAAATATATTATTCTGTATGTAAAAGAACACCCATTTAATATTATCACAAATAATAAAACAAACAGAAACACTATAAATACAACTCGTCGATTTTGAATACCCTAACCGTTCATGCTAGAATTATTCGAGCATTGAAGAGGATTCTCAAATAATGTCATAATACGGGATGATTCTAAAATATTTGCTTCAATTTTACACCGGCATAAATAACAAAAGGTTCAGCCAGTTCGCTGCTGCCAAATGGAATTTTAGGGGTGGGATTTCGTATTTCTATCGATACATCCTGAAGTTTTATTAAGATTAAAAGATTGTTAGGTTATTCGATTTGTTTGAATTTTATCATCATATCCTAGCATTATCCCGGTTGCCCCAGACTTAAGCCCAGAGTCTGCACACTGGTCTAACCAGATTTGGCTGAACTTCAGTTATTACATGGAGCGACCTCCATCTAACCTCCACAACCCAAAGGGAAACATAATTTTATGGTTAAACCAATTGTTAGAATATTTGAAGGCAGTGACTTTATAATAACGACTGCCATAGATGTTCATGACAGCCGGGACCAAAGGCTTAACGTGCTTTTCGAGGCACAAAGACGCATATAACTTCGAAAAGTCACCAGGGCTTAAACTCGAGACTCTCTGAATTAGAAGTTTACGGGTCTCGCCACTGGGCTATCATCGCACCTACTGTTCACATTTTGTGATGGTATTTTCATAGTTGTTTATAGTTATTAGCAGTAAACAAATAAACTTTACGAATATTTTCGAATTTACTATACCTACTTATTTTTATGAGTTCTTAAAAGTAACAACTAAAATAATAAAAACGAAGCAAAACCTAGAAGAACTTCTATCTATTTATTGAGGTATTTTTAGTTACTGCTAAAGCAACAAAATAGCTTGAAATTTGGCAGAAGCTAGTAAATATTAGGTATGCTCTCCGCCAAAGAAGTTTAAAATAATAGGTTGGGGAAAAAGTCTTTTCGTATTTTTGTATGAAAAGTCAAGACATTTTTTTCAAAGTTTATTTACATTTATTTACAATATATATGTACCGTTTTGTTGAATAACTTTCTGCCATTTTGTGGGCAGAGACATTATCCCGTTACTGTAGAAACTTTGGGACTTCTGATCAAAAAAACGGGACAAATAGTTTTGGCAGTCCTCTCTTGAGGTCAACCTTACAGAACCTAAAGAATTCTGCAGAGACCGAAACAGGTGAAAATCTGAAGGCGCAAGGTCAGGGCTATATGGTGGATGCACTAGGACCTCCCAGTCGAACTCTCTTAATTTTTGCTGAGTGGCTAAAGATGTGTGTGGTCAAGCGTTATCGTGATGAAAGACCACACCTTTCCTGTTGATCAATTCCGGCCGTTTTCTCTCGACTGCTTCCTTTAATCTCATCAGTTGCTGGCAGTAAAGATCAGAATCGATGGTTTTGCCGGGCGGTAAAAGCTCATAATAAACAATGCCCTTCCAATCCCACCATACACACAGCATCACCTTATTTCGTGTTAGGCCAGGTTTGGCCACAGTCTGTGAAGCCTGGCCAACTTTCGACCACGACCTTTTTCGCACGTTCTTGTCGTACTTGATCCACTTTTCATCGCCAGTTATCAATCTCTTCAAAAACGGCTCGGTTTCATTACGTCTCAATAATGAATCGCAAATGAGTACACGGTTCATTAAGTTTCTTTGAGTGAGCTCGTGTGGCACCCAAATATCGAGCTTTTTTGTATAACCAGCTTTCTTCAAATGGGTCAAAACTGTTTTGTGGTCAATTCCCAGTTCTTCAGCTACATCGTAACTACTAATATGCCGATCTTGCTCCACTCTTTCAAAAATGGCGTCCATTTTATTCGTAACAGGGCGACCAGAGCGAGGTGCATCTTTAACATCAAAATTTCCGGACTGAAAACGTTTGAACCAAATTTGTGCTACTCTTACTGACACTGCATCAGGTCCATAAACATCACAAATTTTTTTCACTGCTTGAGTTGCATTTTTGCCTTTTTTATAATAAAATTTTAAAATGCATCGAATTTCTTCATTAGATTCCCTCATTTTTACGGAGAGAAAAACAAATGAAAAATAGCGGGAAACAACTATTTTTTATTTTTTTCTTCTCTGTATAATGGAACCTTTTTAATGTTACCAAAACCAGCCAGACACAAATAGTACAGTCAAAAAAATTTTATAATAAGTTTATACCTACGTTATGCGAAAAGACTTTTTCCCCGACCTAATACAAGTATCATATCTAAAAAGACTTTTACTGCAATATTGACTTCCGGACTTATTTAAATATTAGATACACATAGCGGCATAATAATATCCAACTAGCAGAGGGCTACGAATAATGTCTATTATGTAAGAAAATAACATATGGGTTAGTTCATAGTAATATCTATTATATCCATCGATAAAAACTCGCAACACTAGAGCCACACCTCTGAAATATTCGACGAGTCCTTGATAAGTGAATTCTTCACAATTTGCGCGTTACTCACTTGTTTCATTTGTTAAATACAGACGTCATGGGTAGGTAACAGTATTTGTATTTGATTTAAACCGTTATTTATCAAATCGTTCAATCGTAAGAGTACTATTATCATTTTTCAAGCATGAACAATTTAACAAAATGTTATATGAAAATGGACCAATATCAATACACTCACCACCGCTATGTTGTATTTCAATTTTATAATGTTTTAGAAGGTACTTACTGTAATTTAATTTAATTTAATTTATTTATTTATTTAATTAGAACGGATTAAACCAATTACACTAATTATCAAAAACAGTAAAAGTTAATATAATATTAAAATCTCACACTTAAAAACTTCTTTTATCCCATTCTCTCACAATACTTCAGACACACTGACAAAATCTCAGGCCATCCATCCGCAAACAAATCACAGTCGGGTGCTGTTTCCAGGATGGCATTAAGTGCGTTGAGTGTCCGCGGAATGGGTGATTTTGAGCGGGCTACGGTTCGGCAGGTAGGCCCAGCAAACAGTTTATGTTTCCTGCTCCTATAATAATTATCGGGTGCATAAAGTCGACACAGCTCACCATGAAGATCAGGAGAGTCTATACTACCACGTAAAATTTTAATTATAGTGATGATTTGATCACAGGCTCTTCTCACCTCTAAAGAATTGTATTCTAATTGGCCAAGGAGAAACTTGGTAGGATACATATAAGGGTAGTAACCGTATCTACGTTTATACAAAAACCTAAGGAATGCCTTCTGAACTTTTTCCAAAAGCAGTGTATATTTGCTTTCATGTGGATGCCACACACTTGCACTGGCTTCAAGTTTTGTTCGGACCAGCGCACTAAAGATTAGTTTCACCACTCCGTCAGTCCTAAAGTCTCGTGAGTTTCGCAATACAAAACCCAAACGTTGGTACGACTCCTTTGCGACAGCGGTTATGTGGTCATGAAAAGTTAGTTTTCGATCGAATGTTACCCCTAGATCTTTTATGACTGTAGATTTTGTTATTAAATTTTGGCCTAATTTGTACTGAAATTCAAAAGGGTGAAACATGCGTCCGAAAGTCATTCCATAGCACTTGGCACAGTTAAATTCCATTTTATTAGTGACACTCCAATCGTTAACGGCGTCGATTTCCCTTTGGAGCAACAAGCAGTCCTCAATGGATTTAATTTCCATGAAAATTTTGAGATCATCAGCGTATAAAAGCGATCTAGCGTAACGGACGACTGACGGCAAATCATTGATCATTAAAATGAAAAGGAGGGGACCAAGTATTGACCCTTGACTCACTCCAGAACGCGTATGATAGGGCTTAGACTCATAAAGACCGTGCTTGACAAACTGCTGGCGATTGCGAAGATAGTCTGCAATGAGATGAAGAAGACTAGGAGCGAAACCAATCGCACATAGTTTTTCCAGCAGAATATCATTGTTAACCCTATCAAAGGCCTTCCGGAAGTCGAAGTATAAGACATCTACTTGGCCTCCACGGTCGAGGCAACTGGCAATATAGTTCACCAAGGTAAGGAGGTTACTGTTCACCGACCGTTTGTTTCTAAACCCATGCTGTTCCATACAAAGGTACCTTTCGACCTGCTCGTATATTCGTTTATGAAGAATACCTTCAAATATTTTACCCGGGCACGATAGAATTGCAATGGGACGATATTCTTCAACATTACATTTATCAGTACTCTTCTGAATTGGAGTTACCCTAGAAAGCTTCCATTGGGGAGGGTAAATACCACTTGCTAATGACAGATTAAAAATATGACAAAGGGGTGTGCAGAGCTCCTCCTTAACCTCCTTTATTATAATAGATGGAATATTATCCGGACCTATAGAACTGCTTGACTTTAATTTATTTATCCCAGAGATTACATCGGACCGTGTAAATGCAAATATGTTAATGTAATTACTGTTGGAACAATAATCAAGATGGTTTGTTTTTTCTGCATCAAGTGCCGGTACTTCGGAAAGAAAAACACTTGCAAAAAAATTTGCAAATGCCTCTGCAGCTTCTGGGCCAGAATAAGAAACACCCCTATATTTAATACTCGGTTCAAACCCCCCCTTTGACCGTAAACTCGACACATGCCGCCAGAAAAGTCGAGGATTGGATTTTATATTATTCTCAATGTGAGCAATATAGGACTCATATGCAAGAGCAACGCGAGATTTTAAACTTTGCCTGAGTTGTGAGAACAGCTTATAGGAGTCTTTACAGTTCGTACGTTTCCATTTAGCATGTAGCCTAAGTTTTAACTGTGTGTCTTTGATTATTTCCTGAGTGAACCAAACAGGGTAGCGACGGCTCATGGATTTCGGCCGATGCTTTTTTGGCATACAAATATCGAAGATAGAATAAACTAAATCATAAAACTTTTTAGAAGCACTGACTACATCTTTCGACTGAAGAACATCATCCCAAGAGTTTGTTGAGAGTAAATGGAAAAGTTGATTGTAGTCACATTTCTTAAAATTCCAATCTTTACAAGGATTAATATTACTAGCAGCCATGCAGTCCGAATGGTGAGCCGTTTCAACTATGACCTCAATATCCAAAGGTGGATGATAAGCATCGGGAGGAACTATTCCTTCCGTAGCAGTAACTGTGACGCCGCGCGCGAGATCACCTTCCTGGACCAGCACGACATCTAACACTCCTCCATGCGTATTCACCACTTCATTTCTCTCAGACAAACTACAAAATGATAAAAAGTAACAATAGTATGTAATGATATTAATGGATGCACTTCTCATATTTAAATCACCTAGTACTATTAAGGGCCCATTCAAAATAGTGACTACACTTTCTACCTTACAAAACCATAGCATGTATTCTTCATCGCTTGCACTTGGTTTAATATACACTACACATACATAAACCGGCCGACCTCCCCATGAGAAACTGGCCCATAGGTCTTCTCCTGTATCAGTTTCAAAATCAGTTCTTCTGCGGAGTGCAATAGGAGCACGCGCAGCGAGGAGAACACCTCCGCAAGGTGTACTTCTGTCTCGTCTTAGCATGGTTTACAGTATCGTCGAGAAAAGTTTCAGTGGCCGCCACTAAATCTTGTTCCAGCAACCCCAAGCCATTTCTCCACACTCGCATCTTGGTTTTGAGGCCGCGTACATTTTGGTAGTATGCTTTAATAGTGGTTTTCTTATTGCGTCGCTGTTGGACTACGAAAGGACCGCTGATAGTTTTGGGCCAACCTTCGAGAGCCAACAGGAATCCTGTAGGTAATCCACGCTTTTATTCTCGCGTTGACTGGCCAGACATCGTTGATGTAACATTTGTCATAGTCAGCTACCGGGACGCCGATTTTATAAGACTTATAGGTAATAACTTACTTATTTGTAATGTGTAACTTATCAAATTGATTCATCTCATATTGATATTTTAGTAAATAAAAAAACTAATGAATAAAACTGGATATATGCCAGTGTTTAGTTGAAAAAGTTCAAGTTGTAAGCACTTCTTCCAAGAACCAATCGATCATAACCCAAACAAAATAAAATACCTGGAACCCTCGCTCTCGTTAAGTAGGTTTTCCTCCTCGAGTACATAAGAGATGTTAACTAACAATTATGAGTGGCACAGTCGTCGTTCCGTTTTACTACTCAGTTTTATGTTATGAACGTACAAACGCGTCGGAGCATCTTATTTACGAATAATAAAAACAAGGAAAGCAATGAATCTCTGGCCACTTCATCCCACCGCTTTAATATTTTACGTGACCCCTAAATTTGGGTAACGTTCTCTCATCTGAGACCAGTTTTCATTAAGTTCTGATTACGTTGGTACTGTGAGACACCGCCCGGAAGATCCCGGAGATTTTTGGCGAAGTGCAAAAGTTTTATGATATTATGATTACTTGCATGAGGAGAGGACGTGCCGACTCTCGTCTGATCATTAAACAGCGCTAAGAAGCGGCATGTCCCCGCTTTTATCGCGTTTTCCGCGTAGATTAAATACTGTGCAGAAAAATTACTTTTTGAATGTAAGATAAATAAATTTAAGGCTATACACACCTTTATATTTTTTTAAATTTCATTAAGTAGTAAAGCTCGCGTGGAGTCTCGAAACTTGGTGGTAAATACGTTGGCCGATCGCGTAAGTTAATCAACGCTTACTGAAGTCAGGTCTTAGATAGACGGAATATAGAAGAGCTTATGGTATACTAGGGTTTACCTGAAATTCTAAATTCATCTCACCGTGTATTCCTCTAACAAAATTTGACCCATGTCGAGTAGCAGGTATTAATGGGCTGTGTTATTTATCACATTTTTAGCGTGTTTCTTTCTGAAATCCATGTTAAAGACGCTACAACGTAAAATATTTATGAAAAGACTTACATCCATTAAGGCTGTAAGTGAATGATAGAAGACGCCTAAATTGGTATTACTGTTCAGTTATTCCGACATGAAATAGAAGCGGTTTAAGCGATTTCAGTGTAAATAAAAATTTTAGGCACATCAGTTTTTGCAACTTCACCGTGTAAATAGGTTTTCGGTGAAACTGAATAACCATTTCGGATAAAAGGTAACTTTCACAAACGATGTTTCTAGGCATATCAGACTTTCACGATACTAGTAGTATTTCAGCAAATTCCTTGGTGGCAGAAGACAACAAAAACTAGATTTTTATTATTTTAATGTGTCACGTCATGATGACTTTATCCTGCCAAAAATGAAAGCGCTTCATATCTTGAAATAAGCACGGTACGAAGTGCACCCTCTCATGAAGGCCTGCTAATATGCCGTTTTACGCTCCGCTTAAAAGACCCGAGTATATGTAGGAAATAGGAAACACACGAGCCGGCAGCAAGTTCCAGAGCTTAGTGGTCTTGCTTAGAAACGACTTCCCAAATTTCTGGTTTCGAGTGATAAAAGTCTGCACTGTGTGTGGATGGTTTTTAAGACCAGCACGTGTTGTTCGGAAAAGGAAAGGAGAGGGCGGGATGAGATCGAAAAGCTCCTCAGAACACTCGCCATAGTAGGTCCGGTAGAAGACACTGTGAGATGCAACGCAGCTATAGATCCTCGAGTGAGGCTGTTACCTCAGCATCCCCTATAATGCGAACCGCTCGCCGTTGCAGTCTGTCAAGTGCGTCGAGGAGGTACTAAGCAGAACCGTCCCAAAGATGGAAACAATACTCTACACTCGATCGCACTTGAGTCTTGTACAACAAACAGCGCTGCTCGAGAGTGAAAAACCGCCTCACCTTATTGAGTATACCTAACTTACGGGAGGCAGTTAAAATAACACCCTCGATGTAGAATTTCGGATTTATACAAAATTATAAACTCATCTCACAATCTACGCTGCATAATCTTTGTGGGCGTATAATAAGCACCTTCGGGGAAACAAGTGTGATTATATGTATGTATATTATAAATAAAAGAAATATAAATAAACTTGGCGAGGTTGGCTGTTAGCTAACCTCTATCAAAAATATATAACAAACATTAGACAATCTACTGTAAGGTGCGTCTTATCTACACCGCCAAATATTCTTTGCACGACCAGACAGATCAGTCATAATAGAGCGGGTACTCTTTCTTGGCTACGTGCTAATTACGAACTCCAACAGTTTTACAAGCAGCACGAACTCATGCGGATTGCCGCTTAGTTTTTCATTCAGACCAAGAGTGTTTCATTAGTATAATGTTATTAAGTGGTATTAACTGGTTAAACCTCATATTTAGCTTTGAAAAAGTGAACTTAAGGTTTACCTTCAATGGTATTCTGGTGTTAAAGAACCATGACGCTTAGGCAGTTTGAAAATATTGTAATAGCATGATGCTTAGACGATCGCAAAATAGATGGATTGAGTGGGTAAGGATTAACATGAGCAAGAATAGGTTAAATGAGACGAATATCTGTTGCGTGCCATTATTTAAAAAATATAATATACTTCGTTTACCTTGTCTGTTTATTTCTGAAATACGTGTATTTGTCTATAAAAATCATAACCTATTCAGAAATTTTGTATAGTCACTAATAGAAATAGTAGAAGTAATTATAAAAATTACCTACCTAATCAACGCGCTAGCATATTTAGTAAAAATTCAAATATTTCAGAATAGCCACACGCTATTCGAATTTATAACCAAATGACTTAAAAAAAGATAAAATTGTTAAATTTAAATACAAATTATTTTCTAAACTAATAGAGAAATTTTATTATAATATGAACATTTGAATGATATGACATAATGTAATATTCACTTAATTTCTTTCATTTAATTTTGCTATTTTACAATATTTGTACACCAGTGTTGGTAGAATGCAAGATGCTAAAATATTTATGTAACACCTTAATATACTGTATTTTGACAAATAAATTATCTTCTTCTTTATCTTTTTAACCGAAGTGAATGGAAATAAAAGACATGCTGCGCCGACTCCAGATAAGTAGGAGAGTGATGAAGATGTGGTGTGTATCAACCTTAACATAGTATATTTATTATAGTGTGTACTAACCCTAATAATCTGTATTCTTTTAAACACTTTATATTATGTGTTTTCTATACAATAAAGCCAGTATTGTCTCAACATTCGGTGTTTCAATATCTCTCAAATATCCCCGCCTTACATGGCGACCCTGCCAAAGTCCGGGCAGCGGAGCGTTGTTTAAAAATTCCTTTACCGTATAAGGATTAGACTAAAGTTACAATATGTTCGATGCGCGAATAAGATTCGATAATCTTTCACACAATTTCACGCGTTATCCGGTAATAAGTGTTATCAATAAAGAAGATGGGTACCACTAAATCCAAAGAAGAAGTGATAATTGCCCAGAACGCGGCTGGAGGCAGCAACCAGGCCTCGGTTGAAGAAATAAGGACACATATCGGGACTACAAATATTATCCTGACGGTTATACTCGCTCTGATGATGTTGGGCTTACTTTACGGTGCATATCGCATCTATAGGAGGTGTCATCTCCAGTGGATTGACCAGCAATTTCATCACCATGCGCTCCGTCGGTCATTTCTACGCGCAATACCTAAAGTTTCCGCGGCTGAGGTCAGTGTATGAGTGAAAAATAATAATGGGCATTTAGTGAAGTGTAAAATACAAGTGCGGTTAATGAACGTGGTAATAAATATAAATAACTATATGGTTCCAGCGCAGACATAACGTTTTTCATATGCCGGTTATAACTATACATATATATTCGATAAAAGTGCAACGAACTATTAAAGACAATCATTCGCGTTTCAGATTACGTTAAAAGGAGGTACAGTTAGTATAATAAAATGTATTCTGTAGTACTTATAGTGGTAAGTTATGGCATCTATCTTAGAGGCATTGTGTAATGAAATTAAAGAGATTAGAGTATATTTGATTAAAGTTGGTTCAAGTCGTAGAACTGAGAACTTACTAAATAAAAAACTTATTGAGGCAAATGAGATTTTTACGAGATATACTAATTATGTATCTGAAGTATTATATGATATTAAAAAGGGCAAGATCTCGAGTAGTGATTCCGAATTAATTCAGAAGTATATTGAGAAGTTCCAGTCTACATATAGCGATATAATTGATTTATGCAAACCTTGTCAATTACAAAGTGTTGCAACCATGGCTAAGTTCGATATTAAAGTTGCTATAAATTTGTTACCACTCATGACGGATGAGGAGAATAATACCAAACAGTTAATTGATAATATCGAATACTATAATTCTATTATTACAACTCCTGATTGCAAAATGCAATTAATTAATTTCATACTAAAGAGTAGACTATCCCAGACAGCCAAATTACGATTGGCTTCTAATTACGCTACTGTAGAAGATCTTGTAGCTGACATGAAGAAGGTTTTATTACCTCAAAAATCAGCAACAGCAATCCAAACTAAATTAAATTCCATAAAGCAGAACGATTTAAGTGTCCAAGACTATGGTAGACAAGTAACCGAACTTTTTGTTAACCTTACCATTTCGCAGGCCAAGGGCAACTCTGAAAGTTACAATTTATTAAAACCAATTAATGAGCAACATGCAATTAAAAAGTTTGCTGATGGTTTGCGGAACCGTAGACTAAGCACAATAATAACCGCCCGAAATTTCAGCTCAATTCAGGATGCTGTGCAAGCCGCACAAGATGAGGTGACGGCGTCGTCTGCGAGTTCTGGTGAAGTCTTTGGTATGTACCATAATCACAGAGGTTCAAGGGGTTTCAGGCAGAATTTTACGAGAGGACATCGGGGACATTCACACCCAACATACTCGCAGCGAACACCACAGCGAGGCGGCACTCACAACTACATCGGCGGACGTCGGGGTGGATCGAATCGGCCCTCTAACCAGCGCCAACAGCTGCATCAGGTGCCTACGCGCAGTCGCCCAAACAGAGGTAGAATTTATTATAATAATAACAGAAATGAAAGGATGCGCAACAACAACATTAACATATTATCTGAGTCGGAAGTAAAAGCAGAAACCACGGAAACAGAAAATAAGTTTTTTCGTGACTAAAATTTTGTCATGTAGCAGTAATTGCTCTATTAATTTTTCAGTAAATAATCACGTGTATAATTGGTTACTTGATACGGGCGCATCCATCTCGGTCGTAAAGTATAAACATATATTAGAACATCAAATTTCATATTACGATGATAAGATTTCTATAACAGGTATAGGTGGTAAAATAACAACTCTCGGGTATTGTTATTTAAACTTAGACGTAAATGGTTATCAACTGAGACATAAATTTTATGTGCTCGACTTCTTACCAATTATGGCGAATGGCATCATCGGTCAAGATTTCATGACTAAGTACAAGGCGATATTGGACTTTGATCATAATATAATAACATTGACTGCGTCTAATATTAAGATTGATTTGTCGTTCTCTACATTTAATTACAAGCAATTAGAAATTCCACCTAGGTGCGAATCAATTCATTATATTCCTACGGATTTTACAGATGAATGTATAGTTTGTGCGTCGGATATCAGCGATGGTATATATTTAGCAAGCGCCTTAGTTCAACCGGTGTGTGGCAGAATACCTATAAAAATATTAAACACTACTGAGCAACATTATACACTTAATGATTTTAAACCTATTATACATGATGCTAGTAATTATAGCGTATGTGCTTTTACGCGAAACGAATCAAATGCAAACCGAGTTAAAAAACTATTATCATTATTGCACTTAAAACATTTGAACGACGAGGAACAATCGTCTGTGGAAAATATATGCGCGAAGTATAACGATATATTTTATTTGCCAGGCGATAGTTTCACTACCACAAACGTGTATAAACATTCCATAACTTTAAAACCTAACGTAACACCTATATTTTCCAAGCCATATAGATTACCGCACTCACAGAAAAAAGAAATAGATACACAGATAGAAAAAATGTTGCTTGATGGCATTATAGAAGAATGTAGAAGCGAGTGGAGCAGTCCTGTTTTATTAGTTCCTAAAAAGATAGATTCTAGTGGCGAGAAAAAATGGAGGTTAGTAATAGATTACAGGAAATTAAACAATTGCATAGAAGACGACAAATTTCCGTTACCGAATATTACCGAAATATTAGATTCTTTATCAGGATGTATTTACTTTAGCCATTTAGATTTATATCAAGGTTTCCATAATGTAGAACTCGATAAAAACAGTAGAAAATACACAGGTTTCTGTTCAGGACGATACCAGTTAACAAGAATGCCTATGGGGCTAAAAACTAGTCCATCCTCGTTCTCACGAATGATGACGATGGCTATGGCGGGTCTCACTTATGAAAAATGCCTCGTATATCAAGACGATTTAATAGTATATGGTCGAAATTTATCTGAAAAGTTAAGAAATTTACAAGATGTTTTTGAGAGGTTAAGAAATGTCAATTTAAAACTTAACCCAGTAAAGTGTGACTTTTTCAAGAAAGAAATGCTTTACTTGGGACACGTAGTATCTCGTGATGGCGTTTTGCCGGATCCAGGAAAAATTGAAGTTGTTAAAAATTACCCCCCTCCAAAATCTGTGGACGAGGTCAAGCGTTTCACAGCCTTTGTTAATTATTACAGAAAGTTTATACCAAATTTCGCGGCAAAAGCCTATCCATTAAATAAATTATGTAAAAAGAATGTGCCTTTTGTGTGGGATGAGGAGTGTCAAAAATCGTTCGAAACGTTAAAACAGTGTATAATGTCTCCCCCAGTGTTACAATATCCAGACTTCTCAGAAACAAATCAATTTATAGTGCAAACGGATGCCTCGGGTTACGCAATTGGTGCGGTTTTAAGTAATAGCAATAATAATCCTATTGCGTACGCAAGTAGAACTTTAAATACTGCGGAACACCGTTACCCAACTATCGAGAAAGAATTATTAGCAATAGTATGGGCTATTAAACATTTTCGCCCATATCTTTATGGTCGTAAATTCAAAATAATAACAGACCATCGTCCTTTAATTTATCTATTCAATATGCGTGATCCGTCAAGTAGGCTTATTAAATTTCGGTTAATATTAGAGGAGTACGATTTTATAGTAGAATACGTGAAGGGTTCGGATAACGCAGCTGCAGATGCATTATCTCGGATTCCTACTTTTACGTCAGAACAATTAAAGAATATGAGTGAATATCAGATTAATGTAACGACTAGGGCACAAGCTCGAAAACTACAAGAGTCTCCCCGTGACATGACTTCTAACTGCAATTGGCCTGATCAACCAAGTGTTATTGGAAGTCATACGAAACCGAGGGAAGCGGTAGAGTTGAGATTTATAGAAAAAATGAATTAGAGAGTTTAAGAAGACAAAATATAATAAATGTGGAAAGAAACGCGTTATGCTATGTAGAAAATAAGTCAACAATTTTTATTAATTCCGACTTCCAATCGCGATTGACGCGAGCCGCCTTCGTGAGGGAGTTAGAAATATTATGTAAAGAGATAAACGTCGACGAGATTTATATTTTGAAAAATAAGAATAATAAGATTTTTGTTGATAAATTATTAAATGAAGTTAAATCACTAGGAAATAAGTGCGCACTAAGATTTTATATATTAAACGACGTTCAACGAATAGATAATGTAGATGACAGGAAGGTCATTTTGAATGACTTCCATCTCTTGCCCACAAGTGGCCACGCGGGCATGAGAAGGATGTTCAATAATATTAAGAAATATTTTTACTGGTCAGGTTTAGAGAAAGATGTGCGACAATTTGTTAAAAAATGTGAGAAGTGTCAAAAATATAAACATGCTAGAATGGTTAAGGAACCAATGGTTATTACTTCTACGGCTAACACCGCATTCGATAAAATATACATAGATTTAGTAGGACCACTAGATAGGGACTACAATAATTATTCTTATATTTTTACCGTGCAATGCGAATTAACAAAATATGTTGTTGCTCACCCTTTAATTTCAAAACAGGCGGAGGAAGTGGCTCAAGCCTTAGTAAATTGTTTTATCCTTAAATATGGGATACCCAGAGCGATAGCAACTGACAGAGGAGCAGAGTTCATGTCTGCAGTATTCGAACAGGTTTGTAAACTTTTAAAAATAAATCACCTTAGTTCCACAGCTTACCATCACCAAACTATAGGTGCATTAGAAAATTCTCACAAACATTTAAACTCATTCTTGCGTATTCAAACAGATTGTCATCCAGAGTCATGGAGCCAATGGCTTCCATATTGGTGTTTCTCCTTTAATACTTCCGTACATACTGAAACTAAATTTACTCCATTCGAATTGGTATTTGGAAAAGTCTGTTCGCTACCAAGTAATCTAAATAACAATATAGTAGAGCCATTGTATAATCATGACAATTACCCTAATGAATTAAAATATCGCCTACAGCTATCGCAAAAAGAGGCAAAAGAGAATTTACTCAAAAGTAAAATAGCTAGGAAATTAGTGTATGATAAGTGTATTAACCCCATGGTGTATAAACCAAATGATTTAATTTTAATAAGAAATGAAAATTCTAACAAAATGGAAAGCGTATATTCAGGTCCTTATATTGTCGTCAAAGATATGACACCAAATGTACAAGTAAATAAAAATGGTAAATTGGACATAATCCATAAAAATCGCACAAAATTATTTACACCTAATAATTAATTTTAATATGTACACTCACTTCTATTTATATAATCAAATATTATAATCATTGACAATTATTAACAATGTTATGTACCAATTTTTATACGATTGACTATATTCAATTTAAGTATTAAGTTTGAAAAAAAAAATTACTTTGTATTTTTTTTTTTTCATTTATGGTAAGGAGGTGTGGTGTGTATCAACCTTAACATAGTATATTTATTATAGTGTGTACTAACCCTAATAATCTGTATTCTTTTAAACACTTTATATTATGTGTTTTCTATACAATAAAGCCAGTATTGTCTCAACATTCGGTGTTTCAATATCTCTCAAATATCCCCGCCTTACAATATTTTCTGTGTAAGAATACACACAACAACTTTAGAAGCGTATATAACGTACAGAATAATTTATTAATTCTGGAGTTACTTTGCGGAAATCCATTGTTAGCAAGTGATGAAAGTGAAGCTCTCGTTTTCGCGATGGTCGTGAAGACATCGTTGTTCTGAGGCTGATATCTTACCTGAAGATGCCCTGTGTGAGGTCATTACACGTGTCGTGTTAAACTGATTTTGGATTTTTCGGAAAATTATAGTTGCACGGGAATTATTTAATCTATCACTTAATATTAAGAAGTTTTTGATCTATCACTTAATATACAAAACTCCACGCCAGATATATCAGCCATCAAAAAGATACAGTAAAATAACAATAACTTAATATTCTAGCTAAATGTGACTTAACAGTTATGGGAGTTAGATTTACTTACTTATTAATGTAACATTTAAACTTCTTGGTACGAAGGACCACAAGTTTCCTTAATTGTCCCCTTATTTACTCTTGTGGTGCAGGTCACTGGCATTTATGTTTGACCAAGAAATTAAGCTGCCGTTAAACTTGTTGCTTTGGATACTAACTTGTAACTAATGCTTTAAGTCGACGAGGAGTTAAGGGATATCAAGGATATAAGTAACATACAAAGATACATTGCTTACGTATTATAGATAATTTATTTGTTCTATATATTTTTAAGTTTCGGCTTATAGAGCAATGCATTCCACACAAGGCATGCTTTTCAATTTCATAACAATTATATTAAATAATAAATATAACAATGTCAACATACAAATAAACTTACAATGAAACAAATATAACACAATATAATTTATTATTATAATTTTTTAAAACTGTAACTAAATAAATAATGGTGTATAGGTTTCCTACCAAGATCACCTGCAAGTGGTGCACCTGCCAATCAACGGGCGAATTCTCAGATGAATATTCAGAATGCTCTGGCAAACATAAAAGTTCCCGGTAATAGGCTCGCCACCTATTACGTGGGACTTACAATACAACTGGCAAAATGTGGGCTGACAATATCCCTCAGCCTACCTGTTCGTATAAACAGGCGTGATATTATGTATGTATGTATTTATATATTAATAATAATAAGTTGGGAGCGCTCCATTAAGTTACTGTGTCCGAAAAGGGCGACTTTGTATTAAGTGTTGCATTTATATTAACATTATTATATGTACACTTGGACTGCATCAAAAGATTTGTATTTATATCAGAGCAATGCGCAATTTTTTTTATTTCGATATAAAAACTAACTGGTCGAAATTGGTAAGTTGAAGTCAAGTATAGCTCATGTTTGTTGTCCATACATGAACTGGTAATCAAACATATTAAACTATGCTCAACATTCATAACCTCACTTTAACAAATTGGTTTACAATACTTTTAAAATAGTTGCAGAAAACAATTAAAAACAATGACGCTACTGTACATTAGAATAATCATGTTATTAATTTAACTGCAAAGTATTTTTATTTTGAAGTTGTGCTTTTACATTACAGAATTTTTATATTTGAAGAAGGGAACATATTTTTTTCTTTATGTCAATTTTAACTACATATGTATTTCCAAAATAAGTATTTACATATATTTATCCTGTCTCTAGTATCCAGTATACATGGATACCACGAGTATGTTTAGTTTGCGGCTAGATGGCGCTGTGTGGCATGTGTAAAAGGATATAATTATTAATTTTTATAAATATTCTGTAAAAATATTAGCGCAAGTGTTAAAGAAGACACATCTTGGGGGTTACGACCGAAAAAAGAAACATCTGGGCTTTAATATTTTTTTGAAACTGGTGTACATTCTAGATTTTTGGTGTAAGTGTGGTGGATTTTCAGACATAGCTTTTCGGCAACGTACACAAGTGTGAGAAAATGGCATTATAACATAAATTGTTATTTACCGTGTTGATTCGAAAACTCTGCTTGAAAAAGAATAAGATCAGGACGCCATATACTTGCCTCCTCCAATCCGTCTCTTGGATACTGCTGATCGTCGCTGAATCCCCATCTTCTTGGTTTATTCAAGGAGATTTGAGCCTAATACATTAATGAGATGTGATAATGATAAGAGTATGAAAACATAATGTATGTAAGTACCATTAAGTGCCTACAATCGACACACATAATTTAATTTTAATTACGTTTAATATAATTTTAATTCAATTTACCGTAATTTTAATTAAATTGTACACTTAGTCGTAGTTATTTTTGGACTATAGAACGTCTTAGTAACGTAGCAGCACATTAAGCACATACCGTGTCCTGGCTTAAACGGTGATGTAGCTGCGCACGTAAGACTTACCGTCGAATGTCTTGTGGTGTAGAGTGCAATGCAGTGTCAATCAGGCTTTTACCCATAATACGACATCGCAATCTAAGCAGACCTCTAATAAGACTTCGCGTTCGTCTTGTATGGTTAAACTAAAGTATTTATAAGCTTTCGGAGACCGTAGTGAGATAGATTCTGGTCTTCGTCAGAAGAGGCCTGTGCTAAGTAGTAGAAGGAGGTTCATAGGCTTAGGTTATATAGATGATTCGTTAATAAATCTATATGAGAAAGGCTCTTAATAAAAACCAACGCTTTACAGACGTCTCGCTTAAGCGTTTCTATTTATTTTATATGAATAGATATGCATAACATATGCCCACATTTCACCAGCTGTGTTGTTGGTCCCACGCAATAGGTGGCGAGCCTATTGCCGCTTAGCGGAAACTTCTATGTTTGCCAGAGCCTCGTCCGTTGATCGGCAGGTGCACCACTTGTAGGTGAGGTTAGCTTGGGCGCCAAAGATGATGGTTAGAGCCCTATTCACCCTGTTACACACCTTTAAATGGCAATAAATGTAATATTATTATGTTGGGATATATTAAACATTTATATACAGGCACAGAGTTATTACAAATATCTCAGAATACAAACTTGAAGTACTCTCACGAATAAGGTACAGACAGATATCGTACAAGGACAATTTGGACGCAATATTAATATTTACATCCGCCCGTCCAAACAAAAGCCTGCATTCATATTCACCCCACGAAAACAAGTAGATAAAAATGCAAACACGCGCAATTGTGTCTCAAACGAACTGATGCGGACAGCAGGGACCCAGGGCATGCAGGAGTAGAATGCCGGATGCAGATAAATTTAATCAAGTCTAAATTAAAAATATTATAATTCAATTTTGGCTCAATAAACCTTTTATGACTTTCATAATTATCCCGGTTAACTTTTCATCTGAGAGTCGGGCGAGACACTCGTTAAGGTCAGTTTTTTCTCTTGCCAGTTTTTCGCCAAAATTTAATACTACATAATAATATTTAATTAATGTTGAATGTGCTATAAACCTTTCAATATCACTAAGATAACTACTACTAAGAACTAGAGGTCGGTATATTTGATATTTGCTTCTGTTACTTTTACAAATAATAGTTCTATGTTCGTATGAAACATAATTTCAGCCATATAAAATCCACTACTAAACAAAACTCTCACAGTTTTCCACGTTTATCGATCTTCTACCGCCTGTATTCTGCAGATCATCGTTCCATTGTGCGTAGGCAAATCTTAGGAATGAATATTTCTTTGAAAAATGTACCTAAAACCCAGTATTCACGGATCAAAAGTTACCATTCAAGAAGCTCATTACAAATAGTGATAAATTATACTGTCGCGTCTGAAACCTATTTGATCATTAACAAAATCAATCAATAACCAAGGACAATTATGTCCTTGTATATTAAGCGTGACATCTTCCACTTTTCTTCAAATTCCACCTCCTATCCTTACTCTGTGCTAATACGTACTGTATTTTTCATGGCATTTACATTTAACATGCCTTGTATCGTCGGAATTCGCTTGCGTACGTACGTGCCCATTGTTCCTTTGCTTATCGCTCCGTGTAGGAACACAGCCTGCTGCACCTATCAATTTCGTGATGGGAGTTTTGGGAAGGAGTGTACCTGCATATTCCGGACACAACTGTTTCCCGGTTATATGAATTTAGATCGGCCGCAGTATTAGAGGGAAGCGCTCTATCCGGAGACAGGTAAATCGAACTATTGGAATAAACTATAATAGGCCGAGGGACTGCTTTCCATGATAATTCATAAGAGCATAGAGTTATGTAATACTTCTTGCAGGTTGGCATAAAAGCGTCATGTTCTTTTAAACGCTTAGAAGTACAGGATAGATCAAAATAATGTATTTTTTATATCCAGTTGTAAAAACATTTATCCTAGGATCTATCTTTTATATCGGATATCTCGTTGTCTTTTGGAAGCCTCGTTAAAGTCTCGAGTCAGACTGACAAATCTTGAGTAAAAACCACAAAAGACAGATAAACTGACAAATTTTGACAAAAATCTATTTTGCTTGTATTTCTTGATTATTGTACCGCTCGTATCTCTTTCATTGTTGTTAAAAAAATATTGAATTTCCTCTTTGTTTGTAAAACTTTGACGAATCTATATGATCCTGTTGGCAATAAAACATACGTATTAATTTCTCTTTGAGTTTCACGAACAAATAAATCGCTTAAATAATTAACTTACTATCCCTTAGCCTATAACGACATCAGTGGAGCCCGGAAGGCGGAATGCGGGCCGTTCTGAACACGCTGCCACCGCACTTCAATACCGACTCATGTCAATTTGGGCCCTTACTTAAACAACAAAAGAACAATCGTATGTGCCCATAGGCCTATTCTTTAGGTGTCTTAGTCAAATAGTGTTTAAAATGATATTTTAACTAGATAGATACACATAATAAATAAAGAAATATTTCTGGTACCAGTGAGATGTATCATTAAGAAATTGTGATGTGGATACTAAATAACGAATAAACATAAATACTTTTTTATTATCATACTTAATATTTATAAAAAAACACCCAGACCCGAACAAATATTCTTGTTTACGCAAACAAAGATTTATCCTGTGTGGGAATCGATCCCACGACCTCAGGAGTGGAGAGCGGGTACACTCGCCATATCGGTCGTCAAATAATAGATAGATAATATTATTATTACTATCAATTACCTTGACAGGGTTTATTTATAGTGCTAAAAAACGCTTCTTCTCATAGTTCACGTTGTGTCTACATTATCACCTCCGTCCATAAACGTCCACACACAGCCCACAATCACAAACCACGGTAAAAGGTATTCTAGTCCAATCCATTACGCGGACTTAGTGCTCATTGGCGGATGATTAATAAGGTTGGTCTAGATAAAAAACCTTGGCGTGGTGGGGGGAGGCTGAGTACCTGCCGGGAAAAGGTAACACTCAGAAGTTGGCGACTCTGGGTGCTCTTAGCACTGACTACCGGGGGGGAAACTAAGAGAGACCTGTGGAGCGCGCAGCAGGCGGGCCAGAAGGGCCCGTTTAGCAGCGCTAGGAGGGTCTTAGACAGCGGGCACCTTTTTTTTTTTTTTTTTTTTTTCGGATGGAAAATCATCTAATGACCTTCTCCCGCTGTGGGTGGAGCGGAAGGGTGTGTCAGACTTTTACTGACTAAAAACCATCCATGTTCCTTCTTGCGCCTGCTACGTCCAGAGGCCGCGGTAACCCTTTCGGACAGTCCCGCAGCCCCGGCAGGCTTGACCCCTCCCTGGGGGCCCTCACTGTGCTGACATCTCTTTAAGGCGCGCGTGGAACACGAACGCGCGCCTGTCGCCTATAGAAGGCGTACGGGCGGCGAGTTACCCATTACTCACCGCCCACAAGCCAGCGCCTACGGTGGCTGGGAGTCACCTTGTTCATCCCGACGTCTCGGGCGCCCACCGCGGCGGCTGGGACGAGAGGCACTCTGCCTTTCTCGTTCTGCCGCCTCCTTTGCTAGCATGACCGCTTCGCAAAAGGAGGCAACAGCACCCCATTCCCTCTCGCTTCGGACCATGGCCTCCACCAGGGCCGATCGCGAGAGGGCGCCGCCACCGATTGCCGCTACGAGGACACGCCGGTGCTCCGCCCAAGCGGGACAGACCGCGGTGGTGTGCTCCACCGTGTCCTCCGGCCGATCCTCACAATGGTGACACCCGGACGTTTCCTCCCGCCTGATTCTGTGCAGGAATCTACCGAAGCAGCCATGCCCGGTTAGAACCTGCGTCAGGCGGTAGGTGAGTGCGCCGTGGCGCCTCTCTAGCCACTCCTCAAAGAGGGGACTTACCGCCACGATTGTGGCGAGCCCTGCACGGGGTTGCGACAGTCTTTCCCTCCATGTCGCCATGAGATCGCGCCGGAAGTCCGTCCGCTGCGCATCGAGCTGCCGTGGCAGCGGAGTTTCCCCCCGACGTAGTTTCTCCACGCGCCACTCATAAAGGCGCGCAAGAACTATAGCCTCCAGATCCCATGGCGGCAATCCGGCAAGGAGGCTCGCAGCCTCGCTGGAGATCGTGCGGTAGCCCCGGATTAGCCTAGTGGCCACCACTCTTTGAGGCGCGTTCAGGTAGTGAGCAGCTCGTCGCTGCAAGGAACGCGCCCACACTGGGGCCCCGTAAAGGGCCATAGATTTCACGACCCCCGCGTATAGCTTCCGGCAGGAGGCGTTTGGACCCCTTAGGTTGGGAAGGAGCCGCTTGAGGGCGGCCCCGGTCCGTTCCAACTTAGGAGCCAAACGTCGGAAGTGCTCGACGAAGTTCCACCGGCTGTCGAGAACAAGTCCCAGGTACTTCATCGTCGACTCGACGCCGATGTAAACTCCTCCCACCGTCAGCCGGGATCCCGATGGTGGCGCATTCCGAATACCATGAAAAGTCATGGCCTCGGACTTGTGCAGACAGCGGGCCCCTGCTGTCTAACCATGGACCCTCCGAGAAGTCGGCCACACACGCTTTGGTCGCACAAGGAGGTAGGAGAGGCGCGTCCACTGCTCCCTAACTCACTCCCGGATTTGGCCCGGGGGACGTTGGTGAGCCCCACACTCCCTTTGACAAGGGGGACCTTTAGCCGGCAGGCAGTGCGTAAATTCATTTTGTTAACGACGTAAAACTTAAAAAAAATTAATCATGTAATTTTTAATATATTCACTAGGCACTAGCATAGAATAATGAACGATACTATTCGTATTATTATTCTCTTTATGAAGTAGATTTTGATTCTTCCACTATAAAATTAATATTGAACCATCAGTTATTACAGTTTTTAAAAGATTCACAATAGGTAAAAGCTCTTAAAAAACATTATTAAACAATAAGCACCTCTTTTTTGTCAAGATATTGGAAGGATTCGAGATATCAAAAAACACATTTCCTTTCCATGTAAAACATTAATTTTATAATTATGGTGGGACCTAATAAAACACGGTTTTTGCGATTTCATTATCTTAATTTAAAGCTGTGTAAAACTTAAGGTAGATATAAATTCAGGTCGGCAGACCGCGGTGGCGGGTTGATTTGATTTCCGACCACTTTCGTTCCTCCACATTATAAATTTAGACCAAAGAGGTTGAAAGGGATTTACAGTTTATGGCCACTATTACTAAAATTTAACGGTTCCCTACTTTTGAACCAAACCAATCAAATGGTAATGCTGAATGAATTAATGTTAAATTTTTTTATCTAAACTGTTTAAAAGTTAAGAATATCATGCGATGCCATGAATTACCACACGTGGTACTTTTTTTCTCTATATTTTATTAATCCTCCGCCAATTCGCATTGAGGCTGCGTTTTGTAAGTAAGACCTTATACCCTCACACTTTGGTTGACGAAAGAAGGTCCGAGCTTAGTATTAGCTATAAATGGGCTGCTATCATGATGTTGATTATATTATTTATCGATAGACATTTGACAATATGTTCACGCTGACAACGATTCAATAGAAAACCTCAGAGAATTTTGTATTACAATTGAAGACAGATATCTATGGCAATACGATAGTACCTACCCCGTCCTTCCAACGATAACCTAGTGCTTTCTTGACTACCTATCAGACTTTATGCTATAAACCGTGGGTATTTATTACATATCTAAATCTTTTTGTGTCGTATTAACATTTTTAAATATTGTAACAAGTTTGAAATAGTGTTATTCCTATTTTTATACGATGAATATTTTTATTTTATACTATGAAGTGTACCTACTTACTTCGAAAAGAAAAGCAAGTTCCTTTGTTACGGTTTTTCCACTTAATCACTAAGTTAACTATGAAGGATAAAAGATAGAAGAAGGGAAAAAGAGAAGAAGATTTTTGTTTTCAAACAATGCCTGCATCTAGTAGGTGTCACACGCGACGCCGCCGGCGAAAGCTAGTTTTAATGTAATTTAATAAAGTAATACCTTAGTTAATGTGCCATTTGTTAAAATTTGAAATCTTCACTGAGCTTGTCGCATAATGCGAATTAGTAGTCATAATAGGGGAGCATAAGCCCCCTAAAATGAAATTTTCCTAACATAAAGTGCCCGAGACGACTTGCAGAAGACAGTAGTGTTGTGACAACAACCGCACGTTAAGCACTTAGCTTGATATTACAAAATATTGTATGTGATATTTTTGTAACTAATATCAAATACTCTTCCGGATATTTTTTTTTATTTTTCCTATAGATACATATCGATAATAAAACGAAAAGACCGGAACATATGGTCTCACGTGGGGCTACAGTGGTATAAATATATTAGTCTTGTGTGGGAGTCGACCTTAGTCATTATACCTATACTGACCTCTTTCTCATAACAGTCGTCATAAAACACTATGTATTTTCAAACAGTATAATCATCGTCATCATCATCACAGCCCATTAACGTCCCACTACTGAGCACGAGCGTCCTCTCACATATCAAGGTATAAGGGTATTGGGTCATACTCCACCACGCTGACCCAGTGCGGATTGACGGGAGCAGGTGTATGGCGTCCTGCTGCTAGAATTTTTCAGGCCGCCCATGAGGTCTCTAATATGGCTTAACAACTACCGCATTTAGTGATAACCGGGACCAACGGCTTAACGTGCCTTCCGAAGCACAGAAGCGCTCGATATCAAATGCCACACAATTGGTCACCCATCCAACGACTGACCTCTGTAAACTCTGCTGTACTTTGGTAATCGTTTCTGAGCACCACAGAGCTACGAGCGCTTTAGATAAACAGTATAATAGAAGAACTTTAAAATTGTCTCGAGTACAATCAAAATCAACCTGCGCCCATCACTATGGCCAACTAAATGGTGCGGGCGCCAGGCCCTTATGTTTCTTAATAAATTATGAATATTTACCATCACGCCGCGCTTTATAATTATTTTAATCTGACACAGACTGTAATTTCGCGAAATTGATGTCGGACATTGCGAAGTGTTGAATGGCTTATCTGCTTCTATTACTGTTACTGAGTGTCTGTAATGAATTTTCTGAGCAACAGAACCATAACAATTGATAAGTAACTTTGTAAAGAAGGAAGTATTTAGGAATTAGGGCCTGTCACCACTTGCCATGTTTTATCCAGATATATCTAGGACAAACGTAATCTTTGCGTTTTTCTAATCTTAACGTAACGTTACAACTACATTGCACATATTCTGTTGTTGCTTAAATCTTTTCGACATCACTCAAAATAAGTACTTACGAAACTTTTTTATAGAGCATTTTATCTAAAAAATCCTCTTTTCTCGAAATACCAATCTCGCGATTTTCTCTTTCAAATTGGATTTTTCTTCGGGCGATGTCAGAAGAATGTTGTTCTTTAAATACGTTTAACGAGTTTCAGCTTGCAGTATCTGTGGTACCTATTGTTTAGAGTAGCAATAAACAATGTATTATCTAATCTAAACAAATATAATTATGTGGAAATATGTGTACGGGGCTTAGACTTAGTTTTTGCTAAATATACTTTTAGTTTAGTAATAAATAAGCAATATTCATATAATTCTACTGTAAACTGTACTTTATACTCACATACATAGAATTTAATCTTATATTTTTACTAATTAATATCCTAGCTCACTAATTTTACATATTTTAAAACTCTTAGATTTAAAGAAAATGTTCAAAACAAAACAAAAAAACATGCTCATAACCACAGAGTTTGTATTCCAGAATTCCCAGGTGCACCAAGCATTGTGGCTTATAAACGTATGCTGGATCTTAATTAAGAAACCCCGTCATAATCCACATCGCATTAAAAGGAACATAATAATAATAGCTTTATCTTTCTACCCTACAGTGGATTAAGAGTTGTAAGTACATACCTACCCTCAATTCATTAGGTACCCGTAGTAACTCGTTCACTAAGAAAATATCTGAGAACTTCCTTGAAATTATTCCCTTTCATTTCTATGGCTTTCTTGTTGCGTAATTTTCATATGATCATATTAATATTGCCGTCTAATTTGGACGGAATATCTTTTCATCTTGTACGGTTATTAGGTAGCTGTCCTATTTGTAAATACACAATGTCTTGCTATACATTATTTCATAGGAATAATGTAATAATATTTATTTCAAGTCGAATTCTTTCGTATACTATCCCCCATGTCATCCATTTATTTATTTTTACATATTTGTATATGTATCTATTTGTGTCTATAATATATGTATGTGCGTATTTTTTATTTAGGCCATCCTAATTAAGCGTACTGTTTCATGTAAGTATCATAACTATAAATTTTTTCTAATGCTTGCATTGCCTTTGATGTCTCTACTAACCCCCTGGTTTACTGGTAGAGAATGCTTAGTGGCATTAAGTTCGCCTTTTGTACATTATATTTTTATGTGTAAACACATTAAGACTAAATAAATAAATATATTGTGCTATAATTTACACACAGATAAGCGCACGCCGTAGACACTTCAATTTTAAATGTAGTAAACAGGCAGAGTTTATTTTGCAAAGAAGAATGTTTATTTTATCATGATTTGGGAAAAATATTTAATGTGGATATATCTTATAATATTTACAAACCAACTACCAGCGCCCTGAAGTTAATTCTTGCTTGTAATTCCCGCTTTTTAACAATATAAAAAATACGCAAAGAAAAATATAAAATTTACTTCTAAAATGTTGATTAATTTAAGTTTTTTAGATTATTAATATTATCGTTTACACGACGGTTTTAAATTGTCTACAAGCTAGTAAAGCCCCACCACCACATGTAATAATAATCCTTCGGTAAACAAAATAATTTAAAGTATTACATGAGGTATATAAAATAACATATACAAAAGTGACCATTTTCCATCAGGTGCATTCTTAAGTATCACCTAATGGTAACCGTAAAAAAAATTGTTAAGGCTGCCTTCGACCTAGAACTTAATATTGCTAGACGTCTATAGGTAATTAAATGTCATTTGTACATAATTTACACAGCGCACGGTAACCTATTTCGTATCACGTTGGTGCGGTTCAGTATTGAATTAAAAAAGCTAAGTCTAAAAGTAAATTACCGTCTCTTTTCCAGAATGTCGTAATTGCTCAAAATACGCGGCGGTGGCGGGGCGGGGTAACTCGATTATCGAGACGGAATTTTCTTCGGACAAAAGCGATCTCCCGATGGAACGTTCGTTTTAAGAAGTAATTACGGAACTGCAAGTTAGGACGATGTCTCCTTGTTGCGGCAACACTGCGCTATCGGGCTTTAAACTTAATCCCTATTTTTATTTGGTTCAGTTTTTGTATTTCAACATTTGCAGCAATAGATTACTCTGAAGATGTTTGGTGTTTCAAATAACGCTTTTTTAGAGTTTTATCGTGGATTGCATTATAGACAAAGCCCATATCATAGTAAGCTGTAACTGCGCTCGATATAAACACTGACGACTCCTATTACTTATTCCAAGAGCAAGTCGTTTTGGTGACAGATGAAAATGAGCCCATTAAAATGGGATTATAGCTCATTGAAAATTACACATATTTTAAAAAATGACATTAGCTCGCGTAGTTGATAATTTATTTTTCAATTAACATTATTTACCAATAAGAAGATTTAAATATTAAGGATCTATTATTAAGGAATCTCGCTTAAATTAAAGAGAAATGCAAAGGAAATGTTAGTTAATAAAAATAACTAATTCTACAGAAATAATCTGAGATCTAGTTTATTTTATTTATCTGAGATATATTTGGATATACATATATGCTATGAACATAATAAACATACTTTCTGCAGTAAACTAGAAATGTCAAACAAACACTATCTACCTAACGACCGCAACACTGCTTGGTATGCGTGTCGCGTCTCACGGTACTGGCGATAACGCAAATACGTTTCGAAGAACATCTTGCTAATAGGGTTTCACTAATTTAAGAGCGCTAAACCTCATCCGGACCGCCGTAAACTGTCCGTGGTCGGCCAAAAGGATTTCATGTTTCGCCCTGCTACATATTTGATGACGAAAAATCTTTCTACTCTAGGTAGGATTAATTATGCATCTAACCGAAGGGATTTACGGGATATTGTTTATTGTAAAATTAAATTTTCCATAAAATGGTACCTATAAATATAATATTTTTTTATGGTGTCGCATTAGTTATGCTCATACCTCTGTCTGTCTTTACGTCATCTCCATTTTTTGTATACTATCACTATAGTATCTTCTTATATACTTACGTAATTAACTACACATGAGATGAAAGGATTTATGAAAGGTGTGTGTAAATATTTCTATCTATCTTGAATGTATGGTTGGCGAAAAGGATTTTATGTTACGCCCTGCTAAATATTTGATTCATTCGAGATATTGTTAGATGATTTGACATCAATTTTTAAAAGAAAGAAAATGGTGGTAAAGATATAAATGTCTAGAAATGACTTTTTTGGTTTGGTAAGAACGCTTATTCGTACTCCAACCGAAGAGATTTATACGTGATTATCTTCAAGGTATGGATGGCATGGATTTGACATTGGTTTCGCGATAGTGACGCATTTGAGCCAAACAAATGTAAACAGTTACATGACTAAATAACTTACAAACAAAATCAAGCCGGAATGTCCACATACAGTGTTACTTAATTACAAATAAAATAATTATTTTATTCTCGTAATAATCATAACATTTGAAAAACTAAGACCATTTTTAATTGTATAATTAATTTTGGTTGTATCTAAATAGATAAATATCTGAACTTGGTTTGTCAGAATATATACAAAAGTTACATTTTCCCACAAAACCTTGAGTATTCAGATTTAACAAAGATAAAGAGAGCGAGCACAATATTATACGACTTGGGGATTTAAAGTCATAAAAGGACACTTTCTTCAACGTTCCGTACAAACATGTTGTATAGCGATTACATGGGCTCTTTCTAGTCTAAGGATATGTCAGCGTTTCTAGTTGCTCCTTGAACAAGGACATAAAGTTAATATGGAAGGCGCTTACATTCTTATACACAATTCCTTATTTTCACGGCCGTTTCCCCGAAGGGGTAGACAGAGGCATATTATACGCCCACACTTTGCCAATTATATAGTTGGTCCCACGTAATAGGTGGCAAGCCTATTGCCGCTTACCGGGCACTGTTATGTTCGCCAGAGCCTTGTCCGTTGGTCGGCAGGTGCATCATTTTCAGGTGAGGTTGGCTTGGGCTCCTCAGGTCTTTGTAGGATCCCCAAACACCTACTTACTTATTTTAAGCCTAAATATCCCATTTCAGGTGGGCATAAACCATGCCACAACTGTTTTAAAGCAAACTGGTCTGTATAGTTGCGGCAAAGTTTATTTTTAGCATAGAAATGTCTGAAGGAAAACGAGTCAAATGAGGAGAGGACTTTGCACCCTTTGGCACTAAACCTAATCCCATTTCCTTAGTCGCTTTCTATGGCACCGTCGGGCAAGACACGGGTTGATAGAATTTTTTAGACGTGCCGCTACGTAGTTAATGATATAAAAGCGTCCTTCTAGGTTTGGCTGTAGGTAACGATTGTTGGGGGACTGGTCGAAAGGGTTGGTGTTGCAGGCTCAAGAAGGAACATGGATGGTTTTTAGTCAGTAATAGTCTGAAACACCTTTCCGCTTCACCCACAGCGAAAGACAGTCTCATATGATGACTTTCCATACGAAAAAAAAAAGGTAACGATCACCAAAGTTAACTATTGGTACTTGGTCGTTTTAAAACAATTGAATAGCCATTATAATGTAAATGCGAAGCGAATTAAAGTGACTTTTTTAAGTTTAAGCAGTTATTATTAGTAGGATTACTTACTTTACGTCTAGCTGACCTTACAGGAGTCGTAGATTCTGGCATCTCTGCTTAGTAGATTCTTATTGGGATCAACTATGATCCAGCGTTTTCAGTAAAAACCCGTTTAGCAATAGAGTTACGAATAAGTATAGTCGCATTACAAAACGAGTAGGCAATCTGTAAAAGTAAGATGAACATTTTGCTTATAAAGCATACAATGCAACTTAGTATGACACCTAAGATAGGGTGATTTTGGATAATTGCGTGAGATAGTCTAATAAACCAAGCGGCAAATGCTTTCTCTGCTGTAAAACATTTTCTTTTGACTTTGACAATTTGCCCAGTAATTTTGAAAAACAGCATATTCTACGATCTACCTGCGCCATAATTTTGTTTATACTACCTACTTGTAATGAAAGTAGTCTGTTTATAAAAAGATTTAATAAAAACTGTTTCTTACCGTAACCTTTTTTCAGGTGCCATTTCAAGAAGATTTACATCAGCGAACAGACCAGTAGCTACCGTCGTAAAGCGGGAGACGCGAGGATCGTAAACTTAAACAGGGCTTAGTGCAGTTGTGGCCTTCTGCCATACGTTTGACCCTGCAGAGCCAATGGCTTAAGGAGCCGTATTGTCTGCCTTGCACCTAGTTTACTGTTAGGTAAACCTGACTAATAAATTGATATTGATAGTGTTTATATGAACTATAAGGAGTGGGTTGTTATGAGAAGGTAATTGGTTTTTAAAAGCAGTTTTCGGAGCTGTTATATTAAAAAAGTGTTTATTAAACTCAAACAGGGCTTAGTGCAGTTGTGGCCTCCGGCCATATGTTTGACTCTGAAGAGCCAATGGCTTAACACCCTTACTGCACACCCCGGCTGACCCGACCCTAACTTTTTTTTAACCATAATTTTCCAACACTATTGTCTTTTGTCATAACCCAATCCCAAATATGGACTGCAAAAAAAGCCAGAGGATGTTTTCCTCATACTAAATCAATGAAAATCGTGTGCATTCCCGAAACACAAAGGATACCAAGATCTGCGGAGCCCAACCGAACCGCATCTACAAGTGGGGCACCTACCGATCAACGGACGTGTATTTTGATCTCAGTACAATACCAACAACTTTTCTGTTATTTCATTTATTTTCAAAGAGTACGTTTTCTTTTAAATTTTTGATAATTAAGAGTTTTGTACTTTTTTTTGCCAAATGCCTATTCTGCGTTCATAATTATTCCAAAAACATAAAATAATACACTATAAAGAAAAGAAAAAAAAATAACAGAGAGGGTAAAGACACTAATTACTTTTAAAAGTGTTAATAAAATTTTGCTTTCCTGTACTGTTGTTTTATTAGACGTAATCATAAAATAAATATTTATGCTATAATCCTAACTGTGTTTATCTTATCATTTTAAACCAAACAAGCAATACATAAAACTAGAAAAATCCATTAAGGAAAATTATAGTCAAAAAAATTTGACTAGTATAATTTTTTTTATTTTCAATTTGAAGAGTTGAAGATAAGAGCCCGTGTTTATTTTATATATTCTCTCACTTTTGAAAGTGTGTGTCGTTGTACGGTATATTTCTCCAGCTAAGCCAGAGATAATCTTTGCATATTTAACGAATATACTCTATGCTAAACATAGTATATTCGTTTTTTCTTATACTTTTACTTTTTGAAATGGAAAGAACATTACAGAGTAACCATATTTGGAGAGCAATTCGTTACTTAGCCATTAATCAGGTTTTCCCCAAAACGGGACATCGCTCTCGCAAATAGTTTACTGGACAATTTAGTGTACCCAACAAAAAGCAGTACGGCTCCACATCCACTAGTCCTTTTGCTTGTTAGTCTATGTTTAAAAAGGGCAAAAACAAAACGCGGCTGGCTGTCTGCCCAACACTTTTGTCCTAAAGCACTTAAACTGCGGATTTGCAATTATTGTCTTCACTCGTACAGACGGAGGCGCACTAAATGTAACACTGTGTTTGGCAACTCGCGTAGTTTTTAATGTTGCAATTTGTGATTTGTTTCTGTAAAAGTATAGGGTTTTATTCAGATTAATGGTGGCGGCATCGGACGGGAAGTAAGGAACCTCAATATGAATCTCTGTGTTAAAAACGTTTTTTATACAATTAAATACTAATGCAAAGCTAATATTGATAGTTCGATTATTGAAATGAAATATCTTTTTCATTTGAATTTTTAAAACGATTTTCATTAATATGATCGATTTCACATCAAGCATAATCGCTAGTAATTAAGTTTTGTGTAAATAAAAGAATAACAAACAACCATACCAACAAAAATAAATTAAACAAAAAAAGGCAAATTATTAAAATTAAAAATGCGTTGTTCAAGCACCTAAAACCTTTTTTCTACATATTAGAGATATTTTGACATTTGTCTAGAGTTGCAATACTCGAAAAATAATTAAGGAAAATAGATTTATTCAGTAATCTCACAGTGCAGAACACCATCATGCAAATGTAGATACTATCTGACAGAACACTCAAAAAGCCGCCGACGAATTCGCAGTTTCGCGAACATTTAAAGTCACATCCCCTTGCTTAAGATGCATTGGCTCATTCCAAACATGGATTTAAGGTTTAGAGAGGCCGGCGTCAGCGGCGGCAATATGGCAATTCGTAGTCGGCTGGGCTCGCGACAGGCATTAACACTAAATGACACCCACGAAAAATCTCCGAGAGACCAAATAAGAAATGGTGTGAAAATATTTTCCGCCTTCAAAGATTGCACGGACCAAAGAGGCGATGTAAATAAGCTTTTTGATTATGCGTTTTGACTTTTTATGATTATTTGGTTCTTTACAATTTAAGCAACTTTTGTAACTTATACCACACCTTTTCACTCTAAAATCTAAAAGTTATAATAGTTTATTTAATTTCATTTCAATAAAGTCATGATTATGATCTTAAAAACTTACCATTCACTGCTGGCAGAAGTGACAGCTTGAGTACTAAGAAGCAAACTCAAAAAAGTTATATGAATTAAATGGAAATAAATAAATACCGAAAAAGTTAACAAGCATCTCAACCTTTAAAAAAAATAAGAAGGAATGAAATAATTAGATATTATAAAAGTACACAGTAGTATTTTGTGATCTAATACTGTCTGGTAAATTATTATAAAGAAGCTTGTCTCGAAATTATCGTCGAATTTCAAACACAACTAGTTAACGTGAATCGTTAAATGACTCATGAGTTAGTAGGTACTTTTGCCTAAACAAACAAACTAGCTGTTTCAAGTTTTAATGCGTTTCAGAACTCTTAACTTCCAACTCTTGGGAGTCAATGGGGTCAAAAAGTTGGTGGTGGTTTGATGAAATTGCTCGCGTTCTAGACTGAATACATGAGTCAACGTCTGGCGCCGTATAGCCCCCTAGAACGAGTTCTAGGTAATCGCTTAGCCCGTCGTCAGCCACGGGTAATAACAGACAATCGTGGGGTGACTTTTCGAATTGGTGTAATTTTTCACGGTTTTAATGCATCAAAAGTATTTCTTGGAGTTCATAAGTCATTCATGCATTGGTTTTCAAATGTATCTCAATCTAAATATGTCACATGCAATTCTAAATCGCGCTAACAGAATGATTCAAGCGCGGCGCTTTAAATAGTATGATATTTATAGCTCCGCGTCTCAGCATCTACATTCGTCATGTGTGAATCAAGGGTTTTAAAATCTTTTACATAGCCAACATAAACCCTCTTAGGCCGGTTGAACTTTCACACTACGTACCAAGTACGAGTCAGTAGGTACATAATTATCTGACAGAAAGAACGTCGCGTATTATAGTCGCGTAACGCCCTACAAATATATGGGTAATAAAATATTTAACATTTCACACCAAATCGATCGTTCGTCTATCGTTCGCATTTTCCGTCAGATTTGTACCGACCGTATCTACCTACTTACATACTATAAACTTCTGTCTGACAAAACTATTTGAAAACTTGGTGAAACAACGGATAATGTCTAAAATATTTGTAGGTAAACGCAAGAGATGCACAAGAGTTTTCTAAAGATAAAGATCTAAATAAAAACATACTCTTAGAAATAAGATACAAAATACTACCTAATATACATTTGTATCAATATTTATATCGTAATCATTAATTATTGTATCCAATTTGCAGTTTAGTATCAAGACACCTGAGCTGAGCACTTAAGGCGGTTATCGTCACAATTCTCCCAATCATTAATGCAACGCAAATGTGTCGTTACTCCAATGCTCAATTAGGTTATCATTGTCAGCAAATTGAATTCTGTTTATACACGAAGCCACAAAGTTTCCCAATGATTAATTAAAGCACAAAAGGTCAATTGATCAGTAAACTCAGTCAATGACTAATTCATGAGCATTGTGATTTCGTTTAGTGAAATGGAAAAATAAAGGCAGTGTATAATGTTTTTTAGGGTAGTGTTAATAAAATAAACAGTCATGCTCGATATAGGGTGGTAACTTGAGAATTATACAAAGCAAATTGCATCATTATAAAATGTTGTTTCATGCTATTTTTACCGCTAAAATAACAAAGTACAAATAAAGGGATTTTCCAAATTTATAGGACATGTAATTAGGTACTTCCGAAATTCCACAGTACTAAGAATTTGATGCAGGGGACCGAAAAACTTGTTTCAATAGTTTATTAGTTGGCAAACAGCAAATAGGAATTGAATGTTATTTATAATTTGAAATTTCTAAATGAATATATTATATACCCTAGAATGCATTTGCCATAATAACCTGTCCTGATAATACAGACTGTTAACAAAAGTTTGCCCAAAAATATCAAAAATGGGTATAGTCGAAAAAGTGCCTTAACGTTTACTTTCACAAAACGAATTTGTATAGAAAACAAATGACTACATAGAACTAGTCCGCATTATCAAGTTTTACGATCCACATTGCTCATCAGACTCTGTCAGAAGTTCGGATTTTCGTGATTCAAGTCAAGGGTAAAGGAATCCTCATGACCGGTAGCAATTAGGCGAACCTCCGTCGTTGCAAGTCGCGCGGGTATAAAACTTTATGTACGCATATAAATTTAGATGCCGAGACATGTTTTATTGTGCCCTCGTAAAATTTGGGGTCGGAAAACACCGACATATTTATTAAATACGAACAAGGTCGTAAAACAGAATGCAGCGTCTTCGTGCTATCGATAACATCATTGGACTATTTCTGGTGTTCACTGGTATTTGGCTGATCGATCGCTCACGGTAGTTTACGGCATTTAGATCATAACGGAGAGACTGAACTACGGTTTGCGCTACTTACTTCGATGGCATAGAAGCGCTTACTCAGTTTTATAAGTACGTGAAATATTAAAGCTCACTCTTATAAGAACATTCTCTGCCAGTCAGGGGTCTGATAGTGGGCACCACTGTGATCCCCTTCCTTGTGATCGTTATGACGACTAACACTAACAAAAAAGCCAAAAATTGCTTACCGTATAAGGGAAAAAATTAATTTATAAAAATATTAGTAAGCATAGCACTTTATTCAGAAGTATAATATATATATTTTATATAGTTCCTTTGTTTGCTCGTAGCATCACGAACCTGCGTTTATGTAAACGCTCAACGAAGTTGATTGAAGTGGCCTATTTATCAGTATTTACTTAGATCCTAGTCGATTGAGTGTCTTTTCTTCGTTAGATTGCTGATAGTCTGCCTAACTTGAGGTTAGTTTCTATGACCAGCAGATTATTTTTAATGTCATATTGTGTCTGTTTGAGGGTTTCAAAAATAATAGCCCCAGCTACCACAATACTTAAAGGCACATTTGAAGGTCGAGGTTTACCACACACCTACCTCTGCCAATCCGCATTGAAATCTTCTAATGGCGGACTGCAAGGGGCGTCTACCTTCCATAAATGTCTTGAATCTTATTATGTTCATTAATTATTCTGATCCTTATTTCTAACTGAAATACAGTAAAATCTGGTTAGACAAGTGAGCAGCCCTGGGCCCCGAGCATAAATATACGGCAGACAGGATATTACGATGATACTTACATACATTCACGCCTGTTTCTCCGAAGGGGTAGGCAGAGGCGCTTACCAGGCATTGTTATATTCGCCAGAGCCTCGTCCGTTGATCGGCAGGTGCACCACTTGCAGGTGATTTTGGCTTGGGCTCCTTAGGTCTTAGTAGGATCCCTATACACTACTTATGTTATGATAATTTTCATTAATTAATCTAGACAAAACATCCTACAAAACGAGAGTATTAATTGAAACACAACAGCGATAGTCTAATGATATAGTGGATGGAACTAGGAGGTTCCTCGTAGTATTCGGTCATTAAAAAAACAAGCTACTGAGGAGTAAAACAAATATAACATAGAACAACAGTTATAATAGGCTGCAATTACCTCAAGTATGAAACAAACCAGCAGAAATTGTTTCCTAATGATTACAGGCCAATATGCTCACAGAACAATTAGTAACGTTACAGGAATTCAGAAAGCACGAATGAGTAAACATTTCTGTGGAAACTATGGCATTCCCAATGACTCACCCACCGGCAGGAAATTCCAACAGGGAAATCTAATTTGGCTATTGAAAACAAATGTACACAAAGTGTGTTTTTTTGCTACTAGTCGATAATTGGCTTTTGACTAATGCTTGATCATCAACTCAGTTCATTGACGTCAGTTGGCTAGAAATATAAATGCGCGCCTTTATTTTTCTTTCATTTAAAACGTTAAGTAGCGTTCATAAAAGTTAGTTCTCGAATGAGTCTTGCGTATGGTTTTGCATATTATTTTCATCATAACCGACCTATCAGACGTGGAGGCGAGTTTATCCGCACGCAAGGTAGAAGGTTCGATTCCCACACAGGACAAATCTTTGTGTACCCAAAAATTAATAATTGTTATGGTCTGGGTGTTTCCTATGTATAATAAGTATGTATTTACAGAAAAAATATATTTGTGTATGTTTATCCGTTAATTTGTATACATAGCACAAGTTCTTCATAATACTTATCTTAAATGAATTAATAAATGATTTCTAACAATTACACCAAATATTTAGCTCCAAGATTTGTCCTGTGTGGGAATCGAACCCACGAAGGAGCGGAATGCCGGTATACTTATCCACGCCATATCTTTCTTTGGACTAAATCATTGGTGTAATTGTCAGTTTTTTTTTATATAACAGCCTTATAAAGTCCACAGCTGATGGTTACATTCTTCAGTATTACATTCTGTTGGGGGTATTTTTCCTATAATCACCACGCTGGGCAGGCGGGTTGGCGATCGCAGTACAAGCCATTACGCAGGGTGACGCTGCTGCCCATAATTTCTCTTCGCCGACTCAAAAGACTTCCCATGAGATGAGAAAGGGTAGCACTATTGTAAGCTGGTATCACACCGCAAAGAATAACACTCAGTACATTGTAATACATTTGGCTTAAATCCTACAAACGTACGTGGTCGTTGTTAAGCCAATGGCTTAAAAAAACAAATAATCGAATCTTCCTGCCTTGATCTTTCCGTGATGTCAGTCCCTTTAATCGAATTAACAATATACATAAAACATTATAAAGATATATTCTTAGATACAGTCATACAGAGGCATGAAACTCCCATATTTCGCCAATAATATTTTTGGTCCCACGTATTAGGTGGCGAGCCTATTGCCGCTTACCAGATTTTTTTTGTTTGCCAGAGCCTCGTCCGTTGGTCAGAAGATGCACCACTTGCAGGTGAGGTTGACTTGGGGTCTCAATATCTTGGTACGATCACTCAGTATCCAAACAGCAACAGCAAATATATATTTAAATAATTTGTACTGTATATCTCAAACAGTGAATGTGTATGGCGTAAAATAAGTACTTAAAGATCAGACAAATTTTCTCTGCGTACCTACGCAGAAGTCCCCATGGGAACATACTGTGAATTTATGTAATTATGTACTTCGTTATTCAAAATAAATCCGACCGCTTGACTTACAGTTAACACACATAAAATTTCTTGTGAAAAATTTGCTTATTTTCATCTCTAAGATCTAATAGCAATAGGATAGGGATTTATGCGTACCAGTGCGTCAAAATAAAACATGCGGCATTATCAAAATCGAGCGAGTAGTTAAAGTGTAAACACGTTATAATAAGCAAGTTAAATTTAAAATTTAGAACATTAGTATCAAATTAGTGATTAAATGAAAATGAAAAATTCAAGACCATTTCAATTTATATACCCACATACAAAAAATATATTCAATCAATTATCTTGTGACGTCTATCAAGACCTAAGCTAATAACTCCAGCAACTAAAATAACAACTAAACATCCCGCTTATAGAAAACTTAAAACTGTCTTCAAGTTAGTTGTAAATAACTTAGAGGAGAGAGAATATCTACAGGTAGTTGGCCAGCCCCCAGATCTACCTCTAAAGACTAACACACGTTCTACTTAGTATCTTGGCAGTTCAATAGCCGTAATTAGCACTATACAATAAATGGGTCGACGATTTATTATGTCATTACACATGTTGACAAACATTATAACCCGGAGGTCGGCTTATGTATGTTTCTGCTCTAAAATTACTGAAATATTATTGATGAGTAGTCTGAACTGAATAGTTTCACAGTTTCTATGGTCTATCTGTCAAGTAAACGCTTCTTGGGACTTACTTGAAAATTGTGAAATAGGCATTTCATCTAACATAGGCTGGCACATAGTTTGATAAGTACAAAAAAAGAAGCTAAATCTTAAACATATAATGATTACTTGCCAGTTCTATTAAAAAAGTAATATTTTTATATATTTCGTGGGAGGAAACATCGTTCATAAGATAATTGCCTTTTATACTATACTCGTCATTACGATCTATCCCAAAATGAACTTTTAATTTGAACATATTTAAAATCTTATAAACATAAGCATACAAATAAAGTACTCCAATGACTATTAATCTAAACACCCCATAAAATAAGCTTATGCGATACACTTAAGCGCCTTAGCCCACAGAGGCCTTTTAAAAATACCCCACAGATGCGTCAAAACGTAAAATATGACTGTATTTATCGATAAAAATATCGAGTCGGCCAGCGGCGAGGCACGACGGTAATCCGGCTGTCGCCAGCAGGTATCGATGGAGGGATTAAAACACCATTTTTACTGACATAAACCCTTTTCCAGTATCATTGCCGTGTTTTCAATTATATTCGTAGCTTTAAGCGACGATTTTTGCGGTGACCGCTCTCGTACGTGTACCTTTTGAGAACGTTTAGCTATTTTCAAACGATGGTTTGGGGATGGTTGTTGGTTTTTTTTTCTGCACCCAGCATATCATATTTTGCGGTGCTTTAATTAGTACCATAGCTTTATAAAGCATTATGCATTATATATAAAGGTCCGAAGAACGCTTAGCTATTTTCAACCACGCATTATATAAAAATATATGTATTAAAATTTTAATTTAAATAATATAAAAAAAATGGTTACTGATTCCGCTGTTATTTGCGTGTTTTTATTTACATTTGAAGCTTTGAAAAAAGTTATATGAAAACAACAGCTATTGAGAGTGTTTAACACTAAGTGACAAAATAATTTGTTCCTTTCATAGGCTTATGATATTACCTGACACTACAATATTTGTCCTGTGTAGCAATCGAACCCAAGACCTCAGGAGCCGAGTGTACATATACAGACCTCCAAACCCTATCGGTCTTCAAAATGGGGTTACTTATAATGACAAGTTTATCAAGTGAATGCATAGGCACTATACCTGAGACTTTTTTTGCTGTTATTGGTAGTCGCCAATCAAGTTGACTTAACGTTCTGGACTTCAAAAGGCACTTTATTCTCAATGAGTATTCAACAAATTGTGTATTCAGTATTATTATCCGGGATTGAAAAACTACAGTCGTGATAAGCAGCCATTACAAAAAGTACTTTCGTTAAGCATTTATCTGTCTATTTGATGGTAAAGTAAGGAGCAAAAGAAATAATAATTTTATCTTCTACAAGCTTTCTTACCTAACTGAGACTGGGTAGTATATAAATAATATTTATGACACTTCGTGAACGTCAATTTCATGATGGTCGAGTAACGGTTCTGACGTGCCGGTTTGGAAATCGATGTCAGACCACTATAACTATAAATAACAAAATATTTGTGGTAGTAAAATTTTATGTAAGAAGTGTTCCAACATAACGAGGCACATCAATATAGCGAGTACTTTGCTCGCGAATAGATCTCATAGCTCTTAGTGCGATGAAACTTAGGAATTCATTATTTATTCATCATTTTTTATTGTGATTACAAACTAGAACCAGAACTTCCACGCGTTCTTGTTTATATGACTTATATGTCAATAGTTCAGCTTATTAACGACTGCTACTAACTAAATGGATATACTCTTTATTGACCAAATAACTTCAAAACTAAAGATTACAATATTGTAAAAGCCAATCTAGGCTGTCTTATCAATCTCTTCCAGACAACCCGACGCAAATAATAGAATAGGAAAGCAGTTATTAATATATAAGCTAGCAGAAAAGTCTTTATTTTTTTTCCAACGAACCTATGAATATAACCCGTCAAGTATACTTACTATCACCGTATATGATTGTCAAAGCCTTATTCGAGGGCTTGTAGTACTTATAGCAGGACCCCACACCCATGTCTCCGCACTGGGTTAATTCCGGAGCACTTGAGAACGTGACTCAAAAGTGTCGTTTGCCCAAAGCAGAAGCCTGCTACGAGAAGAAGGTGGTAAGAAACTCGATAAGGTCTCCCGCCAGATAAGTCAGTGCTTGAACCTTAGTTTGTGAAGAACGGCCGGTGTCAAGTAGTGGAACTTTAATGACCAGTGATGATAAACTTTTGCCAATACGTCAATTTTAATATGTCAATTTATAGCTGAATGAATAAGAAAAACTTACTTGCCACAAAATAAAATGAAAAAGAGCAATAAATTGTTACATTACGTAACAGTGCCAATTCCCACACAAAAGCTAGTGAAAATTACATTTTAAAAATAAAGTAACAGTAACTCGTTACCTGCGAATAGTGAAAATAAAAGTAAAGTAAAAACTCGCTCATGAACGAACTCGCTGGGGATCCAACTCGTAAATTCGGAAAAAGGAAAATGATCTCAAAATGCTGTTTGTATGCAGCGAGGATTAATCAGACAAAAAGCCTCACTTTCTCTCTTTACTATAACGAAAAATTCTTAGTTTCAATTTGTTAAAGGCTTTAGACAAATAGTAGCTGACAACTCGACATATTGTTGATAATTGAGTAAAGAAGTGATATAATAAACTTTATTTAATAAAGTTATTGTTGTTTACAAACAGAATATCTACTCATATTATAAATGCGATAGTTTGTGTTGTGGTGTTTGTTGGTTACACTTTCACGCAAAGAGTGAACGGATTTAGATAAAGTTAGTCACGCAGCCAGTTTTTAACCTATTTTAACATTTAGATACTATTTATTCCGGTGTTCCTACGAGAACGAGGTTTGGTAACTCCGCGGGGAGGCGCTTATATTATTATTATATGAAAAGTCTATGTTGTTTCAATAAATAATTATATTAGGTCGGGGAAAAAGTCTTTTCGCATAACGTAGGTATAAACTTGTTATAAAATTTTTTTGACTGTACTATTTGTGTCTGGCTGGTTTTGGTAACATTAAAAAGGTTCCATTATAAAGAAAAGAAAAAAATAAAAAAAGTTGTTTCCCGCTATTTTTCATTTGTTTTTCTCTCCGTTAAAATGAGTGAATCTAATGAAGAAATTCGATACATTTTAAAATTTTATTATAAAAAAGGCAAAAATGCAACTCAAGCAGTGAAAAAAATTTGTGATGTTTATGGACCTGATGCAGTGTCAGTAAGAGTAGCACAAATTTGGTTCAAACGTTTTCAGTCCGGAAATTTTGATATTAAAGATGCACCTCGCTCTGGTCGCCCTGTTACGAATAAAATGGACGCCATTTTTGAAAGAGTGGAGTAAGATCGGCATATTAGTAGTTACGATGTAGCTGAAGAACTGGGAATTGACCACAAAACAGTTTTGACCCATTTGAAAAAAGCTGGTTATACAAAAAAGCTCGATATTTGGGTGCCACACGAGCTCACTCAAAGAAACTTAATGAACCGTGTACTCATTTGCGATTCATTATTGAGACGTAATGAAACCGAGCCGTTTTTGAAGAGATTGATAACTGGCGATGAAAAGTGGATCACGTACGACAAGAACGTGCGAAAAAGGTCTTGGTCGAAAGTTGGCCAGGCTTCACAGACTGTGGCCAAACCTATTTTTTTTTTTTTTGTTTTACGTCGGTAACAAAATGCATTTACGCACTGCCTTCCGGCCAAAGGGGGACCGAAAGGGGGTGTGGGACTCACCACCGGCAGACACGACCGCCGGCAGCAATACCCACTGAAAATCTTCCGACGACGCCCGCCGCTTGTTGAGAAAGAGGCGGGGGCCAGTACCTGGGTTGCAGCTTCTGACACCCCGCCTGCGGCCAACGTCCCCCGGACCAAAACCGGGAGGACCTCCTCAGAGAGGCGCAGTGGACGCGCCCCTCCTACCTCCCCTGCGACCATAGCGTGTGTGGCCGACTTCCCGGAGGGTCCATGGTTAGACAGCAGGGGCCCCCTGCCCCCGCTGCCCAGACCCTCCTGGCGCTGCTGAGTGGGCCCTCCTGGCCTACCCGCAGCGCCCTTCATAGGTCCCTCTTAGTTTCCCCCCCGGTAGTCAGTACTAAGGGCACCCAGAGTCGTCGGTCTCTGGGTGTTACCTTTTCCCTAGCGCCTCCTGCGCCCTACCGGGAGGTACTCAGCCCCCCCACCACGACAAGGTGGAGACCAGTCGGGGGGGAGACTGTGGCCAAACCTGGCCTAACATGAAATAAGGTGATGCTGTGTGTATGGTGGGATTGGAAGGGCATTGTTTATTATGAGCTTTTACCGCCCGGCAAAACCATCGATTCTGATCTTTACTGCCAGCAACTGATGAGATTAAAGGAAGCAGTCGAGAGAAAACGGCCGGAATTGATCAACAGGAAGGGTGTGGTCTTTCATCACGATAACGCTAGACCACACACATCTTTAGCCACTCAGCAAAAATTAAGAGAGTTCGACTGGGAGGTCCTAGTGTATCCACCATATAGCCCTGACCTTGCGCCTTCAGATTTTCACCTGTTTCGGTCTCTGCAGAATTCTTTAGGTTCTGTAAGGTTGACCTCAAGAGAGTACTGCCAAAACTATTTGTCCCGTTTTTTTGATCAGAAGTCCCAAAGTTTCTACAGTAACGGGATAATGTCTCTGCCCACAAAATGGCAGAAAGTTATTCAACAAAACGGTACATATATATTGTAAATAAATGTAAATAAACTTTGAAAAAAATGTCTTGACTTTTCATACAAAAATACGAAAAGACTTTTTCCCCAACCTATTATTATATTAGTAGTAACTTGGTAGCAAACATTGTAAAGGTAGTTGTCATTAAGGTTTGCTATTATCCGTCAATTATCAGACCAATATTATTTTGGTTGGGGCTGTTACTTCAAATAACCCTCAAATATTGCAGCAATTTATCTAGGTATTTATTGTGACTAGAATTCCTTTATTAAAATAGATTTTACATACTTTATGATTACTTACACAATATGAAATGACAAAAAAATTATAAGAAAATTTTCTTGGAGATAATATACATTTGATAATAGTCGGTAAAGAACCAGAACAACGAATTGTGAATACATTTAGTCAGCGTGTGAAAAGACATAATAAATTTATTTCAATTACATAGTAGTGGAAGAAATAAATGAATATCACAGCGCTACATTCGTACAATCAGTTCATTAATCGATCCCGCTTTAACCTAATGTGAACCTTTATTCCTCCAATCTGGCTCGAAGCCAGTACCAAACCTTGAGCACTAGGTGATCAGACAAAATATCCAAACGGGCGAGCAGTGCCCTGGCGACACGGAGGCGCCTCTTAAAACCCCGCCTAATTAAACGAAATACGAATGAAAACGAAACTCCAATGTTTTCATTCCATTTACCATTTCATGCTCCCCGCTCTAGCCGGGCCGTGAACGGTCGTATGCAAAATGTATTACAATGCAATGTTTCAAAACTGGCAGCCACAGTTATGAATTAAGAGGGAACGAGGACTATTAAAATGATATTTCCATTACTAAACCTTTTATTGTTTGAACTGCCGGGTAGGCCCAAAGCGTGTGAATGTATTCATTAAATCCTGCAATTTGCTTAGTTATTTTGTGTCACTTTTATTAAGTTAGTGAAATTCATCTCTGAATCTTTTAATTCACGGTAGTAATACGAGACAAATTGTTTCAGTTGACAGATAAGCTTGGTAGGTTTCCGTGTGTAAAGATAAAGCTAGTATGAATATTTGTTATGTTTTCGTTTTAAATAAATGTTATATAAAATATGAAAATATTGTACAGAGAAATATCTTATTTTGGTTTTATTTTCGAGGTATAGAATCTTAAAAGTACTAAACCCTTGCAACGTTGCAACTGACACTTTTGTAAAATATACAAAATATTTTAAATACTACATATGAGTAGAGAATATGATAAAAAACTCATATTTTCTAAAATATGATTATGAAATGTATAAATAAAATGTATAAATGAAATGTATAAATGAAATGTTAAAAGCGGGATAAAAGAGCACGGCTTTATGGCTGAATTATAAACCAAAATCGGTGCCGTAAGTGTTCTTACACGAGCAAGTGTGTGTTGAAATTTTAATTTCAATTCAAGTGGCCCCACCGTGAACAATTCATTAATGGAATCGCAGCGGGTATACGGTTTTGTAAAATTTGTATGTCTACCTAGTACCCATTTTATAAACTGATATTTATTTTTAGTATAGGGTCAGAAGACTATTTTACCAAGATAAAATTGTGACTCTCACAGAGCTTGCATTGTGGATTATTAACTGAAAATCTGATGGGATAGGAGCCCCGTGTATAGTGGGACAATAATGAGCAAAATAAAGATGATAAAACCATTTTGAAACTGAATTATTTATCTAATACTAAAACGAGATACAGAATCACGATCATACTAAAGTTAGTCGTTAAAAAGTATCGAAAAATGATAAGATTTAAATAATATTACCCCGGCGACCACTTTCTAGCCGAGCCTGCGATTCACTATACCAAATCCCTGTTGTTGCTGTTTGAATGAGAAGAAATTTATTATCATTTCCCTTAGAAATTTCTCCCGGACTTGATGTATTGAAATTCCTCTACAATTCTAAATGTAGCCAGTTCATTTTTTCTGCAGTTTTGCCGCGTTGTGTTTTCCAAAATTTGTATCAAATAAATTAAATAAAAAAATGATAGTCGTTAGCTTTGGGAGTTCTTGCGCATAATGCGATCCCACCGAGCGAAGTTCGAAAAGTCATTTGCGCGATTATCTGTCTCGCGGAGCACATCACGGGCGGGCATTGTATGTAAATTGAATTAATGACGCTGCACTCGACCCCACTCGATGCCGACGAATCGCTGTGAACGATTTATTCGAATGATTCTCATTGAGTAGCGGCTATTTCAAATCCAGGTACGAAATGTTGTTCGATAGCGGAAGCGAGCGATTTGTGTACATACATGTTTGCCAATCTGATGAAGGAGCTTGGGTATTTCAACACTGTTATATTTCTATAGTTTGTGATATAAGATGTGAGTATTACTTTAGCTGCTATTTATGCAAGGTTGCATCATCATCACAGCCTGTCAAGTTCCCATCACTGAGCACAGGCATCCCATCACAAACCTAAGATTAGAGGGTATTGCAGCGCTGAAAATGTCTATCGAGTTGTCTACCCATGTCAAGACTATATTCTTGTTAAGATGCAGTGACCTCATTGAATCTAGAAAGCGAGTTTTAAAATAACTTGTAAGCATTTAAAATAGCAAGTCGTCGAAACGCAGAAAATGGCAAAAATAGATGCTTCAAGATCCTAGTCAACAAACAAATTAAAATAATATATAAGCAGAAAAATGTAAATATTACCAAGAATATTCTACAGCTATTCCATTTCGCAGCGCCCGTAAGATAGTGGTCAGCGAATCCCTCGTCTCCGGGGAGGACCCTCCTAAATCCCACCAGTTTACGTGGCGAGGGCTCCTATTAAGATTATGAAATTATGAAGCCGGCCACTTTAGCAGATTTATTCAGTTAATTCAGTTGATTTAAAGCCGTATCAATCGAGGTCGGGGTTGGAAACTCGCATTTAATCGCATACGTAATGGGTATGTAAATGAGGCAATAGACTATACGTTAATAAATATTAATGATATACTAGTATATCAAACTTATAACAGTTCTTAATTTTTGATAAATGAATTTTTTATGGTTGTATGGGGATTCTACTAAGATCTTAAGATCCCAAGCCAACCTCATCAGCAAGTGGTTTAACTGCCTGCCGTAAAACGGACGAGGCTCTGGCAATCACAAATGTTTCCGGTAAGCGGCAATAGGCTCCCCACCTATTACGTGGGACCAACATTATAACTGGCGAAATGTGGGAGTCTAATATGCCTTTGGCAAAAAGGCGTGATTGTATGTATTATTTTTCAATTCACATTATTTATATTTTTTTTCTTCATAGAATGTTTTGATTAATATTTATTTATTGCTTTGGACAATTCAAAATAATTGGACGGTAGTGCAAAGGTATTTTATTTTTGTATGGTAATTATTATGAAAAAGATATTAAAAAAATCAAATCAATCTTTCTGTTACCGATGCTAACATAACTGAGCACGGAATATATAAATCAATTTTTTAGTTCGAGCCGATGGTCTGAGAGTAGCTTAGCTTAGTGTAAATTGTGTTTTTCTAGCTTGAGTTTTTATTAGTTTTGACCTAAAGAACCTATTAATAACATTTATATATCAAAGGGTAAAATCCAAGCCGCGAGGAGAAAATTCGACTATAAAATCAAGGAGGTCTAGGTAGTTAACAGCTGCGTCCTGGTATCCGTTTAGCAAACTTCACATGTAAATAAAATTACCACTGAATGGAATCGAATACACTGTCAGTGTGACGAAAGAATGGTTAATATGTTTTTAGAAAAAGGTACCAATTTAGTAGCACAACATTCTGCCAGTGCTGCTAATTATTGGTACTAACTACCAACCAGCCTACTACCATGCGACGTCGGTGGAATATTATTCTACTTATCAGTACCATTTTCACAACAGCAAAAGTAATTTTAATGTAATCCATTTAACTTGACCTCCGTTCCTTCCAAGCCGACGTACTTTCAAATTAATATCTTCGCATATAACGCACTTAAATTTTCCTAATTTAATAGCAAAAATTATATAAAGAGCCTTTCAAGCTTTTCTTGCGACTTTTTTGGATATTTCAACAGTAATGTCTTAAGTGAGCTCGAATCTAAATGTAACATTATTTTATTTTATATTTCAAAAAGCCTTTGATAACATCCATATTTATTAAAACTATATCGCACAAAAAAATACAATAGGTGTGCTTTAAGTCATTTTTTATCAGTTAACATTTGGGCTAGCAGAAAAGTATGGGGCAGTACGAACAAGGAAACATAATTATAGACTTACATATAATTAGATATGTATTATTTATAAACTACATATTCACATACACAAAATTAATTATGATATAAAAAATAAGCTTTTTACTATGAGTTACAGACATAAGCTATACGCAATTTTATATACGAATTTTTTTTAGTCACATACTACTTTTAACATAATTATTTAGCCCTTATTAATTAAATCGAACAAAGATTGTGCAAATAAACAATGAATAATTGAGAACTTACCCTTCACATATTTTTGCAGTCTACATTACCGCAAGGGTAAACAATATAATAGAAATAAAAGCTATTCGTACTACAATAAACCAATTAATAAATTTATTTATTTATTGACCCATGGTATAACTTCATATGTTTGAAACTTAAAAGTCAAACCAATTTTGGTATATTTTGAAGAGATAGATAGATTTTGAAATAAATGCACACTATATTTTATACAGTTTACAAAATTTGCACAGTTCCTTTATGTCAATTAGACAAAGTAGCGAGCAGTCGCTTGTATCTTCTATTTAAATTCAAAAGCCGAAGCGAAAATCAAACACGGCGAGAAAGGCCTAGTGGGCTAATTCCTAAAATCGTCTTCACAAATTGCAATTTTCTTTCGCCCTTAAAGCGGCCATTCATTCTCTGATAAGGATCTTTCTTCTCATTCCTTTCCTTTGTGAACATGGAGTGTTCCTTCAGCTGATTACTTAGCGCCCTAGAGGGGGGTTTGGTATAGTGAATCGCAGGCTCGGCTAGAAAGTGGTCGCCGGGGTAATATTATTTAAATCTTATCTTTTTTCGATACTTTTTAACGACTAGCTTAAGTATGATCATGGTTCTGTATCTCGTGTTAGTATTAGATAAATAACTCTGTTTCAAAATGGTTTTATCATCTTTAATTTGCTCATTATTGTCCCACTATACACAGGGTCCTCTCACATCCGAGTTTCAGTTAATAATCCACAAGCTTTGTGAGGGTCACAAAATTATAGAAGTTTTCTTTGATTAATTTGATCTATATTGTTATTCTAATGTACATAAACTATTTGTAACGGAAATATATACACAGAATAAGTAAATAACCAACCCGTCGATGTCTGTACAACGAAACCTTAATACAATCATAATAGGTGGAGTTATTAAATTAAAATAAGAAAAGTGAGCAAAATTGTTGGTTTAAAGTCTGTAAAATACGATATTTTATTTGATAATGCTGTCGACCTCAACTTTCGACACCCGATTCCAGTTGAGTTTGAATTTTATTCAACGAATTTGAGAAGCTGAGAATGTAAAATATTAATATTAGACTAATATTATTACTCAGAATCAACTCTCTCACTATATTCCATTGGTTTTTGCGTTATTGCCATAATGTAACATTAATCTGTAAGCTCATAGTAATTTTATTTTCTCTTATAGGAATCATACTTAATGCTTATTACTTTACAAAATAGGTGTTTGTTTGTAGTTTATCTCCATAAAATCGCTTAAATAAAAATGATATAAAAGGCGAACTTAATGCTAGAAAACAACATTTGAGTTAGCGATCAGTAATTAGTAATGAAAATACTCAAAAACCACCGAAATGATTTCAGAAATGATTTTACCAATAGAATGCTATACCTACTTCTAGGAAAAAACAGTAATCTATATAAAAACTTCAATAATTTAGCCCAAGGTGTCATGAAATTATAATGCTAAAAATAATGTTTAAGCGGACCGTAAGGACACAACTTTGCTCCGCTCGGGCGATGATGAGTATTTTTCCTTAAATTAATAGGGAGCAAACCATGGGCACAGCTAGTGTTTCAAATATATGAATAACCAAATGATGTAGGTTTCTACTATGTGAAAGCAATAAAGGTTCCTTTTATTTGTTACCGACTTCATACTAATTATATTCTACTCAATTTCCGACAGACGGCGACTGTAGCAAATTAAATCATACACTACTCGTAGTAATTATTAGTTACTCAACATTGATTTGTATAAAACTTACAACATTTTAAGTGTCTAAAATAATAAAGGATAACAACTACTCGGAATGATAATACGTTCTTGTGTTCCGTTATGAATATTTATTACAGCACATTGTTTTATTCATAACTAAGTTTCCGGATAAGGGGACAAAGTGCGTAAGACAAGATTAATGTTGCAAGGCATATTTTGATAATGCATTTTATACTGCCGTCTAGGTTGACCGATTGCATTTTGTTTATGAGCAAACGAGCGAAGTTAACAGCAACGTAAATCCCTAAGAAATGATTCTTAAGAAACCACGACCTCACAATTTCTAACCACCGTTAATATGTATGTAGGAACAGTTTGTTGATGCAGTCAGTAAGCGGTTGTGAATAATAGATCGCGTGCCGACAGTGCGAGTGCCGGAGTGGCGACCTTTTGGCGCCGGCCGTGTCAACGGCACTGCGCGGCGCACTGCGGCAGCGGGCCCATTAGGCCTGTCCTAATGAAACTTGGATTACGTATTACAACTTATTTAGCTTCATTTACCGTAGGCTCTTATAAATAAGCCTTTGACTCGGCAAGCAACAAGTTTCCATATTTTATGTATTTTTTAAAAATTTCATATGTATTTATGGATAAGTGAATAAAAGTTCATTCGGTAAAAAGTTTAACTTTTTAGCCTCGACCCAGGTAGCATAAAGTTCAAATTTTGCCAATGCTTACAAGTCGTGAGCTTACTACGAGGTATTATTATTATTGTTGTTGTTGTAAATAAGTACTCTAAATAAGAGCGTGGCATGCCACAGCTTTATACAAACTCAGTTAATGTGTGTGTAATTAGGTACTTAGGTAGGTTAATGCAATCGGTAGGAGGTCTTTACTAATGGGTTACGTACCGTATAGTGCCAACAGTGCAAGTGCCGGAGTGGCGACCTTCTGGCGCCGGCAGTATCAACAGCACTGCGCGACGCACTGCGTAGTCGGCCATTAGGCCTGTCCTAATGAAAGTTGAATTAAGAAACTATTTTGTTTGAGCTACATAATAATTACAATACAATCATACAAACCATACCAAAAAAGTGGTGTAATTATTTAATTTAAAAAAATGCAGTCCTAGCATAAGAAAAATTAAATACACTAAAATTTATAGTTTATATTCCGTGTTCTGTTGAATTTGAAAACAATATAAGTGATCTATGTAAAATAGGTAGAAAATATTTCGTGTTTACGTTTCGTAGCTCGTTGTTAGCTTAAGAGTGGGACTCTTCTTGTGCTATAGGTAGGTACTATAGGTAGGTACTATAGGAAGGTACTATAGGTAGGTATTATAGGTAGGTACTATAGGTAGGTACTATAGGTAGGTACTATAGGTAGGTACTATAGGTAGGTACTATAGGTAGGTACTATAGGTAGGTACTATAGGTAGGTACTATAGGTAGGTACTATAGGTAAGTACTATAGGTAGGTACTATAGGTAGGTACTATAGGTAGGTACTATAGGAAGGTACTATAGGTAGGTACTATAGGTAGGTACTATAGGTAGGTACTATAGGTAGGTACTATAGGTAGGTACTATAGGTAGGTACTATAGGTAGGTACTATAGGTAGGTACTATAGGTAGGTACTATAGGTAGGTACTATAGGTAGGTACTATAGGTAGGTACTATAGGTAGGTACTATAGGTAGGTACTATAGGTAGGTACTATAGGTAGGTACTATAGGTAGGCACTATAGGTAGGTACTATAGGTAGGTACTATAGGTGGGTACTATAGGTATGACAAGTGTTAACAGATAAACAGGCTCCGTGTTATAACTGAAATTAAGCCAAATCTGGTTAGACCAATAAGCAGACCCTAGGCCCTAAGCGTAGGTCTAGAGCACAATCGAGATAATGCTAGGATCATAGAAATCTAAATAATAAGAGACAAGACATTGGAACACAAGTCGCCAATTTGAAAACTTAGCTTCGAGATTGACGTTGCTGTCATTCACTACGGACTACAAGTTATTCTTGAACACAGTACTTAAACATTGATTGTTTGTAGTGTGGTACGATTCAGAAATAGCGAACGCAATTGGCAATGGTCGTGCTAGTTCTGGATACAGTGATGCCATACGATACCAGTACGCCCCAGCGATTTGCGCGTACATCACTTCTATTGTTAAATTATTTAAAAATTATATGGCTAGGATGATGAATAGGGTTTTCAATTTAGTTGTATTTTATTATTCAATTATTTCTTCACAGAGCACAACCATTTTGAAAAATGCTTCGTTATAGTATAAGTAAGTATTGGTAAAGCTTGGCCTCATTTTATAAAAATAAAGTCAGACAGAAGTAATCCAGATCTGATGATAAAATCCATGGAGAAACTTTATGAATTTGTGTTAATTCATACATACATATAGGTGTGGCACCTGCAAGTGAGGCCGATTATGCGCAAGGGTCTAGCGGACACTACAGTTCCCGGTAAGCGGCAATAGGCTCTCCACCTATTACTATTTCGTGAGACCAAAATATAATTGGCTAAATGTGGGCGTTAATTATATGCCTTCTGCCTACTCTTCGGGAAACAGGCCTGATAGTAGGTATGTATATATACATATTATCATCATACCATACGCCCACATTTCGCCAGTTGTAATGTTGGTCCCACGTACTAGGTAGCGACCCATTGCCGCTTATTTCATCAAATTTATATAAAGTATTTTTGTTGTAAATTGTACAGAGAGACAAAGTAGTTTTAGCGTCGGGGGTTATCGTAAAATGATGTCTGCATCGACCTAAGTCGCAACCATTTCATGCCAACAATGCATTAAAAGTTATTTCTTTACTAATTGATCATTTATTACAGTCTTTATAACTCCTAATGTCTTTTTCTAAGTCACTTTTGCCTCGAAACTTTTGTTCCATCATTTTAGAAAAGTTTGCGTGTCGTTGTTTAGTTTTCTTCTATTTTTTATTAGGATTGTAGGCTATCTGGGCACCTTGTGTACAGCGAAACAAGCTTGTATTTTTACTGCGAGAAACTTGTAGCGGTGTTCTTCATCGCATTTTATTTTTATTATGTTTAAAACTTGGAGAAGTATGCGGTTCATTTTACTACTTAAATTATAGCATAAAACTTTTCACGTTTCAAAGGACATCGCTTCATAGTTGTCATTTACTAATGCTACAGCTTTGTAAGAAAATAAGAAATATTTTTTTACAATGTCTTTCATACGTCACTCCCTCGGTTCTATGAAGTCAGAAATTTTATTGAGAACATAGCGTTAAATTCATTTAGTAAAGGGCTCGTAGCTCCGCGGCGCTCGGTGGTCGGAAATGATCACCGAAGTAAAGCAGAGTTTTCAAAGGTGTCCTATAGAGCACTGCCTTGCTTCGGAAGGCTTATTAAGCCTTTGGTCCCAGTTATCACTAAATGTGATAGTCAATAAGCCATGTTGTTGGGCGGCTTCAAAAAATCTAACAGCAGGACGCCATACCCCTGCCTCCACCAATCCGCACTGGGTCCGCGTGTTGGAATATGACCCAATACCCTTGCACCTTAGTATATAAGAGGAGGCTCGTGCTCAGTAGGACTAGGAAAAAAATACCTATCCATATTGCTATCTATTAACCATTTTTTATACTATTAAAACGTTAATATGAGTCATATAGAATCATAATTGGCAATCAGCACTTAAGATTGAATTTGCAGATTGCCGCCTTTGATTCTATACGACTCATATATTTCTATTTATGCGGTAGGTACTCGATAAGCTAGGGAGGCTTTAAAAATTATAACATCCGAACGACATACTCCTGTGTTAAGGGTCCGCGTGGTGAAGTATGCCCCGAATCGCTTTTATCTTGGTTCGTGAGAAGATACCTGAGCTCAGTTAAAATATTAATAGGTTGAAATGATTATTTGGAGATACTCTTTTGGTACATTCTGTTTTTTTCAAACTCATTTTTATGCCGTGTGTTTCGGCCCATAATAGTCATCATCTCACGGAGATCGTAAGAGTCGATGAAGAAAAGTTCTGCCGGGTGTTGGGCAGCAGCGTCATCCTGCGTACTGGCTTGAACTGCGATCACCAACGCTGCCTGCCTAGCGGGGTGATTATGAGCTGATATATAGATAGTAGATAATAAATGTTTATTCTCACCATAGTTTTACAATGTAGCCTTAAAATTAAGCAATCTACCAATCTAATAAAAATTAAAATACATTTGACAAGTACAAACAATGTAGGTAGTTGAAAATAGTTTACATACTAGAATGGTATCTTATATTGGCACAGTGTAGTAAAAGAACACAGTATGAAAAGAATTGCGGGCTAATACTTGAATTAAGAAAATCCTGTAGCTCACACTATTAATCCTCCAGGAAAGAATATCATGGCGGACTAATACTTGAATTAAGAAAATCCTGTAGCTCACACTATTAATCCTCCACTTAATCATGATCACAATAACAATTATTTCTTCTAGTCTAAGTGTTTTTTCAATTAGTTTTTACAAAAAAAAAATAATAATAATATGTTTAACCGTTCTCTATAACGAATACGCTGTTTGCTTAGTTTGTGGCTAGATGGCGTTGTATGTAGCCGCAAACCGGAAAACTGAAGGGCTCCAAATAGTATAATATAACATAAATAAAAAAATTAATATTTTCTGATAATTGAACCAATTATTTAGTTCCAAGATAAGTATCAGTAAGAACTTGTGTTATGGATACTAAATAACGGATAAATATACATAAATACTTTTTTTTTTTTTGTAAATACATACTTAATACAGATAGGAAAACACCTACATTTAATGTATTTAGATGATTCCGCAAGGCGAATAATGACATTGGAATTTAAAAGTTTGTTCATACCAGTTTCTACGATGAAGAAGGAAGGTCAAATGGTACAAGGCGACTAGAAAATTGGGTCCTCGTCCAGTGTCAATGTGGGCCCAGAGCAAAAGGCTAGCTTGCCACCTTTCGCCATTTGAACCGTTTCATCTAGCTATTCTTTTGCTACGACTAAACTTTGCTGCGAATATCCTCAAAGCCCTTTTAAATAGTTGTAGGGGGATTTTTGTCTACTCCAAATGGAAGTTACTGTTTGTAAGATTTTGTATGTAGAATAGAATAGAATTTTTTGGTTTGTTAAACATAGGTATTTTACATTAAGGTGTTGCATACTAAATATGTACGCTATGGTTTGTCGTTGAGACATACAAACATTAACAAAGAATATTAGACTAATTAAAATTAAAGTAATGTCTTATCATCTAGCAACTCATCTACTTGGTAATAACGGTACTTGGTATGTAAGACATAGATGTAAATTTGTGTATAATACAGGATCAAATTGCAATAAATGAAATTACATAAGTAATTAAGGCTTGAAGGGAAATGCAAAACCACTAAGGTTATAAAATTCATTTCAAAAGGAGTAGCTGAATTCTCAAGGTGAACTGGAATCCTATCAGTATTCAAAGTACGCAAAGTTATAATTTCTGAACACAAAACAGACGGCAGCGAGAAAATGGATGCATATTAACAAATCCGTCAGGTATCCGTTACTCATAAAGGCCTCTCTCATTTTCTTTAAGAGCCTTATTACAAATAGCGCTGGATTTTTGTAAAGGCTTTTATAAGCATTAATAAGTAACCTTAGTGAAATTAAGCGCAGAAGATGCGTTAAGAATCGACTGTCGGCGAGTTTTCGATTATATACAAACATTCACGCCTGTTAAGAGGTAGGCAAAGGCATATTATACGCCCACACTTCGCCAATGTTCGCCAGAGCCTCGTCCGATGTTCGGCAGGTGCACCACTTGCAGGTGAGGTTGGCTTGGGCTCCTTAGGTCTACACAGTATTGCATTTGGCAGTTTGTTCGCATAGGCAATCGATTTCGACGCAGCCTCAGAATTTTTTACTGTTAGTAAATAATAATAGGCTGGCATCTAAAGGAATGAGCAATGTGAGTATAGCTTAGCTGCTACATTGATATAATAAGCTGCTATAACAGTACAATGAAAACTTATCTTACTATAAAAATATGAAGTTAGTGTCTACTTTTTTAATTCTATATTTCTTGAACTGCTAGTAACTCCACTATAGTTGTGATCGGAAAATATCATAGTAGTTAAGGAGAATTGGCAGATGTCATTCCTTGGATGCTTGACAGTTTAATATAGGAAGATAAACATTGCCGGCATCTCTTACCTCGCTTCTAACTCCTAAGCCTAGCAAAGCTTGATCTATGTGTATGAGAAATCGAGTAAAAATCTGATTCCGGAACCCCTATATTTCTTCTGCATAGGTAAATGACCCCCTGAGAGAGTATAGATGTCTCTTCAGTCGTCAATACGATTCCCTAGATTGGAGCATACACTCGTTATTTATTATTTATAAGGCCTGAAACAAAAACGCGTGAAGTTCATAATAAGTCTCTTTAATAAAAAGAAATGGAAAAGTTCCCGTCCGCTCATCGAATGAAAAAGTTATTAGACGTGATGATACTGCGAACACAGTGGCGCCATCTTCCCTCAGAACTAATTACTAACTCGTGGAACTTTCTTAAAACACTAAAATATTTTGCTAAAAACGTCACCTCGACACGTGGTGAGAATAACAAATAATCTAACCGACGGGGCTCATTTACAAACATAAATTAACTAGAATTGTTAATTTGTTTGGAGGTATTACAAGTTTGGTGGAGTTTATTCATGAATGTTTTATTAATTTTTGGTTTGTCTGGGATAATTTATTTATAAGAAAATAAATGGATGCTTTCTTAGTAATTTAAGTTTATTTGTTTTTTTTTATTTGTTTGGCAAATATTTTTTTTTCTTAAAACTAAAGTAAATTAATATACAAATAAAAATGAAGTTTCCTAACTAAATATATCCGACTCCATTATAAAAGTAGTATATTTAACTATCGAACCAACTAGTTTTGAAGCTAAAAACGGGTGTACCGAGTTCTATACCATACCACACCAATCGTGTAGTGTTATTGGAAAATCCAATATTTACCTTTGTAATCGAAAAGCTATGAATAATAATACAATAAGACAAACTCCCACCGCAAATACTTCCCGCGATGCGTGTGTTTTTTATCAGATTTTTCTTGTGATAATTAGGACCATTTTCCTTATTATTAATGTAAACTATACAACAATATTTAAGTATGTATTAACAGAAAAATTTAAGAATGTAAGTTGTTTATCCGTTATTTAGTATCCATAACACAAGTTTTTAATAATACTTATCTTGGAACTAAATAATTGGTGTGATTGTAGGAGAATATATTTTTTTTAAATGAAATACATAGGCACATTACTAGTAATAGATAGTACGTTTACGTTAATGATATTCAAAATGATAACCAAATAACTATAAAAAGCATACTCCTATTGCAAACTCCTTCCCGCGATGCGTACACTTTTTTCAAATGAAATAGGAAACGAGACCACTTTCAGGGCCAAAATGAAACCTTCCAGCTCAATAGTGGTTATTGGCCACTTGCACGGCGGCATAACGCTCCAACGCAATATCCTCGGGCACAACTACCCTCGCTACCTACTTCACTCTAGACATTGGAATTAACTACTTATTGGAGAAACAAAACGCCGACCGATACCGATTTGAGGCTTTTAATATTTCCTTGAAAGCACCGTTTTCTATGACTCATAAGGTATTTGTATTGGGGTTTCGTTTTTCTCAGGTTTTATTTATCGTAATAGGTATGTAATAGGTAACTGAAGTGGCTGTCTGGTCAAATCAGACGTAGGACCGATAAAATCCAGCTAGGTTCTAAAAGTACATAAGCATATGAACTGTCGCATTCATACATACTCGCATCGAAAAATACTAGTATGCATACAAAAATTTGTTTTAGTGAGGGAATCATTCGCATGGCCTTAGCTTCTGAGAGCAGTTTCGTAAAGTTCATACCTTAAATACAACATAGAATATTCTTATGAAATTAATAGCCCCTTGTTTTAGTGGTTTTATACGTATCTTCCAATATTTTATTTGTGTACTAAAATCTATATTTTTATAATAGAAGAACTGAAATGTATGTACGCGCATGATATTTTTTTACATTGTTTTCGATATGGTCGGGGCAAGGTTTATATATATAAAAAAATTAAAAAATAGTCAGGATTCATGGCGACACGAAGGGTGCCGGGTCAGCTAGTATTAAATAATATTGAAAAAAAATATTATTGATGAATCCCTGGAGATGACCACATAAACGATGTTGCAGGCGACAAGTTACAAAAGCTGGTAAGTAGACTGGCCAATGAATATGTACTACTGAAACATTAAGTCATAGTAACTTTAAACGACACTTAAGTGTAACGATAGAACATTAATGATAACAATGGCCTCTTACTGCAGTTCTGCGTTCTCCTTTGAGCTAATGCTCGTATTCGCTAACCAAATAACTGGCATCGTAAAACGATAGTGCAGTCTGATAGGCCCTGAGTAAATGTGCGTCGGGTTTCCTTTGAACAGGCCCGCACTTAGAGGGCAGCTTGTATTCAATGTCATTTGAATGGAATTCAAATCTCCTTAGTTGAATTTCAGTAGGTGTATGCAATTTTAGATTGTTGTGGGTGTTAATGTTATGGTACGGTATACCTTTATATTATTGCCTTGAGTATGAATAGCCATCTATCGCTCAATAATCCTTCAAAAATTAATCAGGTTAGACGCGAACGTGCCAGTAAGTTTTGGTAAAGTATTTTCACGCTGTGCTCTGAGCCGTTAGGTTGATTTTAGAATGACTCGATATTAAAGCACTTTGAATCTGACAATAGTTAACTTATAGCTTAAATTCCATGCTTCACGTGTTCCACGAGTTCAACGATTTAGTCATCAGTAACTTTACTCTATAAATAAATAAAATAATAATAAGACAAGGCAATATTTTGGTCATTTCATTTCTGTACAGAAGTGTCAGGAGTTTGATATACTATCAATTTTTACATCAATAACGATCAAACCACTCTGCGAGGAGTTTCAAAAATCAACAAAAAGAACTCGCGTTGACACAAGATCGTGCGAGAATGCTCGCTCAATAAATAGGTTCAGTTCACACACACAATTTAATTTAACATCTAATTTTTTATTCAGAAATCACACATAGGCAAGCAGTTTTGCGACCAATGTTTTTGCTTCTGTTAAAACATCAACGAAAGGCACATACCCAATTCACATATGCAGCAACCATGCGGATGCAGTAAAAGGCATACCAACAAGAACCGAAGTGAGATTTGAACCGGTGTATGTATAAAATTGAAAAAACTATCGAAAATCTTATCTTTATGTCAGGGTATATAACGGTATCACATATATTTTTAAAAGACCCTTTAGTACCTCCCTGGGCTTAACTACGTTAAATAATTATTTATTTTCTTAGACGACCAAGCTCGATACATTCTGAGCAATAATATACGGACATTAAACTGCTTTCAATTGCATGTATAACAATAAATGCACTGTGACTGAGTGTGTATTCGACTATTATATATAACTAGCAGCGTCCAGCGGTTTCACTCGCATGGTTCCCGTTCTTGAGGGCCGATATTGGGATAAAAAGTGTTGCATGTGTTATCCTAGGACTGCAGCTACACACATATCAAGTTTCATCACAATCGGTCCAGTAGTTTTTACATGAAGTAGTAACAAACAAACACACTCACAAACTTTCGCATTTATAATATTAGTAGGATAACTTAAGAAAAATCCCCGAAACCCGCCAAATCATTAGTTAAGTCTCATATAAATCCGTTCAAACCTGAATACATTATTGCGTAATACAGGAGTATGATTTTTATTATTAAAAGTGTGTACTGGTGCATTAAACAATATAAAAATTAAAACTAAAAAAATACAAAAATATTTATATGATGCACCAAACTTACCCATCTCAGCATATGCTAGATGGTGCACCTTATGTCAAATATACTTAGTTGTCGTTATCATATTAATGTTACTAATATTTATAACCTTTATATATACCTAGTCATTCATGTATCTAAAATATCAATTATTGCCCTTATTTTGTGACTTAACCTCCACCATTTTTTTATTTATTTCAACTTTCTAACAAGTATAACATCGAATGCCTATTAAGTAATCCAAAGTAGATATTTCTTCCTTAGCTATATAAAGAACTGTTTTATTGACAATCTTCTGTCTCAAAATTACATACATACATAATATCACGCCTGTTTCCCCTAAGGGTAGGCAGAGGCATATTATACGCCCACATTTCGCCAAATATATTGTTGGTCCCACGTAATAGATGGCGAGCCTGAACTGTTATATTCGCCAAAGCCTCGTACGTTGTTCGGCAGGTGCACCACTTGCAGGTGAGGTATGCTTGGGTTCCTCAGATTTTGGTAAGAGCCCTATCTCTCTCACACTCTTGTCTAATAATTAGTACTTAGTTATTAAGTTTAAGCCTAAGCCAATACAATTATAAACCTTCTTAATGTAATTATGCACAATAATACATATTCCATTATTACGAAAGCATGATACTATCAATATTCTCCAACCTTCTTTGTTGGCATAGCATACAAAAATCTTGAAGTCCCGCGACACCATACGCACGTCGAAGAAAGAAAAAAACACTGTTTTAATAAAAGGAATGAGTAAATAAGATTTCGCCTCCGAAAAGAAGTTTGAAATGGAGCTCCCTCATTTACATATCAATCGGCATTACCTATATTTTCGTTAGGATCGCGCCGCATGCACGCCACGCAGGCCTATAGGAGTGGTCTAAACATTTTATTACATTCTACGCACGTAAAATATAATATCCCAGCCCACACTCCGACGTACACGTTACGAGCAAATATCTAAATGTAATTTCCATGCCTTGTCCCCGCAATGTTTTCCCAGAAAATATTAACATGGAAGGCAAGGGGCTGAATCTCTCCTAAGTAAGTTGCAAAAAATGTACGTGATTTTACTTCAAAGTCCCTTTTGTCTTTATGGAGGGAAGCCATAAAGGTACAGACGGCGAAATGGCACATACGAAAAAATTACGCCGCGTAATGATGATGTGCCCGCACTTCCCTTGAAAACAAAATATTTTCCCTCTATAAAGACAGAAAGGTGTGTTAGGTTTACAGCTATACTTGAAGAGTGCACGACAGACTCGCTACCTATCTGGTTTATTGCAAAACTTGGATGCGACGCGCCGGCTTGATGCACGCCCTTATTTTGATATGTTGGGATAGTACAGAAAGCTTATTCACTATAAACTTTAATATGAAAATTTCCTCTATTAGCCAACATTATACTGTTGTTAAAGTTTGTTTATGCTACAACGGGAGGTTCAACTAGAAGCTCTTAAATCGTAAAATAGAAAGCGTATGCAAGGATTTTTTATAATGTAACTCTAAGGTTATTTAATAAAAGGATAAATATTCTCTTACAATTACACCAATTATTTAGTTCCAAGATAAGTATCACTAAGAACTTGTGTTATGGATACTAAAGAACGGATGAACATACTTAAATACCTTTCTTTTGTATATACATACTTAAAATACATAGGAAAACAACCAGACCGGAACAAATATTCATGTTCTTGCACGCAAAGGTTTGTCCTGTGTGGGAATCGAACCCACGACCTTTAGAGTGAAGTGTAGGTATATATAAATAGTCACAATAAAGTTGTTTAAAATTTTTTTTAACTTGAGAATATGTATTACCTAATAAGTTTTAGTAAATTTCCTGATCTAAGAATAGTTTCCAAATTATTTTACACATAATACAAAATTATATTTAATTTGTAGAATAATGCGCTAAAGTTGACGTTAAATTGCATGTTACTTCAAAACATAATGTCTGATTATGCATAAGCTCAAGTTTTTTTGTTTGTATTCGTCGATCAACATTAAAAAAACCTAACTGTTGTATTTGTCAATATACATGTCGAAACTGATAGCATTGCAAATAAAAGGGAAATGTGATCACTTCGTACCACGGGAGGCCATTGACGGTGCCATGGGGAGGCGCCATGGGGCCCCTCTAATAAAGCACTTATGTCTAGTTATGTCGCCTAATGCACTGTTAGACGTAAATTTTGGTAACGACATAGTCTCTAAGTAAATCAACTATTAACTCTATTTGTCCTTAATTGAATAAGAATATTATCGCGCTTGCTTATGTTATAGAATAGAAGCGTCTCCTAGTTTCTCCGCCTCGTTGTTAAAGTTTATTTAACAATAACTATCTTCGGATGCCGTATGAAAAATTATTTGATAAAACAGTTCTATTTTGCAATCATAACTCATGTATATTTCATATAACTCTTATGATATAAACATTGTAGCACTAGCATATTCTTATTTTTTTTGTATCACATTGATATCGCCATTTGTACAACCTATTTTATATTTGAAAATTAGATAAATTTACGCAAAACAAGAACAAATATTCATGTTTATGCACACAAAGTTTGTCCTGTTTGGGAATCGAACCCACGACATTAGGAGGGAAGTTCGGGTAGACTCGCTACCACGCCATATCGGTCGACAATAAAAGTAAATATTTAATAAATATTATATTCAAATTATTATTTATTATATATTAAGATAGACTATATAATTATAAATTACTGCATAAGGATCTGCTGGCAATCTTTGGGTACCTAACTCCAAACAAAACAATACGATTTGTTTGATCGTAAAAGGTTCTTTACCTACCCTTCTGAGGTTCAATCAGAAACGGTAAATTGATACCATGTTTGACTTGAAATCCGAGTTGTTTACAAACTAATACTGCTCCTAATAGAGTTAATCATTTCGAGGTAATTAATGTTTCGTGTTTTACAGAAATGTAAAATATTACATTTTTTAATTTTAAACTTTTGAAGCCAAACTTACTAAAACTACGATCAACCAAAATTAATGATAAGCGAATAATTTATTTTTGTACATCGTGATTTCTTCAACTTACTATGAAATTCAAGAAATTCTTTCTTATATGTAAATAGATTTACAGATTCATTGCAAAGAACTTACAGATCGTTGAGGAGATCTCATTCATTTCTAATGTAATTGCTTCTCATTATGTATAAAGGCAATTTATTAACTTGAGATTACAGGGAGTGTTTGATTTTTAGGAGGTATAGTCTTAGTTTTATTCAGTATTAGTACTAACTGGTTTGTTATTAGAACGAAGTGCCAATAGGCAAGTGCCGATTAACTGCCTTACCATGATGGTTCAACGAGACTAATAACAATCTGCTTATATAAGTATAAGGTTCCTCGAAAATCCTACTTGGTTTAGATAACATTGTTTTGAGTTTGAGTAATAATAAGGTTTACTTACAATTAGAATATCTTACTCGTCTCGTCCAACCTTGAAATAAATAAAACTGAGTCACAAAATTTATTCACATAATGTAAAAAGCTTCTTCCAATAACACGTACCAGTACTATAATCAGTTTTAATGAATACTAAATGATATAATACTTCATTGCTCTCGTGAAAACTACAGTGCAACATTTACCGGCAATGTTTCTGATATGGACCGTCCATTAATGGGCCATATAAGCAAATAAAACTCACATACAAGCCATAAACCGGCGATCGTAAAATTTACTGCACTCACTTTGTGGCTCTATATAAATTTATTTAAAAGCTTTGACAAATAGCTTTGAGAAATTCTTGCCTACGAGAGTAGTTTGCTTTCTTAGAAATATTAATGAGGAATGAAAAGTATTCCATATTTTTATTTAATATATCTATCGGTTTTCTGTCATCGTTCCAGTTGTATAAATATCATTGCAATAAATATCTTTTATTTTTTTACCTTGCTGTTTATATTTAGCAGTTTTTTTTTATTAATGACTTAGTTGTCTGTTAAATATCACCTAAGATACTTTGTTTTTTTCTAAATTTAATCCTTAAACGTATAAACCGCTTAACTGATTTTAATGTAAATTTTAATTGAGATTGTTAAGGATGCTAGAAAAGACAAATAATATATTTTATCACCACAATCATCTTTGGAAGTGTGGAAAGAAAGCTGGAAGTAAATATGGGGAATCGGTTATTCTTCCGCCGCTGATATCAACGTTGTATGCAAGTCCGCCGTATGATACCGGCCTAGAATAGTATCCCTCTCATCTCACGGTAAGTCGTAAGAGTGGACGAAGAGATACCCTACCGGATAATGGGCAGCAGCGTCATCCTGCGTACTGACTTGAACTGTGATCACCAACCCACCTTGCTCAGCGTGGTAATTACGGGCAATTCCCCCAACTATAAAGTAATCTATTGAGGAGGCTAATGTTCAGCAGGGGTGTGGAGATTAGTATACCTGCACTTCGCTCCTGAAGTCGTGGGTTTATTTCCTACAAGGACAGATCTTTGTGTGCATGAACATGAATATTTGCACTGACCTGGTTGGTTTTCTATGAATATTGAGTACGTTTTTCCAAAAAAAGTATGTTTATTTGTTATTCAGTAGCCATAACACTGAAATCTTAATGATTTTAAAATAATTGTTCTGAATATAGGCTGGCGTATGCTATCCGGAGCTAGATAGCATTGTGAAAATGTCTAATAGTAGTTTTTTATTGAATACTTAATGCTACATACTATAATCTTTAAACATACGTTATTCGCTTTCGCGTGATGTTCAATCTTTTAAATCTACCCTTTGAATGTTTCAATGGCGTTAACCACACAGTATGGTAAAAATTCTCATATTAATAGAGCATAATTACGTATTGCACCCACACCTTGTATTACTTTAGAGGTTGAATGAATTGTCGTCACATGAAGTTTTGTTGTATGAGGGCCAGTACTTGACAATGAAATATAGTATAGTTTTCAATTATATTTATTGATAAGGCTCGTATTTATTCCATTTATTCGAAATTATTTAATCTTTCAGTTTAAGGTAATTACAATTTATTAGGTAAACAATCAATTGCATTGAGAGTAACTCCAGATATTAGATACTTTCTGTTATTTTTTTGCCTAAACACGACTAATGTATGACTAGCCGGTTAGAAAAAGTTCTGACAACAACTAGACTGTAAGTGGGACATGAACCTGCGGCCACTTGGGTTTGAAGCAAACTCTGGAACCACTAAATAAGGGAGCGATCGAAAGGAACGAGAAAATTATGAGCGTTAAACGGTTATTAGAGGGTCGACAAATTACTAGTATTGTAACCGTTATAGGCTGATTATTTTCCATCTAGTGGTCAAAGTGGAAAGCACGTTGGAGAGTAACATTGTGTTAAAAATAATAATAATAAAACAGTAATTATGCAAGGAAATATTCATGCAGTTTCATTAAATATAAAGCTTTATCAACGTAATAACCATTACTGTTTTTTTTTGTAAAAAGTAAGTCCAAATTGCAGACGTGTATCGACGCGACGTCTATCGGCCTAGGCGCCTGCCTAACTGCCAATAATTGCAGTGCGGCCTACTCGAACAACCTGCCAATTTAAAGAACACTGTCATTACACACGATAACAATTTACCAAGCCACCTACACATTTCGTCAAACTTACGGTGGTCGGTGTACACCGAAATCACCATTTGAAGTGCAACGTTTGCAAGTCTAATAGCCTGGCAACAGTAATTCGCTGCAGCGAAAATTCATCTATGTGAAGCGTTAATGGCTGCTACGCATAATATGCCAAGTATACTTTCATTTATGTTATAAATAAATTTAAAAAAATACTACTAACACTAAGAAATTTCGGCCGCTGAGGCACAAAAGTTCTGGAATGGAGACCGTTTGATAGGAAACGTAGCGTCAGACGACCACCTGCAAGACGGCCTGATAAAGGTAGCAGGACCACGTTGGAAGCAGGCCATCTGCTACCAGTCACGTTGGAAGCCAATGTTCCGTAGTGTACGGTTTTGGGCTGATGTAAAATCATCATCATCATCATCTCAGCCCATTAACGTCCCACTACTGAGCACGAGCCTCCTCTCACATATCAAGGTGTGAGGGTATTGGGTCATACTCCACCACGCTGACCCAGTGCGGATTGGCGGAGGCAGGTGTGTGGCGTCCTGCTGTTAGAATTTTTCAAGCCGCCCATTAGGCCTCTAACATGGCTTAACGACTACCACATTTTAGTGATAACCGGGACCAACAGCTTAACGTGCCTTCCGAAGCACGGATGTAAAATGATTTAGTATAATTATGACAATTTGTTGAACAAACACTAATAGTTTATCTTCACCAATAAGCACTGGGTCCGCCTGGTCTTGATATGAGACCTGGTCTCCAGCAGAGTGAACTTCCAGGTGTCGCCGATTCGCGCAGTAGTAGCACGCAAGAAGAAAGGACGAATGAGAAGACGACCATTTTTCACCGCATACAGCGCTGGTATAACATTTGGGCTGGTGGTTCGCAGTAGACTGGGTAGGCCAGAGAAAGGGTAGAAACGGTAGATGTCTGTCCCATCTACATAGAATTAAAAAAAAATTCGGGGTCAGGCGACGTTTGCAGCAGAGCTAAACGCGAAGCTGCGGACGTACTCCAAAGCATTTTGGCCATAATAACTCTTTAGGTTATGTGCCATGGGTTGTAGGTGGGTCCACGTGGTTCTTGTATGACCTGAATATCTCTCACGTTTGTGGAAGGAGGTACGTGCTCGTTTTAGGGAAGTTAAAGACTGAGATTATGACATGAGTATATCTTATAATATATACAATGTTGCAAGGAATAGGCAGAGGCATTAAACTCCTACATTTCGCCAACTATAATGTGGTCCTACGTAACAGGTCACAAGACTGTTGCCGCCTTCCAGAAACTTCTTTCTTAGCCAGAGCCTCATACGTTGATCGCAGGTGCACCACTTAAAGATGAGGTTGGCTTGGGCTTCTTAGAACTTGGAAGGAAATTCACACCAACATGTTGCAATACATAATATCGAGACACTGATTCTTTCTATATTCCAGACATAGGTTGCACTGACAAACCCTCTTTTACAAACAGAACTACTAACAAATAAATCTTTATAACACTATAAAAACTACGCGTCGCACATCACATACCACTCTGCACCAGACTAACATACAATTGGTTTTAGCCATTCATATGACAAATAGAGACTCGCGTATCGGAAATAAATTAAGCCTAGTCACATACTGCGCGGTGTTTATTTTACAGGAACTATCTGTCTACCGGAAAAAATCGCTTTTCCAATGTGATGCCATTGGATGCACGCACTACTTTTTGATACTGGAAATGTATTATAATTTTGATAATAGAAATTAAAGATATGGTTTTGAATATGGAATGTTAACCATTCAGTTTAGGCAATGATCACGCATAAGTTTTATCAAAGTATACCTATCTACCGAACTATTGCTCCAAACATTTCTTTTTATCACTAGGTGGCAGTAAGACTTGCGGCCCATCTGATGAAAAGTGGTCCCCGATGCGTAGGCATCGGGGACCACTAGATGGTCTGGTGTAGACCAGACCATCTAGTGCGTCGCCGACCCATTTAGACATTTGATGTAAAATAATAAAGCCATAGCAACGAAGTCGCGACCGGTTTCAAGTTGTTCATAACTAATTGTAAAATTTAAGAAATTAAAAATCTGGTCATGCATATTTTTTTACATATGAAAGGTTTTTAATTTTTTTTTTGTCTTTAATATAAACAAACATAGAAAGTGCTATTAAAATTTACAGCAACTTATGAAAAAAGCTTGCATATTATGTAATTCAAATGGGAATGTTGATTTTCTGTACAAAAAAAATGATAAGGAACGAGAAAGATGCTAAAAGATCACACCGAATACTATTACACTAATATTTTTACGAGAAATACGAGGTGAAAATATATGAAAACTTAAAAAAATAATTCTCCAACTGCATTGTTAGTCCCACGTAATAGGTGGCAAGCCCATTGCCGCTTACCGGGAACTTTTATGTTCGCCAGAGCCTCGTCCGTTGATCGGCAGGTGCACCACTTTCAGGCGAGGTTGGCTTGGGCTGCTTGGATGTTGGTAGGATCCATATACAACAAATATGAATAATAGCTTTTACATTATGTAACCAAGTCAATATTGCTCGAGAATAATATTATGTTATTTAATATGGGACTGATTGTTGAGTACAATGCATTGAACAGTATATTAGTTAACAACCAGGAACTAATTGTGTCCACTATGCATATTATATGTCTCGCTGAAACAGTTAATTATAGACCTGAGCCAGAGACCGTTTACAACTAGTAGTTATTAATTATTACAAAAAAAAAATATATGTGATATTTTGTAAGAGAGTGCCAGATAATTGTGTCAAATCGTGACATCAGAAAATTAACCGCTTTTGGTGAAGGTAAAATTCTACCTTATTAAATAGTTTAATTTTTACAGTGCAAATAATTTAGCAGTCGGCTGCAACCAGTCAAACTACGCTGGACGTCATCACTTCTTTCTATCTTGCACTTATAGACGTATGGCTTGAATTCCTATAGCACAAGACGTTATCACTCTTTAATTTTTAAAGAATGAGCCTACTGTTTGCTATGACGCCTGCTACTGTTTGTCGTCGCACTACGCGCCATCGGCTCCATCACCAGATATTTTATCTAAAAGGAGTTTCCTACCGCACTACGATTAGCCTATAGAATGAACTCACTGTCAGAAGTTTACCGAAAGAGCACTGTGGAGGATTCTTGAAAAAGGATTATAGAATGCCGACAACGCACTGGTGTTGCATACGTTGATATGCTGTGGAAACCTCCCACCATTACTTAAAGTCTATATGCTATCGAATTGTTATATTCTTTCATGCACTTCATCAAAATATAGCAGCCTTATAAAATCCACTGCTGATCTTTTGTCTCCCTAATCGATAGCATTTTAGAGGTATCTGCCCATAATCACCACGCTGAAACTTACCAAACCAGTACGTAAGATGATGCTGCTGGCAATCATCCGATTTAATTTCTTTTTGTCGACTCTAAAGACTTTCCATGAGATGAGAGGGGGTGGCACTATTCTAGACCTGTGCCAACCAGCCCTTCATACAGACTTACACTTGAATTAAATTAATTAAAAAGAAAAAGTAAACAAATGCTAACAGTGTGAAAACATTATTTTCCCAGCCAACAAGTTATATCAATCGCTACAGAGCGATTGATATAACTTTGTAGATAGAAAATAAATAATGTATATAAACGCTTGTGCCGTAGTAATAAGCGCATAAGTGGACGACACGCCGAGCCACTTAGGGGGTGCGGCACTGCGGGTGATTTTCTAGGAACAAGTCGATGAACTGAAAATCGTATAGGTACAGTGAACTTATTGTTTATTAAGAAATAAACAATGTTATCTTGATAGTTTCTTTAAACTGAATTTATTTGTGACGCTTTTCGTCTATATTATTGTGCTCTTTTTATGTACGTTTCGCAGAAAACTAGACCTAGGGAAGGGATAAGAAATAAGTTTTTTTTTTGGGTTGTGAAGTCAAAGTCAAATCGTTCATCGTACTCATGGGCCAAGAGTGATCATTAATATTCACCAGTACCCTAGGTACAATCCGCATTATCGTTATTGCAATAATTATAAAAAAGTACAACAAAAATGTATCCGAATGGGCCCTGACCTGACGCGCCTGATCTGCTTGCATCTTTGAACATCAACACAAGATACAAAACGCGCAGTCCTCATAACCTTCGTAAGGCAGGTCTATAAAAACGAAATGTTCTACTACAGCCCTCTGGTCAGAATGTGCCGTTTGTATAATAAAGTACGTGTGGTAGCAAGAACATTGCTAATATCTTAAATGTCTATTTTGCACAGTTTGTACAATAAGTTGACATCTAACCTTTTTCACAGACCAAGCATTCTTCTCCTATGAATTCTGATATCTTTTTGTTTTGTAGCATATTGTTTTGTTTTATGTAAAAAAAATCCCATTGGTATGAATCATTATTTTTATTATTGTTAAGAATAAGTCATAATAGTAATATAGTCTAATTGTGGATAAGTGTTCAGCCTTATTTTAGTTTTTGTATTAACCTTAGTAAAATATCAACGATGATAATTTGTCCGTGTACCTAAACATTAATAAATAACGGTCGGCATAAATACCGTTTCCCGTCTCCCTTTGTCATGGAAAAACATGCACCGGAAGAGGAGCGGAACCCAAAGATGCTATATAACGTTCGTTCGGCCTATGCCATAGCGTGATAAACATAGATCAGATAAACCTTTTTAGTGAACTTTTTCAGATGTGTATAATTTTAATTGTTTACTACCTATTTATGTTGTTTTTACTCTCACTCCGTGTTCGTTACAGTTTGAATGTTTGTTGACACAACGTTGTCAATAGATGACGCTGTACGATTGTGATCAGTTTCTGATTCACCCTATTATTATTTGTTTTCTGTAATAGATACTAATGCTATAATTTAAAATTAATGAGTTGGGTTTGTAACAGAATATATATTTGTTTTATTAACTTGTACTTATTCTGTTTTATTACTTGGCCTGGCGTCCTGAAGTTCACTTCGAATAAATTTCTTTGGACACCATTCTGAATATAAATTTTAGTAAGATGTCTTATACAGCACTTCGAAATTTTAATCATTTATTTCCATACCTTTCAATATTTATTATTCGTCGCGCTCACTCGCCGCACAAAAGGCTGCATTGTGCACTGGCCATATCTTTGAAATGTTTTTATTATTGAGTAAGGAAGCCAGAACTCCATTAACTTGCTTCCGTCGACCCTACAGAGTAGTTGGAGGGAATGCAACGGAGATATGAAAAGGGGATGCATGTGGAAAATAGTTAACAGATATAAAGAAAGTGAAGGTTGTTTTACTTAACTTAGAAATTAATTAAAAGAAACGCTATTAGTTTAAAACTAATTAATTTCTTGCAATTTGTACACGAGTTTTATACTGGGTGTTTTTTAGTATTTACAAAAGAAAAGTTTTAAAGTACGTCGTACGTAAGTAGTAAATTATGTACCTTTGCGTTGTGGAATTTTTATTTATTTATTTATTTTTAAGTACATGTCAACTTACAGATAGTGTCCAAACGTTAACATGCCTTAAAATACAAAAAAAATTATAAATGAAATAATAATAAGCTTAATGTCCAAAATCGAAATAATTAATTATAGTCCATAAAAAAAACAATAAAAAGAAAAACATAATTTTACCTCAAGTGTCAGAATTAGAAATATATGAATCATACAAATTATATAATAAAAAATAAAATAATGAGCTCCTGGTGAGGTTGTCGAAGAAGAATGTACCCTTGCGTTGTGGAATGAGATCCCTGGTGAGATTGTCGAAAAATAATGTACTCTTGCGTTGTGAAATGAGCTATCTAGTAAGGTTGTCTCGAAAGGGAGGTTGTGGAAGACGAATTCTCGTTAATAAAGCAGTTTTAGGGTTCTCGAGGTGTAAACAAATATCGAAATAGATATTTGTATTTCTCTAACAAACATTATTTATGAATCTGTATTACAATGTCACAAAAACACATCTAATTTAAGCATGTTAAAGAGAAAGACGGATCCTAGTCAAATAAACAATTTAAGGGTTCTCGAGGTGTAAATCGCTCGAGATAGGTATTTGTATCTCTCCAGTGTTCAATTAGTGATGCATTACAAGCCCTCTCGAGCGAACACTATTTATGAGACAGTTGTGAAATAGGAACGCGTGGCAGAACAAACGGATGAAATTCCTACGGTTCGATTTAAGGATTAAGATTAACTGAATTCTTTGTAGCGCTGAATCTTAGAAAAAATTAAACGTATTTTCTAGCTTACTATAAAAAATATTTTAAAGCAAATATTATGTAAAAACCTATTGTGTGGCTTTTCAAAGACTCTTGTGTAAAATTCTTAGTCGCAATCGCTTCAATAGCGTGTTAGTTTCTGGATATGATTCTGTTTCTGATATTCATTACAAAATCTTGCATTTGAAGCAGTTATTCTATTTGGTAGCTGCAATGTATAGGTAAAAATTATTGCGTAGAGTCAGTAGGAACGCTTTACTTTTATAGCCAAAGGAAGTGTACAATTGCTAAATTTTTCTATAAAAATGTCTTATTATATTTTAAAAGGAGAAAGCAATTTATACGATAAGTGTTCTTGGTCTACGTCGTCTGAAGTAACATCATATACGAGTGTATTCACGTCACAAGCTCACCGATTTCTTTTAAACTAACCCAGTGTTACTATATTAATGTGCGTCGTGGAACCTTTTTTACCTCAAGAAATGCAATGAAATATTTTGAGTTTGAATTAAGCGGAAAATAGTACAGTACCGAGCAAAGCTGGAGTATTACACGAGACAAATGTCCCGGGGAAGGCATTAGCATAATCCGGGAAGTGACGTGACAGGCAGACGCATCATGCAGCCTATCAGTTGGTTCCGTTCAAGTTTTCTTTTATAACGTACATTGAATAGTTTATGCTTATTCGCTTAGGGGTACCGTGTGTTTAATAAAGAGTTATACTTTAAGTGTCATCAAAATAAACAAACAGCCGCCGGAGCTAATCTTATTGCTTATAAAAAATACTTACTAAATCCCCGAATTCTGTATCGGATGCTTAATCAATATTTTTGAACACAAAAAAGATTTCTTTATGTAATAATTTTCTTATATTCTGTAAAATAATGGATGTTCTAGGAAGTACCACAGCAAGCAAAGGTTTTAATAATATAATTTTAACATTGGTATTTTGGATAATCGGACATTTTGTACTTAAACAGCTTGACGCATCATGTGGCACTCCAGTTTCTTCTTTCTTTTAAATAATGGCTTCGTGCGTCCAGCACACTCAGCCAGCGTCAAGTTAGTGACATATTAATAGTATATAATTCATAGTAAATGAGAATGAGTGGTGACAAAGATGATAAATGATAAATGAGATACCCCCCCCTAAGCCCCTTGAGTCCTCAGTAAAGATGTGGGACATTACTGAGATCTCACATGGACTCCTTGAGAGAAAATTTGAAAAGTGATGTTACACTGTTTTGTTTGATTTACCAACACTCATGTATGTTTACAAACACTTAACGGTTAATAATCCACCGTTATTACTCATTAATGTTAGAAATATCACAAATTTTAGAAAATAAAACAAAACTGCAGACATGACGCTTCACTTTCCCGCCAAGAAGTCCCACTTCAGTTTACCCATTGACGTTCCACTACTGACGGTCTTTCCCACTAGTAAGATATACCTGCTCGAAATAGTCAAATTAAAAATAATAATTGATTTGGCTGACCTGCTATCCCATCGTCATCATAAAACACTAACCGCTAAGTCTTATAATAATACCCCATGATTTCACTAGCTTTTAAAAGTTAAAATTACATTTCTTAGTATGAAACAACATAATTGAAATACAAATGCAACTTTAAATGTGCAATCCCATAATCACATTTAAACAAGTGAATTCCAAAAAGGTTTTAATTACCGCTAAGCCGTCTCGGGTAAAACGAAAACACACAGATGAGTCAACATGGAAGATTCAGATTTAATACTGGCTAAAAAGTAAAAGGCGAATGGTCTAAATTAAAAAGCAATGCCACCGGGACAGAGCTGGCTGAAACAAAGCGTAGGGATTCATCAAGCTCTTTTGAACCACAGCATTGTGGCGTACTCAGAGGCTATTGGAAAGAAAATCTGCCAGTAGATCGCCACTCTTTGACGCTCGGATGCAAAAATGTAATCCCTCCGCTAGGGAAAAATCCCAGTTCTCCACTTTATAAACTGTGTGGATTTTGCCGCAACTTGTTGAATGTCTACGTCTCTGAATAGATTGCCGTTGGACTAATTAAATTGGTTTTCAATGTCAAAGATGAGTCGTCATTAAAGTGAATATGTTTTAAGCATGTTGTTACAATTGTCCAAATTTACAGTGTTTAAGTTTGTTAAAAGTATTCATGACGAAGCGAGGATAACAATATTCACGGAGATTATGCCTGAAGTTAAGCTATTTTTGGCTACTGCCACCGCCAGTCTCATTCATAGTGGTTCACTTACTAGAGTCCCTTTACTTTCACTATTAAGAAGGGAGTTGGCAAGTTCCAGCCAGCAGTGAAACAGTTATGGACAAAAATGGCGATAAATCTTACCATAGACGTTTATATTTGTTTTTGTAAATCAAGCAACTTTGCCACATAAAGTTTTCTCATCCTAATTTAATTTTTCACTGAAATAACTTTTCATTTTCAGAACCATGCTCCGAGGGGTTAGCCTTAGCTCTGCATCGCGTCCCTCGGGTATGCATGGAGCGAGGCAATGCAATGCAATATATCTGAAGGCGAAGCCTCAGCTCGGACTGTCCCCGTTTGATCAAGATTGATGCGCCCAAAGATCGGACACGCTTTGTGAATCTGATAAACTACGTGGCACGGCGCCTCACGAACTTTTGGACTGCCGGCCGGCGATGCGATTTGATTGTAAAAGTCCCAGGTCACAGAAGATCAGAAAAGACACTAGAAAATATAAAAAGATTATATTTTGTTATGTTTACTATATTTATTAATTGGAGAATGGACACACACACTTACACTAGTACCCATATAAACTAATTCGCACTGGGAGAGGTGTCCCATCTAATAGAAAATATATATAGAATAAGGAAGAGCGGCGTCTCCAAACACAGGCTTATCAGCTTAAATGGAGACTCCTTCCACTTAGTATTTAAGTTAAACTATGTAAACGCATATAAATATTATATTTGTTTTTTGATTTTTTTTAATGGCTTTAAAACCCTAATTTGCGGAAACAGGGAGTAGGTATTTAATTTTGTGAAGAATGTGGAAAGTCGAGCAGAAGTGATAGACTATAACTTTTTTATTTGTGAAACATTAGCGTGTATTGACATTACTTATACCTTTGATGGTACTTTATATTATTTTATTAGCTGAACTTACATACAGTCTACATTTAGTAATTTTCAAAATTTGTCATTTATGCAATTTTGGTGAATCTTCCAGGCATGAGATAACTTAAAGTATTGATGAGTGACATAAAAGGTTGCAATAATCATTATCTAGTTAACCATAAAAAATCCCTCTGCTTTATCCAATCTTTGCTGATCGCCAATGAATTCCATTCGGCTGCGAAACGCAAAACAAATGACCGCATTGAAAATATAAAGCGATTTCGTGTTCGTTAAATTTTCAGATTTATGCAGTTGTTTTTTGAAATAAAAAGGCGAGATTTTATAGCACGCGTTCATTTAGAAATATTGTTTGCTATTTACTATGTAACCACGTACATCGGTTTTAGGCTTTACCTGAATAAATGTTATTTACGCACTCACTAAAGTGATATTGACGACTGAACCGACGAGATGTTGAAAGCACCAACGAGTATATATGTATTTATTGTATAGAGATACAGGGTGTATAGGGATCCTACCAATACCTAAGGAGCCCAGGTCAACCTCACCTCGAGAGGTGCTCCTGCCGATCAACGGACGAGGCTCTGGGGAACATGACAGTACCCGGTACGCGGCTATGGGCTTGCCACCTATTACGTGGGACCAAGTGTAAATGTATTTATATATAATAAAATAATAATTTTTTAACAATTACACCAATTATTTAGTTCCAAGATAAGTATCATTAAGAAGTTGTGTTATGGATACTATATAACAGATAAACATACATAAATATATTTTTTTGTAAATAAATACTTAATAGGTATACATAGGGAAACACCCAGACCAGAGCCACCACGCCATATCGGTCGTCAAGACCGATATAGCGCGATATGTATGTAATTCTTCAATTATCACTTAAAGCACGCGCCCTCGTTAGAAGACGTTGAGACGATTGGTGCGAATCGCATGTCGAGTAAGTATTATGAGTTTAATGGGTTCATAAACAATCGTTATGTGTAAGTAAATTGACGTGATATTATGTAATAATGATAATACATACATATATAAAAATCTTCATATCTCTCTCAGCGCTTTTAGTTCAGTACGAATATTGTTCTTCTATACTGACATCCACACCATATTCGATATGGCCTAGGTACTCATATGTACTTTTATTGCAACTATATTAAAAAAAAATATACAACATAGGATCAGGGAAATACATACACTAGAAGATAATTTCAAATCAGATTGGTTTTACAAAATAACAAGTCTAGTCTTTTTACGCTTCTGTTCACACCACTTGACTTTGTAAGACTTTTTAGTGTTGAACATCGAAGAGACTTGAACGGGTAAAGTCACCGGCGAACAGTAGTCCTATTATAATGAAGTTTAGTTCGCAACTTCATTGAATATAGAACGAGTAAAGGCAAGGTCCCTGTGGTGGGTTGTCGCAATATACGTGTCGAGAAGTACATCAATCTCGATCACAAACCGCATGGGGCCTCACGGACCCAACAAGATCGACCTGTCACTGCTACACGTCAACTAAAGCTGATAAAACATCGATTGGTTCGCTAATCGGTTTAAATTGTCGTTCCGTGTTTAAAGTTGATGTTTAACGTTTGAGGCGCTGAGGTTTTTTGGTACTAGGAAATTAGTTTTATTAAAGTAAAGTTTCGAAGTTTCCAACTACTATTTAACAGTTTCTCAAATTGACTTTTTGACTTTTAAAAGCAGAGGTAATTAAGGTCAGTATTTAGATCGGTGACCGTTTGTGTGGCAATTCATAGTATGCTTTTCGGAAGGGTTACTGAACCCGATTAATACTATTTGTGGTAGTCCATAAGTTTACTGAGAATATTATTATTATTTTTTATTAGTTACATGCATTGAACTGATAGACAGGTTTGTCTGCAAGTACAATACAACACTTTAACCCTACATACATACATACAGAAACCCTTTATGTATGTATGTATGTTTATACATAAAGAGTTTCTCAGTATGAATTAATTTTTCATTTTAAAATAAAAACAAGCATTTTAGAAGACAGTCATGATAAGTAATTAAGTATGGAATAGACACTTAGCGGGAAAGTGAAGCGTCCTATCTGCAGTTTTGTTTTATTTTCTAAAATTTGTGATATTTTGAACATTAATGTGTGGTGGTGGTAAATAACGGTGGATTATTAACCGTTAAGTGTTTGTAAACGTACATAAGTGTTGGTAAATAAAACAAAACAGTGCAACATCACTTTTCTAATTCTCATAAGGAGTCCATGTGAGGTCTCAATATAGTCCCACATCTTTACTGAGGACTCAAGGGGTTTAGGGGAGGGCATCTTATTATAATTTATATGTCTCTATCTCACTATAACTTATATGTATTTATATATCTCTTACTTGACACTGGCTAAATGTGCAAACCGCACGAACCATTATTTAAAAGAAAAAAAAAGTATGGAATAAAATTGCTGTTAAATGACCCCCAAGGGGCTCCGATGACAGGCCATTACTATTTTCATTAATTTTTAGATGACTTTTGCACAAAGATTTTTTTTATTTTACGGTTTTGTTAAATTACGGTTTTATACGAATAAACCCGAAACATTTCCTGAGCTCAAATCGGAATTTAAACGCGTCATCGGTGAGATACAGCCACATCTCTGTGCAAAAGTCAAGGAAAATTTCATGAAAAAAGTAATGGCCTGTCATAGAAGCCGTGGGGGTCATTTGGCGGATATTTTATTCCATACTTAATCGGAACATGTATTTTATTTACAATGCAATAAAAATATCACAACTCTGTCTTAAAATACTTGTTTTTAATTTGACATGAAAAAATGCACTCTTACTTAGACAATCTTTACAATCACGCCTGTATCCCCGAAGGGTGTATATTTTTTAGACATTTTTAAAATAAAAATAATACAATTTCTGTACCAAATTACAAAAAGAATACCATACCATAAGGAGCTACATGGAAAATAGTAACTGCAGGAGGCCAAACCTTTCAGGTTGTGTGAGAACCTGTGCTCCATTGCGGGATGTCAATGGGCTGATATTATTATGATGACGTCAATCATCCATGCAACTATAAACCAAGTGTAACAAAGAATATATTAAGTGCATACATACATACATTCACGCCTGTTTCCCTGAAGTAGTAGGTACAGGCATACTATACGCCCGTTTACCGGGAACTGTTACGTTCGCCAGAGCCTCGTCCGTTGATCGGCAAGAGCACCACTGGTAGGTGAGGTTGGCTTGGGCTCTTTAGGTCCTTGTAGGATCCCTATATTATGTAGGTTTTACAATTAAATGGAAATATTACGCTTTCATAACAATAATGAAATAATACTATAACTGCAGCTACATTATTCCGTTTGAAGAATAATGCCCTTTATCCTTAGTTTCAGACAAAGAATAAAGGGTAAAGAAGGATTTTAATGAAAATTCTACTCCTCTGTCCTCAAAGAAAGTAGAAAATGTGAACAAAGTAGGTATGGTTTCTTTATCTTACAATGCATGCGGAAAATTTACATAATTTCATATGAATCAAGCATTTCCATCATCGTATGTATATGTTTTAACAAAATAAAACAGTATTTCAATATGTTTTATACGTTGTTTAGTATACATAACTCAAATTCGTGATGAGTTTTGAAACTAAATAATTGGTGTAATTGTTAGAAAATGTTTTTTATTTGACATAATTATGTTGTTCTTTCGTTAAAACTCACATGCGACATAGTATTATTTACATTAAAGTTTATTTCGTAGATGGGGTTGGTTATTATTTTAGACTAGAGTCTTTTTATATGTTTATCTGTTTATTGTTCCCATAAAGTTAAATTAGATAAAATTTATAGAAACTCAATTTTTACTATAAAATTATTTGTGTGGAAACAAATCAGAAATATAACCAGAAAAATATTGAGTTTTTGTTACGAATTGCTCATGTATGAGAAAAACTAGGTTTTGTCCTAGCTTCGCTTATGTTTTATAAATCTCACATAAAGTTTGAAATTCTTTGAGATGAATGAAGGACATAGTCGTAGACATTATCTCCAAATTTTATAAAAATCACCCCAGTAGCTTAGACTTGGCTGTTTGTTTCCTTGATACAAATTAGCAGAAATCGTGAGAAACAAAATAACTTTAAAAATTATAATATAAGCAAATATTGATATCGAACTCATTGTAAGTCAATAGATTTTCTTTTCAATCGTAATATGATAAAGATTTTATTGATGCATGTTACGAATGCTAGGCAGTCTCAATCGACTCGATTGAGACTGTAGAGATTGTAATGAGCAGCCTCGATTGAATCGAAGCTGCTCATTACAATTTTATGCGTGCATGAGACGGACGCAGGCTAGCGTGCTTATTTTATTTATTATATTTAGAAACAAACAGTCATATACAAAAAGAGATAAGTACTAAAATTAAACATAGTTTTAGACCTATGTAAATTATATAAACATATTTTTACAGCTTATTCTGGTGTTGTATAAATGAAACGTGAGGATAACATAATGGCAGATGCAATACAAGCCTGCTAATGACAGACGACTCCATCGCGAAAGCTTATTATAATTTAGTGCATTATAAAATCAAAATGTTGACATCAATGTTTTATTAGCTGATCAGTTGATAATATTCACTTTAAAACATACCTCTATTCCTGGCACATTTAACCCAGTATTTGATAACTCAACTGGTAAACCGCAACCTTGTGCGTCTCTAACTCCACACCGCAATACAACCATTATACACATCTATGGATTAACAGGGAAGTTTACTTCAGTGCGTTGACACCGAATTCCGCTTATAGTCTGCGTCACATCGTTAAGCAAAAACGGTTATTTGCACAGGTGAAATCGTACAGAAAATAAAGAAATAGCAAGCGTATCGTCGACGCGTTGCTACACCCCCACTACCCCCCAAATCGCACTTTAATTGAGACCATATAAAGAGTGCCGTGTGGTATGGCCTAGAATAGTGCCACCCCCTCTCATCGCACAAGGAGTCGTAAGAGTCAACAAGAAGGATTCCTACCGTATGATGGGCAACAGCGTCATCCTGCGTACTGGCTTGAACTACAATCACCAACACGCCTGCCCCTATAGTGATTTTGAGCAGATACCTACATAGAATGTAATATCTACTGGGGAGGCTAATATTCAGCAGTCGACTTTATAAGGCTAATATTATGTATGAGTTACTACGCAGTCAAGGTGATAGTTCAACTTACTTGCATTTGTCCTCATACAAGTAAGCTAAAAAAAAGGCAGATGAGACGACCAGAAAAAAACCCCACGACCACAATGTCCGATATTCTACTGCCGAAAAGTAGCGATTGCAAGTTCCAATTTAGCTAGAGAAATCAATGAGCAATAGACTCAAAAATGAATTTCTCAGTTGGACGAGTGAAGTGCAGAGCCGTTGAATCTCTTTTTTGTAATTAGCAATGTATTGAATGTAGCAGGCGTGCTATTGTAAGTGAAATTCGTCACTCCTTTAAAGAAATAGTAGATATGCATTGAGTTCCGTGTCGTGGTTTTTGAAGAGACTACGCTTGTACGTGTGATGCGAAAACAGATTTGAGAGGACGGCAGTAAGCATAGGTATAAATAAGCTTTTACAAACTTGTTAGGTAACTTATCATAGCTAACACGTGTTCTTAACTGTGGTAACTTAAGATCTGTACCTACTGAGATATTAAAGCGGTCAAGTAAAATAACAATAAATATGCCTGAGTGCCACCCAGTAGGAAAATTAGAATATTGAAAGCATTCAAAGGTTGTCAAAAATTTGCCTAATCGTAAAGTAAATTCGAGAAAATAACAAATACTATAGTAGTTGTTATTATCTTGAATTGACTTCTATTATTATTTGTATTTCAAATACGACTAGTATTTTAGGTTGAAGATTTATTTTTGTCAACCTTAGTCCTAATTGTTAACGGTGGACAAAAAATATCTTGAACTGGATCTAACGGCAATTAATTTATGAAACGCCTACACCTACCTTGTTCAGCCCGATTTAATGATCGGCGACGACAGTAATATAAAGAAGACCACATTTCTGATTGCCATTAAAAGTATTAGTTTGTTCTGCTGATATCTAATAAATAAATGATTTCTGATAATTATACCAATTATTTTGTTTCGTTATTAAGTATTATAAAGAACTTGTGTTACGGATCTTAATAACGGATACATAAATATTTTTTTATATTATAAAGGGCTTCAACCAAGATCTGAGAAGCCCAAATCAACCTCACCAGTAAATGGTTCACCTGCGGAACAACAGACGAGGCTCTGACGAACATAAAAGTTCCCGGCAAGCGGCAACAGGCTCGCCACCTATTACGTAGGACCAGCAATGCAACTGGCGAAATGTGGGCGTATAATATGCCTCTGCCTACCCCTTCGGGGAAACAGGCGTGATGTTATGTGTGTATGTAATACTTATTTACAAATACATACTTAACATACATAAGAAACACCCAGACCAGAACAAATATTCTCGATCATGGACATAAAAGTATATCCTGGATGGGAATCAAACCCACGACCTCAGAAGCGGACATTAATAATAGCATGTCACTATTCTAATGGCTTACAAAAAGATTATACCACAATCACTAGCAAAATATAGCATGGAGCTTTTTCAAATCTCACATGAATAGAAGTGGGAACATTGATTCGGAGTTGAATAAAGAAATGCAGATAATATGCTTTGACATTGACAAGGGTTGTTAACTGATGCCACCCCAACTGTGAAAATATCTGGGTGCAACTTACTTTAGCAGTTATTTCAATATTTCAGTCGGACTTCTAAACGTGAATATGACTGACTGATCTTTTATAAGTTACATAAAACACATTGTACGAATTGACACCGCGTTTTAATATTGTATACAGCTTTTATCCCGATTCTTATGTTACTATCTTTTATATTGCCTGTTTAGCAGTGGACGACTTTAGGCTGATAATGATGATGATGATGTTCAAAATACTTTACAAATAATTGTGGTCTTTTTTATCTTATTATTATAAAATATAGCACATTATATAATATCCTTTACCAGGTTTTTATCTGACTTTCAATGTTTTTTGTCTGAATTTCTATAAAGTTTTTGATGTACTATTTTAATATTTGTTTTTGAAAATATGCCTAAAGATATGAAAAATAACAAAGTTACAGAACAGCCATAGCTTGTGGAAAATGATCGCTGAAGTAAAGCAGAGTTCAGTCCCTGGATTGATGACCGTTTTTAAGACATTTTAATATCGAGCGCTTTCTTATCTCGGAAGGTACGTTTAATCGTGTTCCCGGTTCGTACTATATATGCTGGTGTTTAGGCCCTGCTAACAGCAGGGTGCCAAATACCTGGTGAAGTACGACCTAAAATCGTCTCACCATGTTGGTCCGTAAGTAGATGTCAGTGCTCAGTTCTAAAACATTAATGGGTTGAGATGATGACGTAAAGACAAAACTATGCTGCAAAATTTTAAGTTGAATAATGCACACTTTAGTGACGATATTTATAAAAAAACTGGAGCTAGCACAAACAATTTCCATATAAGTAGCCCTAACTTAAAAAGAAACAACTGACTATTTTAACACTCTCCAATGCATTTTTCTCGCTTTTAAATTGCAATGAGTGCGATCCAAAACTGTCTCCTATGATATATAGCTCAGACTGTTAAGTGGCATGCAAAATGTACTTAAACTTTGTACACCCTTACGTCGTTATGGCATTGGGCCAACTAAACAATCTTCTATAGCGTGATAAAGGAGATGGTTATGATTTTATAACGTGGCACGGCAGTAAACTTGATCTTAGGATGTAACAATTTGACGGGGATAGCCCTAAAGCTAAACAGATTTTCAGTCTATTTTCAAAGTAACCTTCCTGTATGTGCTCAGGCACTCAACCGCATGTCAAGGTGAGGCAAGAGTAAAGACGAAGCCTAGGCTGTCAAAAGATTGGCGGTCACAAATGTGTGGCATCGTGCTAATTTTATAATACGATTATTATATACAATGATACGTGGTACTTACAGAATATACGCTATTCTGAAGAATGTAATCGTCTGATATCAATCGCTTTATACTTTTTGACCACTGTGAACACTGCTTCTCTTCACGCACCGAAATCGAGAAAATTTTATAGTGATCGTAGAACACATTGCACGAAATCAAAAATAGATGAAGAGTACGCACCCTAAATAATTTCTTCAATACCTATACGATTATATACTAAATACTTAAACGTACAACGAGAACGTAAACGTGCCAAGTACGTGGCGAGGTCAACTGCCTACGCCAATCTGTACTGGGACTGGTGGTGTATGACAAATCACTGCTACAGCTTGATACGCTACTCCCTCAAAGGGCAAAGTAGAAGAGTTTAACAGTTTGATAGTATTTTTAATTTTGTATACTATGTGCAAAATACAAATCAATACTTTGAAATTAATTCCAAAAAGATCAGAATAAGAACCTCCAGCTACTCATCATTAGTAGGTACCCAAGATGTACAGAGACGAAAATACTTTAAATGCGCATAGTATGCTACTTAATGTAACATTAAATACTACCAAGTAGTTCATAATGATAGGTTGCATATCAAATGTCAATATTAGTTTACTTCTTGACACGTCTGAAGTCCTGGATTCATATAAAATAAATTGCTTCGCCGTTGATATTCAGGGTAGCTCAATGAGGCGCGACGTTGACGAGGGTTGGAGATGGAGACCAGCGCCATGAACAATACACAACAGACTTCTTAGTGCACATATTCAGAATAAGTTTTGTTGTGTGTAATAAAGTGTCTTAAATATATACTACATTATTTCGTCATGTTAAAAGTTCATATAATTTTATTCATAGGCGTAGGCACAAGCCTGGGTATAAGGTTATAAGCTTGAAAGGTTGCCTGGAAGAAATTGCTGTGAAGTGTGAAATGGAAGCAATAAGGCCGCCCATTGTACCATATATTTGTTTATGTGATTTTATTACTTTTTTTATTTTTAGTGTACAATAAAGTGTCCATTCATTCATTCATTCACAAGTATACCGGCACTCCGCTCTTTCGATCGTGGGCCGATTTAAAAACAGTACAATGGACATGAATATTTGTTCAGTATGTGATGGGTTTTTTAAGTATATTACATTATGTATTTAAAATATAGATATGTATTTTTGATAGTTTATCCAAAATTTAGAAGCCATAACAATAGTTCTTCATAATACTTATCTTGACACTAAATAGATCCATAGATAGACTAACAACACATGCAATAACGATATAAAATAACTAGTGGGCAAAGGTGGCCCACTAGTTATTTATATATATATCAAGCAAACAGCTCTTTGAAATCGGTTTATTAACACACAGATGTGCTGTTTGGGCGAAATTTTTAACAAATAATATTGAAACATAACATTGAGTAGGTAACCTACATAAAAAGCTTTATTTTGTATTTTTTAACTTACGGGTATTTTTGTTCATAAAAATTGAATTTTGAAAATATTTACCCCTATTTTTATTTATTAAATTTTATGTAGACCTAAAAATATATTTGTCAGTTTTATTGTTTTTTATCATACGCACTCTTTGCCCTCCAGTTACCATTTCTTATTATATGCTTGCACTTAAAAAATAGCAATCAATAACATACGATTAACCAGATACCTATTCCAAAGAGTACACTTCAAAATCGTTCGTCTGTTTTTCATAGGCTGCGTCGATTTTCGGGCATGTTTAACACAGGCAGGTGAACAATCGCCACACGGGCCCGCCGATGTGGAAACATTTACATCTGTAACAAAAGCTGAGGGTTATTACGATATTAGTCATCGAGGAATGAGATGTACTTCATGACAAGAAGCATTTTTCCTTTTTTTTCTCAAGTGCAAAACCTTTCCTTTTGTAGTAATCAACGAAATAATTACACCATTTTACATTATTAAATTTTATTGTGTTAAACATTATAGGTAATTTTCAGCGTTTACTGTCTATGTAGACATTGAAAAATATACTATAAAAAATAAGCACCTTAAACCAAGGAAAAGAAAAACAACAAAAAATAGTAGCATAAAGTGTCGCCGAATACATAAGCGACTATATACATGAGATAAAACGCGATGCAGTGCTGCCTGACATATTTTTGAGAAGCATTTAAGCTTTGATTGTTTGTATGTCTACTCTACTACTAGTGTAGACATACATACATTGACGCCTGTTTCCCCGAAGGGGTAGGCAGAGGCATATTATACGCCCACACTTCGCCAGTTAGATTGTCGGTTCCACGTAATCTGTGACGAGCCTACTGCCGCTTGCCGGGACCAGGAACCATAATGTTCGCCAGAACCTCGTCTGTTGATCAGCAGGTGCACCACTTGCAGGTGAAGTTGGCTTGGGCTCCTCAGATGTTAGTAGGGTGTACAACGTACGTAGTAGTGGAGACAAGTGAAGGTAAAGGGGCTAAGAAAAAGTAACATTTGACAAACAAAGAAAAAGTTAGATAAGTATGAAATATATGGACTAGACATAAGGTGGTACAGTAATATGACGTTACGATAATTAAGCAATGGCCTACAATTAATACAATATCATAATTACACTACATACGTTAAGACAAGTATTGAAGCTAATAATTATGTCGAGAACAGATACAACATTGAAACCTAAACTCAAAGCAGAGATAAATTTCCTTACTCGAATATGTGACAATCTTAGTCACTGATAAAGGTATTTATACACAATAATAATAATAAGGTACTTATTACAGTCACTGGGCTTTAAAATTTTTGCATAACTCCGACCTCTTGGTTAAAAATCCTTCTTAATGCAGTCATGACGTAGACTTTTAACTCACTTTATTATTTTTAGAGGAATAGTATTTCTGTTGTTTCTTGTCTCTCAGCAGTCATAATATGGAATCTGGCGGGCCAGGGTGGAACGTCCAGCAGTGCCAGGAGAGTCTTAGGAAGCGGGGGCAGGGGCCCCTGCTGTCTAACCATGAACCCTCCGAGAAGTCGGCCACACACGCTATGGTCGCACAAGCAGGTAGGAGGGGCGCGTTCACTGCGCCTCTCTGAGGAGGTCCTCCCGGTTTTGGTCCGGGGGACGTTAGCCGCAGGCGGGGTGTCAGACGCTGCAATACAGGTACTGGCCACCGCCTTTTTCTCAACAAGCGGCGGGCGTCGTCAGATGATTTTTAGTGGTTATTACTGCTAACAGTCGCGTCTGCCGGTGGTGAGCCCCACACCCCCTTTCGGTCCCCCTTTGGCCGAAAGCTGTGCGTAGAAGAATTTTGTTACCGACGTAAATCAAACAAAAAAAAGGCTTTTAAGGTCTTATTAGTACCTATATGTCTGTAAGATCAGCTAGACGAAGACTAAGTTTAAGCTTCGTGGGCTTAATAAATTATTGACAAACTTATTCGTTCCAGTTTTCCAAGAAATTCACTTTCAACGTCCCTTACTCATTGACATAACTGTCAATTCTCATAAAAAATAAATACTCCAAAGCTATAATGATGATCTCTCCACAAGTGTAAGTACGATGAAAACAGATTACATTCAGCGCAACATCTCGTTGCACGCAGAGTTATTGAACCTGACTTGTGCAGTGTTGTGCTTGCGTCGAGCACGCCCTGTCAATAGAACTCAGAAATAGTGGCTTAGTATATGCTTTAAAACAATTAGCAGACTGTTAACGGATAACAGTCATTGTTAATGAGGGTTATTTTGAAATAATGTTTGTTCCAATTTTGTGAGCTAATGCTTCAAACCGCGCATTTTGCTTCACTGCACGTTGCCATAAGACCTATAAGTGGTAGTGGACAAGCAATATAGTTAATTACATTTGCACTTTATATGACGCCGCGTGCAGCGAAATAATGCGATGAGTAGGTATAGCAGAAAGTAAAGCACACATATACCTACCTATTATGAAGGTTAATTTCAAACTGACTTTTATTATTAGAATTTTAGATAAAAACAATAAACAATAGTATGGACATGTGACTGTATGAATAGGATATTAATATAGTTCGCTTTCTGTTGACACACTGGTCAACAAAAATACTTGCAAGTTATTATGTACGGGCTAAATGTCCCACCAGTCAGTAAATAAATAAATATTTTTAAATATTTCACACAGCGCTATCCCCAATATGCAGAGCTTGTGCTTTGGGTACAAAAGAACGGATATGTTTACACGCATAAATACCTTTTTACTGTAGACTTATTTTTAAGATCAATCAATACATAATTATAAGGAACCTAAACCAAGACGAATATTCTTATTCATGAAAACATGAAACCTTTGTTATTTGCAGGAATCGAACCTAGTACCTCCGGAGAGCAGTCCATGCCATAAAGGTCGTCGAACTAGACATAAAAAATATGATGTCTTCGAAAGCGTAAGCTAAAACATTAAGAATTTTTTCCGTTCAATTTTGGGGGTAGTCATAAAAATATTTACATTTTGCTGCACCTCATATAAATGTAGTTAGTGTTATCGCGTCTTCTATACATTGGACATTATCGTAGTTATAAGGTTAATAATTATTATTATCTATGAATTAATGTCAATTAACTTAATTTTGAATGTGAATAATTATTGAATGAAATGGGAATTAATATAAATTAGTATATAGTGTTAGTGACAAGTTAATTAAAGAGACAGGCCCATTAGTCTTCAATCGTTTCTTCTTAAGACCCTGGAGAAACTAATTGACCGTTACATTAGAGATGGTCCGCTCAGGAAACTTCCCCTACACAAGTTTCAATGTGCGTATCAATCCGGGAAATCAACGGAAACAGCACTACACCTAGTTGTTAAGAGGGCCGAGGCCGCGATCGAGAATAAGGAAGTGTGCCTGGGAGCCTTTGTTGATATAGAAGGCGCCTTCGATAGAACAACCTTTGAATCGATAAGAGCAGCAGCTAGGGACCACGGTATCCCTGACACGATCTGTAAATGGATAGACTGCATGCTTAAGGGTAGAATCATTACCTCAGGTAAGTTTGGTGAGATACTAATGGTTAAGACCACGAAAGGGTGTCCGCAGGGGGGAGTTTTGTCACCCCTCCTGTGGAGTCTTGTAGTGGATTCCATTCTAACCAAACTAAACCAAGGACCATATCAGACAATAGGCTATGCTGACGACCTTGTCATTATGGTCAATGGGAAGTTTCCCAATATCGTATCACAACTGATGCAAAGAGCCCTGGGTCAGCTTGAGGAATGGTGCGACGACAACCACCTCTCTGTAAACCCAGGGAAGACGACCGTGATTACATTCACTAAAATGAGAAACCTGTCAGCGTTGAAAACGCTGACTCTCTGTGGTACACAGCTGCCTTGGACTACGGAAGTTAAATATCTAGGTGTAATCCTAGATAAGGAACTAACTTGGAAGTCACATGTAGAACAGACCCTTAAAAAGGCTCTTAGGAGCTTTGGATTGTGTCGTTTTACTTACGGGAAAACTTGGGGGCTAAAACCAAGAATCCTAAGGTGGATTTACACAGTACTGGTGCGGCCTATAGTGACCTATGGGTGCATTGTATGGTGGCCTCGAGCGAGGCTATCTATTTGTAGAAATGAGCTCAGTAAGGTTCAAAGGGTGGCATGTATGGCCATTACTGGGGCATTCAGATCTACACCAACGGCAGCGATGGAGATCCTACTGGACCTACCGCCGCTGCATACTGTTATAGAGGCGGAGGCCTGGAAGGCAATCCACAGATTGAAAGTGGCTGGTCTGTGGGATCCGTCAAGTAACCAGGGTAAACATACAAGATGTGAGGCTAATTCCAGCCTCAAAAGGCTCATGAGTATGGGGACAGATAAACAATGCCCTGTATTCATGTTCAAAAATAAATTCAAAACAAAGGTCCCCACTAGGGATGAATGGGAGCAAGGGCCACCTACTCCTGATGTAAACAGCCTTGTCTGGTATACTGATGGTTCCAAAATGGAATCTGGTACGGGCGCGGGTGTTTATTCCAAAAACCATGAAATTAGCCAAAGCTTAGGCGAATATGCTACGGTTTTTCAGGCTGAAACATATGCAATAATCATATGTGCTATGAAGATCCTCGACCTGAACATCAGGGACCGAGTGATTTACATACTCAGCGACAGTCAAGCTGCACTCAAGGCTATCGCCTCAGTGCGAGTAGACTCAAGGCTGGTACTAGAAGCTGCTCAAACCCTTAACAGACTGGGCCGGACAAACAGGGTAACCCTCATGTGGATACCAGGCCACGCCGGATTTAAGGGGAATGAGCACGCTGACAGGCTTGCCAGACAGGGCTCGGAATCAATTTTCACTGGACCGGAGCCATGCATTGCACTCTCTATGAGTACAATAGCCACGACGCTAAAAAAGTACACGGTGGAGAAACATCTATCGGAATGGCAGCTGCTACCGGCGCTTAAGCACTCAAAGGCCTTCATCGGGGTGACAGGGAGCAGCTGGCGTAAGGCCCTCTGCGAAGGTAGCAGGTATCAAGCCAGACTGATAATTGGGGCTCTAACAGGGCATTATGCCACAAACAAAATGCTCCACAGGATGCGACTAGTGCAATCACCGCTATGTCGTAGATGTGGGGACGAAGAGGAGTCTATGGAACACCTGCTGTGTACCTGTGACTCGTTGGCTGCTTGCCGAATGAGTCTCCTGGGGGTGGCCTACCCACAACCAAGGGACTATGGGCTCCAATCTGCAAAAACTGTCATAAAGATGATGGTAACAATATTTGGAGATTTGGAGTGATAGGCAAGGGGATGCACAAAAGATCCGGCATAAGGGTCAAAGTGCGCCACGGTTAATCTGTGGCCCCCGCTATAAGATAAGATAAGATAATTAAAGAGAGAAGTTAGTCATTCAGAACAACCAGTAAGTATTTTTTATACATATTAAAAACTCAATAAATTTTATTGTTTTTCAAAAGGCCCATATATTGTAATATTACAGAAAATTACTGATAATTATTTAGATCAGTAATATTGTCTCTGTAAATCTAAAGTAGTATTTGAAAACCATATTGATGGGACGACCTACTTATATATCTGGCTTTTTTACGTAATTTTTAACAAAATGTTACGAATGTTACTAAAGGGAAATCACAGTAAAGGAAATGTGTATTCAATTCATAATTGAGCATAACATATTAGGTCGGGGAAAAAGTCTTTTCGCATAACGTAGGTATAAACTTATTATAAATTTTTTTTGACTGTACTGTTTGTGTCTGGCTGGTTTTGGTAACATTAAAAAGGTTCCATTATAAAGAAAAGAAAAAAATAAAAAAAAGTTGTTTCCCGCTATTTTTCATTTGTTTTTCTCTCCGTTAAAATAAGTGAATCTAATGAAGAAATTCGATACATTTTAAAATTTTATTATAAAAAAGGCAAAAATGCAACTCAAGCAGTGAAAAAAATTTGTGATGTTTATGGACCTGATGCAGTGTCAGTAGGAGTAGCACAAATTTGGTTCAAACGTTTTCAGTCCGGAAATTTTGATGTTAAAGATGCACCTCGCTCTGGTCGCTCTGTTACGAATAAAATGGACGCCATTTTTGAAAGAGTGGAGCAAGATCGGCATATTAGTAGTTACGATGTAGCTGAAGAACTGGGAATTGACCACAAAACAGTTTTGACCCATTTGAAGAAAGCTGGTTATACAAAAAAGCTCGATATTTGGGTGCCACACGAGCTCACTTAAAGAAACTTAATGAACCGTGTACTCATTTGCGATTCATTATTGAGACGTAATGAAACCGAGCCGTTTTTGAAGAGATTGATAACTGGCGATGAAAAGTGGATCACGTACGACAAGAACGTGCGAAAAAGGTCGTGGTCGAAAGTTGGCCAGGCTTCACAGACTGTGGCCAAACCTGGCCTAACACGAAATAAGGTGATGCTGTGTGTATGGTGGGATTGGAAGGGCATTGTTTATTATGAGCTTTTACCGCCCGGCAAAACCATCGATTCTGATCTTTACTGCCAGCAACTGATGAGATTAAAGGAAGCAGTCGAGAGAAAACGGCCGGAATTGATCAACAGGAAGGGTGTGGTCTTTCATCACGATAACGCTAGACCACACACATCTTTAGCCACTCAGCAAAAATTAAGAGAGTTCGACTGGGAGGTCCTAGTGCATCCACCATATAGCCCTGACCTTGCGCCTTCAGATTTTCACCTGTTTCGGTCTCTGCAGAATTCTTTAGGTTCTGTAAGGTTGACCTCAAGAGAGGACTGCCAAAACTATTTGTCCCGTTTTTTTGATCAGAAGTCCCAAAGTTTCTACAGTAACGGGATAATGTCTCTGCCCACAAAATGGCAGAAAGTTATTCAACAAAACGGTACATATATATTGTAAATAAATGTAAATAAACTTTGAAAAAAATGTCTTGACTTTTCATACAAAAATACGAAAAGACTTTTTCCCCAACCTATTATTATCGCTAAAAATTGTTTTATTTTATATCTATTAATTGTTTTAGCTTCAATAAACAGATAAATTATGTTCCGGCCTCTATTTTCTTTTTGTAACGATAAAGTTCCGTTTTATCTAATTAAAAAAAATACAGGTGTACAGATCCTTTCATAATTTTTGGAGCCCAAGCCAACCTCACCTGTAAATGGACGAGGCTCTGGCAAACATAAAAGTTCCCGGTAGGCAGCAAATGGGCACCTATTACGTGGGACCAACAAGACAATTATTATTGGCGAAGTGTGGGCGTATAATATGCCTTTGGGGAAACAGGCGTAATTGTATGTATGTATGTACAAAATATAAAGAATAATCATTACATAATAATAATAATTTATTTCTGTATAATAACTAGCCTACTTATAATATTTTACGAACATAAATAGGGTTAATAATGCAATTAATTAAAGTGTTATCTACCTACGCTAAGTAAACTTAATTACTTGTGTCTTAGGTATCCACAATAAATATGTGTTAGTGCATATTTAACAAAATTCCTTACAACTAACAATGGAGTGTGCTTATGCAATTCAATTTATTTTTTGCAACATTTTACTAATTCTATCTAGCATTATTTATATTACTTAAAGACTATCGTACTACTTAACAACCAATAATAAGTACTCTGTTTCTGGGTAGTTTTTGGTTTTTAACCATTCTCTAACACTATTTTTACATGCAAAAATGTTCATTGGGTAGATTCCCAATGAAAGATTTATTCTGTTTTATAGAAAAGGACCAAGAAAGCAAAAGAATCTATGGGAGTGAGCTGTACGATAAAGTTCTACAGAACATACTAAATCTGCCCGTCTTTTGCTGGTTTGGTTTGGGTTGTAAGGAGTAATTAAATACATATCAAATAGTTGCAAAAAATTCACATTTATGAAGACGGAATGATCTATGTTTACGAAAACACTTAAACTTCTTTACATACATTACATTTTTTACAACATACAAGTCAATAAGTAAGTGGCATATAAAATAAGTATTTAGGAATACAAAAATAAAGAACCTTTATATTATATCTCATCTAAGTTAATACCTCTACTCTGAAATTCTAACCACCCACCCATTTCAACTCGGCTGGGGATGGTTGTATTGCAACATAACTTTTTATAGGTATGCCCCGAGATAGGTTACCTTCAAATTGCGGGTCCTACTCGCTCTTGACCGGTATATGTGAGACAAGATAAAATAGCAAATGAAATCGAAGTAATGACTTATCTATTTTATAACATGCGTAAGCGATAATCACTAATTATGTCTTAACCAATAATCACGAATAATATCAATCATTCTCATACATAATGAAAGAATTATTCAGTTCAGTAGTTTTTGAGTTCATTCGTAACAGTTTCCTCTATTATGATAGTAGTATTATTTATTATAGCAATATCGTATGTAATTTTCTTAAAAACAGCTGATTAAATAGATTTAATAATATATATATAGAAAAGATTAGTATCTTATAGTAGATTTAGATACAGAATCAGTGTTGGTTAGGAATAAGGCAGAAGATGCCGTTAAGCACCAGGCAACACTTCTGTTTAAAAAAAATAATGAATTCAAAACACGTTCAGCCTTTATTAGATACATACACAGAAAAGTTCTTTGTTCACTGTTATTTGCCACAATAGACACAATAATATATTTGCTATAAATTTTCCTTTTCAAGTGTTGTGTAAAATATGTCACAGCTTTGTTTTAAAGTAACGTAAGAATCTTTCACTTCTAGAAAGTCCCTATAAGATCACCGTCCACCAAGGTTAGATCACATGCAAAAGCTAGTCACATAATACAAATGACTGTTTTAAGTGAGTTCATAAGTTACTTATACACATACTGCTACGCTGCATATAAATCCTTGACCTAGATTAACAAATGTCTTAATTTGTAATTTGACAAATTCTGACTTTTGTGAGTAAATATTTAACGAGTCTAAAAGATCCTTTTGATCTTAAAGACAATAGAGTATATTTTATTTTATTTCTTGTGTGATAAGAGTTTGCCTTTAATATTAAACCTCTTTGAATTTAGACGAAGCCGAGGGCACAAACAAGTAGTATAACTGTACATACTCACAAATATCTATAATGCTTTCGTTATAGTTATACCATCTTTATGCTGATGATCTGCAGCCATATTTATGCATGTTATACCATCTTTATGCTGATGATCTGCAGCTTCACTTATCTTTCAAACATCAGGAACACGCTGAGGCCGTTGCCAAAGTAAATAAGGACTTAGCTCGCATATCCAATTGGTGCAAATGTAATAGTCTTATCATTAACCCCCAAAAATCCAAATACATGTTGATAGGCACGAAAAAGAAAATCCAATACTTTCATGATACAGTTCTGAACCTGTCTATTAATAATGAAATAATAAACCGGGTAGACAAAACCAGAAACTTGGGAGTGGTTTTTGATAGCACATTAAACTTTGAGGAACACATAATAGAGTGTGCGAGAAATTGCTTTTATCGCCTTAAAGTATTGTACAAGATAAGACCTTACCTCTCAGAATCCTTGCGAACTACACTATGTGAATCTGTAATACTTTCTAAATTGAATTATTGTGACACGGTTTATGGTTCATGTATATTGGAGAGAACCTCTAGGCTCATTCAAAGGGTTCAGAATGCCTGTGCACGCTTTTGCTTTACCGTTCCCCCTAGATCTCATGTCACCCCTTTTCTTAATTCTGCAAATAGCATGAAAATGCAAGCACGTCGGAAGCTCCATTTGGCAGTCTTGTTGTTTGGGATCATACACACTGGTAAACCCAAATATCTGTACAATAAGTTTGTGTGGGCCAAGGAAAACTCCACCAAACCCAAGCGTGCATGCACTCGTGTGTTCACAGTCCCAAGGCATCGTTCTGTCTCATTCAGAGGGTCTTTCAAATTTGCTGCTACCAAATGTTGGAATGATATTCCACCTCCTTTGCAGAACCTGAAAACCATTCACTCGTTCAAACAAAACTTTAAAAAATTTTTACTGAAATTGCAATTATCAACAACACGCTTGGGATAGCAGCATAGTTTTAATTTATTTATTTACCTTTGATGTTCTTTCATAAGTGGTGTCTTGTTGCCTATACTGTATTGGCAATTCGCAATATAATGCCACTCAGGAAAAATATAGTTATAATTATTAAAAATATTTCATAGGTTAAAATTTTTTTTTGTTATTGTAGTCTTGTAGTGTAAACTTTAGTGTGCTATCGGTGACAGTGACAGCTGATACCACATCTGCGGGGTCGAAGCTTGCAGGATGTGCAGCCTATATTTGGAGTTGCAGGCTCAAGCTTATATAAAGCCTAAGCCTGTAAATTTTTGTGTCTTTATCGCAGTTGTTAATTATGGTTATTTTTATTATTTCATCATTTGGTTTTCTTTCCCATATACATATTTATTCATGTGTAACATTAGGTTAAAGGTGGCGGTATTCTTGTTTTTGTGATTTAAATTGAATATAGTACTTTGTGTGTAATTTTATTTTTTCAAAAATTATTATTAGTTTAAGTTTTATTAATGCCACTGCGTCATGAGGTGTTGCTTGAAAACCAGCGCAGTGATAACAATGTTGCGTTGTTATAGCTGCATTACGCTGAAGCAATACCTTTTGACTGCACAATTTCAGTTTTGTGAAACTCAACAATTGTTATGTACCTACTTGTGCAGTTAATAAACAAATCTTTCTTTCTTTTCTTTCTTTCTTTTATAGCTTAAAACGAGATTTTGTGTAAAAGTACAATTTTGGCGCGTAAATTTAAAATATTGGACAAGTGGCATACTAGACAAAGTTAAAAAGTGTCAAGTTGTTGGTTGGAGTGGTTTGGCGGCCTGCAAGCTTGAAGGTGGCTGTGGTACCGAGTGACGGTGGCGGCGTGGTGTCGGCGGGAAGTCGGCGTGGTGTCAACGTGGTAGCGTGGTGTCAGTAAGGTGGCGTGGTAGCGGCGTGGTGTCGACGTGACGTTGGCGCGACGACGTCGGAGGCGTGCCCCCGCGGGCCAATGGCGGCACCCGCCGACCGCCGCCCCGCTCGCTGTGCCAGACCGACACCAGTAGGTTCGTGTCCTTTTGGCTGACCGCATGACTCCGTATCTCGCTTCGACGCTCTACTCGTTGTAACCTGTGTACATCACGCGCTTCGACAACCCACCCGACGCTTACTGCCAGGCCCGCTTCGAGCTAAGTTTGTGAACTTTGGAAAACTTGTTGAAAACTTTGTGGTACGGCAAGGAGTGAGCTGCGCAGCGACCGAAAGGTACTGTCAACTCCGCAGGCCTCCCGCCTTATCTTGAATGTCATTTGTGTTATATATTTTTTCCCCATGCATCATTTTCAGCTTCACAATGCAGATCGAAAATCACTTAACCATTATACAATATGGATTGTGTGAAAATTTTACATAAGTATCGAGTTAGATAAGAAATAGTTATATTGCGTATGTACAAGAAAATTTAATTTCGTTCGTAACATAAATCGTGGCGTAGCACCGTAGCGAGTTCGTAGCCGTAGAAACGCTTGCGACCTTAATTGTATCCAGCGCAAGTGCTAAATTCGCGCGACAGGACTCACCTCACATCTGTCCGCGTTTCAAACTACCAAAGTAGCAAAAGTTACTCTGTTACCGGCATTCTCCCTGAAATACACTCATGAGTACGGTAAAGAAAAACATAAGCTAGACTAGGCGGATAAGGTGAAATATTTTATCTGATAAAAGGTACACGGTACAGTCGAGCACAATATTCTATGACGAGAAAATTAAGAACTAATTTTACATTCAAAATACTGAATAAAATAACTGAAAATGAATGAATTCTCTATTATTATCTTCATTTCACAAGTTGTGAATTAATGTGGAAATCTTAAATACTTATGAACTTACGTCATTATTACAATTATTACTGATTAACAGGAGTTTTTTTTAAAAGCGATATAAAATTGCCCTCATTAATTTTTAATTAAACTTATCAAAGTGACAGAAATCTATGAGACGTGATAATTTAGGATAGGTACTAAGCAACTTAGTTTACGTGGTAAGTCTGCCTTTATTATATTATCTTGCAAAAAAGAAATATTTGCTTATTTATAACAATTAGTTAATAACCAAAAAACTAATTTCGGCAACTTCTAAGCAACATTACAGCGTTCGAAATTTTAAAGAAATCTGTAAAGTTTTTAATGTTATTATTATATCAGAGAAAAATGTAGCAAAAATATACAACAACGCAAATCGCCAAAAAAAAGTCCTTTTGTAATTTTATAACCTCACGAAAGATTATTGCGCGCGACTGTACAAGTGACGTATGTTTGTTATCACAAATTGATCTTCTCAATATTCAGAGAAGTAGAGGGCAACGGAAGGGAAGGTTTCGCGTGAGGCGCGTATACATATTCAATGCGCATTCTCACTCGCGGGGCTGTGAAATCCAATCGCATTAAAACGATGAAAAAAGAAATAAATAAAAGGGATAAAGACGCAGATTCCACCAAAAATAACACTGTCTGGCTCATAGCGTTGTTAGACAAATTAAGGTCTCCGCTAGCACTGGGGCCGCGGCTGCAGTAAAACATAACTACTCGCCGTAACAGCGACTAATTATTAGGGTGGGTTTACATAACGTATTTATGAGCTCGAGATTTAACGGGAACGCGGTCTCGGGTGGTCTGTTATCGCCCCATTAAAAAGTTGTCCTCTGCGGACGCGTAAATAACATAAATATGAACCCGAGCGCGACATTCTGCTGGCTGGATCCACTATTTTTATAGTTTAATTATTTTTTATCCTAATAGGTAGGTACTGTTAGCCACAGGTAAAGCGTAAAACTATGACGTTTATAGACAACTTAATCTCGTGCCGTGTGGTATCGGCCTAGATTAGTGCCACCCCCTCTTATCTCACGGGGAGTCGTAAGAGTCGACGATGAGAAATCCTACCAGATGATGGGTAGGTATTATACTGGCTTGAACTGCGTTCACCAACCCGCCTGCCCAGCGTGGTGATTATGGGCAGATCCCCCAATAGAATGTAATCAATCGGGAAGGCAAATCTTCAGCAGTGGACTTTATAAGGCTGATATGATGACGATGAATCTCTTCTCATCATCATCACCATCTCAGCCCAATTACGTAATGTAGCTCCCAATAGGGCCTCTAACTCGTCTAGCACATTCCATTTTAACTGGAAGCATATTGACGTGCCCTCTCTGAAGAACGGAAGCGCTTGATACTAAATGTCACAGAAATGGGCGGCCATCCAACCTGATATCTGTGTACTCTGCTTTCAGTTCTTGTAATAAGAGTCAATTTTAAACTAACTTGTTACACCTACCACGAGACTATTGAAAATCAAAAGAAAAATGATATACCTTTCAAACAAAAAAAACCGCAATAAAATCGGATCATCCGTTTGGGAGCTACGTTGCCACAGACAGACACATACACATTTACACACACAGACACGTCAAACTTATAACACCCCGTCGTTTTTGCGTCGGGGGTAATAAGAAAGAACAAAAAGAAATAAGAACTTCTTTACGAAAAAGGCCTGATGCCTTATGCTTTTTGACGGATCAGCAACGCGCTAGTGATGTATTTGGTGTTGCAACCGCCTATAGGCTGCGGTGACCACCAGCTACTACTAGACCAGCCAGCTATTTACTAGAGCAAAGCGTCTTATTGAAAATAAATCAACTAATCTGTGGACACATACCAAGATCGGCCTGTTATTGGCTTATAGATTTCATATATCATCATAAGTTATAGCAAATCTTATCAACTTAAGTGTAAGTAGCGGTATTTGCCCAGATGAACTTAAGTGTGGAGTGGTTAGGCCAGTTTATAAGGGTGGGTCTCACAAGAATTTTAATAATTATAGGCCTACTAGCTGTTACCCGCGACTTCGTCCGCGTGGAATGGTATCTCTGGGTAGCATTTTTAATTATGTAATAAGAATCATTAGTAGGTTTAGTAGATATCAGCAGCGGCGATGCAGGGTATTCGTTAAAAGAAACTTTAACTTCAAAAGCCAAAATATGTTTGTAAACTTGATACACCCAAAACTTTTAAATATCATGTTCCTAGGATCAGGGTTAAGATTTTGTATACTATAACTTTGGCGTCGTAGTTCCCGTGCCGAATCCGTTCCGTTCCGTTACAATTTCGAGAATTGCGTTCGAGAAAAACTCTGCACATCCTAAGAGACCTACGTACCGAGTTTCATGGTATTATCTTCAAAAATGACGAACACCCATAAAACATTCAACCCCTATTTCACCCCCACACTGGTAAAAATTTCAAAATGCTAGAACATACGATTTTTGTTTATTATTTAGTGCTTCAATATAAAATGTTATATTTTTAAACGGTTTTGGTATGACGAACTTCATACAAACTTTCAACCCCTATTTCATCTCTCACAGGTCGAAATTTTAAAAAACGCTAGAACAAATGTTTAATTATTTCTAATCAAGTGCTTAAATATGAAGTTTCATGATTTTATCTTTTAAAATTAAGAAATCCCATACAATTTTTACCCCCCCCCCCTTTAACCCTTTACAACCCCCTTTTCGCAATAAAAAGTAGCCTATGTTCTTTCTCAGGGTCTAGACTACCTGTATACCAAATTTCATTCAAATCCGTTCAGTAGTTTTGGCGTGAAAGAGTAACAGACAGACAGACAGACAGAGTTACTTTCGCATTTATAATATTATAGTAAGGAAGTAAGGATTACACTACCTCCAGTCATAAATAAAATTATTGAAAAATATATTGCGAACCAGATTCATAATTTTTTCCATAAAAATGGATTAATAACACCAAATCAATTCGGGTTTCAGCCTGGAAAGAGCACTACCCAATTTTTGAGCACATTTACTGACTCCATAAATCAACATTTGAATGATAAGTTGCACGTTCTGGCGCTGTTTGTTAATTTTAGCAAGGCTTTTGACACATTGGAGCATGATCTGACGATGATGATGATGACTCTGCAGCCTCGAACAACATGGTATTGGTGGCCCTCTGCTGCGGTGGTGTAAAAGCTATCTTAATAATAGGTCTTGTCGTGTAAGAGTGGGAGAGAATTATAGTAAGCGTACTTGTGTTTCTATAGGGACAGCTCAGGGTTCAGTTGTGGGGCCTTTACACTATATCACTTACGTTGACAATCTAAGCAAAAGAATATCTGAATGTGAATTGTTTATGTATGCTGATGATACTTGTATTTTAGCGTCTGATCGAAACTTTGAAACTGCATTAGGAAAGGCACAAAAAGATTTTGACATTCTATGTCGTTGGTCCCATGATGTGGGACTGGTGATAATAGCCAGTAAAACTAAACTTGTGTATATTAGCTCAAGCGAAAATAGAATAGGAAAGTTGCAGTCACATATACTTGTAGCACATAACCACGAATGCTTGCATAACATATCTGGATTTAGCCCCTGTGCATGCCCTGCCATAGAAATGGTCGATAGCCACGTATACCTGGGCCTGACAATCGATAGTAGACTCAATTGGGAAAAACATGTTGACCAAGTTTGTGATAAGCTAAGAGCGCTTTTAGCGAACTTTACACTAATTAAAAATAAAACAACTTATCATGCTAGGCTACTCTTGTATTTGACTTTGGGTGAATCTGTAGTGTCTTACGGCTTAAGTAGTTATGGAAGAACTTTCAAAACGCATTTAGATAAAATATTCCATATTCAAACAAGAATTCTAAAAAATATTGTGCCAGTCAAAATTGAAAACCAATATAAAGACAAATATCAGAAGCTATTTGAGTACTGCAAATTAATGCACATCCATAATAAGGTTGGGTATACGTTACTGGCTGAACAATATTTTAATGACAGGCTCCAAATTAAACCAACTCAAGCCAGAGTTACTCGCGTGACTGATCCCACGAAACATGTCACTCCAAATTGCAACAACTTTTATGGAAAGCGCAGATTATGTTACATTGTGCCCTATTGAATAAACTCACTGCCTGCTCAAGTTAAAAGCCAGATAAATGAAAAAAATCTTAAACCTAAATTAAAAGTGTTCTTTACTGGTTTGTAATTCTCATTTCACATATGGATAACAATAGTGTAGTTGCAGAATTATAGATATGTCAAATTGATGTTTACTTTGTGTAATTATTGTTGTTATTATTATTATTTTTAATTAATGGTGTAATGTACGTTATAGCTGATATCATGAGTATCCGATGTACTGTACAAAACTTACTGATTTTTTTTGTACATCGTTATTATTGTATGTGTATAATGTAAACATAAATAAATAAAAATAAATAAATATAGCACTATGCATATTGGCGGGGCAGAGTGTAACGTACCTGCTATTTCAGACTTTCCAAGGCTCCCATTAATGTCTCGAACTTTAAGTAACCTCTACCACATACAATTATAGGCTTAAAGTTGCAAAGAATAATGCTCTTTTTTATAACACTAAAATTATTATATATATTATTCAAGCATGTGGCCTGAGGCATGGGGGTATTCAAGCATGCGGCCCACCTGATGGAAAGTGATGACCGCAACCTATAGCTTGCAACCCTAGGGGCATCACTCGCGCGTTGCAAAACATGGCTCATATTTTTCAAGTACGAGTATCAATACTCTCCCAGATACCCCTTTGTTGTTCTTTCAAATAAGAACATTGGATTAGACTTGTATAATAAAACGTGGTTAAATTCGCAAAATTTTAGCATACAATAATGATAGTATAAACTGTTTCACGCCCTTCTTGAAGTGCCCCTTGCTGTAGTCTCGCGCTCGATATTATATACATACATACATGCCTGTTTTCCCGAAGGGGTAGGCAGAGGCATATTATACGCCCACACTTCGCCAATGATATAGTTGGTCCCACGTAATAGGTGGCGAGCCTATTGCCGCTATTGTTATGTTTGCCTGAGCCTCGTCCGTTTATCGCAGGTGCACCACTTGCAGGTGAGCTTGACCGGGGCTGCGGGACTGTCCGAAAGGGTTACCGCGGCCTCGGTACGTAGCAGGCTCAAAAGAAGGAACATGGATGGTTTTTAGTCAGTAGTAGTCTGACACACCCTCCCGCTCCACCCAAAGCGGGGGAAGGTCATTTGATGATTTTCCATCCAAAAAAAAAAGGTGAGCTTGACTTGGGCTCCTTAAATCTTAGTAGGATCCCTATACACGCTTTATATTGATTCTTAAAATTCGGTCCAATCCAAGACCTTTTTTTTTTTTGCTTTACGTCGGTAACAAAATGCATTTACGCACTGTCTCCCTTTTTTTTTGTTTTACGTCGGTAACAAAATGCGTTAACGCACTACCTTCCGGCCAAAGGGGGACCGAAAGGGGGAGTGGGATTCACCACCAGCAGACGCGACTGCCAGCAGTAATACCCACTAAAAATCTTCCGACGACGCCCGCCGCTTGTTGAGAAAGAGGCGGGGGCCAGTACCTGGGTTGCAGCGTCTTACACCCCGCCTGCGTTCAACGTCCCCCGGACCTAAACCGGGAGGACCTCCTCAGAGAGGCGCAGTGGACGCGCCCCTCCTACCTCCTTGTGCGACCATAGCGTGTGTGGCCGACTTCTCGGAGGGTCTATAGATAGAAAGCAGGGGCCCCCTGCCCCCACTGCCTAAGACCCTCTTGGCGCTACTTGACGGGCCCTCCTGGCCCGCCCGCTGCGCCCTCCACAGGTCTCTCCTAGTTTCTCCCCCGGTAGTCAGTACTAAGGGCACCCAGAGTCGCCAATCTCTGGGTGTTACCTTTCCCTAGCGCCTTCTGCTCCCTACCGGGAGGTACTTAGCCCCCCCGCCACGACAAGGTGGAGACCAGTCGGAGGGAAACCCTGTGGGCCTACTCTAATAAACGAAAACTAAATTTTGTTTTACCTATCTCTTTCACTCTCTAGGTATGTCAGAAAGGGGTGGGTATAGCAAAGTTTCGTTTTAATTCCCTGGTCCCTTGTTCCCTGCTCTAAAACAGACAACATTCTTTGAGCTACGACTTGCCGTTTAAAATATTTTAAGGACTGCAGGCCACACATTTATGGAACAAGTTGCCGTTCGATGTCCGTCACTCTGATACCCTTCACATCTTCACAACTCGTATTAAAATACAACATGAAATAAATAACTTCACCCAGAAATGGAAGTGTGACACGGAGAGTAGGTGCTATTAAAATTAAATCACCACAAATTGAATAGGTAAATTAAATGAGAAATATCAGTTCGTTAATGGGTAATATTTCAAGTGGGTATTTGTGACGTTGGCATAAATATTCAGATCGTTTTTGAACATAATTAATGTCACTAAAATTATTTTCTATAATAATTTTGCTTAAATTGTTTGTATTAAAATATTGATATTAATAACATGTTTACAATGGTACGACGTCAATTTATTGAATAATAAGTTATGTGGTTTATAATTGATAAATCATATACGTAATATATGTGACGTAAACTTGTCTCATATTTTTCATTTACGAGTATTACCCTCCCAGATGCTCCTTCCTTGTTCTTTCAAATAAAAACATTGGAATAGACTAATATAATAAAACGCGGTTAAATTCGCAAAATTTTAGCATACAATAATGATATTATACAATCAAATTTAATGATCTAAAAATGTATTGTATATAACTAATAGAGTAAAGCTGCGCATGAGACGTTGGTTCTTTGTTCGCCATTGAAGTTGCATAAGACAGAAGCTAGTAATGATATAATAACTAAAACAAAACCTTATTTAGGGGAACTACATTAAAAGGCCACAACTCGTTAAGGAAAATTATAATATTTTATCGCACAATTATTCTTATCAAAAATATTGTAACTGTTTTGCTGAGTGTATTAGTACTGTCATATTATAATTTTCATAGACAGAAAATATTATAATTTTCCTTAACGAGTTGTGGCGTTTTAATGTAGTTCCCCTAAATAAGGTTTTGTTTTAGTTATTATATCATTACTAGCTCCTGTCTTCGTCTTTCCATTCCATTCGCGTATGAACAGACATATTCCTGTAAGAAACAGCTCTACTATGATTTCTTCTATTTGTATTAGATTTTTTTTATCCTTCTCGTAATTTATCTAAGTGCCCAATTTAAAAAAATCTGTTTTTAGGTTCTTAGACGCGTCAAATTTAATAGGAAATGTTTTTCTAAACCTTTGACTGACACCTATTATGTGCATGCTTACATAATAAATATTCTTTGTATAAATCTAGGCAGCGACCCAAGTAACGAACCGCCGGTATACCAAACTCCTAGCCATATGGGTCGTACAAGAAAATTTACAAGTTAGAAATGTCGTAAATTTACGGAGGACCTAACTCCTCGCGAGCCCTCGGCTTGTTTACAAGTTCCTTATTTACTCCCAGCTCTCTAATGTGTCTATTTACGTACACGCTGACTTCTGAGAAAAACTTTGTCTGCACAAAGTTCGATTACTGGATTAATTTTGAGACCTTCCGAGTTCCGGATTTATGGATGTATTTTAAGTAAGTAGTTTCAATCTCTTTAGATTGTGTTGTAGCTGTGAATTTTGTTTCAAAGTAGTGCTTTATAATTTTTAAAATTTAATACTTTAATTTATTAAAAAATATTTATATGAGAAACTTTGACCTTGAAGCGGAGAGGTAATATAAACTTCAAACTTTAAAGTGAATACTGTAACTTAGATAATAACATACGTAAAACCTTTGACCTACAATCCACTCTTTTACTTTTTTCCACAGCCGTCCTACGAAAAATTAAATGTTAAAAGCTGTTCCGAAATCCTAGATAATCTAGACTTGGACCGTCCCGGCGCCAGCCTGTCTGCCTCATAACATGAATAACAAAATAAGTTAATTCTTTCATGAAATATGTTATCATTGCGATAGTACAGTTCGCCATTGTATTGGCGGCAGTGATATGAATCGGCATCTTTTATTCCTTTCTTGTTACTTATCCCGCACTTCTGTAATGATTTATTTATGAGTCAAACAGTTTTGTGGAGTATCTTTATCGTAAGATTTATACCGTTTAAGATTAATTACGTTAATATATGAATAGCGTAAATGGTCTTACATTAAATCAAAATTTTTATTAGTGTTTCAGTTGTAGGTATTTTAAAGGGCAAATAATTTAAATATATAAAACGACCAAACATAGGTTGCCACCTTACGGAAACGTGGTCTACTTACTTTCTTTTTTTGCCTTTACTTCACACGGTCTTCAGCATCCTTAGCGGATAAACCATTGGCACACATGTCACCCGTTACGACGTCAGGCCAGATCTTCGTAACAACCACAAATCGCTTCATTCTCATCATCTTCAAGACCACTAAGCTCTGGAATTCGCTGCCGGCTCATGTGTTTCCTATTTCCTATGATCCCTCATGGGTTTTTTAATCCCGGCTCATACGCACACCTTAAAAGTGGCAACAGCGCATACGGTATGGTCCATATAAATATTCCTGCCGCGCACGCTTGTGTTGCAGAATGAGAGATAAAACCATAGGGATTTCGTGGTTTTATCAAGAGATTACAGTACGGGGCTCTTCAAAAAAAGACATGAAACAGTTTGAGATGATGGCTTGCTTGTTTATAGGCTGCAGTGACTTTTTATCTTCAGATCCTCATGGTATAGGGCCTTCGTGAAGTATGAATTTTTTTTACAGAAATCATGTACTTATAAACATCCCGAAAGCGAAGTAGACGCTATCCTGTTGGACAGTCAACCAAAAGTTGCACTGATACTTGTACACACCTTAGAATAGAATACTTTATTTGCACTTAATTGAGGTACATTACAGTTCTTGTACAATAAAAAAAAAATCCTCTCATTCGGCCAACAACGGTGGCATGCAAATTATATTCAAATTACACATCAATTTTTAAAAGAAAACTATAATTATAAATCGTTACAATGTCAAAATCGGGAATCATTTCTTCCTTCCTTATCATCATTACATAAGAATCAATTTTGAAGTGCCGATATACGTCTGTCATGGAGGCTGTCCTGGCAAGCACTGATATCTCAGAATCAATTTGACTTAATTGGATATCTTTGAACACTTTGATCGTCTAATTGCTCTGGATAAATCCAATCCTAAACAAATAGGGATAAGTATTATAGCAATGATGATTTTTATATGAAAAGTCCCTGTGAAAGAAACGTCTTTGAGTTCGGTATCAATTCAGTTAAATATCTGCTTTAGGATGAGAATAAACTTTCCTTTTTTGTACATTCTATTAAATATTCACTGTAACATTTCTTTTAGAATAAGTAAATTTCTTTGATTTATGTAATGTGTTTAAAATTTTCAATATTATTAGAAATTTAAAGAGAGAGCAAATACTTTAGGAACTCTGATGATATAAAAAAAAGAAATAAATGTTAATTATAATACACTAACAATAATACATTTTAAAGTAAATTCTACTAAATGTCAAATAAAATACTTTACACAATATAATATTTAACAGGTAGGTTTCAACGTGTAGTTTTTAAAATTTATATATTTCAGGTTTTACTGTAAAAGTGATTTTAACTATTAATTTTTATAATGACGGCAAAAGTGTAAAGGACTCTTGGTTTTTATTTGTTATTCATACTTTATATCACAACTGTGAAAGTAGCTCTAAATTAGTAGCATTTTCACGTTTCCGTATTATTAAATTATATAATATAACTGGATTAGCAAAGTAATCATAAGTAGCTATGACCTCAAAAATATGAAGAAACAATAGAAAATTATCGAATTATTTCTCACGATTTGTTCAGTCTAATAAAAGACTCTTGACTGATTTCATTGTTCCAGTAAATATACAAATGTTTCTACAAAAGTGCACATACATTTTTGTATAAAGAGAATACTATTTTCAACACAGAATGAAATATGTGCTTTGTAACGACTGAGCACTATTCTTGATTTATAAACTGGTCATATCGTGAGTTTGATTCAATTCGTTATAGAACAAACATGTTCATGTTTTAGTAGTATCACTTAAAATTTAGTTCTGAAAGTTCTGGTCATGTTTTTATAATGATTGGGCACAAGGCAACTTCGTTCCAAACCGGCACCTAGCCAAATCGTTGTTCTGGTCACAGGTCAGGTTATACATTGAAGTAAAATGATAATTCACTGAGCGCCCAGATGACTAAGACTTTATAGTACTTAAGAAATACTTCATTTCTTCTCATAGCAGCTTCATAGCTAGCATGATTCTTCTAGCTTCCACTAGGCTTGGGAAATCCTCTAAAAACAAAAAACAAAACTATATTCTTCAAGCGCTCTGTGTACTAGATTTCAACAAAATGAGCACAGTGATCCTAGTTCGTCGCTGTCTTTGACAGGTATAATATTAATACAAACTCATGATAAATAAATAAATATTCTCTTACAATCACACCAGTTATCTAGTTCCATGGTAAGAACTAAGAACTTGTGTTATGGATACTAAAGATCGGATAAACATACTTAAATAACTTATAAACATTTTTTTTTTGTAAATATATACTTCATATACATAGGTAAAAACCCAGACCAGAACAAATATTCATGTTCATGCACACAAAGATTATATACATGATGAATGAGTATATGTACTTAGTATTAGTTCTCTTCATAATAGAGGTAAATACGCCTAAAATTCTTTCACCAGGGAAACGCTCTGCGCAATATTATATATATAATTGTGTGTAAATAGTAATCCATGAGTGAGAAATATAGTAATGAGTGTATAGGGACCCTATTAAAATCTAAAAAGCACTTAAATATGGCTATTTCGAGGTGAGATGCGTATGCAGAGTTTTAATTAGCTTAATTAATATTTTTTTATAATGGCACAGTAAAGAATATGGACAAGTTTATACTTGACCAAGGTAACAGTATAGTTCTCCTCGTCAATCTTTGAAACCACAAAAAAAAATGTTCTACTAGACATACACACAGAACGTAGCTAAAAGTTTCCCATGAAATACTTATAAAGTTATTTAATCAAAATAATCGACTTTTACAAAAACATAGTTTAGTAGCCCAACAGAATCAGAGCAAATATTCATTGTTCAAGAATCATTTATGAATCAAAACGCTTGTACGTAGGTATTATTTACCGAGCATAAGCCGTTAAACGGCTCTGGGTAGTGAAGAGCAAAATGCTCTTAGACAATTCAAACGTAATGGACGAATGGCGTCCCGTAGAACGACTTATCAAGATGTCAATAAATCTATACCGTACGTGGAGAGGATTCCACTGTTTGCGTCCAAAAATATCTGCAAAGGGAATTGGCTAAGGATGTAAATGAGTACCTTGATTTGGAAATTATGGCGGATTTAGTGACGTGACCTTCATTAAACTAATGCTTATTTAAATTTGAGCTCTGAAAGATTTTTTATATTTATAATTTCATTATCAGTTTACAAAATAGACGTAAAAATTAAAAAAATACAATAAATGTATATTAAAGTATAGGTATATAGTTCTTTGTTAAGAATGGGTCAATTTACCACACAGAGTTCCATTATCTTACCCTAAGCAACTTAAAAATCTAAAATAACAAAAGCCGAATCAATATCAAATCTCGTTAACCAAATTTATGAGTAAAAATCAAGACCAATGGTCAACTGCACGTTCAGGCAGGCTGAGGCACAAGTTAATTCCATATAACCTAAGAATATGCATGATTTGATCGCTTTAGTCTTTATATGAGATTTAAATTATTTTTCTGATAAATACTTGTAACATTTTCGCAATTTGAATATCATGCACAACCTCCACTCATCACCCCATAACATAGTAAATTTTAATCTTAAACATAAATCAACGTAGCTATAGTGCAACTCCATTCCAATCTCTGTTTTAATAGAATTTTAATTTCAATTTTGCACGGCGCGGCCGCGTGGATTACGACATGGAGCGCGTCCACTGAATTTTTCCCATCGACTCAACAACTGTACCGTAGAAATTTTGATGGCCCATTATTACACAGTCCGTTTCAAACGTATTGTCTGCAACAGAAATAGATGACTGTGTTTTTATTTTCGACGCACACGATAGGCTGACGTGGCTCAGTGCAAAGGACTGTTATTCATTTCTATACGCCCGTTTTTTTGGAGTAGCTGGTGTATTAAATTCTTCTTTGTAAAGATGAATTTTACATTTTGGGGTATAGATTTTTACATACAAATGCCGACGTTTATAATGTTGATGTTTTCATGAATCACATTAATAACCAAAGTCACAATTGCTATAATAAGCTTGTATTCATAAACCTCTAATGAAAGTCAACTTATAAACTGACGTTTTGTTCAAAATAACGGTCAGTTCCTTTTATAAACAGTCAATTGTCCGCGGTTTTCTTCATTTCACTGAAATAAAACATAACTAAAGAGTGTGTAGCTTTCTATACTTGAAAGAATAACTGAAATGCTTAAGTTATTCAAGAAATTTTACCACTTTAAATAAAAAAATATTAAAAATTCACAAAAACGATTGTAACTATAAAATTATTTCTAGAGTACAATTGACATCAATATGGACCTCTCTGTTTTTCTTTGTGCATTGTTTTCTCTTTAACTGCCACAGAAGCTTTGTCGTCGACATAATAAAACCGTAACGACACTCCAATTAATTCTGTTTTAATCACTCTGTGACGTCTCTGTGCGTAACTCGAACAATTCCGCATGGTGTGCGAGTCGTAAAGACCGACGCACGGACACTCATTAGTAGCTACTACTATTTGTTTACCACGTCGATCCTCGCTTTATCGTAAAATACGCATCAAATTGTACTGTTCAGGTTGTCAGGAGGAATGTACTGTTGGAATGGTGTAACACAGCGATTGGAGCGCAGAAGAGCGCGACAATGTAACAATTAAATACACAATATTTGTAGGTACTATGGTTTTGGACTTCAGTCGAATAAGTGTGTAGCTACTACTATTTGTGTACTATCTCGATCCGCGCTTTATCGTAAAATACGCATCAATTTGTACTGTTCAGGTTGTCACGATAGGAATTTACCGTTTGATATTGTGAATATTTTACGTCGTGGTAGCAGCGTTACACAGCGAACGGAACACAGAACAACAGAACAAAACAGCGCGACAGCTTGACGACAACAGCACTGTTTTTAAATCATGCACCAATACTGTACTTTATTTGTGCATGATTGATGATACTGTTTAATAAGTATGTGTTCACATTCATAACTAACTAATACTATTTGTGTACTATCTCGATCCCCGCTGTATCGTAAAATACAGATTAATTTGTACTGTTTAAGTTGTCATGTTAGAAAATTACTGTTTAATATTGTAGATATTTTTGAATTGTGGATATTGTGGAATTTCTGAAGGAGTACAAAACAAGACTATTTGGACGTATGTCGGACTGTTTTTATATAATGCACAAAAACTTAAAGGTTTTACTCTGTTTTAGATTTATGTGAAATAAGTGAGACATTTATATGACCCACCTCTTTCCCCGAATTTAAGTGTCATTCTTTCAATTTATTCACTTTTTACATACATATCTACATTCACATAGTATCACGCCTGTTTTCCTGAAAAGGTAGGCAGAAGCATATTATTCTTCCACATTTCACCGGTTATATCATTGGTACCATATAATAAATAGGTGGCGAGCCTATTGCCGCTTACTGGGAAGTTTTATGTTCGCCAGAGCCTCATCCGTTGATTGGAAGGTGCACCACTTGCAGGTGAGGTTGGTTTGGGCTCATTAGATCTTGGTCAGTCAAGCAGGTATCAAGCTTACCGTCCAGTATTTTTGCAGCAGTAGTACGATAATTACCTTAGTCCGATACGTCATCAGTTCGGTTCTGCACGATGTGTACTACCACAGTTTTTATTAAGTGAGATGGGAAATGTGTGTGTCTCGTACACAGTAACGTAAGTAAATAATTAACCGTACTTGGTTTTTGAATTTCAGTCAAGTAATTATACAAACTCATATGTAACTAATATATATATATTACTACATACATTTACTACCACTTTACTTGCTTTACTCAGGAGCGGAGCGCGGTTATACTCGCCACTACGCCATATCAATCGTCCGATATCACATAAAAACAAATAAAATGCGTAGTAATCTATTTACAATCTCTTCAAAACACTCTTTTTATTGTTCTTGAAGTCGGTCAAACCAAAATCACACCTGGTACTAAGTGCTATTCTTGATTTAATTCAGTACATTGCACATCTAACGTCACCGGAGATCTCATTCTCTACGCCTCGCCCCGTCCGCTATGTGACTAGGCCTTTACTGAGAATGAACCGTGTAAACTGGTGGTAAGAGAACAGGCCCTCGATATTTCAGCGTACATTACTGGACGTGTGGCAGACAACGGGAGTTAATTGGATGCGGCTGGGCATCGCCATGAAATGTATAAGAGGCAAGGCGTGATGCTTTGTTAGTGTGTAGGGTTCCATAGGCCACAGGCCTTACTTATAAAATGAGTTAATTATTGTTTATATTTATTGTTTTTTTTAACTCTTAGGGTTTCAGTTCATTTGTCTTTTTAAATTTTTAACTGCATTTAGTTTTGTTATATCTCCATTAGTTTACAAAATAACTTATAAATGACAAGCAACATGTTTAATTTTACATATTTTTTGTTTCAGGTGAGAAATTAAAATTTTCTAATTTCGTAAGGTATGTAAAAGTATACTTTTAGTTCTTCTACCTTTTTCAAAGTACAATTGACTAGGTTGGTAATATAAATTATACAACCAAAACAAAGACATAATGTTTTTTCAAAATCTAAAATGCAACTAAGTTAACAAGTTTTTTTATAAAAAAACATGCAAAAATATTTCTGAACCCGCATACGACCTAACTAACTAGAAAGAGCTTCAAACTTAAAAATCCCTCTTTGACTAAACCTAACAAAAAAATTGTCTGAACTTTATTATTGAAAAGGATCATTCCTACGGGACTCAGACACTGGTGAAGCTGGATTGTTGATGAAGTACTCATAGTTGTGCAGCCATCGTCGTTCGATAGGACATATCATTACCGCCTGAACAAAATGATCTCAAATAACTAAACTCTTTTTATGTCTGTATGTCCTGTCTATCTAAACTATACGATCACGATAACACGGAAATTCAACCTATGACACATTGAGCGACATCGGTCCCAGGCAAAATAGAAAACATATTGTTTGTCGGACATTCAGCATTTAAAGACTTAGGGCCTGTTTTACAATGACCAAATAAGTCAACTGGCAGAGAATGCCTTATGGCATTAAGTTCGCCTTTTGTAATACTTTTAAGTGTGCAATAAAGATTAAATAATAATAATAAGTTCTAAATAGCGCTTATTTGACAGATAGTTCATACAAAAACTGTTATTTTATCGGCAGAATATATTTCGGCCTTTCAGCCCCAAATATGTGAAGAATATCTCTGATGTAAAATTGTTCATAGATATATAAAAACAGAAATGTTAACTGCAGCCCGCTCATTATCACGTGCAGCCGCGTCGCGTCCGCCTCCATTTCGCTGTGACACAACTGTCATGTCCCCGGGCTGCCGGTGCGGGAATCCCACAAGTGACACTTGACGACTCGCGTTGTCACTGTCAAGTTATAGGTGGATAGGTTGACACATTCGCCACTAATTTATTTACTGTGTTCTGTGACTGTTAGATTAATGACTTTTGTTAGGTAGGTACAGCCATATCAAAAGTAACCAAAATATTTCAAATGGAAATTTTGTTAGGTTGGTGATATCTTTTTAGTGTAGATAATTAAAATATTCTGAAAGGAAAAAAAACGATTTAATTGAACTGAAGTATTTTTTTACGTATACAACAATATTACTTATTACTATTTTTGATAAGTAGCTGGAAACTTTCCAAAACAAATAGTGGAGTGATGAAAAGAGAGGGGGGTCATTACCCCCTATAATAATGTAACTCTAAATCATCGCTCTGACATTTAAACACAAAACAAAAAAATATTCTCTGCTTATGAGTGAACAAAGCAATTATTGTTAAAGTAATATCGATCATGCATGCACATAATAAGAACCAAGGGCATAATCGTACCGTAGGTGCTATTAGATGATGATAGATGTGTAAGGAGCAAAAAGAGCCTCTAATGGCTTAAATTTGTTGCTTTTCGAATAGAGGAATTGTAAAAATTCACCTCTCTGAACGTTTCATCTAGTTTTTCGGTCCCAAAAGTACATTAAAGTTCAATATTAAACGAAAGTCCCTTGTAAACAACCCCTTTTAAATATAATTCTATTAAAAGTCCAAGACACTACAAGTAACGTCTGCTTATTTTTAAAACTTTCGTCATAACACCGTGTTCTTGAATTTTATGCGTTCGACAAGCATTGAAACTCTTTATGAGCTAGGTTCTTGTTCCACAAGACTTTATGCAAGCAAGGCTTAGCTTTACGCGATAATAAAATGCGGTACCCTAAAACACCTCAAGAAAACAAGCCACGGTATACTTATTTTAAGAGTAAAACTGGTTTCTCATTAGCCTTGGGTAAGTATGACTTTATAACTTAATCTTAAAGTAAAGATTTGTTTTACAGTACCTTTATGTACTGTATTTTACCAGATAATACGTAGCTTTTTTAAATAGGCACACACGTGTTTATTCTTGTCAGTATAAGCACGTCTACTAAACAGCTATGTGAGAATCGAACCTACGATATGTCGTTAAAAGAGTTGACACTTTCTTATAGAATAAATCATTTGAATAACAATAATAATATGTTTAAAGATGATGATGAAGAAGAAATTTTCGGGGAATTAATTAATTGCTTGGATAAAGTGAAATCAAACTAATTAGGTATATAACTTTACGAATATTTTTTTACGTAACTAAAAGTACTTGAGACATAATTTACTTGAAATTTGTGACGATGATAATAATTAATGTGCTTGCTTCATATAACTAATTATTACAAGTATAATTTCTATGACTGAAAATATCGAATTTAACTTACTTGAAATTTGTGATGAGCTAATAATTAATTTGCTTGCTTCATATAACTAATTTATTATTAGAAGTATTATATCAATAATTTCTCTGAAACTGAACTGAAAAAATCGATGAATATAGGATTATAGATTTATTTACATCAACCTTATTGCATATTCCGGGGAAAAATATTTGTTTTAATTTACTCGCCTCGGACTCGTTTACACCAAAAATGCTGTATATATTGTCTTATAGTTAGCGAAATATGCAATTGAAATAGGAATTCAGCGTACAGGCACCAAACTCCTAACATACGATCTACAAGCGCTTTAAAGCAGAAAATGATACCAAAACGAATATACAACTTTGTGTACAGTCTACATCTTCATTGAACCAGTCCATTGGCGAATAGCTTATACCGTATACATTTGAATCCACGTTACCACAGTCTGAGGGAGATTACCCGCTTCGCTTAGGCCCAAATGGAATATCTGATATTCTTTAGTGCTGCAAAGGCTGTGATTTGTATAGAGTGGCTGTAAGTGAATACGCTTGTGTTGCATCTGCAACCGATATCACCTGACGATGTCGTTAACTGGTCCGAGCCGGATTACGACCGGACGGCGGTGACTGTTTAATTTACGTATATGGATTTTCGCTATGCGACACTGTTTATTAGAATATTGCAGGTGTGTTTGATCACGCTATACTTTGAATGCTTTACGATATGGATTTGTTGTGTTAACAACATATTAATATCTTATGCAAATAATTTCATGCTTGTGTATATGTGATTAGGACAATAAATATTCAGCTAATATCAACAGTGATGGATGACTCTGTCAATAATTTTATAATCCTTCGTTAGACCAAAATTCGATCTCTTAATTAATTTTTATACAAACTAGGAAGTAAGCATTGTATTTCTTGACAATGTTCATGTAATATAATTTTGTTTAATTACGTAAGTAAGCTGTTCATAGCCTTTTTTTAAAATATTATATAGTTCCATTGTCTGACTCGGAATCTCAACGTTATAAACCTTAAATGGAACTGTCAGGCTTATTCTACAATAGCTAAATGTGTTATTGAATATAATAATATAAGAAAAGAATTGCATACAGATGAACTTAAAACTTAATTTTTTAAGTCGATTAAAAACACCATACCATTCGCACACAAAATACATCTTGACCATACATACGTGTACATCAACGAGTTTAATTTGTTAATACAATAAAAAGTCCCAACAGTAAAGTATCCCAAGTGTTATCAGTAACAGATATCACGTGACGATGTCGTTTATACCAATCCGGTCCGGATTACGACCGGACGCAGCGGTATGGCTTAATTTAGTCGGATTTTCACTGCCGTACTTCACCGTTCATTAGAATATCGGGGCCGTATAGAACTATTATTTGTTCTGTTCCAGCTTCGTTTATTGCTTTACGACTGATTGAGCGCTTAGATTGCTTAATTGGTAAAATGATTTTACAGAATTCTAGGCTTTACGGAAAACTCAGTTTCGATATAAAATATGGTATCAGAAGTGCCCTGATATATTAATAGGTCGAAAATTACTAGGGATTTGATAGAGGTCTTAATTGACGTCTTATCATGTTACCCTATTTAACGTCTGACTACTGCGCACGGGCTACCTCTCACATACTAAAGTGCAAGGGTTTAAAAAATGCTCCTTCACGTTGAACCGGATCGCGTATTGGTGGAGACAGGTGTTAAAAAATTCTAGAAGCAGGACGGCGCTGCTAGAAATTTTACAGCGCCTAAAAGGGCTTCTAACATGGCGTAACGAATGCCACACATAGTGATTGCTTAGAAGATAGCAAAGCTTGACGTTGCAACCGAAACATGGATGCGCTTTATATTAAATGGCACACAAACGGTCACGGTTGGAAAATCTGACTTATTATGGTGATCATTAAATCAAATCAAATAAAATAAAAAATAAAAATTCATTAACTATTACATAGTATCTACTTGAAAACGTCAAAATTAAATATAAATATAATAAACAATCGAAATATTATTACACTGAAATTACGAAGCTTAGATTCACTTATATGCAACAAAACAATTTAAAAACAAAAAATATTTAAGTGTAAGTGAATCTAAGCGGCAGTTCCAAGCCACCGCTTTGTCAGAAGAACTGGCAAGAAAGTCACAGGCTATGCTCTTTTAAAGTCTGCCATCATCATATTATCAGCCTCATAAAGTCAACTGCTGAACATTAGCCTCCTCAGTAGATTCTTTTCGGGATATTTGCCCACAATCACCAGACGCGCCTGCCCAGCGTGGTGATTACAGGTTATGATACCCGCCTGGGTTGGTAATTGCAGTTCAAGTAAGAACGCAAAATAACGCTGCTGTCCGTCATCCTCCATCCATATTTCTCTTCGTAGACTCTTACGACTCCCCGTAAGATGAGAGGTGACACTATTCTGGGCCGGTACTACACAACACCTTCCCTTCACACACATATCACGGCAAATAATTTTCCATTATGTCATAGCTAAAATCAATATTGTAATATAACCTGAATTATCTAGCTCCCACCTGAAACATAAAAAAATTGAACGATTGAGTCTCCTAACAATATATCGGACAACAATACCCTATTCGTAAATGTCAGTATAAAGGCATCAGGTGAAGTTAGTATCACGTTCCGATCTCGTTTATAACCGTCCGTTCAAACTTGCCGGACGGCGGCGTGCGCGCCGGATCGATGGCTCAATTTATGTGTTGAGCTTGTTACTGCCACGTCAATTACTTCAATGAATATCAATAGAACTGTAGGTATAGTTTGTGTGTATCTAATTTACTAGTGTGGTAAGTCTCAATTTACATTATAGTTGACAAATGTGTTCGTTAAATAAGAGTAATTCGGTTTATAAGAACGTTTTCCATAATATCGAAACTAGCGGCCACCCGTTACTTCGTCTGTGTGATCTACATATAAAACTTGTTCCTAAATCACTCTATCTGTCAAAAAAACTTCTCCAGGAATAGACAGCTACAAGCGACTTAATTTTATACTATGTATTGATGATCCCTCATTATTTTTTTTATTTGTTTAAAAATAGTTAATTACATTTGAATTGGATAGTACACATTAACAATGCAACTAATGAATATATCAGGACAATGATTTAATTCATCTCATGTTCTGTGTGAGAATCGAACCTTTAGATCGTAAGAATGGGTATTTAGATCGACCCTTCCCGCTTGGCCAAGTCAAGTTGATCATGAATAATGATTTGGTAAAGTACTTGTAGAAAAAAAGTAAAGTAAAATAAAGAAAAACAAATATTGTAATAAATATGCTCCAAATTACCTATACAGTCTTCAATTTGAGACTCAAGTTAACCACTGCTTGGATTATAAGGATTATCTCGGCTTACATTAAGTCTGGCTTGAAACCTTAGCTAGAATTAGTATTGTTTGTTTGAAATTTAACAAAAGCATTTATCGGCTATTACACGTAAATCTACCTTAAATTCTTGATACCTAAAACTGTTTAAATAATCCGACGTTATTACGTAAGTTTATTCAGTAAGTAGTTATTACTACTGAAAAAACTTTGGCATTTCAGAAATATTATTATACGAAGATAATAAAGGGCTTAACGTTATTATATAAAGTATAAAAGAATATTTTTCATTTTGGCTTTAAAACAGTTTTTCAGCCTTCAGAACAGCTAATGCAAGTATATGAGTATAGTACTACTGGACTCGCACAAATTGTCAATTTTTTTTTTGTTTTACGTCGGTAACAAAATGCATTTACGCACTGCCTTCGGGCCAAATGGGGACCGAAAGGGGGTGTGGGACTCACCACCAGCAGACGCGACTGCCAGCAGTAATACCCACTAAAAATATTCCGACGACGCCCACCGCTTGCTGAGAAAGAGGCGGGGGCCAGTACCTGTATTGAAGCGTCTGACACCCCACCTGCGGCTAACGTCACCCGGACCAAAACCGGGAGGACCTCCTCAGAGAGGCGCAGTGGACGCGCCCCTCCTACCTCCCCCTGCGACCATAGCGTGTGTGGTCGACTTCGCGGAGAGTCCATGGTTAGACAGCAGGAGCCCCCTGTCCCCGCTGCCTAAGACCCTCCTGGCGCTTCTTGGGGGGCCCTCCTGGAACGCCCGCTGCGCCCTACACAGATCCGTCTTAGTTTCCCCCCCCCGGTAGTCAATACTAAAGGCACCAAGAGACGCCACACTCTGGGTGTTACCTTTTTCCTAGCGCCCTCTGTCCCCCTACCGGGAGGTATTCAGCCCCCACACCACGACAAGGTGGAGACCAGTCGGGGGGGACAAATTGACTACCTGACCTGAGTGATCTAATTCATTATCATTGTCATTAAAACTTCAATGCTGAACATAGGCCTCTCCAAATATGGAAGATATATATTCACAATCGGGTGTTGATTCGGCGAGTGAGATGGTCACCGCAGATCAAGCCAGTATGCAGGATAACACTGCTGCCTATCATCCGGTAGAGATTCTCCCAGTAGCCCACAAAATGGGTTGACGATATTCTGGACCGGCGCCACACGGCACGTATTATTGACCTAATACGAACGAGTTATGTCAAAGCTAAGTGCGTGTATATGAGACATTAGTGCCGTGGCAAGTTACGCTTTATTTTATTCTTCGCCTCGGGGTGTCAAACTGTGAAGTTGACATTATTAATAAGAAAACAAGCCGGTCACGCTATTTAAGCGTAATTCGACCCTTCAACCATCGACTTCAGTTCAGATTTTATTAACTTTAGCTTCTAGGCATATTTCGTAAATACAAGTATAGAAATTAGCTAGTTAAGTAAAAAAATATTGCCTTTCAGATCAACAAGGTCATTTAGATTCGTCAAATTTTAAAATATTAATGGAAATATATGTATATTTCTTAACAACAATGCACTATGATCTGATGTCCATTGAACAATGGCCGCGACTTCGTTCATGACTTGTAGGTTATAAAAACCTACAAGTCAAAAATAAATTTTTGGCTCAAAAAGTAACCTAAGTTATACTCCTAATAACATGGGATATCTGTCAGCGCAATCCTGTCAGAATCCAGCAGCTTTGGAGATAAACATAAATATATATTGTGAAAAGTACCGTACACTATAAAGTTTTTAATTTGACATTACAAACACACTTTAATTTTCCTTATTTGTTTATAATACGTAAATGAAAGTCGAAAGTCTTTTTAGTATTAAATTATTGAAGCATCACAAACGTCTCTAGTACTAAATTAAACTCGTACTAATAAAAATTGTTACAAATAATTACAGTTCTAATATATTTTTATAAAATGAGAAAATGCTTTGAAATTAACTTTTTCATCAGCTTATGAAAGTTTCCTGGGCTTCCATTGAACTAATTGAAGCTAGAGTTTAAGTTATAGAAAAAAATCCTACATTTATACGAACGATGAAGCCCTTTATTGCATTTTAAAGTGGCTTACCTAGCCTCAGTAAATACTAGGTATCCTTAGGTACTAGTTTTTGATATTATAAGTCCGCTGTCTTTTAAAGCGCTTATAACGACAGCGTCATAAAAGCAGGGGTCAAGTCATATTTCTTTTTGGGTTTGGTTGGTTGACTTTTATCGCTGCCTATCTGACTAAAACCTTTTTACGTAATTCTGTCTCTTAAATGATATGCTGTATTTCGGAATTAAAAAAATTACTTTCAGCTTAGGCTGTTTCGTTGTATGAGAGCATATTTAACGTATTTTAAAAGAAATGTCCATACTCTCAATTGATTGTTAGTGTACCTAATAGTATGATATGAGCATTTGCCTTAAAATCTTTAAAACCTTTTTTGGTTCCTGCCCATAAGTCGGTGTCTATATTGGTGTTCCAGTTTCGGCCAATTTACAGGCAATGTCTGGTTGTTATAACAGAAGAGCCTTAAATCAGAGCACACTGCATGGCAAACACTCAATTTAGTAGTACACTGTAGTTACTCAAGGTATAATAGTACAAGAAGTCTCTTTTGAATTTAGGGCTGCAAAATGAGTTTTATTTACTTCATTTAATCGCATTTTTAGTGCAGATTCAAATTTAATGTCGGATATTTAACTGTTTGTTCAAACTCATGTTCAATAGATCACTTCAACTCAGGTATTAGCAGTAGTATAGGACACGCCATAAAAGTTCAATTAGAATGCAAAGACGAGACAAAGAGGCTATTAAAACCATTTTTCCTACTTAGTTCTCAACTGTTCGTTATCGTTAAGTCACTACTTAATAAGGAAAAGCTTTTTACAAGGCGGAAACTACGTCCTCCGAGCATCTTGTCCGTAATAATAATTATTAATCGTCGGCTTGTTCATTTTGTCCGCGTTTTGATGTTTTTTTCGCTATCGCCTTGTGTTTTTAGGTAATGATTATATTGTTTTGAGCTGCGTTCTTCTCATTCTTCCTTCTTTCTCAAATGCATAACTTCTATTTTAACATTTCGAAATGTATTTTTTTGTTATCGCCTTATTTTTTTTAGGTTATAATTATTTTATATTGATATATGTTCTGAGTTATTGTAATCTTCTAAAACAGGAATGATTATTGCCTTTGGAATAATTCTTCTTTCCTATATATAAACATAAAGTAGAGATTATAACTGGTTTGTTTTGTATGTAAGTACAATACCTACAATACACAAATAGTGATATGGGAAAGGTAGTCTAGAGAAATGTGTGGTGCCAAAGGTCAAAAGAAAAAAAAAATTCAATTAGAGAAGAGAGTAACAAAAAAAAAAAACATACCCAACGTATTTAAGGGGTCCAAATTGGTTTGTTCTCCAAAAACCTGCAGTCTGAAATTATGTTTATGTATGGCATAAACAATAATATCTACTAGAAACGTGGCTTGAGTTTAGTTAACGATATCTACCAAATGCGTATCGGAAATGAATGAAAAAAGTTTCTATTACAGGATAAAAATTGTATTTATTAATGAAATCTGAAGTTTGATTATAATGTTAAATACCTCAAGGTGTATAGGGCTCCTACCAAGATCTGAGGAGCTCAAGCCAACCTCACCTGCAAGTAGTGCACCTGCCGATCAACGGACGAGGCTCTGGCGAACAGAAAATGCCCGGAAAGCGGCAATAGGCTGCCACCTATTACGTGGGACCTACAACACAAATGGCGAAGTGTGGGCGATTAGTATGCCTCTGCTTATCCCTTCGGGGAAACAGGCGTGATTATTATGTATATTTGTATGTATATATGTAGATTGTAATGCTGTACTCAATATTCAATCATTTTATTGATTTCCATGTTGGTTTCATACCAATGCTATGGTAAAATGGTTTCCATAGAGTACCAACTCTAGGTTTTACTTATTCGCTAATTAAAATACATCTAATAACACAAACGTAGACATTAAGTATGTGAAAGTATTGGTTCACATTTATATATTAATTGCAGTACAGTTTTTGTCTTGTACAAACTGAAATCCAGCTTTAATTTATACAGGGATGCTTTTGAAAACACGACGCGGCACGATTTGTAGCTACGATTTGGTTGGATTCTCATAGCGGTGCACAAGTTCGCGGTCGTTCCGTGTAATAAACATAGTTTCACTACAGGTAACATCTGAGACACACTGCCAAAGAGGCCTTCAAACAATTTATAGGTGTACTTTGTTTGTGATCCCTCCCGTTGACACATTGTATGGGTGTATTGGAATCCTACCACGACCTAAGGAGCCCAAGCCAACTTCACCTGCAAGTGGTTAACGTGCCGATCAACAGACGAGGCTCTGGCGCACATAAAAGTCACCGTTAAGCGGCAATAGACTTGGGACCAAAAATATCATTGGCGAAATGTAGGCGAATAATATGCCTCTGCCTACCCTTTCGGGGAAACAGGCGTGAATGAATGTATGTATGTAATATATTTATGCATAACTTCTCTTTTTGACTTAAATTGAAGTTATTTTTGTTTTCTTAGCATTAAAAAGTTGGTAGTTTATTATAATAATAACCCGCTAAGCGTAGAATATGTTTTGTACATAGCCGGCCTTGATGTGCTTTATGCTTATTAATCAGTACTGACGTGTAAATACTTTTACTATGTCAGTCCAGCTACTACTAGCTTTACGTATAACTTGAATTCTTTAACCAGTAAAAAAGAAAGGGCCTGTAAAACCTAATGAGCTCAAAATATAAAACCAAATTAAGCGTACCATATTATTATGTAAAGGTAACTTGAATGGAATAGTTAGTCATGCCATGGTATGTCAAAACTGTTGTGTTTTTTAGTACCTTTCTTTCAGAGTCATCTTTCTTTTTTAGTTGCCATAAGGTATATACAAAATCTTTACACTAGTCTTTAGTTTTTTGTTAGCCGTGTGAGCCGTTATTTAGTATTTAAACTTGAGTACTGCAGTTGAGTATTGTGTTCGACAAGGTAGTGTGTTGCAGAGCAGTGGGATGGAATCTCATAGATATCTCGCTTGTAGATTCCAGAAGCTGTTTGGCGCTATTCACTGCGCTTACCTGCAAACAAAACGAAATCTATATTATGGAAATTAAACTATGCAGCTCTGAATACGTAAACTAAGCAGTGAACTTTAGAAAGTAAGCCACCAAAGTGATTATTTAGCAGAGGATTCTTCGATAAGAGTATCTCAGTTAAGAATGATTTTGGTGTTGAAATCGTCTATTGGCTACGGTGACTACTTCCTATTAGATAGACCTTGTGCTTGAGTGCCTTGTAGTACCTACCTTTAAAATATCTCCTTTTCATCAGTGTTAGCTTTGCCCGAATTTATCAAGCTTGAACCTTTTTTCTGGCCTAGGTCCCGTGAGGCCGCCACCGGGATAATGTGATGATAATGATAAGATTCTCTAACTTGACTCGGTGATTAGCAGGATCAACGGTAGGATAGGAAGAATATGTTCTATAAACGCCACTTCACTTTGATATTTTTTTTCGATAGCTTCAATTCGCTAGCGACAATCATTGCTTATAAAATTCTTTAAGCCAAGTTTATATATCAGTTAACAATAAAAATCTAACAGCAGGATTTATGGCATTTGCCGCCAATTAACACTAGACTAGAGTTGCTTAGTGGAATTTTGATCTACATAGCTCAGAAGTGGTATATTAACCTTAAAGTTTCAGCATTTTAGTCACAATTGAAAGTACGTTTTTAGTCGTCTTTCTTGGCAGTAAAATGCCAAGATTTGGTAAATTAAAAAAAACATCTGCCTTTTAGTACTACATTGTTCTTTTTAGTATGAGATATTCTGTCGTGTCTTATCTTCTTAATTTTCTTTGTGTACTCAATGTCAGCCGGTTCTGTTGCGGTGTTGTGTGAGCACTGGTAACCGAATGAAAGTACAAATTATCTAATTTATTTATGTGACGGTGGATGTTTTGTTAGGCCTTACCGCACAGTCAGATGTTCTATATTGTATTGTTTTACGCAAGACAGTGTGTCAGTTTCAAGAGTGATGTAGCTAGAGAACTTTTTGATAATCTGGGACTTTACAAATAATTTTAGGATGATTTACAGCAATACAACAATTCTTAATGCAGTCCAAGTATCTTTAAGCCAATTACAAATCTTCACTTATATGAATTAAATTGGCATAATTCGTTCTTTTAAGGAAAGGATAAGCAGTACCGTTGGTACATGTACATGTTAATTATAATTTCTGTTTTTTAATATTTTTTATATGTGCATAAATCGTTAAATAAATAGTAATGTTTAATGGCAGCCGCGGACCACTAAACGCAGTAAATAGCCATAGAGAACTGCCTCCCACCAGATGGAATATGAACTGGCCAAGGCTGACTTCCTGACTGACTTCCCGTCAGTAGAAGCCACTCAAGATAAAAATATCATCATATCCTAGCATTATCCCGGTTGCCCCAGACATAAGGCCAGGGCTCAGGGTCTGCTCACTGGTCTTACTAGATTTTTCTGAACTTCAGATAATACATAGAGAAATATTTGAAGGTACTGATTTACTAATAACGACTGCCATAGAAGTTCATGACAGCCTGAACCAACGGCTTAACGTGCTTTCCGAGGTATAGAGCAAGCGATAATTATGCACTTAACTTCGAAAAGCCATAGGTGGGTGCACCTATGCGCGACCGGGGTTTGAACGGGGATTATGTCAATAATTGCCTAAATAATAAACAAATAGTTGGAGTAGTATTTATTTATTATAAAAAAGCGTTTGACACCCTGGATCACGGCGGCTTGCTGAGGGCTATGAACGAGTGTGGCATTAATGGTCCCATTGGTAAATGGTTCCAAACATATTTGGCCAATCGAACCGTAAAAGTACGCGTAGGAGACGTTGAAGTGACATGGGTATAGTTAAATACGGAGTTTCTACTGGGTCAATCTACGGGCCAGTAGGCTACATTATTCAAGTTAATAGTATGTGTATTGTAATAAAACACTGTAGGGCGTACATGTACGCCGACGACACGTGTCTACTATATAGTGGAAGTGACCTGAACTCCATAAAAAATGGCTATACAGGAGGACTTGGATAGTGTAACTCGATGGGCTCATGATAATGGTCTCATAATAAATACAAATAAAACTAAACGTATGGTTTTATCATCCCCTTATGCACGTGAAAAAAATATAACTATGAACATAAAAGGCCATGATTACGAGTGCCTCCATAGAAGTAGCAATTACTGCCAGTGCTATTGTCTAGAACAAGTTAAAATATTTAAATATTTAGGCCTAAACATAGATAGTACTTTCACCTGGAATATTCATACAGATGTTGTTTGCGGCAGATTACGTTCAGTACTAAGTAAATTTTATAATCTAAAATGTGTTGTTAAGAGAGGATTATTATATACACTTTATTACGCACTCGCAGATTCTATAATAAGTTACGGGTTGGGTGGTTACGGACTTACTTTCAAAACATACATAGATAAAATAAAATCAATACAAATTAGAATTTTAAAAACAATAGTAGACAAAAAATGTAAAGATAGCTGCAATCAAAATTATGAAAAATTATTTAAAATCTGTAACATAATGCCGGTAGATATTAAAGTGAAAACGACCCTTTTAATAGAACAACACAACGTAAACACACACAAGAAAGGGAGCGTTCATAATTATCCAACCCGCCTATCAAGAAAAAAGAATTTGGTTGTACCTAAAACAAATAATTATTTTGGAAAACGAACAAGACACTTTATAACACCAACGTTAATTAACGAACTACCAAGTGAACTATTTGCAAACATTAATACTAAATCACAACTTAAGAAAGTACTAAGGAAACATTATATGTCATTGTGTCCGTAGCTATTAAAAAATGAAATAGAAGTTTCTGTTTGTAATGTAATATAAGCCTATATTAAAGTAATTAGCAGAATATAAGTATTAGGTACCTATGTAATGTGTCTGCGGTTAGATTTAAATAGACTAAGATAATAATGTATGTTTGCGTCCACGAGGACTACGAGCTGCCGACAAACTGCTACGCAGTTTGGCAGATGTATTTTATTTTATTAAAACTGTACGTTTTTGAAACAATAAAAAAAAAAAACAAGTTCGGGGTGTGGGCTATCGTTACTATATAAGGAAGGATAAAAATAAGGGGGGTCTTTCAGCAATGGACTTCTTGTGATTAAGATGATGATAATAATTAAGAGCAGGCGTGTCGCTTACCATCTGATCAACTTTACTCTATGAAATAATCATATATATATTATACATAAAGCACTACAACATTCCACTTAATTAAAAACATCCTTAAAAATGTTATTAAAAATCTGCAAACATTTTAATAATTACGCACGACGCGACACAAAAATACACTTACAATGAGGAAACAAGTGCCATTATGCTTCCGGCTGATTTATGTTTCAGCTTCAAGTAATTAACGGAAAGATTAATTATTACTGTAAGCAGTTAACTAAGAGACTTGCGGAAAATCGTTTCACTTTACCTTGTTCACTGAACCGGTTATCTATCATGAGTTTTACTTTTATACACAAAGAAAGGAACCAATTTATTCGGTGACAGATGCAATTAAAATGGCGATCTAGATGATAATAATCTTTAATATATATTTTTATATTCGCAAGTGATGGATATGGACTAAGATATTTTTAATCTTAGAAACAATTCCCGCGCTACTATAATTTACCGAAAAATCGAGAAACTATTCAATACGACACATGTTTTGCCCCTACACAGGGCATCTTCAGGTAAGAGAGGAGCCTCAGAACAACGGTGTCTTCACGACCAACGCTGAAACGAGAGTGTCGTGTTGAATAGTTTCTCGATTTTTCGGGAAATTATATTAGCGCGGGAATTGTTACAAAGATATTTTAAATCCATCACTTGCTTACAATGGATTTCCGCAAAGTAACGCCTGAATCAATAATTTTTTTTTTGTATAAGATTTATAAAAATTATAATATCTATGGCAAAATACTATACTATACACAAAACCGAATATTGCGCCTGCAGCATTGCGTGTGAAGGCTAGTTAAAATTAATTTAGTCTGATAATAACAACGCATCGCTGAAACAAATGACGCCCACGACCCACCCGATCTATAAATTGCGAGAGTCAACGACAGAAGTTTATTAAAAATCCATTTATTAAAAGTGTATATTAAATTATCCCAATACATTTTGGTGCGACCGTTAATATTTTGATCGGGAGAGCGCGGTCAGTGCGTCCAATTAATGCCGCCACTACAGAAAGTGCAGATTATTAATCGATCTATTGGGTAGAGAACTCATACGTTTTAATTGCTGACGGCTATTCTGAAGAAGGCTTTTGCATTTCTTTCATATTTTTGTATTGATTTCTGTACCAGAACTTGGCAACTAAATTTAAAAAGTAATAGAAATTGCACCACAAAAGATTTTTATATGTAGTTAATCCGGAATTTACAACTCCTTCACTTTTTTCATACTGGTTACATAATACATTTATTTGAGTACAAGTAAGCAATTTATGAAAACAATGAAGTGAAATGTAAGGTATGAATCGTCCAAATTATTAGATGTGAATATCGTTAAACAGACTTTTAACCGAAAATAAGAAATGCTTTTACACCTAAACGACTAGGAAAATTAAGAAAATAATTCGGTAAGATGAATGATCTTTGACATTCCCATGGTCTTTTGTGTTGCGATTATACTGGAGATACCAGAAAGTCTCGATTAAAGCCAGTTAGTAGTACAATACCTACCCAATACGGCGTAATATGCAATAAAAAGGTTAATTGAGTTGAAAGAAAAATATTAGCGGCCAACCAGGCGTTTTGTTTGCGCACGAGTCGGCACGATGTTTGCAGTGGGCGTCGCCGCTCAGTCCGAACACTAATCATATTTTATGGTGTAGGTTCGCTTTCAGAACGATATTGGACACAGATTAAACGTCATACTCATATACGGGTGGTACGGTTTATTCGCCATTATTGTCGTAAGCTGGGAAGTAAAAATAAGTAGGGTATGAAGTACTTACAGTATATTGCGTCAAAGAGGTCGACTTTTGGGCGTTGTGTTGGTTGAAATTGGAAAAAAAATACTTAAATATTAATAGTTAACGCACGGCAATCAAGACGCATGTACTTAAGACTACTATCTAGTTACAAGCAATTAAATAAGTAAACAATACAATACAATACTATACAAGCGGTTACACAATCAGTGCTTACATATCAGAGAATCTAAGGACCTTTAGAGAGTAAGAACAGAAATATCGACTTTCCATCGATGTTTTTTTAAATAGATCTTAACTTAATTAGCATATGTATTTAACAATATTCCGCGCTTACGTTATTTTCTATACAGTCAAAGCCAATTTGGTCACAGACAAGTCAAAGTCATACCTCAGTACAGTAGTGGATTCTTTACTAGACGCTTCAGTTAAGTTTTAATTGAAATAAATACGTAAATCACGATTCACGATAATATGCCATTTTCTTAAACGGCGTTTGCGTATTGCACGTCTTCTATGATTTTTTTTAATCCACCATTTTTACTCATAAAGACTGAAAATTTTACCGATTTTTTAGAAAATTAAACTCTGCCTCGATGTGTATTTTTCCACGCTGGCGCCATTCTTTGTATAAAATCGATAATTAAAAAAAAAAATTAAAGCAGAATGTGCCGTCAATGACATGCCACTACAGTAAGTAACACAAGTTCCGTCATGCGTCATGTGACAGATGGTTTCAATACAGTCCGGCTGATTAACCGGCCGAGCGGAAACGCCAGGCTGTAATCTTGATTTAATACCCCAGCTCATCGCGGATTGGCGTTTGCGTTGTGCATTAATGGCTGCGCGTGTAATTAAGCACTGTCAAATGCTTTGTGGCCTTAGAAATCGCCGATACACTAGAGTATCGGCACGGCGAGGTTGAACATTTGCAATAAACCATTTGTCAGATTAAGCGGCTTTAGAAACTAAATTATATTCATAAAACTATATTACAAATTAAGGATTTTCTTTTCTAATCAGTTTGCTATCAATCGTATAGTTTTTACATACATACACATGTGTAAAAGCGTCATGATTCTTATTAGTTACCATCCTCTGCTGAATTAGAGTTAGTTCTAACAAACCAAAAGTGTTGACGGCCCATGCAAGGAGATTATTCATTCTAAAAAAAAGTATAAAACTGAATTTTGAACACTTTATACTTAGCTCTACCAAGTACAAACTAATATTTACAACAGAACGGTAGAAAGAATTTCTCCTAGCAAAGCCCAATCAAAAGTTCAACACTTACAAAGATGTGGATGAAAGTTTCTAGAAAGAGATAAGCAACTAGAATCCTTTATCAAATACGCAAATATTCCCAAAGTTTTCGCTTATTATAATAATTCTCGCAAGTTATTTATTATTTACGTTCGTTTGTATGATGGAATTATAATTATTTTCATGTTTAAATATTTGACTTACTTACATTTATTAAAGTAAAATCAATACGTTACTATTACTTTTTATCGATATAAAAAAATCACACAAGCGCACTTACTACTTTATTCCACGAGTGATGCGACATTTATCCGTTTTGATGCGGTATCAAGTGTTAATGCAAAGTTTAACTTAAATTAATTTACTGACCAATGTTTACCATAAATAATATACACAAATTTAATTTAAACAATTTTCAAATTGTGAATAAAACATTAATGTCCAACGTAATAAAGCTGGGAATGGCATTCTAATGAATGATATTGGCCCTCTTGTGGGATTACAAGTTAATCCTCTTGAAACGAGAAGGGGGAGGGGGCATCTGGTAATAAAAGTCTGACGTCATAGCCAGGGCTGAAAGGCCTGGTATTATCGCCTCATCTGCTTTGTTTTTTTTACTTTTGTAGCTAGGATTATGGTTTCGGAATTGTCTTAATTATTTTTTGATTTCTTTCACAACCTTTTGCTTTATTTTACGATATATTGAAATATGTGTATAACTATATTCTTAAGTTTGTATTAACAAAAAAAGTATTTATGTATGTTATCCGCTATTCAGTATCCATAACACAAGTTCTTAATGATACTTATCTTGGAACTGAGTAATTAATGTAACTGTCAGAAAATATTTATTCATTAACTAGGCATTGCGAGTTTAACTTAAAAAATATATCTTTTTTTATCACACACCGTATCTAGTCCCTGAGTTAGAAAACGGATGAACATACATACTATTAATATACTTGCATATTTATTATAAGTAAATACACAGAAAACGATATTCTACTCGTGTCGGTCGGTTCTCGTGGAAGCGCTCGTAGCTCTGCGGTGCTTGGTGGTCGGAAACGATCACCGAAGTACAGCAGAGTTTACAGAGGTCAGTCCTTGGATGGGTGACCGTTTGTGTGGCATTTGATATCGAGTGTTTCGGTGCTTCGGAAGGCACGTTAAGCCGTTGGTCCCGGTTATCTATAAATGTGGTAGTCGTTAAGCCATGTTAGAGGCCTAATGGGTGGCTTGAAATATTCTAACAGCAGGACGCCATACACCTGCCGCCGCCAATCCGCAATGGGTCAGCGTGGTAGAGTATGACCCAATACCTTCACACCTTGATATGTGAGAAGAGGCTCATGCTCAGTAGTAGGACAATAATGGGCTGTAATGATGATGGTCTCGTACCATGGAAAAACATGTTTTAGTTTATAAAATATCAGTCCTGCCCCTCTACTCATAAAAAGTCTTAACCAGAATAAGTTTTGAGTTACGTATTTGAACCTAATTACTAAGTTACTAATCTTGAAGCGATATTGGTGTCCCGAGTCTTTGAAGTCAAAATCAGTTTCTGAAGTTAGGAATCGCTTATAGAGATCAATGCTCTGATGTAAAACCGTTTGTGCGACATTTGATTTAAGGTGCGTGCTTCAGATTAGAGCTAAGACGATGGTCCCGGTTATCACTGTTTCTGGCAGTTCTTAAGAAAAATTAGTTGGAAAACTCTTACATGAAGACACGCTGGGTTTTCGTGGCCTAACATAAGCCTAACATAAGGTTCTTAAGAGTCAGGAGGTAGTTTCAATAACAATATTAATTACAAATAGCAAAACGTTTGTATCAGCCAGATAAAAGTAAAGAGTTATATTAAGTAATGTAAATAAATCTACTTACAGCCCTATCTGGTGGGTACTTTATTTGTCATTCCCTTTCTTTAAGGCTCCGAAATTTAAAAGAAGATACTCCTTTGTAGTCTAGTGAGCTTATATGACATTATTTGATACAAAAGTCACGCGCAAATAGACCTCCTTCGTTCCTTAAAAGCTTCTGTGGTCGAAAATAAAAAAGAAAACAATATTACTTTCGTGGTTTCGGGAGTCACATTAATATACATTTGGTTGCCAGGCGAGGGTCACATTTTCAACGCAAATTGGGCTACAAAATGCCTACATTTAGCTGTCATTATTCACAGAAAGGACTCGTAGTCGTAAATTTTTATACGAAAGTAATTTAGATATTGGGTAAAATAACTTTCCTTCAGACTTAATCAAAATATTTTAATACCATAAAGAAACGGAACGCAATCCTAGTAGGTATGTTTTAATTTTAATGAAAGGGCCGCTGAAAACGTCATGCCTCCAAGTGAAAATTTAATCTTTCCGTTATTACTTTACTGCATCAGAATTCTGGTTAATTAGTACAAATAACTGTGCTATGCCAGACGCGCAAACAGAGATCGTTAATGAAGGCAACCCCGCGATATTGAACCGAAATGCTCTTTCATTTGGGCCGCGGAGGCGTACGGCGTTTGCCAAAAACAAGCTCAATAACGGTCTGGCAAACAGTACAAATGATGCGTTAGTGACAAAACGACCTATCGCCGTCTCGCTCTATCCCCTTGCGCACCAAAAGAGATGGCAGAGGGTTGACGGAAACAAGACAGCTTATTATCTCCCGACGAGCCAGAAGACGTTAGAAGTGCCTCTGATATTTTCCACACGTCCGCGGGTATTCACAAGAGACTTGAAGCGAAAATTAGTTACTGAACATTCCTTGTTTTTGTGCGAATGCGTTGTGTGATTTTCTGCGTTAAGAAATAACAAACGGAACCTTTGAAATTGAACTACACGTTTTGAATATCAAAGAGCTTTAATTCTAATATATTACGACACATACATTATTAAAAAGACATTCTGAACAGCAGCCATAATTGGCTAACTGATTGACAACGCAAATCTAAAGGAATGAAATAGGAGGATACGCCGTGAGTCATAAGGCTGGGCCGTTAAGAAGGCGGATGGAAGAAAATTGTATGCAATGGAGATGAGAATATGATGGATGTGTGGTGCTACTAAAATCTTTTTTTTTATATACACGAATCTATCCAATTTGTGTTCGTAATTGTGTATGCCTACATGTAATTAAATACACGGTTGAATTTTTATGTACGTATGCGTCGTCAGTTGTGCGTGTTTTTATTCGTTTGAGTCCTTATTTAATTTAACGTTTTGAAGTTTGATAAAAAATTAAGTACTGTGTTACAATTGTGAGCTTAACTCATCTTGACGATTATAATTGTCTAATAAAAGAAGAAAACTTGGTTTACTGAAATTCTAAATATTATCAAACTGATAAACAATACAGATAAACTCTTACAGATAGCAGCATTCACCAAAAGAATATTGGATCCACCAATAACTTCACCACAAACTCCAAATGGGTGAAAAAGCAAACGAAGTTGCGAGCGCGGGCTAGTCTCACATTAACATGAAAGCTCATGAACAGCGTGTCGCATATTTTCGTGTGACTGTCGTATTTGTTCTTTTTACGGATTAATTTGTCTGCGTATTCAAATTACAAATAAGAACGACCTTTTTACATTTTCTGGACGTGCGAATCCAGGCATTAATAGGAGGCTTTAGGGGTCCATCGTCGTAGACACATATTTTAATTAAACATGGAGCACAATTCGTGGTGAATTTGCCTGTATTCTCTACCTGAAATTGTTTTACATGATAATATCACGAATAAATTAAACGTACTCGCTACGTTATTAGGGTTTATTTTGTAGTTATTTGAGGCAGGGTAATAAAAGTAATTATTATTTTTAGGTACCTTATAACAGTTCAAATCTGGATTTCGAGTTTGGTCTGATGTAATGGTAGGTACATTTTATGCGATCAATCGTGTAAAAAACTCGTGACACTGTAAAGCTGAAACGATTATAGTTGTTAAGCAGCATTGACAGAGGGCGGTTCTTGGATAAGTGATCATTTATATATCATGTGAAAACCCTGATCGTATGAAAAGTCATTTTTTATTTCAGCCTACAATTTGTTTCACGGATGCGCAAAGTCCGCTCTCTCATGTCTCTATTTTTCTTCTTTGCCTGCGTTTATCTGGAATATAGTGGGTAGAATAAAACCTAGGCTCAGCAAATTTATAATCGTAACATATATCAACTAATTTATATTTGTAGCATAATTCTTTATATTTTAATTTATTATGTATATATGTGTGTGTGCCACTCCCTCTCATCTCATCTCACGGGGAGTCATAAAAATCGAAGAAGAGAAATCTCACCGGATGATTGGCAGCAGCGTCATCCTGCGAAGTAACTGGCTTGAACTAAATAATATAAATAAATATTTTCTGACAATTATACCAATTATTTAGTTCCAAGATAAGTATCATTAATAACTTGTGTTATGGATACTACATAGCGGAAACGCATACATAAATACTTTTTTTTTGCACATACATAGTTAATATAAATAGAAAAACACCAACCCGCCCGTGACCATTATGGGGAAATATCCCAACATTATGTAATCTTTTGGAGAGGCCAATGTTCAGCAGTGGACTGGTGGTGGTTGGTTGAGGTTTATAGCTTACCATCAGATGGACGTCTCATTTGTCTGATTATTTAGTAAAAATACAATAAAAACTTTTCTAATAATAATATATTCGTTCTTAAATAAACTAAACAGATGTCAACAACTAACGTCACAATTCACTCGAGGAGAGCATTTTTGCTTACTCCGTCCCTGAAGTCAGGAAGCACGGCTCAGCGTATCAAGATCGCGATAGCAACGCGAGAGGTTCCATACACGTGACAGTCTAACTTACGCCATTTTCTTACGGATTCAATATCCTTTCTCTATTCTGTATGTCAGACATAAAAATGGTGTGCTCATTTATTGTCAGTGAGCTTGGGTATAGTTTATATTGCACGGTATTTTAGATGTGAAACTTGTGTAGTTTTTAACAATTCCTGCCAGTGTATATGTCTGTATGGAAGAGATTGATAGTTAAAAACTAGAATTGACAAAATTGCTGGCTATATCATGTTGTAAAATTGAATACTTGCTACATATTTATATGTATTTTTTTGGAAATGATTGCCGAATGCTTATGTTAAATGAGTATATATTTCAATATGATTAACCGTTATAAGTTCAGTGCATCGCAAATTGAGAAATAAATCTCTACTGATTTGTTTACGTGATATTATTGCATTAAAGTAAAAAAGTATTTTCTGATATGCAAGTGCTGCGTTAAACCCCTATTCTCTCGAGATACAATCCCTCATCCATTGACTACAAAACGATAGTTTAAAAACTTAAAAATAAAACAATATCAATTCGCGAAGTGCATGTCACCTATAGACAACAATAGAACTCCACCGATTTTTCCAATAGCTTACCATATGCAAAAAAGGTGCCTCCAATGCGCCATAAAACCGGCCATTACGACAGCTACATTGCAAGTTTAGAAATTTAAATTGAACAACAATGTTTCACGTCGGTATCAGAGCAACAGGATAAAAAGATCGCGAATGAAAGTTGTTTGCGGAACTTTTAGGCTAAGGCCCGGCGTCGAGCGATAATGGCGCGTCACTCATCCGCTACTGGATGCTACAGATTTACATCCTGGTGATTTATGACTCCTTTATAGAGAGGGGAAAAATGTACACAGAAATGCCGAGGGCCAGCCCGCACAAATTGAAATTGTGCTAACCGCTGCATTTTTTTTGCTTCTGCCTGAGTTTTATGCAGTTGAACAATTCGCGTATGCGCGGTACAAGCATTCTTCAGATAATAGTATCTTTAACAGACATAGTTTTACACATAGATATCACAAACAGTCCTCTATCTGCTACCTGGAGACAACAAGCAGCCTTAGAAACCTTTCAGTAATGTCAAGGCGCTGACAGATTTGCTGGAGGAGTTATGGTGCCTGGAATAATCCAGCTAACACTTTAAGTCGCTATATAGGCGTATTAGACGTATGTATTATTTGCAGAAAACTTCTTTATAAAGATAAAGTTCACTCATTGTTCTACTCACACATTGTCTTAAACTAAAAAATAACTTACTATTTAAATCGAGCTGCCAGGCAGTACATAGTTTTTTTATATCAAAGGTTATATCATTGAAAATAAACTATAGTAACCACCCATTTCATGGTGAATATTGTATAACCCAAAATTTTTTTGATAACATATATATTCACTAAAATATTTTTTGCGAGAATTACAATGTCAGCAAGGTACAATAACATTGTCAATGTATTTGCAAGCAACAAGCTGCACAAATAAAAGTTGTTTTATGTAGATTTCAAACCAACCCGTGTAAATTTTACTTTTAAAAAAAATCATATGCTAGCAAAATAGCCTGATGGAAAAAAATTACATTATTTAGTCAATGCAAACATATTACAGTTTAGCAAAATAAGTAAGAGTATTATGACATACAAGTAAGAATTTTCCTTCTTTAAACCAATATATAATGTAGTACTGTCATTATCGCTTATAACTCCGCGGTGCTCGGTGGTCGGAAACGATCACCGAAGTAAAGCAGAGTTTACAGAGATGACAATCCTTGGATCGGTGTCCGTTTGTGTGGCATTCGATTTTGAGTGATTCTGTGCTTCGGAAGGCACGTTAAGCCGTTGGTTCCTGTATTCCTAATAAAACGCCTCATATAAGGTCACATGAAAAACTAATCCATAATAATACTTTATAAATGTGAAAGTAACGCTTAAAAGTGTTCACTGACTGATATATTTTGATCTGATAATCTCCACCAGCTTTTATAATCTATCTAACAATCTTCATTTCAACCTCGTAACGTCCGACTACTGAGCTTCTTTCACGAACCAGCGTGAGAGGTCAGGTCAGGTATATATCCCCCCCCGACTGGTCTCCACCTTGTCGTGGTGGGGGGGCTGAGTACCTCCCGGTAGGGCGCAGGAGGCGCTAGGGAAAAGGTAACACCCAGAGACTAACGACTCTGGGTGCCCTTAGTACTGACTACCGGGGGGAAACTAATAGGGACCTATGGAGGGCGCCAGGAGCGCCAGGAGGGCCAGGAGGGCTCGCTCAGCAGCGCCAGGAGGGTCTAGGCAGTGGGGGCAGGGGGCCCCTGCTGTCTAACCATGGACCCTCCGGGAAGTCGGCCACACACGCTATGGTCGCACGGGGAGGTAGGAGGGGCGCGTCCACTGCGCCTCTCTGAGGAGGTCCTCCCGGTTTTGCTCCGGGGGACGTTGGCCGCAGGCGGGGTGTCAAAAGCTGCAACCCAGGTACTGGCCCCCGCCTCTTTTTCAACAAGCGGCGGGCGTCGTCGGAAGATTTTTAGTGGGTATTACTTGGCGGTCGTGTCTGCCGGTGGTGAGTCCCACACCCCCTTTCGGTCCCCCTTTGGCCGGAAGGCAGTGCGTAAATGCATTTTGTTACCGACGTAAAACAAAAAAAAAAAAAAGGTCAGGTATATATAAACGAGACAAATTATTGACGAGAACATTAGTGTCAAATTTTGACGGACCGAATGAAGTGAACCGGAGCAATTTTTTGTCACCGATCCAAAGAACTTGTGGTTCATCTCGACACCTACGTTCCCGAGACATTGATTTATTGAGTCTCACTCAGAGTTCTACTAATTTTACAAGGTGCTTAAACTCTTGAGAATAGACTTTATATAGCTACGGAGTGAGCTGAATTTGCTATTGCGGTAAAAAAAGTATATTTGAATAAATAAATCCTTTTTAAAAATAATACGCACATATAATATGTTAGTTAATTGGCTTGATGAAGAACTAGTTTTCAATACAAATAGTTATCATTTAACGCGCATAAAAAAAATTACAAATGTTCGAAAACGGGTGAAATGTGGCCACAAAAGCAATGTCCAATTTCCAGAATGCGTTCGTTTTAATTTAAATTATTTGAAATATCAATTATCGATTCATATTTCTAAAATTTCTATTGAAAGAGGTAATGTATGATGTTATATATGTAAATAACCTTATTATAAATCTTTTGGTTTGGAAGTAACAACACATTTTATTTTGACCGAAGCTTGATTATCAATTTGATTAAATTTAGTTTTCACCAGGTGATGTAGACACCAACTATAGTAGATGGCCGAGGACCGTTACTGATGGGTTCCCGTCATCTGAAAGTTGGTCTGTAGAGGTCGAACTGGGCGGTCAGGTGGAAGTGCTGCTTTTTCAGTAGTGTTGTCGAGATCTGCCTTAGGTAACATTTAAAGATCTTACTGATATGGATGCTTATGTCTGGCAAACAATATTTAAATTTATAACTTTTACTAGTAATTTAATACAATGAGATATTTTCTCAATTCCCTGGAAAAAGATTCACTGAATTGAGATTGTGTTTTCAAGATTTCTATAAAAACACTCTATAAGTAAAATAAATATATGCTAAAGTTTTAAGGATACTTTAAATCGCAGTTATAGGTGTTCGACTGTTCGGTTACCTCAGCTTCTTGAACTACGTACGTCTGCGTGTGCTTCCGCGCTATACCAGGCGTCAGAGGTATTTAAATCTATATCAAAAATGGAAGATGAGCATATTAGGGTGACACTTCGAACCCCTTACGATTTATTGCCATAATTTCAAGACATACATCATAAATGGCATAAATATCCAAAAGCATAAAATCCTTTTTCATAACATATTACTACGCATAACCATAATAATGCAGAATTGTTAAAAGGCATAGTTATAAAAACCATAATCATATAAATATATATGTTCATTTGCCATACTTTGTTGAGGTTATTTTTTTTCTTATCATTAAAAAGTATTTTCTTATAATAGTCATATACAATTTGCCCACCTGACTATTATTATTGTTAATTTTTATAAATAATAATAAGTATAATTCAGTATAATTATGTCCAACAAAAAATATGCCTTTAATTCTTATGCTTATCAAAATTATGCCTTCGAATGATTCTGCGTTTTAAAATTCTGCGATATGATGTTATGCGTTATAAATAACGTTATGCTTTATAGCGGTATGGCAAGTGACGATTATGGTAATCAACATTAATCATTTTCAGTTTATGGCCAAAAACGTTATGCGCTTCAATAGGTAACCGCATATTAGGTGAAACCCAAAAAGATAAATTAAAATTGATATGCGGTATATGGGCGGCACTTGCGACAGTCTGCGGCAAAGTAAGCCAATATGTTGGTATAAAAGCAAGAGCTGGTTGGAAATAAATATTTACCTCGATTGCATTATTAAATTCAGTACGTTTAACACATCGACCAGGTTTTCACACTCCACTTAGAGAAACGATCGAACTAACGAAAAGACCTGGGTCTTATGCATTCTCTTTAATAGTCTCGAACTCCCACTTTTACGTTTCTTTTTTACTCTTCTTTCTTATATTTCTTCAGAACTGTTCGATACCAATACCGGTATAACGCAAAATTGTTGACATGGGACATTTTCTGAGATTCTGGCCCAATATGCTATATCATGAGTGTTATTTTAACAACATTCTGTAAAATGGGTAAACTCAAAAACGTAAAGCAAATGTTCACTCCTACACGGCGTCAATATCGGTGCAAGAGCAAATATTTGTTTGAACAAGGCATTGGATTATGTGTAACATAATTCTAAAAAACTATAACCTATAAACATTAAAAAATTAAAAAGATAATGACAAAAACTATCATATCAAAAACATGTAAATCGGAATACTTAGTTTTCAATAAAAAATAATTGTTATTATATCAACTTGACAACAAAATGGTAGCACAAACTATGTATAATGGGACGAAAAATTTCTTTGTTTTGTTTCTGTTTACAATACAATCGTAAATTAATTAAAATTACCTCTTTTTTCAGTTTTGACTTAATCCAATAAAATTTCTAATGGCTACATTTACAATAAATAAAAACATTATAATATTTTGCGATTTAACAACTGTGACAAATTTTATGTAATATTTGTACTTTTCTAGTTAGGAAGTTCTATTTTGTTATAATTTATCAATGTTCAATACTTTAGCAAGATCTCTACACATTCTATTCTTCGAAACATCAAATTGTTTATTTCTAAAAGAAATTTCAAAAGATTTTCTGTCCGTTACGTATTTTTCTGTACAAAGAACTCAATGCAGTTTACAATTCTTTGAGTTGAAAAGGCTTAGATTATATCTAAGTCCTCTTTCTTTCGGATCGAAAGATTTTTCATCCCAGAGGATATTACGCATCCTGAATGCATTGCATTGGGATCATATTATTGCTTAAAAAAACATATGTTGTTCGCACATATGTTTTTTTCTGTATAATTATTTTTAGGGTTAAATTAGACATAGATGCTTTGGCACCCGGATCTTTCTAGAACCCCGGCGATACAAGTAATAAGTTGTACAAGTTTTACAAGTAGATGTTTTGTTTTTCAATAATCCTGATATCTTTTTCTATTAAATTCTTATGAAAAATACGTAGTATGTATTATAAAAAGAAGCTTTGTCACCTTTAGTCACATGTATTTCATAAGTCACACAATGGTATGGTATTAAAAAAGGATGTACGAATAATAAGCCAACATCCAGCCACATAAAACCTTGACAAACAAGAAAATGGCATTACCCTGAATAATTCAAGTTCGAGAGATACGAAGGTTGTCATTTTTAATATCGACTGACAGATCTGTAATTATTATACACGGTAGTACGACGTTAGCAGGGTTATCTGAGTGACGGATGGCAGGAATCAGAGAGGCTCACAAGCCAGTGATGGATGCGATCGGGGCAGAACAGGACGTGTTAGCTTATTACGTAAATAGCTGTTTCCTCCAAACAAAAATCAGTCCCGTATCCAAGAGACGTTCCATTATTTTATAAGATAAATGTTGCGTAGTGCCGTGGAGTTTATGTATGAAAAATTGTTTTTCTTTCCAGTTCTGGCATGTGGAATGTTTACCTGTGATTGTGAATCTAGACTTAGTTGTATTTTATGTACACTAGCATTCTCCTGTAACGTTGCTTGCAGTTTCACCCACACTGTTACTGGCTCTTCATTTCAGTCATTTGACGTCCACTGCCGAACATAGGCCTCCCCATTTGCTTTCCACGTTGATCACATTGACCAGATAATCAGTCCATCGGGTGGTAAGCCGTCCTCTACTACTTTTGCTGATTCGTGGTCGCCATTGAAGAACGTTCAACCCCCATCGGTCCTCGGTTCCTCGAGCTGTGTGTTGTAATAAGTTATGATGAACTGTTTCTGGCTCATATGACTTGACATTATTAATAATACAATTATTATTAGATGTTACTCAGTGGTATTAAATCTACTGGTTGTTCATGATATTCGTTTTATATGTAATACATATAGAAATAAAATCGCATGGGCAAACATCTTAAAGAGAGGCTTTTGTTCATTAAAATTATTATTTCTAAGATTAGAGCAGTGGACCGTTTATCCAAAGGCACGACCTTTCGGTGACTCAAGGTTTGATTTCTACCCGGGTTACCGTGGACAAGTTGATTTTTTCTAGTAAAAAAATTGTTTTTATTTATTATAGTTAGTTTTTCTAATCTATTTAAGAAATATATATGTGTATCCGTTGTCTAGCACAGTACAAATGGCTTACTTAGTTAGGGGCTAGGTTGAGCTAATATTCGTAATATTAGATAACAGTAATAATTCATGCATGTTTTTTATTTCAGGTAAACAGTTTAATACTTAGTAAGCGTAAATCTTTATCATCAAAAGGTATGCAAAGAGTATTACTAGTTCAATATTTACAAATTATTTCAGAAGTATAGTGTAACTATTAAACAATAGTTCAACCTTCTTGTTACAAACAAGGAAAACTTTTTGGACGTTATTTCATTTGCAGATCAAATTTAGCTAAAGGAAAATTTAAAATATTCACCAATTTTCTTAACTTCCACAGTTCAGAAGTTATCTTAACCGTTACCGAATATAAGTTAATCAGATTTGCTGTGGTCGGGTCTTAAAATTATTTTGTTAACTGTCTTCACCTTCTGTACTTAAGCAAGTTACAATGAATTTGCTTAATTAAGTATATTTTCGATGTTAACATTGTTTCATTTACTTGTCGCAACAGTCTGGTACATTTTTAAAGGTACAATATCAAACGGGCGTTTTTTTTTAATAATTCATGTTCTAAAATAAGTTGGACTGTCCGTATGTTGATATCGTTTTTACATATATTCCTCTGAACCGATTTTGATGAATTTTCATATAGATGTGACCTTTTCATAGGACATGGCTACTTATTAGAAAATTCATTTCGGTCTCCTTGGCAATTTAGTTGGTTGTTTGATTGTGATCACTGAATCTATGTATCATCATTTCAGCCATAAAAGTCTACTGCTGAACATAGGCCTCTCAAACTGCATTTCAGATCGATCTAGCGCCGTCAGCGTTTATAAGCTTTCCGCAACTTTGTCCAGATCATCGGTTGATTGGGCAGATCGAGACGCTTGGCGTCTCTGTACTAAGTAACAAACTATAAGACATAAAATACATATTATTATTTTGACCTAGCTTCCGCCCGGGGCTTTCCGTGTTTATAATATTAGTAGGCCATATCAAAACAGTGACCATTTTTTATTTATTTATTTAACAGATTCAAGCAGATAAATGTACGTTACCAACCTGATATAAACATACACCTTAGTCTTTTGTCCTTGTCATAGATTTAATATAATAAAGGACATTACGTACAAATATGTCGCTTAACTGCATTAACTTACTTGTTCGTTACATATTTTGCAGAAATTATTTAAAGTATTCAATGAAAACTAGCTTTATAATAGCTTTAAAACATTTCGTAAATATTTCCAGTATAATGTAGGTCAGAGCAGAAATTATGCCAACGTTTGTATGGCGTTGCATGTCTGGTAACATGCATTCAGCATTCCCTTAATAACTGCCGTTGTTCGTAATACTACTGTAAATTTCGAAAGCACATACCTTTCCTATGCGATAGTAAACACTAATATTAAATAGTTTACCACAGATTAGGTCGCGTGGTATGAATATATATGAAGGTAATGTAAGTTTTTTAACAATTTTGGAAACAATTTTTTTTTTATATGAATAAGAAGAAGTAACTTTATACCTTTTTTATATAAAGTATTATGTTGGGAGGGGAAGACCACGTAAGACCTTCCATGACCAAATACAAAAAATGTTAGAGAAAGGGCAGGTCAAAAGTACCCTAAACCGACGGGCGTGTATGAGGAGGTTAATGAGCGTGAATGAAGCTAAAAGTGTGTGCCAAAATCGTACCAAGTGGAAGGATGTGATCTCTGCCTACCCCTACGGGAAAGAGGCGTGACATTATGTATGTATGTATGTATATTATCTTAGTTGTTACTTATAAAATGTAGCGTACCTATAGGGGATACTTTGTTAAGCACGTACTTACCTTAATCACTGTATTCTATGCACTTAGGTTATATCAAATGTTACTATTTCAATGAGGACTCCAAAATGACTTTTCATGTTTAATATGTAATTTACCTACACACATTTAATGCGAATTGTATTATGTCAACCTGAATAACATAAAAAAGTGGTTTGAAAAGATTTGTAGTAACGGTTTTATTTTTGTCTCGTTGTTTATATCAAAAATGTATGTTATTCTATGTTATTTTATAAAAAATATATACTTACCTATACATTAATTTTGCAATACATAGATATTTACGCTATCAGCTTTACTAATCGTACAACTGTAATTTTTCGCCTAATTTGTTAAGTAACTTAAATGTTTTTTATTTTCATTTGATATCACACGGTGCAACCCAAGGGGCCCCCTTACATAATTTTTAAATTCCTTCTATTAACGCTAGATCTCCCCATTTGGGTCACAGAAATGGATTTGTGTGCCGAATTTTAAATAAGTTGGTCCTGTACATTCTTAGACAATTTGCTGTGACTGGCGGGCAGACACACGAAAAGCTCTATATGTAGCCTTCCTAAAAAAAAAAAAAAAACCCCACAAATTTTACGTTTGTCTGTTAAGTTGAAGAAAGGACTCATATTTTGTATAATAAGTGTGCTCGAATGCACTAAAGGTTTAGTGCAAATACATAAAGCTAAGTGTTATTCTCAGCAAGAAGCAGAGTTCACAGAATGGTCTAAGATTTGCATGTTAACTCGGTTTTCATAAGTAATAGTTTAGCTGAAATAAGCCAGCCAACTCGGCAAAACGTGTTAACTTCACGAGCTCTGCGAAATATTTAGAATTTGTTTCGAGTGTCAAAAGTTAGATTACTTTCCACCTTGAAGACAGCTTCTGCGCTATGAAGACGCCATCTTGAATCTTTGTATAAATTTATGTCGAAAAAAATGAGAAACAGTGAAATTTCAGTTAGGGCTCTAATTTCAACCGCTCTAAAGTCTAAAGGCAAAAATCTTTTAGAGGATTCTGTATGTGAATAGCAGAGCTACATAAAATCCTCATAACATTGCACAAAATTTGGTTTCCATGTCTAAGCCATTGGTGATAAATATCAAGTATAGCTTGCAGAAATCTGGCTTACATAAATGTAAGAGTTATTTCTGTAGTGACTGTACCGTCAAACGTATAGTTGCCATTATAATAATTATGATAAATGTTCCATTTATAAACATTTTGCAACCATCAACTATGAAAGCGTGTATATAAAATTTTCAAATAAGTGTATAGAACTTTTATAATTCTTCTTTCTTTCTTTTAAATAATGGCTTCGTGCGTCTAGCGCATTTAGCTAGTGTCAAGTAAGTGATATATTAATAATATATAATTCATAGTAAATGAGAATGAGTGGTGGTAAAGATGATAAATGGTAAATGAGACACCCTCCCCTAAGCCCCTTGAGTCCTCAGTAAAGATGTGGGACTATACTGAGATCTCACATGGACTCCTTGAGAGAAAATATGAAAAGTGATGTTGCACTGTTTTGTTTGATTTACCAACACTCATGTATGTTCACAAACACTTAACGGTTAATAGTCCACCGTTATTACACATTAATGTTAGAAATATCACAAATATTAGAAAATAAAACAAAACTGCAGACATGACGCTTCACTTTCCTGCCAAGAAGTCCAACTTTTATAATTGTACGTAGTCCTTATAGTCCTTTTTTAATTTTTTATAATGACTTCGTTCGTTTAGCACATTTAGTCAAGTTGAATATATATAAATAATCTATTATTCATAGTAAATGATAATGAGTGGTGATCAATGGTATTTATAACTAAGTATATAATGGTCTTTAAACCCATTTATGTCAGCTAAAAATAACCCTAAGAATATAGTTTCACGCTTCTAGCTTCAAAAATGAACATACATACGCACGGTTTCCCGCTTAAATATCTCAAAAATGAAGACTTTACATAAAAACTTGAATCCCCTACCTACCTCTTACAGCTTACTTTTTTTTTGTTTTAAAAAGTAGCGTATCTCCTTCCTCAGGCTCTAGACTATCTTCGTATCAAAATTCACTAAAATTGGTTGAGTAGTTTAGACTGCGAGACAGACAGTTACTTATGCAATTTTAATATTAGTATGGATTGAAATAGACATTTATAAGTGTCAAAATTTAATAAAGCATTTTTTTATTTCATAATTAATGGTGTTCCTTCGACATTTACAACAAGAACCACTTGAAGACTATAAATTTACGAGTTCAATAACGACTTTACTTAACCCCAGTTTTTACGACAGATTTATTAAAAGTTGCTAATCTCCTCAGAGGGGCTCAGAGAAAAAGTCGATAGCTTTTAAAAACAAATCTTATCCGTAGGGCTGGTAAATTGAAAGGGTTAATGATATTTCTCGGCCGCAATAAATAACTTACAAATTGTTAAAGGTGCCTCAAGGGAACAGCGGGTACTGTAAGTTTGCGGGAAGGAATAAGTTTTTGTACTCGAAGTTTTTGCACCTCTACTGGTAGGTACCATCGTACTTACCCACAACTTATATTCTCGGCTCAAATGATTTAGTTTCGAAGAACTCTTTCAGAAAATATTTTCTTTTGAACTTCTACAGACGTATGAATGTACTGTGCCTCGAGTCTTCACACAACTCCGAAGCGACAAGCTTGCGTTGCAGTATTCAACTAAGCGCTTTTGTATTTTATTTTGTATTGAACGTTAATCTTTTGAACTGTGTACTGTATTTGATCATAGAATTAAAGTTGTGAGTGTAGCGAAAATTTTAGTGCGACTTGCCTATAAGTTTAACTAGTTTAATTTTGACAAGTTTGAAATGGTTTTAATTAACATTTAAGATTTCCTAACGTTTTGTGCAATCTGTTTTTATTGTTGAGATATAATAATTATCAAGCAACCTACTTGCAAATACCGACACATTAGCCAGCGAGTAGCAGTCAAATTAGCTATTTGAGTAATGTAATAAAGATACTACTCTATTTTTTAAAGTTTCATAAACCAGACCTCTTAATCTTTTACTTATCTTGTAAAACGGTAAAAATAAACTTAACGCACTCCCGCCAACTTGACGCTTGGCTATAAATCTATAGCCAAGGTAAGACTCAATAAAGTTTCCGGTGACTTTGGGCAGTCATAATTTTAAGGAGGTTCATAAATCCATCAATACTTAAGCTCTTCGGCCACAATATTTTTCTTCGCGCGCCCGAGACCGCTTCGTAAGGTGCGTCACACACGCGCCACATAAATTCCAATAATCCCAGCTATGTGTACACCGCTTTGGTATATTCATGTGGGTTATTCACGAGTTTGTTTTCCGGCCAAGTCTTAGCTAAAAGCACCGGGGATTTTTACATAACATACCTACGTTGTTTTATAATTTTAGAGTCGTTTATTTCTGGAATGAATGTCAAATCGGTGTATTCGTGCTCTTTTAAATTTTTCAGTGTTTAGTTTATTAATTCTGATTGACGGAGCTAACGAGACGTTTATCTAATTTTAAATATATGTGTCTGTTCATTGTCAATACATCGATATATGCATTTCGTCTAGAATTATGAAAAGGACAAGCAGATGAGTGCATAGATCTGTTAAGTTCGCCAGTGCCTCGTCTATTGATCAGCAGGTCTACCACTTGCTTGCAGGTTAGGTTGGCTTAGGCTCCTTAGATGTTAGAAGAATTTTATTGACCTTTACTTGATATATTTTTAAAACGAAGATTTAACGAAAAGTGATATTTGAACGCACTCACACAAATTGTATGACATTCCATTTCTGCTTTAAAGAGACTTCCCGTAGCATACTCACCTGTTTTATAAAGGCGCGTTGCCATTAGCCTCCTAATCTAAACAATATAGGTGTCCCTAGCGATTTATGAGGTGTCAGACCGTCTGTGTACATAGATCATAACTATACCTAGATAACATTTAGGCACTGATCTACAAAGTAAAGTGTAATTTTCAAGTCATTCACACCCCATATGACTCAGAGCTAATCCGGTTTATTTACTTTTAGAAGCCTTGCCTATTGTAGATTTTTTTAACTGGCTAACTGGAGCTTATTTGTCGTCAATAAAGTAAAGTGAAATGTAATATAAATGAAATTACAGATACTTTATTACATGAATTCAGTAATTCCAATTAGTTTAAATTTTTCAATAGTTTAATAAGATCTAGATAGATTTAGAAGTGGCGAGCCTATTGGCGTTTATCGGGAACTATTATGTTCGCCAGAGCCTTGTCCGTTGATCGGCAGGTGCACCACTAACAGATGGGGGTGGCATGAACTCCTGAGGTCTTTCTTTATAGGATTCCTATGCACCTATATGAAGGCTTAATATGGGATCAAGAGAATCACAAACTGTATTTGTTTTATAGTTTGAATGGGTGTATTGCCCATAATACTCGTAAACTGGTAAAATAGGTACAATATAATCCCCATATTTATTGACTTGAAAGAAAATGCAAGTAGGCTTTTTATAAAGCATTTGTAAATTTCACCTATATCTAGGGCTGCCGCTTCAATTGGGCGGGGGAGACAGAAGTTGAGAAACTCGGCAAGGTGCTGCCTGCCATCATGAATTTTAGATAAATGGATTACCGTGATTTTTTTGAATCAACAAGGTAGGTAGCATTAAAGGATTCTCCATCAATTTAATCAAAATTAGAGCAAATACATTGTAAAAAACATTAAATCCAGTGCTTACTTCTCCTTATTCCGGAAAATAATCTTTAATATTTTCATTGATACCCATTTAAGTAATTTTTTTTTTGGTGGCTAACAGCTAGCTCTATTGCATCTTCATATTTTTAAAGTAATTGATTGTTTATTACAGTTTTAAAATCGTGAAATCGTAGGTCTATTATTTTTGAGGTATTCCATCGTAGAATCTGATATCTGAGATGTACCTGAGCATAATGAATTAAATAAGTTAATATTTGTGACATGCGCTGCTATAAATAAATATTAAAGATCGTAACATTGAGTTCGGCCGAAATTACGACTATTTCAGATTTTTCTTTAATTCAATGCACGCCATGATATTGAAGAAATATGTAACTTAGTGATCGGAAACGATCACCGAAGTACAGCAGAGCTTACAGAGGTCAGTCCTTGGATGGGTGATCGTTTGTGTGGCATTTGATATCGAGCGCTTCCGTGCTTCGGAAGGCACGTTAAGCCGTTGGTCCCGGTTATCACTAAATGTGGTAGTCGTTGTTAAGCCATGTTAGAGGCCTAATTAAATTAGAGGCCTAAAAGCCGCCCGGCTTGATAAATTCTAACAGCAGGACGCCATACACCTGTCTCCGCCAATCCGCACTGGGTCAGCGTGGTGGAGTATGACCCAATACCCTAACACCTTGATTTGTGAGAGGAGGCTCGTGCTCAGTATTTGGACGTTAATGGGCTGAAATGATGACGCTATGATATTTATATAGATATTTCACGTAATGGTAAATAATATGTCATATGTACCTAATGTACTATAATTAACGTGCCATTTGGGAAAAATATCAATGACAATTAAACAGAAAGAACACAGATTTCATTGAGTTTACGTTGTGTTAACCATAATAACGCTTCATATACATATAAATAACTAAAAGTCTTACATTTTGATCCAACACGAAGCCATAAGTATGAAATCTCCCTACGCACCCACCATATTGTGAATTCTACAAGCGTTTTTGGTTGTGGCGAATTATTAGGAAAATTGCTTTTCCTTCACGCGCGATAAACAATTTGTCTCCCGGTACATACATTATTAATATAACCGACCGAGTCTCAGCTAATTTCTCTTCGTGAATACTGAGTAGCTTTTATACTAACTTATTATTGAACAGAATCCCGGATTTATAATGTCGCAATGTTTTATACATAATTTGTTTTAACGTAGTTAGAACTCTCGGTTGTGATACCGCAATTTTAACAATTGATTACAGCGTTTTTTAAGTTTTATTTACTTTGAAATAAGCACTTCAATGCACGATCAAACAGAGTCGATTCATTACTATACCTATAGACATTCAGTGTCTCATTATCAGCCTAAGGACATCCTCTTCTAAACATAGGCTCTTTCATAGACATCTAATGTGACCAGAGGGCCTACCTATCTCTTTCACTCTCTAGGTATATAATTATCGAGTGAAAGGGATGGGTATAACGAAGTTTCGTTTTCGTTGAATTAGAGTAGGCCTCAAGACTACCAGGATCAAACGTGATTCAGCGATTTTTATTAGGGCGTCAGGGTTACCTCCTGAATTCAGATGAAGTGATTGTGACCACTGAAATTCAGCCAAATCTGGTTAGTCGAGTGAGCAGACCCTGGGCCCTAAGCGTAAATCTAGGGTACAACCAGTATAACGAACACAACAGTACCCTGTAAGCGGCCATCGGCTAGCCACCTATTATGTGGGACCAACTTTATAATTGGCGAAGTGTGGGCATATAATATGCCTCTGCTTACCCCTTCGGGGACACAGGCGAAAATGTATGTATGTATCTAACCGCGATGTTGATGATGATTGTGATCAGGTGTATCAAAGTGTATTGGTTCCATGTGTAACAGCGTAAGTACTTGTTCATTGCACAGATTGCGCACAAAACAAATTAGAAAATATGTTTAGGTAACTTAATCACTAATTAATTATTTTGTAATGGTCTTAGCCGGTAACACTAAACACAACTCATAATGCGCTACTTTCTATGAGGGAAATAGTGAATTCTGATGCTTTGCTCACAGAGTATTATGGTTACGCATCATCAACGCAAGGATATGCTGTTCTATTTTTGGGAGGCTCTACGGATACAGAAAATGTGTTTCGAGCCCAAAAAAGGTGTATTTGCGCAATGTTTAAATCAAAGCACACTGACTCGTGTAAATCTTATTTTATCAATAATAGTCTTTTGACATTACCTTGTTTATTCATATATGAATGTGTACTTTTCGTTGAAAACAACAGTAACTTGATTAAACATATCCCGCGTGAGCGACATAAACCTAAGCTTCTCGCATCTATAATAGAATTCCCAGAGCAATAAGAACATTAAGTCCTCTTGACAATTTCAAAAACAAATTATAAAAGCTGCTTGTGAAAAGTGCTATTACGATCTAAATGAATTTTATAATAAAATTGGTCTAAGACAATTTGATAAGGTAACATAATTCAATTCCGATATATTACATACGAAACAATTTAAAAATCTAAATTATATGAGACCCCCGGTAAACCGGACCCTGTCTAATCGTTTGTCGGATTACCGGGGGTCCACTGTACTTCGTACAGTACATGCCTAATAATCACAAGCAATTGTGTCACAAATTCGATTGGTTACACAATCTACAGTCTTCCTGCGCTCGCAATATGGATAATTATCTTATAAATTTTTATCTAAAGGTCTGAAATCATTTATTTTTTATTTCATCAACTATTACATAGTAGGGACAGTTGGGGTACAATGGAACAAAAAAATGATTTCCGTTTTTTAAAAAATATATTCTTACTATTTTTATAAATTATTTGTTGAATAGTTAACAACAGCTCTTCGAGCATTGATTGAATAGAAAAATGAAATCAAAAATTGACCTTAACACTAAAAAAAAAGCTTTTGAACAAGACTCTTCCATTGTTCCAAAGTGCCCCAGATCTGGGGTACAATGAAACGACCTCTGGGGTACATTGGAACATGACAAAAATTATATAATTAACCAAACATATATCTTTTTAACAACTTTTTAGAGAATGAAAACATATTCTTTTGGCGCTTTGTTTTGCCTGCCAAGCTTGGACTGGGTAATACTAGTTCAATATCTTGGTTAGTTACTACTGCCATATCTGGTTCTAGTGGAAAATAGAAACTGTTTTAAATTTTTGCACTTCTGCGCATATAATTGACTTCGTAATCCATATTTTCGCCCATATCCGTCAATAGTTGACCAACAAAATATTTTATTGTTTGTTTTTGGGAGAATTTTACTAATACAAAGTCGTCAGCTTTAGGAGTTTTAAAAACGCTCACTGGCAGGTCTATCTCATCCTCACCATCACTTGACTCAGTTAAAGATAAAAAAATTTATCATCATCTAAATCAGAAAAATGCAAGACTTTGGTCACTTTCTTAACGTCTCTGTTTCCGGTGATTTTCATTTTCTTTGGTTTATTTTGGTTCTAGTGAATTTTCAAGCTCTTCAGAAAATATTTTATTGACAGCATAGTTAGGCGTCATTGAATATGTTGCTCCGGTTTCAGCTGCTCTCTTTTTTTTGCCTTTCGATGCAACGTAGTGCATTTTACACACTTTAACTCAGCAGCAGCTCTCAAACTCATTCCTCCTTCGACCAATTCTACTGCTTCCCGCATAGCCACCTCACTGTGCAAGCCTCTGTCAGCTCTTCTTTTGCGATTTCGCACCATTATGACTTCAACATCAGCAACAAAGCCAGTGAAACTATAAGGAACTAAACGGGGTACAATGGAATAGTGTTCCATAGTGCCCCGTTCCATAGTGCCCCATGGAGTATCGTAAATTTCAAAAAATCGGCATATATTTTAGGTTTTATTTTTCACTGCACAATTAACTCACTTTTGTAGATAAATCAACTAAGATTTACACGAAAAAATACCACATACCTGCTATCAATACTTTTTTTTCCAAAAAAAAAGTCTTCCGTCACGTAAATCTAACTTTTGATCGCTTAAAACAGTTTTTTTCAATTATTAACTCAGTCAGCGCAGACCGGCCACTTTGCACTGCGCCATCACATGGCGGGTGAGACGTTGTAATGTGCCAATGAGAAAGACCGGGAATTTATTTTGAATTTAAATATTTATTTACCTTGTACCATTGTGCCCCGTGTTCCATTGTGCCCCCACTGTCCCTACTTGAAAACGTCAAAATGACATACAAATAAAAACGAAATATAACTACACTAAAAACACGAAGCTTAGTACTTATATGCCAAAAAAAAAGTGTAGTGTAGTAGTTCACTTATATGCCAAAAAAAATGTGTAAGTAAATCTAAGTGCCAGTTCGTAGCCACCAGTCTCTAATAAGAACTCGAAAGGAACTCACAGGCTATGCTCATTTTAATTTTCAATTGGTTAGGAGCCTAAATTACAATCTTCATTTGTCCGTGACGCTATATAATGCAATAGAATAACTGGGGACATCGTGATATTGGTATATCACCTATATCACGATGTTCCCAAATACTTAAAATACAACTATCTATATTGTATAATATACTAAGAACTAACAGTAAAATTTTATATAATCGCAAGTACTTGTCGCAGTGTTAACAAAGTGAATGTTCTGCAGAGTGAATTTGGATAATTTTCTTACAAATGTTTATCTAAAGGAATATCACCAATTACACGATGTCCCTAGATACTTCAAATACTACTGTCTGTCTGTCTGTCTTGCATAATACACCAAGTACTAACAGTAAAATGTCATATAATCGCAAGTAATTGTCACAGTGTTTAACAAAGTGAATGTTTTGCATTCGTTCGGCGCACGGCGCTTGGAACAAATTGTATTAGACGCCAGCATACGTGACTCGCGACGCGGCGTGTGGCCCCGGCCATATTTTCTCTTAGCAATTTCAAAAATATTCAATTTGGCGACAAGCTTCGTTATTGCTACTTGTGATAATAGTAACTGGCAGTTTTGCGAAAAGTTTCTATGATTGCTTTAGTGGTTTAGAAAGCGGCTAGCTTAGAGATGAGGAGATGAGGTTTGGACTAGAGACTGTCGTTATAACTTTTCAGTAATAATAAATTGAATTTTTCATAAAGCGTCATCCTGCTCAAAGTTCAACAACTAGTTTGATATCACTAAGGTTAACGTAATTAACAAGCTCAGTATAATTATAGAACTTAGGTATATTATAATAGTAATTAAATTCAATTGAATACTGGCGAACATAAAAGTTCCCGATAAGCGGCAATAGGGTCGCCACCAATTACTTGGGAACAGAAATTTAATTGGCGAAATGGAGGCGTATAATTTGCCTCTGCCCACCCATTCGGGTAACAGGCGTGATTGTATGTATGTATATCATAACAGTAATTCCTTGGCCATTGAGTCATTGACTTCTCACAGTGCTTATATCATCAATCTAAAGAGAACTATGAATACCACACAACGGATTAACCTAAAACTTTTTACTAAACATAAACAGACAGACCAAGTTAAATGTCCACGTTTGTACACAAATATTTATATGGGAATAAAACACACGATCTTCAGGACTAGGAATGGATGCACCGCCCTCCACGCCATATCGGTCGTCAAATAAGAGTTTTAATATGTACTGCCGTAATGAAACAAGTATGAATGTGGTCGCAAGTCATACATAGAAATAGTCTTACCTCACCTCCTACCAACCAGCCTTTAAACATGGTCATTCTGGCAGAGAAGTGGATGAGGCTCTTCTGACTTAGGGACGTTTTAATGCTCTACATTCTAAAGTATCCACTTACTTTAAATTTAAACCATAAAACCTATTTCACTTTGATACAAATTCTTTCTGCGATTTTTATTCTTCGTAACTGCACGAAGCGAGTGAGATTATCTGAAAAAGTATAAATTGCTGAAGTGACCTACTAAAGCTGAGGGAAACATAAACATGTTGAGGAGCAACTAGATAGGAGAATATTTACCGACGTTCGGCCTCTTGCCATAGTCTAAAAGCTACCAGTAGCATAAATTATTAAACATTTATTGACTCGTTATAATTACCACATTCTGCCTGATCGTATAAAGTCGACGGTATAAGCTCAGTAACAAACGCATCCACTCAAGACGGCCTGCATAATAGCAATTTTTCGCCCACCCCGAGACTATAGAAGCTGGGAAACGTATGCGCAGGCAGAGACGCCAGAGCCTCCAAATTTCCTAACATTTCTAGCTTTGAGTGCTGGTAGTCTATAAAAAAATTACATTACCTTGACATTATAAAAATAAATTAGTTTGTAATTTGATCGATTTTAGGTTATGTTTATCAGGAACTTGATTACAAGCATGAGCCTGAACTTTCAAATCCATCAGGTCAGCTAGTAGCCTTACTGGTCGGTTTTGTAAATATGTTAAGCTGGACGGAAATCCAGTACAATGTCTGTCCACAAAAAGGCTCAGCATGTTCCGAAACTCTCAGTTCTCTTCAGTAAATATTTCGAATAAGTTTGCATTCCTTCTCGAGTACTTAGTCCCTGCTACTATTAGCATTATTTATTAAATTATAACATTACATGACTGAATGAAAAATAACATAACATAGAAAACTGTCAACTATGGCTGTAACATCAGAGGGAAGTGAAGCAGCAAATTGAGCGAGCTACATATTAATGTATCTCTATTAAGAGAAGTATCCTCAACTAAATAAACAGGTGAGATGTTAGCTACATATTAAAAAAATATGCCTACATAAATCTCCAATTTTAGAAAAGCATTAAACCAATAAGAAAGCGATATAAGGTGACATGAATTACTGTCCTATTGCAATGAACTATGGCAATATTATTGGAGTTGTCTTTTCGTCGTTTAAGGCGAGCGGTGATGTGTTTATTCAATTTGCTGCCTTGGGAAATATTGTTACCTGCCTCCGCTCGTATACCAAGCGTTTGTCTCAATAGCTCGCTCCACTCAACCTCGCACCTTTATTGGCTTAAGCTGCACACTACAAAGTGTCGCCTTTCTGTATATTAAGAACAAACTACTTTCAATAATGTGTATGACCTGCAAATATGATTATAGCTGGTATTGTGTGTACGCTGCATTTATGATTATTATGTTTGACCAACAACTGGTGGAACTGCTTAAGTTCCGACACTTTCTGTTATAATTTCACCTTCTTTATTCCAAGTAAAAAGGTACAATACGCCAAAGCGTATCAGACTCAAAAGTCTGGTTGCTGATAGGACTTTTTGTGACTACGACTACCTTTTTAAGATCACATGTAATTTTTATTAATAAAAACTATTATTTGCATTATCATTGTTTTTGCCTGCCTCTGCATTGTCCAAAAGCGTCATTTTTTATACTTATTAAAAAAGATTTAGTGGTATTTAATATCATGAAAAACTCAAAAACTATATATTATAAGTAATTAGATTATTTTAACTCCTTCACCATAACGACGATGTCCTATTAGTAAGACTAGACGAATCTCGTCACTTAATATATTTGAAAACTGATGTAATAAATTAAGTAAAATACCAAAAACCATTCGACAAAATATAATTTATGTTTGTATTCAAATGGCTGTTTCCTCTCAGAACTTCTCACCTAATCAATTCTAAACAATTGAGTGACGTGAAAATACAATAGCATCAGATATATGGCGTCAACAAACACAACATGATGAATGAGATGCATTCGCAAACAATATTCGTCACCCAGTGTAGCGTGGAGTGACGACCGAACAGACCGCGGTGCGCCGCGAGCCGCCTTTAATTTTGTATAGATCGCTGTTTGCTGAAACTGCACGTCCCCATTGCACAGTTCGACTGAATTGGTCACGAATGTTATGACAAATATTAAAACATCAAACAGAACAGTGGAAATATTGATATTGGCCCTATAAAATATGTATCGATCAAACCGAACGTTTCATTAATATTTTAATAACATATTATGTATTGGCTTTTCAGTAATGGCCTACCAAATAATATAGGTACATGATAATAATTGAAGTATTTTTTAAAGTTTGTAAATGGTTACATCACAATACATTTGCTTATATAATGTCTGGGCTTCTTAGTAAAATAACCAAATCTTGTTTGTATAACAGGTTTGTAAGGCCCTTAAGTACGGATAATGTTCGGCTGTGAAGCACAAGTTCTGCTTAGTTTAAATTTAAATGGCGCTGTATTTTAAGTTCAACAATATTTGTTTATTTATGCGGGGTTATCTCGTGCTTTCTGTTTAGGCTTTTGATATGTATTCTGGTTTAACTTCATTGCAAAAACGCTCTTAGCTATTATGTAAAAAATTGGCAGGCTAAAAAACAGATGTCAAAATATAATTTAAGACAGTTAAAGTTGAGAGTAAAACAAAAGTTACCAATTTTTTACTCGGCGCAAGCCGATGTCTCCGCAAGTATAATCTAACTTTCCCCATGTTCCCCGACAGCTCCGTTTAAAACGCGAAAATTTCCGAAACACAATCCGAAAACTCACATAAAAGGGCACTTAACGTTGCCTCGTCCGTGGAATGACTAAAAATGTCCACCGAAATGATCCATTATGTTCTCACGCGGACAAGTTAGCGATCTCCTTTCGTCTATTTTCACAAGTAATAACTAAATTTATCGTCAGACTTTCGCAAAGTCTCGGGATGCATGTTGGGGATTCTGGTCACGTGCGCTGGGTGGCAGAGCGGAGTCGGGTGACGCTGGTCGGCGACGTCGCGTCTTCAAAATTGAGCGTCATTACTCTTGTAAAACGCGCGATGTTATTGGCAAGGCTGTTGCGCCCTCCTCTAATCCACCACTTTATTGCTGTTCTAACAAATGATTCGGCGTCACAGAGCGACGCGCGACGTTGACACGACGTGTCGCCGCGACCCGTGAAATATGCGTATTCAGGAGCTACGAGTCGTCGTCTCAATGTTCACAGCCCTGACGGTGACAGATCTGAAAATGAATTTATAATTGAATCATTCGCTTACATAACTGACTATTGCGTTTTATTAGATAATAATATCTACCATAACATAGATCTTCTTTCGAGTAATGGACGGGAATTAATATTTGATAAATAATATAATATCTAGTTTATTTTCGATGGTGAATTTTAACTATATACAGAATTCTATTTAAAAAACCTTTTATATACTTTCTAGGGTTTTCCCAAGGCACCTACAAAAATGTCATTCAAAGCTTTCACCAGGCTTTTTATCATGTAATTTTCTCACCATCTTATGTTATTGTTTGAAAGATAGAGAATTCCCTGAGGTATTAAACTTAATATATCTACATAAATAACTCAAAGCAGAGATCTTGTGAAAACGAAAAACAGTCACGCACACCAAAACAAAATACATCAAAACCACCGAAATTAAGCTTCCACTTTGAAAAAGGTGTCCTCGTAAAACTTCGGGCTTTGAGTAGAATATCTCGAGAAAAGTATAAATATTCATCCAAGGGAGACTACGCACAGTAAATATAAACTTTTATTTCAGTTCGCCATTAGTGAAGCGATGGGGACGCATTGAAAATTCGAGCCGCGGCTTCTAATTAGTGAGGGCACCGCGCCCTTTCTTCCTCTTTATTAATGGAGAAGTCCGTTCCAATTGATTTCATATTTTACATCCTTTTCAGTCTAAGCTCCTTAGACGGTTTTGCAATTGTCTACAAGAGTGGAGTCTATTAAATGAAGATCAAAGTGCTTTCTTGTCGATTGAGAAGTCGCGATCGAACCTGTTGTTTGAAGAGCGTTTTGGGTTAATTTCGTAGGTTTTATCAACCAATGAAGGTCTGACTTGACTTCGATTATTAACAATCTTGCAAAGAGTTCAACTTTGTGTTTTCTTTTTCTTATTTGGTACTGTCTTCTTCACTCATTCTCATCAGCCTTGAAACAGACATTGGTGGTCTTTCTGTATAACTAGTGTAGATTTTACGATCATGTCATGCAATAGAACAACTCCATCGGCTCTACAATTAACTCAGTAATTCGCAGTGCCATGTATGTCTCCTGTGATCGTGATAAATGAAAGACTGTTGTAAAAAATCTAACAAACCGCGATTTATATCCGTAAAATGTTTTTTATGTCTTTGCGTGAATAAAAGAAAACAGTGTAGTACATTATAGGTCTTATTACAAAATGATGTCTAAAATTAGACAAGGTTCAAAAGTAGTGCTGTCACTTTCATTCTATATGATGACGACAGTGACATCACTAGTTTTAAGCCTTTTTTTTTTTTTTTATTATCGCCTGAAAAAAAATGCTGCTTACGCACTGTCTCCCGGCCAAAAGGGGGAGACCGGGAGGGGGTGTGGGGCTCACTGCGGCCGACGCGACCACCGCAGTCCTACCCACTAAAAAACTTCAGACGACGCCCACCGCTGTTGAAAAGGGGCGAGGCACCAGTTCCCGGGTTTGTAGCTTCTGGTACCCCGCCCGCGGCCAACGTCCCCCGGATCAGAACCGGGGAGACCTCCTCAGGAAGGCGCAATTTGCAGCGCCCCCCCTACCTCTATGTGCGGCCATGGAGTAACTGGCCGACTTCGGGGGGGTCTATGGCGAGACGGAAGGGGCCCCCTGCCCCCGCCGCCTAAGACCCCCCGGTCACTAGTTTTAAGCCTGGTCTAACTTTATACATTGTTTTGTAATAAGACCTTGTATGTTTACATATTTTTATTTATTATTTTCTTGAATCTATATTCATAATTATTACATGCCTTCTATTATTACATATAACATGGATTCCATGCTGTCATAATATAATATGTCTTTCACTTGTGCGTGATTCGCATACATTTTATCGCGTCGGCTAGAAATCACACATTGCTTTAACAAATAATAAGAAAAAGTTTTTTTTTATTTGCTTCATAAATAACGACGACATTGATATAAGTCAAAAATCTATTATGCAGCAATAAACCGCGTGCCACTTGTAATGTTCACAATGACAAAGCTTTACTGCGACAGAAAAACTGTTTCATAGAGTTTTCTCTGAATAAGGTAGGTAAGTGTCGGCCGGTATATATTTTATGTATTTAAAATAACTCTGGAGCGGACTTGATAAGGAATGAAAAGTAAAATTGAGTTTAAGCGACGACAGACCGAATCGTGGACGGAATCCGAAATTGAAGAACACTTTCAAATAAGGATAGGATAGAGTGTGAACCTATTGCAATGCGGCAAACGCTGGAAGATTCTTGCAGATCTTTTTTTTGTAGACATGCCAAATGTTACTTTATTTTTAGGCTCTGATCTATGTAATTGAAAAAGATTAAAGATTAACTCTCAACTTCTAATAAATGACTGAAATATATTTTGAATTAAATTTAATTCAAATAAAATTTGGTTATCAAAGAAGATATCGTTTTTTTTTAACTTTTTAGCCTAAATTTGGCTTTGGCTTTATTATAAGATAACTATTTTATCTTGTTAAATTACTTGATCCATCGATATACCGACAGTTCAATCTTTAGTTCGATTTTTACAACATCTACTTGTGTGACAGAACATGAATAATATTCATATAAGAATACATAGATTCATAGAAATTTTATTTCTATATATGTTCTGTAATGGGTGTTTCTTAAGTATTTTATCTATGTATTTACATAAATATGTATTTAATTATTATGCCAGTGTCCCCGATGGGTAAGGCAGAGGCATATTATACGCCCACATTTCGCCAGTTATATTTTTTGTCCAACGTGATAGGTCGCGAGCCTCTTGCCGCTTACCAAGAACTCATATGATCTCTGAAGCCTCGTCCGTTGATCAGCAGTAGGCAGCGTCCACTTCGCCTCTCTAAGAGGTCCTCCCGGTTTTGGTCCGGGGGACGTTGGCCGCAGACGCTGCACCCCAGGTACTGGCTCCCGCCTTTTCTCAACGAGCGGCGGCCGTAGTCGGAAGACTTTTAGTAGATATTACTCCTGGCAGTCGCGTCTGCCGGTGGTGAGTCACACACCCCCTTTCGGTCCCCCTTTGGAAGGAATCTATATATCTATCTATCTTTAGATTCCATCTTTAGAGCTATGCTTAATTCGGGACTAAATGACAAAGTATGAGATGTCCAAGGACATTTTACCTACTGCAAACGGGTGCGCCCTATTTGGTAGAAACTTGATACTCCGAAACCTATTTGGGATAACTGACTTCGCAGAAACTTCTTTAGTCGATCATTTATTAGGCATAAAAAATATTTGACATAAATATTTTTAGGCATAATGTGCTTATGACCGAATTTAGAATGGCATACATTTAAGATAGTAGAATTTTTATTGGCATAATTACCTTTGGCATAGTTAAAATTTTGTATAATTTCATTTAGCATAACGTTCATTTAGAGTACAGATTATTTGGCATAATTTGACTAGGCATACTATGAAGATCATAGAATTTCAATTAGAATAATATAGATTGGGTTACTTTCTTCTTTAAAAATGCGTAGGTTAGGTTAGGTTAGAACTGTGACCTCTTATGCACGAGCCGAGCGAGCGAAGCGAGCGTGCCGCGGCAGCGGCCGGCGAGTGTCAGAAACGAACATGCTCTCATGGGCAAGCCATATTTAATATACTTTAACTTGTTTTGATCAACACAATAACACAATATCGATATGACAACTAAGGGTACCCGACAACTAATAATGATTCATGTGATTACTACCTCCAACAAATAGCAATAGTAAAAATGATAACGCCTGATTAGAAAAGTGTTGCAATAATCATAAAAGATGATTCTTGCTGTAAGCATTATGTGAAATGATGGTTCTACTTTTAAATAGTTATGGATAAGAAATATATGCCAAAAGGTGAATCTGGTTTTGAACTTTCTGCGATGTGATGATTATACATTGTGATTATTATGGATACCAAAATTATGCGTACAGATGATTCTGACTTACAAAATTATGGGTTTCAATGTATGCTAAATGAGTTTATGCCAAATGATATTCTGCGAAAAGAGGTTTATGCTATTAGTTGTTATGCAATATAAAATTATTACTTAAAAAGTTCTACCATAATAGGTGTACCCACTGCAAACATACATAGCAGAGCTACTCGTATAAGGAACCAACTATCTAACCCAAAAAGTGGACTAAATAGACTGGACACTCTATGAAGGCAGTTTTAAAAATCCATTCAGAAGCAAAATATGCATTTTAATGACTAACAAAAGCCGTGAGTCGGACAAAGGGTATCCGCAGTGATGTGACGTCATATACGATATTGTGACGTCACAAGTTGCAACTGACGTGATGTGTGCGGTATAGAATGCCCGTTTCTAACAAAACAAGGAAATCATTTGTTATTTTCAACACGTTATCTATGAAATTTGTTTACACGATATTGACTTCTATCTTCTTTTACTAAAGGTAAGTCTTGTAGTACATACAATCTTAATAGTATACTAGTGATTGGCCTGCGACTTTGTCCGCATGAAATTCGATTATATCGCGCATTTTGTTTGAGTAACTTTAAGTATATATATCAGTGTATATCATCTAATAATTTACCTGACAAATTGGTTTCACGCTTTTAGTGTCATAAATGAACACTTTCCATACAAACTTTCATCCCCATATTGTACTCTGTACAACACTTTTTTCCGATAAAATAGAAGCCTATGTCCTCTCTCAGGCTCTGTACTATCTGACTACCGAATTTAATTTAAATTGTTTTAGTAGTTTTGACGTGCAAGCGTGACAGACGGACAGATTTATTTTCGCATTTATAATATCATCATTAAATGAATCAAATGATTATTTGATCGAAAAAGATTACCTAAGTTACGTAGCATTTACAGATGCCATCACTTGGTTGGGTGACCGATTGTGTTTCAATTGATATCGTATGCTTACGTTCTTGAGAAGGCACGTTAAACCGTTGGTTCCAGTTATCATTGTAAGTAAGACTCGTTAATTGAAGCCTATAGCTCTGTACAAATAATTGCAAATGCGACTTAAAGTTTTAATAGCAGGCCAAAACTACTATTGATTGTGGGTTTTTATTGACAAACTTATATGTAGGTATTGTTTTGTATCTTTGTAAAATTTCAGTAGTAGTATCGTCGTATGTGGTGAGACCTGTCCTTTGATATGCCATTGGACATAAAATTATGAAACCAATTCTGTTCTTAAATATGTATAATAAAAACATTATTCATTGAAATTACTAATGCGATAATGACATCGCCTATCCCGGTTGTACGTCTTAATGAGTGGGTTAATCTATGTTAATAAATAAATAAAAAATCAAATAATTTTTAACATAACTTATACACTAGATAAAATTATAGATTACTTTTTTGACCCGAATAATAAAATAATGCGCTTGAACCTTTACGTCAATTACTGTTTTAATAAAATAGAGATACTCAAGCTTCCGTGCTTCGAAAGGCAAGTTGGTCCCGGTTATCATAAAATGTCGTAGTCCTTAAGCAATATTAGAAGCCTAATTGGTAGGCTTGAAAAATTCTGCCAGCACGACGCCACACACCTGTCTCTGGGTCCAATCCCCACTGTGTCAGCGTGGTGGTATGACCCGATACCCTCGCACCTTGGTAGGTATATGAGAGGAGGCTCGGGCTCAGTAGTGGGACGTTAATAGGCTGACATGATGATGATGACTCAAGCTGTATATGTCTGTCTGTGGGTCAATTTATGCGGTCAATAAGTGTCAAGATGTTCTGCATGTTCCACATAAATAGTGTAAAATATAATAATACATGCAATAAATAGAAACCTATATGTTAGAACAACGATTCAAGGAACGCTATTAAGGCGTGCAACTTTCCATTTGATGAACTTAACTAAACTAAACTATACAGTTAAAAAAATAAATCAACATTCATACATATATACTCACGCCTGTTTCGCCTTTAATGTGCAGGGGCATATTACACGCCCCCGTTTCGCCAATTGTATAGTTGGTCCCACGTAATAGGTGGCGAGCCCATTGCCGTATACCGGGATCTGTTATGTTCGCCAGAGCGTCGTCCGTTGATCGTCAGGTGCACCACTTGCAGGTGAGGTTGGCTTGGGATTTTAAGATCTTTTACTAGAAATCAACTATAAACTGATATAAAGTAAGGTCTACAAAGCTCCGCAACACAACATGAAAACAACTTTAGGGTGTATACAAGGTTAATCTTAAACAAAATAATATAAAAGTATCATATAACCAGCTAAGCCAATACCATCGGCCTTAAAGCTCCAATTTCCTCATAGAGCGCCAACTTACAGCCCAAATAACTTAAAAAAGCAAAAGAAGCAAAGCGAGACCCGAATACGTAACGCTGGGGGCTCGAAAATATTTCCTTGTGAGCAACAATATCGGTTATCAAGGTCAACTGTCTAGTATAAAGCAAATTTATTCTGTTCGGTCGGTGTATTGGCTCATATAGCTGGTGATCTCAGCGCGACAACCCTGGAATGATAACTGCCTAATTCTCTACAAACCCCTCATAGAATCACGCAGGCTCGCATCCCTGAAAGGTTTTATTCATAAATCTAAAAGAACGTTTTCATAAAGTTGCGAAAAAATGTGCGCCCGCCGCCGCGATGTTTTCGCCGAATATTCACTGCGCCCGTAAAATTTTATTCGTATCGTGTTATGTAATTAAGAATTCGTTATGATGCTATCATTGCGAGATCGGGCCGCGAATGATTTGATATCGAGAGAGTTGATGGTACAAAAGGAAATTTGTTAACTTTGAATGTTGTTTTCTGCTTCGTTATGAGTGTTTTATTTTTTTGTTCACGTAATACACAATTATTTTGTCATTTGTACGGAGACGTCACGGGGTATAATAGATTTTTTTTAACATTATGAATGTTGATTGGCGTTCAAGTCTCAGACAACTAGTGAAATACCAATAAAGCCCTCCTAAATTGATATGTCCTTGCAAGGCGCCACATGTATTACATTTATAGTACTTTAATGTATTGTGACATGCAATAAATAATTTGCTTTATTATTAGTTCTTATTTTCCGCTATCTTACTATTTATATTAATATAATATTATATCATATATAATATACCTATAAAGTATAGCGTCGTATAAAAAGGTATTGTTCGTAAATAGACACCTAAGTCAAAAGTAATTAAGTTTATCTCAGCTCAATGTAGCTTAACTTCCTCACTTACCACTCAGCTGAGACACATAAAAACCTACCTAGATTAGACTGAAAGCTGGACCACTAATTTAAATACTTTAAAATAAATTAATATTCTCGTACATCTTTCACATTGCTTTTAGCCCCAAACTAAGCAAAGCTTGTACTATGGATACTATTAAATAGCTAATAAAGAAATATCAATACTTTTTTTTGTTAATACTTTGACATGACACATAGACAAAACTGACACAAAATTGACATGCATATAAATATTTGTCATATCATAAAAGCCGCTCCTTGGCGTCGTATCGGTCATGAATTTACCGAATTGTTTATGTAAAGAATATACATAAAAAATAATTAATTATCATTAGTAAAAAGCAGCAAAGTTAAGTAAGTAGTGCTTTGAAAGAGATTGATCGCCCATCGATATTATACGGAGATGATTGGGTGGCCAAACATTGACTATACTAATAGGGAGGGCTGACTCCGGCCGATTTGCCTAATGATCCCCGATTTCACTCTGCCGAACTCCGCGCTACGACATTATGCAAAATTGTGTTTGACTTCTATATTAGCTTCCTCGCTCTCTTAATCGCTAGTGAAACAGTCTCTCTATCAGTTTAATATCACATTTATACTAAATTCATTACACGGTAGTATTATCAGAGTAAAGAGTGAGTTTTTTGGGAGTATGTTCGTCCGAGATTTAAGTAACTTAAGTAATTGTGAAGGGAAAGAAATATTGTATGTTTTATTTTTATGTACTTTCAGCAGCTAAATTATTAAATAGTTACTACATACTCATGTTTAACCGCCAAGATTGTTTCCTTAAATTAAATTGGAATGGAGTAAGCCATTTAGGGCTTAAAGGTAGGTTATCAAGCCAACCACACCTGCAAGTAGTGCACCTGCCGATCAACGGAGGAGGCTCAGACGAACATAAAAGTTCCCGGTAGGCGGCAATAGGCTGTGATAAGCCTATTACGTGGGACCAACAATATAATAGGCGAAATGTGGGCGCATAATATACTTCTGTCTACCCCATGGGGGAAACTGGCGCAAACAGGTGATATTATGTACGTAAACGGATACCCCTACTTACTTTATGATTTGCTTTTGCAATTTTTTTCTGTGAAAGATTTTGGTTGAGGCCTCGTTTCACCAGTAGGAATCGTTCAGCTAAAGTTATTATTTCAAAAATTGTATTGTTTGTCGATAAATATCTTAACTATTTTTTATTATAATTTCTCGTGGTCGTATTTTTCTATGACATCAAGACACCACAAGTTCCAATCCCGCCTAGTGTCGATAGCATTTAGTCGGTTATCACATATAATATGAAATTATATTTTCATCACAACAAACATAAAGCTTCTTATACCAAGAACATTTCCCCCGAAACTCAACAGATTCAAAGTCGAGCCAACTGAGTGAGTAATTAACTTCGTAATTTCGAAACTTTTCCCCACTTTTTACGCCATCTAAAAAGAGTATAATCTTTGCGCGGTATTATGTATCTTGGGGAAAAAGTTGGTTATCGAAACAGGCGGGCGAGGACCGAACACGAACGGGCGTGTGAAGAGCCGATGCTAATAAATTCTGAAAGAGTACGATCCGACTGAAAATAATACAAAACTAACACGAGTTTCCGAGTTTTTAAAAGCAGTTTTAGTCGCCCAACATTAATCTACTGTTATAATTCCGCCCGCTTTTTGCCGCCGGGGAAAGTTCGAAGAAGTGCACTAAATGTCACGTTTCGGAACTTCGTAAAAGTGTTTATTGTAAAAGTGTGGCAACATTGTTTCATTAAAATTTTCTCTCGGTCTCCTTATTGGACGGTTGATCAAAGTTTAGTAATTTTTATGCAAGCGAAATGTTGAACCTTATCAGTAATAATAATTTGCGAGAAGCTTTCAAAGTAATTACGAAATTTATCTTTTTCTCAATCTAATAGGGCTATGGTGACATCGTAAAATACCATGATTGAGATTATATTATATGAGCGACGATAAACCTTTTACTTCTAATTCAGAGGGTCTAGGGTTCAAAACCCGCACCTGTTACTTAACTTTTCGTGTTATGTGCATAATTATCGCTTGCTTCGTGCCTCGGAAAGCATGTTAAGCCGTTGGTCCGTATTATATTTATTTATTTGCTATGGATACTAAATACCGAATAAACATACTTTAAATCATATTCGTCCACACAAATATTTGTCCTGTGTGAGAATCGAACCCACGATCTAAGGAGCCCTCCACGCCAAGTCATATTGTGGGCATAGTATTATTGTGGAACATTTGGTTTCATTATGGCCTGATAATGAATTGTATTCTACATGTAGTGAATATTAGTATAATAAAATTGTTTCTCAAATTTTATTTCCAATTGAAGCTGTTAGTTTTTAAACATTTTTAGCAGGGCTTACTAAATCTAATAGGTTGGGGAAAAAGTCTTTTCGTATTTTTGTATGAAAAGTCAAGACATTTTTTTCAAAGTTTATTTACATTTATTTACAATATATATGTACCGTTTTGTTGAATAACTTTCTGCCATTTTGTGGGCAGAGACATTATCCCGTTACTGTAGAAACTTTGGGACTTCTGATCAAAAAAACGGGACAAATAGTTTTGGCAGTCCTCTCTTGAGGTCAACCTTACAGAACCTAAAGAATTCTGCAGAGACCGAAACAGGTGAAAATCTGAAGGCGCAAGGTCAGGGCTATATGGTGGATGCACTAGGACCTCCCAGTCGAACTCTCTTAATTTTTGCTGAGTGGCTAAAGATGTGTGTGGTCTAGCGTTATCGTGATGAAAGACCACACCCTTCCTGTTGATCAATTCCGGCCGTTTTCTCTCGACTGCTTCCTTTAATCTCATCAGTTGCTGGCAGTAAAGATCAGAATCGATGGTTTTGCCGGGCGGTAAAAGCTCATAATAAACAATGCCCTTCCAATCCCACCATACACACAGCATCACCTTATTTCGTGTTAGGCCAGGTTTGGCCACAGTCTATGAAGCCTGGCCAACTTTCGACCACGACCTTTTTCGCACGTTCTTGTCGTACGTGATCCACTTTTCATCGCCAGTTATCAATCTCTTCAAAAACGGCTCGGTTTCATTACGTCTCAATAATGAATCGCAAATGAGTACACGGTTCATTAAGTTTCTTTGAGTGAGCTCGTGTGGCACCCAAATATCGAGCTTTTTTGTATAACCAGCTTTCTTCAAATGGGTCAAAACTGTTTTGTGGTCAATTCCCAGTTCTTCAGCTACATCGTAACTACTAATATGCCGATCTTGCTCCACTCTTTCAAAAATGGCGTCCATTTTATTCGTAACAGGGCGACCAGAACGAGGTGCATCTTTGACATCAAAATTTCCGGACTGAAAACGTTTGAACCAAATTTGTGCTACTCTTACTGACACTGCATCAGGTCCATAAACATCACAAATTTTTTTCACTGCTTGAGTTGCATTTTTGCCTTTTTTATAATAAAATTTTAAAATGTATCGAATTTCTTCATTAGATTCACTCATTTTTACGGAGAGAAAAACAAATGAAAAATAGCGGGAAACAACTTTTTTTTATTTTTTTCTTTTCTTTATAATGGAACCTTTTTAATGTTACCAAAACCAGCCAGACACAAATAGTACAGTCAAAAAAATTTTATAATAAGTTTATACCTACGTTATGCGAAAAGACTTTTTCCCCGACCTAATATGTGGCGTCCGATTTTATTTTAATATTTTGAAATAGCTTGTCTCTATTGGAATTGAAATCTATTTACAGTCAAGTGAGCGGCCAATTCAATAAATATGGATAAAAAATATAAATATATTTTGTACGCACGTCCATTATTGCACGTTGATATTTTTTTTGTTAAGGCAGTTAATACTATTTTCATAAACTCGCAGGATATTAAATATGATATATTTTTAGGTATTCTATGTTTTCGCGTGGCTAACAAAATTGTTTTGAGCCGTAGCGATATTTAATAATTTTCCTTTACTGTGCTTGGAAAATGTACCAAGCAGCGCCAGGAGGGTCTTAGGCAGTGGGGGCAGGGGGCCCCTGCTGTCTAACCATAGACCCTCCGAGAAGTCGGCCACACACGCTATGGTCGCACAAGGAGGTAGGAGGAGCGCGTCCAATGCGCCTCACTGAGGAGGTCCTCTCGGTTTTGGGCCGGGGGACGTTGGCCGCAGGCGGGGTGTCAGAGCTGCAACCCAGGTACTGGCCCCCGCCTTTTTCCTCAACAAGCGGCGGGCGTCGTCGGAAGATTTTTAGTGGGTATTACTGCTGGCAGTCGCGTCTGCCGGCGGTGAGTCCCACACCCCCTTTCGGCCCCCCTTTGGCCGAAAGGCAGTGCGTAAACGCATTTTGTTACAGACGGAAAAAAAAATGGTCCCACGTAATAGGTGGCGAGCCTATTGCCGCTCGCCGGGAACTTCTGTGTTTGCCAGCAGAGCCTCGCCAATAATATTATATTTCTGTATATACCTTATATAGAAATAAATAATCATTTGTATATAGTAAAATTAACGTTTCTTGGCTATTTCTTTTAATTATTTAAGGTACTATCATTTTTTTTCCAGCGCGCACGAAAATCTCGCTGGGCTCATCTGTTTGTCGGAGTCACTATTATTAATTTTATTGTAAGTCGTCCTAAGATGAGTGTTATTTTTAAAATATTTTAAAGCTTATCCTAGAACTCCTGACCATGGTCACATACAGAAAAAAATTCGTTATTAGATTATGACAAAGTGGCTTTTAATTTCCGTCTTTACAATAATTGCCAATTAAGGTGCTTTACAGGTCAATCTTATACGAGTACAACAAGCGTACAGCGCTTATGTCAAGCTGTATCCAACTTTTAGTATAACGCGTGCTTGCAGCGCATATCATAAAGTACAACGGTAAGAGTAATGGACCGGTTATTCCAAGGTTATTCCGCGGAGGATTTAATTTCTTCTAGTAAAGAAAATTTCTTATAACTACATCCAACCTATTAGCCGTGGGATATTATATACGTGTCTACAACAATTGGTTCAATTCAGTTACAAGATATCCTATACACTAAGATGTAGTTTACACCGCGGAATAGTTACTAACTGTCAAGCTCGAGCTAATCGGTTGAGCGTGCGGTTACAAATCAGTGGGCACTGAGTTTAAGCCTTATTTTAGCTGATGTGCTAAAGACTTTCAAGTTTAACTGGACCCCTTATAGTGTCATACCAGATACCAAAACTTGCCTTGCATAATTTTTTTTGTGATAGGTATTTATGATGGCGATTTCAAATATTACTTTCAATACATTTATTATATTTTTTGTATTTTTTACGGACGACAATGTTTGGGTGAAACAAACACGTGCATTATATTGCGTCTTAGTAAATCTTGGCTTAAGAAAATATATAAACATTCAAAATATTTATAGTATATTTTGTCCGTTTTATAAGTTTTTATTACGACTCCTTAATTATTATTGTTTACAAGCTTTTAACTAACACTACATATCATCCGAGTACATCAAAACTATATTGGCTAACATTGGATTATTGAAACAATAGAAGTTCAACCACAAACAAAGCACGATCAAATATTCATTTCTGTCGCCAAACAGCGCAACGCCATCTGTTCGACAAAACAATAAACACCAGAATATTTTGTACAGGAATACCTAATAAACGGATGTAAATGGCGTCCCTCCAATTTGCATTGAACCGATCAACGTCATAATCGAAACGATTCAATCAGATCGAGCTGGAGGGGCCCGCCCGCCATTTACTGATACTAATAACTCGAGATAAAATGCTAATTTTGTGTTCATTCGATTTAGGCGAAGGAGATTGGCTAGCATCGATAGCGCTCCACCTAGCCCGGTGTCATCGATACCTGAGTTTTTGACTTGTAAATTGTCTTTGTTAATTAACTTGCTTTTTGATGACTGCTATTAAAGAAATTTGTCCTAGCGGAAAATAACTCGAATATTTTATGGAAAAATATAAAAAACTTGTACGATACAGAAAATACACGACACATTAATTCAATCTACTATTTTTAATATAAATATTATATAAGTCGACTGTGAAGTCCCTTAACCTTTTAAATCTGGTTTTTTTTTTTAATCGTTCTTGCTAATTTTGTAATTTTAGCAATTAGCAAGAACATTCAATAGTGGAAGTATCGCTGATATAATTATTATTTTATATAATTATACTTTATTTTTACTCATTTTGTCTGAAACATATAACACAGTGAATGTGTACTTTTAATTGTTTTAATTTTTTCTTTGACGTAATTGTAACTTGCATTCTCTTCTTGCTATTTATTTGAGTATTTTTAAATTGGAATGGAAAATAAGCAATAATTTTGCTTATTTACTTGGATTAATTTAGATATGTTACTGCACAAACGACAGGCATTACTATATTACATCAAAAGTAAACATCCTGCATAGAACATTCGGCAATCACTAAAAATCGTGCTGTGTTTCACATTCCATTTGTCGGCCAACATCCAGGATCGTTGCAATATAGAAGCTGGATCGATTGAGTGTGGAACAAATTCGTACAAACTGGTACATTGAAGCCGTAAGTCAAACGGGCTTGAGCACTCTCCTGGGACACAATGCTTACAGGGTTTCCGAGCATAAAGTACAAAGGTCCACACCGCTGGTCCGAAAGAGATGGCTCGAGTCACGTTCATATCTCGGCGCCGAAAACACTTCAAGTAGTTGAATTTGTATTACTTGCTACTCGTTGATAGGATTTTTTGAAACACTCAACTAACGATGAGTGGAATAGCTTGTCTGTACGTAAAAAAAAGGTCTGTTTTTGACTTCGCATATATCTTAAAATAAGAAGCTGTTTAATTTGGAATGAATTTTGTAATATACTAACTACAAAATGATTGGTTCCTAATCTAAAAATGGGGGTAGTTTTCAATCTTCAAGTGATGTCATATCTTGCCCAAGGAAGTCCTAGAAGTCAACTAAGGCAATAGGATCTCGTCTTGTTTGAATCTTGTCTTGATGAAGGCAAAGTAGTAGCGAGGTTTCTACACGCCATAAATTTATTAAGTTTGGTTTCGTTTTATATGGTTTACGTTGTGTCGTGGAAAACCTCGCTGTTTACGCAATGAACCCCATTTAGTTTCAGTCTTTTTCATATTATATGTTCTGTAACCGTTTGTTGTCTTAAATATAATAAAAAAAAAAAAAGAGATATATAGGTGAAGATTATGTGTGTATGTGATTGGGATAAACACTAATCTATCTTATAATCATTGTATCAAATTATCTGCCATTGTCAAAGAAGTGTGATATCGTAACGATTAAAACTTTTTTATTATACAATGAACGATTATTATACTTTTCACTATTTATTTGATATATCTTAATTTTTCATGGTGTATTCTTTCTGCAAGAAAACACCTAATTTCTATGGGAATTCAACACAAATCAATCCGCGGGCTAACCATGTATTATAAAAGACAACAATGGCACCTTGTTTCGTAGGCTACGGTTCGTAGTCCCCATGGATATAGCTTGTAGTAGACGTCGTAGTATGCCTTACCGTAGCATGTAGCGTTATCCTATTAAATATTGAACTTTAATTCAAAAAGTTTAAAGTACATTTTTAGGTTGTTTTTTTGTTGCTCTTAATATTTTTGATGTTTTAGTTTTCTTATTATGTACTTATACTTTATATTTCATACTTCGATTACACTAAAAAATCAGAGCATTTGTTAATAAAAATACTTGCTATAAAAGTAATTTAAATATATTAAAAATATTTTTAAGCTCAAGCATATGGGGCTTACTAAATATTTAATCGTAAAAGCTTTATATTACCTATGTAATTACACTATCTAGGTTGTTTAACTTCTATAAAATATTGATGGTTGCGTTATAAATTCAATTCAATTCTTTATTGCAAAACCATAATGTACAACTAAGGAAGTATAAAAAAATATTTGAGTAGCAACTAATTAGATTGGCTGGAATCAGTATTAACATTAACAAAATTTCAAACGATACGAATGTTAAAAGTTAGTAAAACTCGACATCAAAGATTAGTTTACACGTGGAACTCGTAAAACCAGTTAAAAAGAACAATTTTGACGTATTCATATTGTTTTATTATTCGAGAAGAAAGATTAGCGCCGCACCACATCATGCCGAATTCTAAATTAAATATGGACTAACGAAAGGTTTTCCATCATCGAAAAAATATACTACAGAGACGAAATGAAATAAAATATCAAAATATTAATACAACCTGTCCAATAAATGTATAAAAGGCTTAGTCGGCAAATGATTTCGCTACCAAATGTCGTAATTGGTTAAAGGCTTGGCTCTATTATTGTTGATATGTATTTGGTCGCGGGTTCAAATCCCGCTTAAGGTATGGTTGGTTGCCTGACTTAAAATGTGTATGCCAAGTGTAGAACACAAAGTGTCATGCTAAATTATGTCTTAATTAAAACGGAGTATACTTAAAACTTATTATACGACTATAGTAATATTTTATTTTGGTGTTTCTTATATACGAATATACTTATGTGGATTTCATTTTAAGTGAGAAGCATGCAGTTGTGCCTACAGAAAATACTGTACAGCAGTCCAGAGCGCAGAATATCTAAGAACGGCAGAACAACAAGCGGAAACTTGATAACTAAACATATCTCAACGTGTATTATAACCAAAAATAGTTTATCTTTCCCGCCTCGCGTTTAATGTCTCTGCTACCTCCAAGGTTGACTGGTAGGTAATGCCTGATGGCGATACGCCTATTGTACTTTTAAAGTGTGTGCAGTAAAGATTAAATAAATAACCTAAATGTCAACCCTCATGATTTTTAATTACCATCAGGTAGGCAAAGGGTCACATCTGTTAACTTCAATAATACATAAAAAACGTCTCCATATGATATAAGCCCGATGTATTTCACGAATAGAAATTTAATAAACGTTTGTTTAGCCCGAAGCGTGGCGTGAAAAATTGCTTCAAAAGGTTCTGGTAAATCACACATGGGATTATTGTGTAACGTAAAAAACAAATGACGCATATTCTCTGAAGCAGAAGCTTGTGATTTTTTTAAATTGAGTCGTTTTTTATATGAGGGCAATGAAATGCAAATAAATTGAGTAAGAGACAATTGATTATGGATAATGCGATGAATATTGTGATAATAATAACAGTTCGTTAGTACTTTGTTGAAACAGGTACGTTGCTATATTTCTAGATAAAATCTGGTTTCAGTCACTTCTTAATTTTTAGCGATTTACCACTAGAAATTTGTTTGTTTGATGATTAGCGTTAGTTCATAAGTATGGCATTCATGAAAGCTATTGAGCCAAACTTGATTAAATTATTTGATTTGATTAGGCATAACATTTTAATTTCCTTTTACCTTGACGTCACATGCCAAAGTGACCTTCTGTTCCCCTTCAAGAAAACGCCGGTTCTATTGAAAGCTTAAATCATCTCAATCAGTCTCTTTGATATGAACATAATTTCCCTGTAAATAAAATTGATTAATTAACCAATGCGCGAGTTAAGTAAACGATTTTCGAGGGCACGAGAATAAAATGCAGAGGGTGAATTATGGGCGGCTAAATAAGCACCTCTTTGGTTCAAATCTGAGTTCTCTTTCATTCTATCGGCACGGTTTGATGTTACAAATCGCCGATGCCAGAAGTGGGTACACAAGTTAATGAGCGGATATTTGAGAATGTCTGGGAAGATTGAGTGCAAGCCGTTTCTCGAGCTCAGGTGCGCTGCACCGCCGCAAAATCCACGCTTCTGATCTTTGAATGGCGATTTTCTGTTATGCTAACGTGGCTGAATAAAATACGAATAAGCCACAGTGAATAGAGATGCAGTAGGTTGAGGTGTTTTTTTGTATTGTTAAAATTAATTTATTGGAACACCCTGCTTATATACAATAAAAGTATTTACAAGAACCGAAAGTGTAATAAATAAAATCATTAATATTAATATATTTAACCGTCATTGAGACTTTGCAAATTTATAATACACTTAGTACACATTGATAATTATCTTTTAAAGTGTCGACGGTTCGAAACGTCGGAATAAAAAACTATTGATTAAACCGCAATTTTTATCCGTAAAATGTGTCTTATTAAATTATTTTTAAGCTAGATTTTTTAATCATAATTGTAATAACCCCATATCTATGTCCAGTAGTGTCCTACAACTGCTGAAGTCACTTCAATACAATTAACTTGTTTAGAAGTAGCAACCCATACCCCGTATGTGTATGTCTTGCTTCTTACAAAATAAGATATAAAGTTAAGCCAGGCTTCACTGTCTTTATTTTATCAAATAAAAGTGACAGCACTAGTTTTAAGCCTGGTTTAACTTTATATCTTGCTTTATAATAAGCCACTTTAAGTTTATTAACAAAGCAAAGATTGTTTAATAGTAAAATTTTGACTTCATAAACCTTTCATGAACTTCATATAGTAAACAAATGACTAACAGATTGGCCATCAACGCGAGCATTTTAACTACCATATCACGTTCGGCTTGTCTAGCCAGGACGAGCTCGTTACGAAGAATGCATCCACTGGAGATTTCCTGAACCCCAATAAAGTATTTTTCATTTCTCCCGCCTCTGATTGGCTATATCGGTCCGCGATGCGCTAAAATACCTTAGCGAATTTCTTGGAGATTTTGTTTCTAAATTCCACTCAGCTAATTCTAACTTACTACGGTTTGATGCTTTACTGTAGCGTAGAAGAATACAAGTATTTTTCCGCTCAGGTATATGCGAAAATGTTACTCTTAAATAATTCATACAATCAAGAATGAAAATCAATAATAATGTTAATAAAGGAGTAAATTACTTCTATAGCTTAATTCCTTTTAACACGCAATTCATATTTATTTATTTACATATTACATGGACTAAAATGATCATAAAAATAGAGAATAAATTTCAATAACATTGTTGTCTTGTATTACAAAACATAAATCTTATCTCTTTTTTTTAATACTTTAAAGAGACGACTAGCATAACAGACGTATTTAGATAAAAAAAAACAAGATAAGTGTGGCAAAACTACAAATAATCCACAAGATCCTATTCATGCAAAATTCATTTTTTCCACAGCGAACTGGAGTCCGTCTAGTGGAGTGATTTGAAGCCGGAGTTGGCCTAAGTGAGTAAAAGAGTAAAAGTTTAAAGTCAATGTTTGCCGTCGTGATTCTGTCCCCCCTCCGACGCTCAGTGCTCGTCAGCCGTCGCTCTGACGACCACTTATACAATGTTTCTGCTCAGCTCTGTCGGAATGTGCAACGCTTTTGAGCTGGCACAATGGTTTGAGCTAAAATGATAAGTCTCTACCTTTTAAAAAAGCTGTCGTTTGATGCTACTTGAAAAGTTAAAAGGCTTAAAAATTCAAGTCAATTACTTAAGTACTTGAATCAGTTCACAAGATTTTATCAATTAGGTAATCGTACTGCACGCAGTACTGGTTAATAGTCCTTGCCCAAACAGTCATCGGCAAGGAGAAACACAACAACACAACTAATAGCATTAGTAATTTATCTTTTTTAATTGGAATTAGCTTTAAAGCAAAAATAGTACAATGTGTAGTGCTCGCCAAATCTTTAAACAAATATATCAAAGATGTTTCTTTTCGTCTGCACAAGCAGAAGATGAAAAAAAATAGCTGTAAGTACATAGATATATAAAATCACGCCTGTTTCCCCGAAGGGATAGGCAGAGGCATTTTATACGCCCACACTTCGCCAATTGTGTTGCTGGTCTCACGTAATAAGTGGCGAGGCTATTGCCGCTTACCGGGAACTTCTATGTTTGCCAGAGCTCCGTCCGTGAATCGGCAGGCGCACCACTTGCAGGCTTGGGCTCCAAAGTTGACGACAGGATCCCTGTACACCCTATTACATGTGTCTGGTACACACCATGATATGTGATTATATTTTTTGTAATTTTGTATTAGGTATTGGAAACCCAACTTATGCGTTGGCGTTCATGTTGAAGAATAAACCTAACCCCAAACCACATCAAACATACATGGTCAATGCAAACAAATTATTTTCTATAGAACTCGAATCCACAACCTTTGAAGCAGACCTTGAGTGCAGTCTACGCTAAATGGTCATCATTATTTATGGTAAAAACATTTAACGAGCATTCAATTGGTTGAAGGTTTAACCTTAATTTAATATGCATAGGCCCTAGCCTAGGTTGATCGGACATGAACTCACTTCTTACACAAGTGGTTTAAACTTACCACCTGGTTAATTATTAAGCCTTTGAAAGCCAATACCAGCTGACCTTATATTGTGTGTGATCAATATCGTGCAACTAAGTAATAAAGCGAGTAACCATTGTAAATAAACATTTAAAAGAAACCCAAACCCCTTAAAATAATTCTATATCATATCATTTAATTCTATATCAAGTCGTATGTAGAAACGATTTGGATCCGTACACACACAACAATAATATAAAATTCAACCGTCAACATCAAAAGCCAGTTTTATATTAAAATAAGCAAATATTTCAGAAGCCAAAAGCAGATTACACTAGCAACGGAATCAGAATTATGACAGCAAAGAGTTCGAGCTGAAATAATACCGTCTCAAAGCATGTTCTTCGGAATACGTTTAGGATTGCATCGGGCTGAGGAGCCCGTATGTAGCCCGCATGTCAATTCCAGGCTGCCCCGAAGGCTTTGCGGGATAAACTAATGTTGACGGCCGACTTTTATCAGATCACTCACGTTTTTGAAATGAGCAGCTTAAAAATACAACTCAAATCGTTTTAATATATCGCACCCCCGGTGCTACAACGTCACTTATGAAATTTTGTCAAAATAAATCAAATTATGAGAAAAATTACGAATATACTTAATTGTAAGATGTTTTGTTTTACTGTGAAATGAAGTCTGAAATAAAGGCTTAAATAGTACTAGTTAACTTCTTATATTAACTATGTTTTATAACAGGATATTTAATTTGGAAACGCTCCTCCTGGAAGATTAAATTGTTTGCAGAAGTGACGTTGTAGCACCGGGGGTGCGATATATTATAACTAGTTTTTTAATGATTCTGATGCCACGTAATAGGTGGCCTATTGCCGCTTACCGGGATTGTCCGTTGATTGGTAGGTGCGCCACTTGCAGGTGAGGTTGGCTTGGGCTTCTCAGGTATTGATAGAACCCCTATACAGCCTACACTTGTGGATAGCAGTTATTATAATAATTAATTATGTCGTTTACAGTATCAAAAAGTCTCAGTACATATTATTCGCAATGATTTTTAAATGGAGATACCCATACTGTAAAAATTGTAAAAAACAATGCTTATTTGTATTCACTAAGTTAATATTTTAAAGTGTGTCTTTTCGTGTCGTTCTCTTTTAAACATAATATGTATAACTTCATTAGGATAAGAGCAAGCACTAGAATCACGTGAATATCCATCTCAAAAAGACATAGACATCTATTTTCAAACAGAAAGAAATGAAGTCTAAAGCACACTAGAAATACAATAGAAAATCTCTTACGTTATTACGTCGGTCCATTGGCTGCGGAAATAAAAAGACCATCACAGATTACATGAGCGCACGTAGCGAGTGGCCGGAGTCTCGCAGGCAAATGTTGACTCTCGGCTTTGCCCCCTCTCTCCTGTGGAGCCTTAATAATACCACATATTTTATACTAACCCGGATATTAGGCATATTTTATTCAACTGATTGATTAAAAATATATTTGTAACAATTCCCGCGTTACTATAATTTCCCTAAAATCGAGAAACTATTCAACACGACACGTGTTTCGCATTTACACAGGGCATCTTCAGGTAAGAGAGGAGCCTCAGAACAACGATGTCTTCACGACCAACGCTGAAACGAGAGACAAACACTCTCTCTCTTTATCCATCACTTGCTTACAATGGATTTCCGCAAAGTAACGCCTGAATCAATTAATTATTTTTCATATTTTATTTCTAATATATCTCTCTATCTCTCATCTTGTCAATCGTAAGAGTCGACGAAGATAAATCCTATTGGATGATGGGCAGCAGCGTCATCCTGCGTACTGGTGTAATCTGCGATCACCAACCGGCCTGCCTAGCGTCGTGATTATGGTCATTTACCCCCAATAAAGTGTAATCTCTTGGGAGGCTAATTCAGCAATGGGCTGATGTGATGATGATTGCTTATATGCAGCTCACTACAACTTTGTTGATATTGCAAATCTGAATAAAATGTAATGTAAGCCGACCTACTTAATAGGGCATAGACTCATTTATGAAAAGTTAAAAAACCAATACGATTAATTTTTATCATAAAAAAAAATCATCGACTATCGATTCAGGGACGCTAACGTGTCTCAAAAATGGCAATGCCACTCCAAACCATTTGATGTGCAATGTGCATAGGCCGCATTAAATTTCATTATATTCATGTCAAAATGACATTCTTGCCGCATTTTTGAATGACTATTAATAAAAATTTGTGGGTGTACAGGGATCCCTAAGAAGCCCAAGCCAACCTCACCTGCAAGTGGTGCACCTGCCGATCAACGTGGCTCTAGCAAACATAAAAGTTCCCGGTAAGCGGCAATAGGCACGCCACCGCCTATTACGTAGGACCAATGATAAAATTAGCGAAATGTGTGCTTATAATATGCCTCTGCCTACCCCTGCGAGGAAACAGACGTTACTGTATGTATGTATGTAATTTTTAAAAGTTTGCTTCTGATGTGATTACTTTCTATTACAATATGTCAAAAACTAATATATACAATATGTGTATAGTTCTGTTATATATATTTTAATCATATTTAATTCAATTTTTGGTGCCGAGAACTGTTAACCCTACTAAAATAGTTATGAATTTTGCTCGTTCTTTGCAAGCTTTGTCGCTACTCCTTTTCTTAATCGTCTGGCCCTGTACAATGCAGGGAATCTTACAGCTCTTTTACTTGATAAACTAATTCAAACCATCCGACCATAAACGCTTATATTCCCATATTTTAATTTAATGCATTTTAAAGTGTTCACGAACACTGCAGTGGAATTCAATTGTTTTTGGATTTATGTAACTTTAGCTCATTTCACACTGGATGGTCCCACACAGATGGACATATCACTTATACTAGTGGACAGTACCGATAGAACAATAATATTTGTATGCACAGAAATTAATTTCATTTGACGTCTTTGACTCTTTTGATAGGAAAAATCTATGTTACAGAAGTCAGTTCCTTTGCCCGTTTTCAAATTACTGAATTAATGCTATTAAATAAAATTAAGTGAATGTATTCATATTAAATTTAAGTGCGGTTGACTGAATTATATTTCTATTTCTCTTCTATATATAAGAGCCAATTAAAAACGATTACTTTTATAGAACAATTTACAAGCATATAAACATGTTGTATAGTTGATTGTTCCTCAGAGCAGTTCAGCAGTCACGAACGAGCAAAGATCGTTGAAACCTATGACACACGCACGTACCGTACACCCGTGTTCTACTGAAGTTATCTGTTATTTTTGGACTCCGGGGCCTAATGGTGTATAATTTAGAATGAACTATTTATGGGGCAAATTACACGACGAACCAAGTGAATAGAATAATATTATCTGTCCAGTTTGTAAAATAAAGTTATATGTATTTTAAAAAAATTTGAAGTAATGAACAGTATTTCAATGTAATTACTTTGCTCCCGCTAAAATATTGATTTAGCTGTGTTTAATTTTTATCTAACAATTAAAATAAAATAAATTTATTTGCAACAATCTGCGAAGTAAGTTGTATGTATGTTGTACTCGTATTTTCTGATAGGTTTATGACAAATAATTGTTAATTCAATAAATGTACATTTCAAAATAACGTAAATCAATGAATCTATAATACCTACCTTGTAAAACAAGTAAGCATATTATTAAAATTTTAGGTGTAGAGGTAGGTAGGTAGGTATTTAGGAGAATAGGAATCCAACCAGGACCTAAGGAGCCGAAGCCAACCTCACCTGCTGGTGGTGCACCTACCGATCAACGGACGAGGCTCTGGCGAACATAACAGTGGCAATAGGCTCGCCACATATTACGTGGGACCAATTATATAATTGGCGAAGTGTGGGCGTATAATATGCCTCTAGAAGCCTACTCCTTAGGGGAAACAGGCGTGAATGTATTTATGTATGTGCATGCATATTACTAAAAATCCAACTAAGAAACCCCACCTAACTTTAAACTCTTTTCTCATGTGTTTATGCATGATCGATTTTGGGTTAAGTTGGTTTACTGCCGTGTTTGTTACCGGCCTTGTTTACAACACAGGATTATAGCTTATATTTTATGTGAACCGCAAACGCAAACTCATCGTCTTCAACAAATTTCATGTCCACATTCAATTTAAATTCTTTTGGTTGCGACAGTTGTTCACCACCTTCTAGAATTATTCATAATATACCTACACATGAAAAATCCCCTGTGATGACAATACTATTATATATAAAATAAATTTTAACTAAATTATCTTTTTAACAGTAAAACGAATAGTTTTCAAAAACCATTACCAACCCTCAACCGTTTCGCAATTTAAACATAACACCCGGACAAATATTTAACTGGACTTTATTGTAGAGAATTAATATGGACACCCTGTACCATATCGCCGGCATCCATTTTATTGCGGTGATCCGGTCGATCAATTTGCATCGTAATTAGTTCGACGTGTATTTAAAACAAATTAGCTTCGAACCGGCCGAATGTTGTGAAAGCAAACACCTAATCTGTTTAAAGAATAAAATGTGTATATTTTACTCATTCCGTATATGAACGACAAATATAAGTTATTATTGAGTTTTGAACAAAAGTATTTAGTGTTTGTGAACGGCCAATAGAATATATTATAGAGTTTTGAACAAAAGAGTTTTTAGTGTTTATGAAAGACAAAAGGAATTTGTTATTTAAATTTTGAACAAACGAGTTTTTAGTGTTCAGAAAGAATTGTGAGATATTTTTTTAAACAACATTTCTAAGCGTTAAACCTGGAAGAGTCCAAAATTTTTATAACAATTTTCTTAGCATTAATAAGCTTGTGAACTACTGCTTTTCGATTGAAATAACCAGTACATATTCTTATAAAGTTCTGTAAGTTATTTTTAAATTGCAGAGGAAGGTGTTCAACATAAGTCTATTATTGTTATTGGATATTTTTTAATTAAATGGGATCTCAAGTACTTAGGGGACACAATTGTTGGGGTATACACACATTAACAGGTTAGTTTATATTTTTCCTAACCTCACAATATTGCGTTGAACCCAGTATTACCTTAATATAACCTAAGATCACCGCAGAATTTTCAAATCAAGCAATACCAATATTTTCTAATCACTAAACCCCATACATTCCAGCTGCACAATATCTGTAAGAGAACGCATAGAGGGGCTTGCAATATCAATTACACCATAGTGCCCTCTGGCAATAAATCTTTCGCTTTGAACTAACTTCCACCCTCGACTTGCGTGAATTTATAGATAAATGTATTTTCTTTTTGAATAGAAAAAATATACTAACATCTTTTGCGTCCTCCTGTTTGTGTTTGGTAAACGTTGGAGAAGTTTTGTTTAAATCAAAAGTAGCTACATACGTAATATATATATTAAGTAGACGTGATATATTATTTCTTTTGAAATCGAAATTATTTTGATGGCTAATCGACTGTTTCCCAATTTATTTGACGACCGATACGGCTAGGAGGTCAGTGTCCTGAGGTAGTGGGTTCGATTCCCACACAGAACAAACCTTTGTGTGCATGAACCTGAATATTTATTCTGGGGGCCTACCGCCAAATTCGATGGATTACCGGTAATCCATCTAGATCAAACTTTGTTTACGTTAATTAATCCGTACCGGGGAATCTGCCGACAGCCACCTCTCATTCATGACCTTCAGTCCGTGACAGACCAATAGGTAAATGGACAACGCCATTATGTTTCGATTTCCATGAGTTCGGCGGTACGACAGAATCAATTCGAAATCCGTTTTGCCTTATAATCGATTGCCATCGAACTCAGCGGTAGGCCCCCAGGTCTGGGTGCTTTCTATGTATATTAAGAATGTATTTACAAAAAATAGTTTATAAGTTATCCGTTATTTCATATCCATAACACAAGTTCTTAATGATACTTACCTTGGGACTAAATAATTGGTGTAATTTTTAGAAATTATTTATTTATTGAGTTCGAAACCTACATAGCGCGTAGGTAGAAATACGCGTACCTTTCTCCAAAGGACATTCTATTCCTGCACAGGACAAGTATTTATTTGCATGAACATAAGTGTTTGTCTTTGTTTAAAAGTTTTTTTTTGACATAAAATTCATGTTTCCACAGACTTTTTTAAATATTAATATGTACCTATATAATTTTTGATTGGGATACATCGATTTTGTTACACCAATATATTGAACTTATATTAAAAGCTCTTTTTGGAACTGGATAGCGTTGTGTGGATGTCGTTTAATAACATTTCAACACATTTAGACATACCAGACCAGAGCGAGAGAGAGCCAAGTGTTATAACCATAAAGTTTCTAATTAAATAGCAATATTCGTTGGAATGGTAAAACTAACAACAATCCCAAATACTATATTTTTTATTTAATTTATTTGTATTTTAATAACAATAATAAATAATATAATATAAATCATTTATTTCATAGAATATGGTTATCGTATACATGTTCAGGTTCCTTATTCCAACATATTCTGTCACTTTTCGACGTGGAAATATTAGTCAAGTCATATTAGTAATTAATTGTGTACAAAATATATAAAATAATTAAAAAATCTAGGAGCAAAATTACAACATAAAAAATTAAAACAAAAATTTAGAAATTATATATAAAATAACAATAATAATATAACACAAACACAAATCTAACAAGATAATTATAGTTGACGTTCACAAATAAGATTCAATGTCAAGCAATTTTATAATGTCATTAATAAATTGGAATATCCTTAAAACTGGTAAAATAAACACATAACTCCCAACACAAATACAGCGCGCAGTCGGGCACTGCATTACCTACGCTCTCCACATACTCATTACCAATTCATGGTTTCTGCAGGCACGAGGCCGTTGGCTGGCCCCGCCAATCAGGTAGCTCGCCTTTCTTGACTTTTTCACTAAATTTAATTCGTGCTGCACCGCTGAGTAGATGTTGTTACTCCTTTGTGAGAAAGTACTCTTACTATGCTATTTATGGTAAGGTAAGGTTTTGTGGGATATGTTTTTATGTAACTTGCATTATTTAAAGGAAATAAGCTTTTTATCTATCTATCAAGGATCCTATTAGAAAATTGCATTTCTTAGACATAAAATTGCCAAAACTGTCAAAGTGTGTACAAATTGAAACTTGAAAAAGTATATTAGTTATTAAGTTAGTTATTGTTATTTACATGTACATAAAATATAACGTTTGTCACGTTAAAGATTTACCTAATAATATTTAGTTACAATATCTGAGCATTTTCAGTTGTTGTTTAGCTTTTAAATTGATTTTTGAAGTTCTAGTAATTAAAGGCCATAACATTATGTAATTAATATATAACATTATATACATTAAACTTTACTCATATTGTCATAGGCCCCTTTTTTAAGATCTTTATTTATACAATCTTAAAATTTTATTTCTATAATTAATATAGTAATAAAAAACCGAGCAAAACTGAATAACTATAATAAACATACATATTGTTAAAAAATACTATAAAAAAATCCTCAACTTAAAGCAGGTTGCCATGGTCATACATACTATTGTTTTTCTTGTGTGGGATTCATAAATAAATAAATACTACAAAGATACTATATTTTGCCACGTTCATATATACATACGCCTGTTTCCCCGAAGGGGTAGGCAGAAGCATATTATACGCCCACATTTCGCCAATCATATAGTTGGCCCCACGTGATAGGGGGCGAGCCTATTGCCGCTTACCGGGCACTGTTATGTTCGCCAGAGCCTCGTCCGTTGATCGGCAGGTGCACCATTGCAGGTGAGCTTGGCTTTGGCTCCTTAGGTCTTGGTAGGATCATTATACACCCACATTGCCACGTTCATGTATACAATTATATTTCATATATAGGAATTATATAGAAATCAAACCCTTTTGACCTTAAGAGTGAAAGATATAATTATATATTTTATCGACACACATGCCATTCCAATTTTCCTTTCACAACAGTACCAACATAATATAATGGGTAAAGAACAATTCCATAGTATTACTCGTAATATTCTCCATCTTATTAAATGGAAATTTAATGTGGAGTAAAATACCACGTGAAGGCATACTTATATTTCAAAAAATAAAAGAAAATCGTTTATAACATTTACATCCCTTTTAAATTACACACCAAAAATGAAAACTTAAACAACATCAACGGCCTGTACTGTGTAACTCAACAAGTCAGTACAGTATGTAAGTCTAAGCGAGTACGAATGGGCTCGGCACGCGATTCGCAAATAAAGCTAGGACGATATCAAACAGCGGTAACCGCAACATGCGATAGAAAACCTGCCTTGTTTCAAATAGGAATAACTAATGGATGGCTGTTTTTCCTGCTGCACTGCGGTTTAGATCACTATTCAGTGTACGTCACCGCTTGTGTTCATTAGGGGTTGAGGGAAAATTTTAATTAAACAGATTGTATGCAAAGCTGTTAACGGCCTTTTAAATAACATGCAGGCTATGTTTTGCAAGATGTATAAAAATTTGCTATGCAATAAAAATAATAACAATTTGTAATTTGGTCTTCAATAGAGTACTTATAAATGCCAAAATAACTTTCACTACAGGCTAGAACCTGATATGCTTCAATAAATTTAAATGACGATCGATATTACACACGAAAAATATTTTGTGTACATAAATACGAATATTCATCATTGTGTTAATTATTAAACGCGAAAAGTAAGCGTGAAAAAATGTATCTACATTAATCCTGTAAATCTAAACACTGTAAAGGTTTATAACCTGACTTATAAAAATGTACCAAACTTGACAGAGAACGTTTCAAGAGCAAAACGATAGATACACACAATGCCAAAATCTACGACATTAACTTCTAAAGAAAATTCCCTCTCGATATCTAACGTTTGATAACAAAGGAAAAACACGTAGCGACAAGATGTTCTAAAAATACTTTCGGAGGGCCCCGTTCACCTGGCCATTGCGAGCTCGCCGTAAAGAAGAGTGGTCGGGAAGCGGCTGGAAGGGTTTATCGCACCTGAGGGGCCTCCGCCACTATATCATTGACACCGTAGGTGTGTGCGCTTTGTGCTCGGACGATGTAGCTCCCAAGTTTCGGTCCTTAATAGTCTTCGATACGGACGGAATGGGGCCGAGAGCGTCCTGTTGCCGCTCAAAATACGTTACCATATCTGTACGAGTATAATGTTAAATTTTTTATGATACTTATTTCTTAAGTGTTTATTTAAAATGTTGTTATATTTGTTATTAAAGTAAGTAATATGTAGGTATACCTTTTTTTCATGTAGTTAATCAAAATAATTATTCAACAAAATCAGCATTTTTATGTTTTCTATTAAGCTCAGTAAAACTAAGCTCAGAACTTAATGAGCTCCAAAAAACGTGGGTTTGTTTTCCACGTAGCAAAATACTAGTGTCCATGATAAGTAGGTATATATCGACATAAAAATATTAAATAATGTTTATCCCTTTAGTACATCCTCTTTTGATCGTTATCCTGATTGAGACCTTTCGTTCCTCTTATTATCCATCAAATACACATAACACAAATAACCTCTTCATAGTTTGTGGCCAAATGGCGGTGTGTGAAATGTCCATGGACATTTACTTATATTTACCGATCTTCTTACGATATTTCTGCATCAAAATAATTGTTAGTTAATATAATTAACATTTCCAGTAACACACCGTGCATTATCATCACAGTTTATAGCTAACCGATAAGAAATTGCTATAATTGATACATACAATCTCTCCTTTTCCCCATAAGGGGTAGGGAGAGGCATATTAAACGCCCACATTTAGCCAGTTATAATGTGGGCCCCACGTAATAGATGGCGAGCCTATTGCCGCTAATCGGGAACATTTGTGATTGCACAACAGCACACAGCCTCATCCGTTGATTGACAGGTGCACCACTTGCAGGTGAGGTTGGCTTGGGATCCTAAGATCTTGGTAGGATTCCCATACACTATAATTAATAACTACTTTATTATTATAATACCTGTAGCATGTTTTTATTGTCAGGCTTTATCCTACATACTTTAATATGATTAGATCAAATTAATTCGGTGCACATACTTTGTAAGGAGAGCCATACTTAGTTGGTTATCGAATACCATCGGCCAATATTAAATTGCCGAAGTAAACAGGTGATTAGCCGAACGCTTGTCGTGTTTTTGCGCGTCACTGCGACCCATTAATTGGCGATGCGCCGTTTGTCAAAGTATTCATTATGAAATGCTGCGAATATTGCGGTCGCCGACAAACAAAATATGTGAAATGATGTCGATGCTATTTGCATAATGTCTATCATAAACGCTGTTTTGAGCCCTGTCATAATACTCATGATACATTTTTGATGGAAAAAGCAGGTGAGCAGTTTATTATATTATATCTTTCTTAAGAAGAGTCAATTTGTGGTTGTGATATGTTTAGCTTATACAAGGTATGTTTTTTTTACCCGTTGTTGATGTTTTAACTATTAAACCGCCAAATAAAAATTTTAATCTGGTTTGTCAAAGTACTTAATTACTTTTTATTTGCATAAACATGAGAAAATGTAAGGTTTTTTTTGACCGACTCTTTGTATTTGTAATTTAATGTTAATGTTTCAGTGTGCTTGCTAAAAAAAAATACCTGATACAACCAGCCGCCAGCTTAAACCTTGCGAAGCGAATGACTCTATTCAACTAATCACAATGCCAAAAAGATTACCAATATTTCGGATTGCTAGTCTATAAGTAGCTTTGACAGTGTTCAGTTCTAAAATGGGTGACCTGCCGTCCGCATGGCCTTTAATATGTCCCTTGCTTAGAATACATGTAATCCGTTAAGGATCTTACACCATCTTACAATAAATATTAAATTGGTTCAGCAAACCTGCTTATAAAAATAAATTTTAGAAAAGCTTTCGAAAATTAATGCAAATTTATATTCAAACCATATTTAAATGCCACTTCAAATTACTTACTTTACGTCCCAAATACTTACTTTACTAAAGCGCTTTTTAATGAGTACAATTTAAAGGAAGTGTGTACTTCGACAGGGCATAAAAGATTTTTCATAATAAAAATATATTTTTCACTTTACGACCTAGTAATACCGTTCTATTTAATATTCTCACTTAATTGGTAAACTTGAGATTTCCAACAACAGTTTTTACGGCTAATAAAAGTGAAGATGCTTTTATTGATATTCCAATAGGAAGAAAGTAATACGCGTTATAAAAACTTGCAAAGAATGTTGCAGACATTATGAAGAAAGCTCTTGCACAGTACCACATTGATTAAATTTCACTTGAATGTTTGGCAAATTTTAATTCGACATTGTTTCATATCGTGTTTTTTCGTAGTACCTAATTAGGCATTTTTTTCTCGCCGTAATCGCAAAAGCAAATAGAATTCTTAAGATGTTTTCTTTTATTATAATACTTTTAAGAGCTGATTTTACTATCGCTAGAATAAAACATTTGGACGAGTACATGTGATGTCACTCGTAAAAAATATTCTATAGTAGGAAATAAATAACAATTCTAAATAGGTTGTATCAATTCAAACAGACAATTAACTTAAAAAAAAGAGAAAAATAATGAAAGAAATTAAAAACATTTTACGTAAATAACTAATTAAAATATATATTTAAAAAATATCCCGATAACTTAAGTTCTGGGTCAAGTAAGTAACCAACAGCCGCGGTGGAAATACGAAACGTTAATATTTCACAAGTCGTTAGAAAATGTAAAATCAAAGAAAACACCTGCCACAGTAGTTTCGCCATTAACTTTCAAATTTGAATTTTTTAACATCGCCGAGTGAAACTCGTTTGAGAAAACGAAAAAAGTTCATTTAGTGAAATTGTATATAGGCTTACCATTTTTTAATTATATATGGTATGTATTAAAATTACATCGTTACCGTTCGACATTTTTTAAGTCTGTAAACAACTTTATTAATTTCAGCGCGCTACTTTTTCTGCGTATAGTTCAGAATTACACTAATGAGTATGAATAAAATTCAAAAACATATAAATATTTATTTCAAAAAGAAAAATAGCTATTACATAACTAACCTAAATATAACAAATCAAACTAAAATGTTTTGGTTTTTATAACGAAGTTAAATCCTTCTTTTTCATTATTTAAGAAAAAGAAAGAAAAGTAATTTAGTAAATGGAACACTTTTGTAGCGAGGCGTACTGTGGCCCGCTCGTGTGCAAGATGGGACACTCACGTTTTACTGCGCCCTTGGGACACTCTACCTGCTCCTCTCAGGTACGCCCGACCTAGCTACATTGATTTTAAATAAAATACGGAACTTACTATACTTTTATTTTGAAAAGAAATTTTTTTTGAAGTTTTCTGAAGCCAACCGCTAGTTTGCCCATGCCAATGTCCAGTGCTATATGTTACACAATAATTATTTAGAAAAAAAATTACTTACCTGTAAATACATAAAAAACAACAATTAAAGCTTTTCATTCCTACTTGAAAAAAAACATTTCCTCTGTTAATATAGTCAACACTGACAAAAAAAAATCTATCAAAATACAGCGAAAGAAAGAAAAAGGTAAGTAAAGGTCTGTCACTTAGCAATATATACCGGGATCATAGTTCAAAATTTGCAGTTAAAAAATAATAAATAAATATATTCTGACAATTACACCAATTATTTAGTTTCAAGATAAGTATCATTAAGAACTTGTGTTATAGATACTAAATAACGGATAAACATACATAAATACTATTTTTTTTGTAAATACATACTTAATATACATAGGAAAACACCCAGGCCAGAACAAATATTTATGTTCCTTGCACACAATGATTTGTCCTGCGTGGGAATCGAATCCACGACCTTAGAAGCGGAGAGCGGGTATTCTCGCCACCACGCCATATCGATCGGGCAAAAAAAATCACGAAGTATGCTCTTGGTGTAACATTAAACGATAAGAATAGGAGTAATGTGATAAGGGCTGATGCTGGTGTGAAAGAAGATATAGTGACAAGAATTGAGAATGGTATGCTTAAATGGTTTGGTCATGTTGAGAGAATTATTTAGAGCAGATTAACAAAAGTGATTTATCAAGGTCTAGTGAATGGAAGTGATGGGAGCAGAAGACGACATAAGACCTTCCGCGACCAAATCCAGAAGATTTTGGAGAAAGGACAGTGTGTGCCAGAATCGTGGCAAGTGAAAGGATGTGATCTCTGCCTACCCCTATCGGAAAGTAGCATAACAATATGTAGGTAAAAAAAATCACAAATCACTTATATTACAAAATAAAAAAATAAAATAAAATATACTTTATTGTCTTTAAGATCAACATGATCATATAGATTCGTCAAATATTCAGACACAAAATTGAAATTCGATATATTTTTTTAACAACAATGAAAGAGATATGAGCTGTACAAATAATAAAGAAATAAAAGCAAAGTCAAGTTTGTCAAGGTTTGTCAGTTTATTCGTCTGTTGTGGTTTTTCTCAAGATTTGTCAGTCTGTCTGTGACTCTTATCGGGGGGATCTGTCAGTCAGCCTGTAGTGATTCTAAAGGAGGGAGGGGATTGTCCGTCAGTCAGACAGTCTGTCGGTATGTCAAATATATTCTTTATTGTAGCAATTTTTATTCCAAAGCTCAGATAAAAAAAAACAATCTTATGCTTTGAGCTACTTCGCTGACTTTAGTTTTCTTTTGGACCTCGTTAAACGTAATATACATTGTGTTGTATCTTGTATAATGGTCGCAGGTACTTTGTGTTCCTACACTGTGTGGTCGTAATTGGTTAATTTTATGTTTTGTTTAAGAATCGCTAGGAAATTGAAATAATATTCATGGAAGACTAAGTTACAAATTACTATAATCATTAAATCATTATTTATTGAACTTATCTTCGTATGGAATAACTTTCCAGGAGATTAGAAATTCCGTAGTGATACTCGTATATCACAAATGTTTGCAGGAGCTTTATCAAAATTTCAAATAACACTTTATAGAACGATGCGCTTGTGTTAGAGACGGTACTAGAGAACGCGGCGCAAGCTTGGTGCCTTTACTGTACCTCTGGGACTAAGGAACACCTGAACTGAACCAGCCACATTGATTTTATACTACCTTCGCAAATATGCATACTTGTGCATTGTTTATACACCTCTATAGAAACTCCTGCAAGCTTCATTTACGGTAAGCTGAATGTGCTTGCTAAATTTCACTTCATAATTATACGTTACTATAGATTTAGTAATACATTACCGGAACAACAAGTAAACGATACTATAAAAATTGAATTTACGGATTTAAATTGCGGGTTTTTGTACTATTATATCCTGACATTTTGAATAAACAGCAAATCGTGGTTAAGTTAAAGAAAAGTTATAGAAAAACCAAACACAAAGTCATACACTTTAAGCTAACAGAACTAAATTATAAATTATTGCACACGTTTCGATTCACACAAAATAAGTTTTGGCTTTGGACTTTATTAACTGTTAACAGAATGCAGATTTTATACACACACCGCTAAACCACTTCGTTTCTTCTTTCTTTAAATAATACTTAACTAAAACAATCCATTTAATCGTATCTACAAATGAAGCTCCCCCTTAAAAGAGCCCAAATATACCTGGTAAATAATTATAGCCTTCCGCAGTTACATATGAGTTTGCTCCGTTTCTTAGGGGTCCGCGGGGCACAAGTGGTGAGAAAACTTTTGGGTCCTTATTTATTGTTATTGCCTCATTACGGCACCTACCGAGCGATATCCAACAAATTGCAAATAAATAAACCACAGCCACCGACACCTCTAGAATAAATAAGCTTAATTATTTTGTTCGAATTGGTAATAAGGAAAATTAAGGTAGCAAAATAATGTACTTATGAATTTGTTATATGCGCTTTTCTCTGCAATATTGTTGTACTATTAATAATATTTATACGGTAAATTGTGTTTACGTATTCGTAATTAAAATTACTTACAATAAGTTTTACTTCGAAAGAAAATAAATTCTGTAGGGATTCTTTAAATGGAAAAGTAATTTTGATATTTTTTAAATAATTTTATTGAAATAGTATGTTAAAAAAGACGTTTAACTTATCAGATGGTTAGTAAACGTCACGCAGAAAATTCTACATTATTTCTACGCTGCCTCATAGGGCCTGTAATTATAAATAATAAATATTTCCTGACAATTACACCAATTAATTAGTTCCAAGATAAGTATCATTAACAACTTGTGTTATGGATACTAAACAACGGATAAACATTTTTTTTTTTTTTTGTAAAAACATACTTAATATACATAGGAAAACACCCAGACCGGGAACCGTAGGTTTGAGTACCTACCCATACACGACATATCTTTGTGTGCATAAACATTTGTTCTGGTGTGGATGTTTTCTTATGTATATTAAGTATGAATTTACAAAATAAAATAATTCAGTTTATCCGTATACATACATAACACAAGTTCTTAATGATCTTCTTAAGGTCTCCACGGAAGACCAGCGCTGTTGTGGCCCTCCACTGCAGCACATGCTGAGTGGAGTCCTTTTTAGGCATACTATATGTAAACTGTGTAAAATTGTTTACTGATTTGAATACTGTTTTTTGTTTATGTGTATTTATGTCTAAATAAAATTTTATTTCATTTTCATCTTGGAATTTATTTAATTGCTGTAATTGTTAGCAAATATTTATTATAAACTTTTTGATACATGTAATTAAATTAATATTTTTTGTAAAAAAAAAATGGTTTCTTCCTGCTAACAGAAAGATAGATAGATAAAACATTTTTTGTAACCAAGTTCGTTTGGACACACATGTTCAAACCAACAATAATATCAAATTACAGTTCTAAATGATTACAATAATAAAAAAGTAAAACACCCACACAGCAAAACATAGGTAGGACTTCATGGCGGGAAAGTGAAGGAATGTGATATTTCGAATAATAATGTGTAATAACGGTGGATTATTAAGCGTTAAGTGTTTGTGAACGTGTATGAGTGTTAGTAAATAAAATAAAACAGTGCAACATCACTTTTCAAATTATGTCAAGTCCATGTAAGATCTCATTATAGTGCCACATCTTTATTGAGAACTCAAGGTTTTAGGGGTGGGCATCTCTATAATTTATATATCTATAACTTGACACTGGATTAAGGGGCTTAACGCACGAAGCCATTATTCAAAAGAAAAAAGTACGTAGGCATGGCAAACACTAAAGAAAAACATCGATTTCATCGTTAATGTAAATCCCCAAAATATAATTATTATATAATCTAGTAGTTCACAATTAGTCCTTTAATTCTACAGTAACTGTGTAATGAATGTGGGCTGCGACCGCATTTGAAAACAAAATGATTGATGATTCAATGTAATCTAGGTGTTCTGGCTGATTGGTCGACCGCTGCGCCAAATTACGCGTTACTAAAGGTATTTGCACTTATTGAGCTCGAATATTGAGGAGTAAAAGTTAAAATCAATTATATAAGTTTGTCTTAATTGAGCTCTTATGAATGCTCTTATTCGGCTTTAACAAAATGTCAGCCCTTTTTGGATTTGATCGCTACAAAGTATCTATTGATTTTTATTATAGTTCAGTATACACTTGTATGTACACAGGTAACAGGAAAAGAAACAGCAGCTATACCAACCAACTACCTACACATTGCTTCTTTTTTTAAAAATTAAGTAAGTACCTACGAAGTAGATATTTTTATTAGTATCTAAATAAATAAGGTGTATAGGGATCCTATTAAGATTTGAGGATCCCATGCCAACCTTACGCAAGTGGTGCACCTGCCGATCAACGGACGAGGCTCTGGCGAACATAACAGTGCCCGGTAAGCGGCAACAGGCTCGCCACCTATTACGTGGGACCATCAATATAACTGGAAAAATAAGGGCCTATAATTTGCCTCAACCTACTCCTTCGGGGAAATAGGCGTTATATTATGTATGTATGTAATAAACACAAAATGGGAATAGAAATGCAATGAACCAATTAATGAATTATGGTATCAAAATATTGTATAAACATCCTTATTAAGATTAGAAATTCGTCATGTGGTGATAGCTTAATGAATATATACCGAATATATTTCGACGACCGATATGGCGTGGTGGCGAGTATACTCGCATTCCACTCCAGAGGTCGTGGGTTCGATTCCCACACAGGACAAATATTTGTGTGTATAAATATGAATATTTGTTCTGGTCTGGGTGTTATTCTATGTATATTAAGTATGTATTTACAAAAAAAAAGTACTTATGTATGTTTATCCGTTATTTAGTATCCATAACACAAGTTCTTAATGATACTTATCTTGGAACTAAATAATTGGTGTAAGTGTCTGAAATATTTATTATTATTATTATTATATACATACAAGAATAGCACTATCCATCTCATATCGAACGAAATATTATATCGTAAAAACGGCAGCTGCAAACATGTCTGCCCAGCGTGATAATTAACCACCAAAGCGGACTTCAGGTGTCCGAAAAGATGATGTAAAAAATACACTTGCAAACTGCCGCTTAAATCTAAAAGCGTCACTTCGCTTGAGAAGGAGTTGGTCACGACAACTTCTGGCAAGAAACTCGGCAAATCCTGTCTTTCACCATCAATCAGATTTTATACTCGATCAGTTCTTTGATTGCATATCATAGAAAAGTTTATTACAGACATCTGTGCAGCTCGAAGAGCCGACTGTTAAAGAAAGCCTAGTCAGAAAAAATAATAGTACGAGCATTTACCGACATAGTATTATTATATACCGACGAGTATGATATTGTGAAAATGATGTCTCGATGTTACACTATTATTTTTTCACTATGTCTCACCCAGCCCTTTGAATAGTCAATGTCGCGTACCCTTATCTCGCCGCAGAAAGACGACACCACATTACCGGCATTACAGCACAAGGCGTCTAACAATTTTAGAAGTTACCCTCTCGACTTTAGGGTCGGAAGTTGTGTGCATACAGTTTATAAAGTACAGGGCATTTTCAAAGTGCAATTTATATTGTATTGGTAGTGTACGAGAGCGCTTACCATGACTGCACAATATTTTGTACTGGCGCAATGTGCCGCGTGGCTGAGTCTTGTTTCTGCGAAAACTCGTTCGAATTTTTTTTGTTGTCTGTACTTCTTATAGAATCTATACCTTAGGTATTATTATAAAGATAAAAGTAAACCCTTTACGTCCGAAGCCCTTGGATTCTTCTGATAAAGCGGTATAGAAAAAAATGCAACTAAACTTAGATAATTTAAGACCATTTGCACCTACCAAGTTTTGTATTAAAAAAATGTTTCATGTAATTGGATTGTCAAAATAGCCGAATTGGTTTTGGGTAATTTTCTAAATATTATTAGTAGTCACATGGGTATAATATTTGACAATCTAGTTAATTAAGAAATATTCTGACAAAATAATGCTAGACTTTTTTTCATGCTTGAAAACCCTACAAAAGTATATAATAAAATATTCTAGTTAACTCGTTCTGATTAACTACTAACTAAAAAAGGATCCTACAATATTGAATCCAATGTTGATTCCATAATTACTTTTCTGTTATCTTACTATGACATGAATATTTTCTCTCCTTTGAGAAAGTCAGAAGCAAAATGATGCAGTGTAACGGCACAAAAAACACTTAACACAAGGTTATTCTGAAGCAAAGGACTGCAACTACTTTTTAAACTATATATTATATACTAGCATAATATGAAGCGTAACTTCTTTTAGTACGTAGATACTTGCAGTACAAGGACAATTTAATAAAGCTTAAGGTTTCAAAATGGCTGCCTAGACGGAAACAGCGCTATCTTTCCATTTAATTTAGAAAACTGGAGTCGATAGCTTTAGAATCTACTTGTCTAGATGTTTGTTGGTGGGTGTTGTCTTAAGTTATGCTCAATGATGTTTAGTATGTGATGACTTAAAAAAAATCGTATAGTTCTACTGTCATTAATTCAACCATTAGTATATAATTTCAGCCATATGTACCCCAATGCTGAACCTCCTCCGCTGAACTAGCCTCCTCAAAAGTTTACTTTCGATTGGAGATATTTTCCTGGTGATTAAGCGTGGTCGCTGGGCAGGAGGGTTAATGATCGCAGTTCAAATCAGTACGCAGGATGACGCTGCTGCCCATCATCCGGTAGGATTTCTCTGTGTCGACTATTACGATAAGAGGGGGTGGTACCACACGGCACTATGGCGGCTTAATGGCTTTACTTCAAGTTAGTCTTTACGTTGCTTAACGAGAAAGTGTTTAGTATGTATTAACTTAATAACTAGGTCGTATATTTTCATTGTTACATAATGTACTTCTTAAGTTAATCTTTATGGAGCTTTAAAAAGGCCTTTTTATATAAATTTGAATAATACTACATAATATTAAATAACATTAAATTGAATAAATTGAAATGCTGGTTTATTTAAATACATCCTTTAATGGCATGCCTAATAGTTGACGGTACGGTTAAGAGTTGTAAAGCACTGTGATCAAACCTTGCCGATATACATAATCGAGAACACACGCGGAGCTTATTATTTTACTCTTTACTTACATTGTAAACGTACAAGTTTGTTCAAATTATGACACGTTAAAGGTAAAACAAAATCAAAAAAAATCCATGGAATGTTATTATTGAATTTTTCATGGAATTTTGCCCCATGTAAACGAAATCTTAATGAAAAATTGTCAACAACTTACTGTGAAATTTCAACTTTTTAAATGGCACTGCGTCTTAAAACAACATTTTAAGAAACCAAAGAAAACTTCTCTCAAGATACGGTAATAGTTGAATTTATATATAAATACATATTCCACAAATTTAATATTGAAAGGCCAAAAATAGCTTTACCACCCACACCCACATACAAAATGGCTGTTAGCGGCTGTTAATTAGCTCAATGTGCTAAAAATTAGAACTGATACCAAAATAGATAACCTTATTTTATCTATTTTGTAACTATATTTTCAATCAGACTTAAAGTTTAATTTTTTTTAAGTATAGAGTTAAGAAGTATTTGATGGTATTAATTATAGTTTTAGTACTTTTTATGAATTAATTAATAATAATTAATAAATTTCAGATAAATTGTTTTAGAGATTAATTAATAATAAATTAAAAATAATGAAATAAGTATACGTATTCGTAGAATGTATAGGTTACAAAACAGTGTCATAGCCTTAATTATCCATGGCGAGACAGCGATTCGGAACCATTTGGGTTACATAATTATTATATGTAAATTCTTTATTTTAGGTCTTATTTTATGTAGCTACATCCTATCCTATCCTTTTGTTTCTTTCTAGTAAAATTTAATTGACAAATATCGCGTAGATTGCTATAAATTGCTGCTGCAGAAACTGAGTGGTATCGAATAACCGATTAGCTGGTTTTCGGTGGCATCGGCAAAAGTCATCCCAAAAAGTAAAAGTAACTTTAACTTTATAAAATTTATGATATTTTGCCTTAATAGAAATAAAGAATCTCCTGAGAACTACAGCTAAATTCTGTAGCTTTCCGGAATTACAAAGCCAGTTTTGTAATAGCTGTCAAAGTAAGCTTTATTTCTTTAGAAATAAATACATTATAACTGTTCGCATTCTTTTTTATTAGATTGTGTACGAAAAGCTTCTTGTATATAAAATAAGTACCTACGAATATAAGCTTTAAGACTGAAAGAGTATTTTTTTCTGGGAATGATCGCTTAATTTCATAATAAGTTAAAACCTATTTTCCGAAATCTTATTTTTTGCCTGAAACTGACAAAAGGACTTTCATTATATTTAATTTCTTTAAATGTACGTATCTCAAGTATCTTTTTTAAATTCAATGTTAAAAATAATATTTAGTGAAGTCTAGCTTTGTCATAAGACTATACTATATTTTATATAGTAACGACATCACTATCACTAATTATAGTGAGATTCTCTATGCATGTTCACCTATAGTTATCCCAGGTAAATGAGCTACTGCAAATTGAAGCACGCATTGAATAATTATTATCTACGTACGCAACGAGGGTGGACAGGGGGGACGCAGGCCATGATATAAGAGGTTCCCATGGGCCCAGTAAACTGACTGGCTGGTGGCATATCGCGATATCGGCTTGAACGTGCGTGCGAATACTCTGGCACGCGAATGGAGGGTGACCAGAGAGAAATTCCTACTATTGACGCTCAAACAATAAACAGTTATTTCAAATATACCATAAGCTAGGGGTTTCCGGGGTTGTCTATTTTTGCTTTGTCTCCTTAATTTATGGCGATATTGTTCACAATAAAACTTATATTAAAATAAAAAAAGTTTTGTAGTCATGTTTAAAGTTGATTTAGATATTTCGATAGTTTTTACAATATTAATAAGAGTCTTAGTTTTATATCTGGATTTTACATCTGGTATGCGCAAGAATATTATGCAGTTCAATGCTTTAGTTGTGGAAAGTTTGAATGACGGTAACAGTACAAACTCAGCCTAATTTTGTCTAGAAGTGCTGTTTATAATATTCATTATTATATGTTCACTATTCACAACAATTTCAACAGTCTTGTCAAAGCAGTGAATAGAAAATTGGTAAGCATTTCTATATTTCTATCTAGGCTTAAAAGTGACAACTAATAGCAGATTACAACCACAAGTAAGGGATTGTAAGGGATAATGTACACGATAGCAGATCATGCTCTCTCGCTCTGTATTTATTTACATGTAATTAGGTCGCGTCAGTGATCGACGGCGGTGTCCAGGCGTAGGTAAACAATCCATTACAGCGCTGTCAGAGCGGCCCTACCCTTATCACTTAAGCTTAGGACTCACTACGAAATCTACCTCGGCTTGCGGTAGATAATCAGTTATTGAAGACTAAGTCTAGTCATCTCACTTAGATTTGACCCTCTCAACATTGTGGTCGCCATACAATCCTGTTGCAGTAGATAATCAGTAATTCAAGAATACGCTTCTCTTCCAACTTTTCTTTTCATGATTTTATACAGCCTTGGGTGCGTAGCGTTGACTCAACTGGTCAATGCTCTACGCACCAAGTTGTTAAGCTGGATAAAAAGGGCACATTTTAGTAGCAATACAATACATTGTTAGTCTAAATATATCTCGTTAATTCCTCTTGGTAAGCTAGTGTTTTTGATATATTTGTAAGAATATTGTTAATAGTACCAATTAATACCTGCTAGTGGCTTGTATGTATTATATTAGTGATGTTAATACTCAGAGCCAGATAATAGTTTTATCGAATGCTAAATCAATAGCCTATAACCGCCTTTCTAAAGGTTTATCTGTTTTAGCAGGCTTCATCCGCCGCCGACTATAAATAATAATATAAGCAAACAGATGGAGTTACTTTGCAATATTGTATTATTTTATAGTTATATTACGTGAAAGTACTTCAGTTTATTGGGGAATTTAATTCCTGTACGATTTGTTACCTTTTTTGTTAGTCGGATTTATGTTTTTATTATGTCCTTGCTAAAATATTAAAGTTTTAAAATGAAAAGCGAATAAGCAGTATTCTCTTAATCTATTCTTGAAATATGATTGGCCTTACCAGTAGTATATTTTTATTTAAAGTGTTTGGGTGTCTTGTGCAACGGCCACTAACCCTGATTAGAGCTAAATCTATTTAAAACATCGTTCTATCCCACTTAACTTCAAACAAATGAATGAAATGCAATGACATTTTAAATCAAACGTAGCTTAAATTAAATTAAGAACTGTAGTGCAAGCCGCCTTAGGTATCATATTTGTATCTGTCACCAAAATATCATTCAGCGCACCATTCTAGGACAGTGTAAGAGCCAGTAATAATAAGGAGCTACAGTATCAGAGAAGTCCGAAAAAAGACAGCAATCTTATTGCTAATCCTTTGCGTAGGTATTCTGTCCACAGTCTGTCTGCGTAACATTAAAAAACGAATTATTGGAAAACTCTTATAATGTATTTAATTTTTTTCTTTATTTTATAATGTAAAAATATCCATACAGTAAGTAATTCAGACTCGAGAAGTTTATTACATTTCTAAAGCTGAAGGTTATCCGAAATAAGACATCCAATGAGATTAACATTGTACCTATACTTGCTAGAGTTTTTAACAATGAGAAGCTCATAGTCGAGTCAGAAAATCACACGACGCGTGTGGAACGTCGATGGCAACCGGCGTAATAAATCTATCCAGGATATTCGAAACTTCGTCCAATTTCTGCAACACGATGCAACTGTGTGCACCGCCCCTAACTCGCCCGGCAGGCTTTGCATATAGCAGGCCAATATGGACGACAAACACCGGAATTTAGACCAGTTCGACGTCCTCCACAGTCAATATTGACCCTTATTGACTTTTTAATGCAAACACATTTAGCCCGCCTGCTCTCTATAAGTAGCTAATTGGTGTTTGACAATCGATTAGTATGATTACAGCCTTTTTTAGTTGTTACTACTGGAAGTTCATATTCCTAGGTGAACTTTTATAAGCTTGCTTCCTAGTAAAGAGGTTCGAGCGCCTGCTCTTCCTGTAACGTGTTTAAATCCAACCTTTTTAGTGTCAGAACTTTTTCTGTTTGGCTAGCGTCTGCTCTTATACTAAAATCTTCTAATAATTGCTTATTGTGTTAGGGCAATAAAGACCACTGTCAGTGCAGCAGTATCAGTGTAACAGAATATAATCGTTCTATAAGTTGCAACATTAGAAAATCCTTCCATTTCGTCAGCTTATTAATAATTTCAAAGTATGTAATAGCAAATGAAGTATGTACGGTAATAGTGATCAAATTGTTTTAATAGAAATTAATGACATTGCATAATTTCCCTCCCAAAGTAACATTGTTGCTAAAATTAAATTAAAACAATATTTCCATTACAAAAACCCAAAAATAAGAAGCCACAAACTGTCAGTCCATGTTGTAAAACCAACTCATAAACCCCATTTTTATACAAGAAACCGATCCATTTCCATTCATCCATCTTCTGTACCTCGCAGATAAGTAGGTATGTATGCATCATGTAAAAGTGTCTGCAACATAATGTCAAGGTAAATAATACAAGCATTTTCACATAAGAGCACAAAGCAGACCTCGGGCTAGTAATCCATTCAATGCATCACTATGCAGCTCTTATCTTACTGTATAGCCACCAATCCGTTACCGTTATTTAGGCAAAATACAAATTCTTTCTGTGCCACTCGAAACTGAACTTTAACCGCTGACCGTTGAGGTTCACTTTTTGGATTAAAACTAGCGTATTTACACCCTTCTACACCGGATAATCCCTATGATATTGGAAGGCCCGCCGATGCGTTCAGGCATAGTGTAAAAGAAATAGCAGGTTAGTCGTTTTCATACAGTGAATTGGGTTTGCACTTGATCGGGGCTTTTGTGATACTCAAACCTAGGAAAGTCTACTATAGGTTTAAAGACTTGAGCGCGTATTTATGGATTGCAGTCAACTCTAAGTGCTTTTTAGTTGTCACTTACGTACACAGTTTTTTGTAAGATAAAGTTCACTTCTTGTGATTAAAGTGAAACAAGTTTTGTTATTTTCAAGCAACTCATGACATGACTAATTGCTTTACGCCTATGGCCTTGCGCCTATGGATTGTTGAGTACGATTTATTCATACGGGTCTGTTTAAGTTATTTTAAAATAAATTTAGTCACAATAGTATACGTGCGTTTATTTTATTTTTTTAAATCCTTTTGACTGTTTTTTTTTTACATCTCAGATCTCACGTCTTATCAGTTGTAAATTAAACTATGTTAATTCATTGACTGGTACCCATAGTACAAGCTATACTTAGTTTGGCACCTCGAAGGACTTTGTGAGATTATACCAGATTATTTAAAAAAATATTATCCTAAAACAATCAATATTTTATAATTTTAGTCTTTTATCGTATTTCAAGAAAATATCCCAATGAATTCTACTTTTCCTCTTGTACTATGGTTCAGCGATATGTATACACGAAATTTTCTATAAGGATAAAAGAAAACAAGAGATATGTATCGAACCAAATGTTACGAGCTTGTACTACTCCTTAAGTTTTTTTGATGCGCCGGCCACAAATGCCAATTTAAGAGCTATGAAAAAGTTTTATTTTAGCATTTTTGGGGTTAAGTTGGTAATGACAAAATTTACCGGTTTACTTCATAAATTTTAAGGTAACGTCACATATCTGTTTTCGAATTGTACATTATACCATACTTATATGTAATTCAATATGTTTTATACCAAGATGAATTCATCTTTAAAAGAGAGAAAGAAATTAACTATTTTAGAACATACACACGTAGGGGGGCTTCCCAAATGGCAGAAACCTTGCTGCAATATTGTAAAATAAATTTACATACATACATAATATCACGCTTGTATCCCCGTAGGGGTAGGCAGAGGCATACTGTACGCCCACACTTCGCCATTTATATTGTTGGTCCTACGTAATAGGTGGCGAGCCTATTGCCGCTTTCCGGGCACTTTTATGTTCGCCAGAGCCTCGTCCGTTGATCGGCAGGTGCACCACTTGCAGGTGAGGTTGGCTTTGGCTCCTCAGATCTTGGTAGGAGCCCTATACACCCTAAAATAAATCTACGAGTATTATTATTATTGATGTAGCAAAGTTTACTTCTAGCACAGAAATCTAATTCTCTTAGTAGCTTACTATAACACCCTAGGGCAAGACATGCGATAGTAGAACTTATTGGAGGTTGGATTATTTGTTTTAACATATTCAAAACTTACTACAAACATTCACGATAGTATACACTAAAGTACCAATCGAAGCATTGGATCCTCCTTGAGTCGTTCTCCTCGTTGCTGAGAGTCGTGACCTCCACGAATCTCCACTTTCCATAGGAGCTCCTGCTATATTGCTCTGTCTTCTTCGGCGGTGTGTATGACTTCGTGGACGTTTATATCGCTATAGATTTGATCTGACCAAAGCATAGGACTGCTTTCTCTTGTTCGCTTCCCCTGACTCTTCCCTATCACTAGGAGTTTGCGATATTGCCTTTATTGATTACCCCAATAGAAATGGAATTATGGAACCCTAATTCAGTATATCCGGCGCGCACTTAACAAGTTTTTTACCTAGCAACCGATGAAGCATGTATTATGCAAACCGATGGAGCTTTTATCACAAATATTTTGACTTGCTATTTTTAATGTTTCGAGTTAGGTTTATTTTCAAACGCGGTATTGTTTCGTACAATTAAACATTTGAACAATTTGTGTGGGGTTAAGGGATGTTTGAGTTGCGTTGGAGTTGCGATTGTGAACTTCTAAAAATGTATGGACTATTTATATGTGGCATTTTGACGCGGTATTTTTGTTGAGAATTTCTAATGGTCGTTACAATGTTAATATAATATCCAAATTAAAACCGGCCCAGTGCGAGTCGGAACCGCACACGAAGGGTTCCGTACCACTGTATATAACAAGTGTACTGAATTTTATTTGTTGTTAAATTTACTGCTCTATTCAAAATTATATGCACAAAGGGGTATGGTAACTAAAGAGGGTGTATAACTAATTTTTTATGACTATTTCAAGCGGACTACCTGTAGCCGTTAGCAATGTTGAACGAAAACGAATTAAAAAAAAACGCTTTTCTTGTGTGGGTGTCTCCTGTAATATTAATTTCATTAATTGATTACTTATTTTGCAATACTAATTATTTTAAAATGACTATATAACTAAATATTATGAGAATATTTCTATTATAACATAATTTCAAATATCGAGGCAAACGAACAAAAAATAACGTTTGTTGTGTGAAATAAATATTATTTTATTCTGGTTTTTAACATTTTTTGTTATAGCGGCAATAGCAATACATCTGTAAAAAATTCTACTATCGGACTATCATGGTTCATCAGGTACAGCCTGGTGACAGACGGACGGACGGACAGCTGAGTCTTAGTAATAGGGTCTCGTTTTTTACTCTCTGGGTACGGAACCCTAAAAACCATATATTAATTACTACCACAGAGCACCACACAGCAGCAAAAACTTCTTATTGACTAAAATATACCGCTTGCGCTCGCTTGATAACAGTAAAAATTTCTGAAATCACGCACGAAAGCTGCGTTGGTAAACAGAGTGATATGCACGATATTCACCATCGAAGATTCTCCTAAGTTAACGACAGAGTATATTCCCTAGTAACTCTCAAGTTTAGCTTAGCTATAGGTCCCATTTCTTAGTAACTCACAGGTAAGCTCACAGTCTACAATCTACTTTATAACCCGACCCATCATATCTTATATATTGGTCCTTCGAACCTAGCGATCTATGAATACATCGTCGTATCTGCTGCACACGGCTTCGATCAGTAAAGCTTTATTCTTTTAGATCCTTACTTAACACACACGATATTTTAGCATGAACTATAGAATATGTTTCGACTATATCGATAATTCATCGCGTTTTGATCGCAGTAGTCAATCGCGGATTTTACAGATCCACGATGCATTGATTTCTGGAATCATGCTCCGTTGGAAATATAAAGCTGAATGCCTAGTAAAAATACTGAAGTAAAAATACTGCATTAGCTGAGAGAAGGTGACTTTTCTGACATCCGCCATAAATTCTATGCTAAAGCAATTTATTATACTAAGAGTATCGCATATGTCAAAGGTGTTCCTAATAATCTTATCTCCGTCTCCTTTTCAGTCAGACCAGTCTCCAAAAGCAAAAGAAGAAATACTTAGCCAACAAACAGTAGGCCCCATAAAAAAAGTAATTTCATCAATGCAATGAAGTTCACCAACTCGTGGTGGGCCGTTACCCCGCGTATAATGGAACAAGAGTGGCAGGCGGCAAACACTAAAATGTTTCCGTTTTTGGCGTACACTCAACTTAGTTAATGTTGTGAAACAAAGCTGCGAACAACGGGATACGTACCTATTTGTGGCGCGAAGTTTTGACACGACTTCTCTCTGTTGCGCGTTAATAAAGTTACTTCTACATATAACATGACTTGTAAATGTCGCAGGGTGATTGTGAAGTTCGCTTTTTATCAAAACAGCTAAACATATTTTACTAATGATTTAGGTGGCCCCAACAATGTGGGTGAACCTGTATATTTTGACCTATGTTGTCCTGTATTTGTGATATTTTGTGTAGCAGTAAACATTTACCGCTGCCATGCTTCGGAAGGTACGTTAATCCGTAGACTTAAACTTAGAAACGCAATTGGGTGGCTTGATAAAGCCATATAAATATTTTTCAAGCTCGTCTTGTCAGCGATATCACTAAGTAGCTTTATAGCATGGACCCATTTGCATACTCTAAAAGGAGGACGCCACACAGCCGCCTACGTAAATCTGCACTGAACGTGGTGGAGTATGACCTCGTTTCTCTCATCTTGGTCTGCCTGTGCTCAAAAGTGGAAGGTAAATGAGCTGAGATGATGACGTGATGGCGACTATTATTTCGGGGTAGGTAGCGACTTCAGTATAATGATTCTTCTTAACTGGCACTGAATAAAGTCGTGTGTATCAATTATAATCAGATGTGCAATATTTTGGTCTCGTCACTCTTTAGAGTAATTAAAAAATGTGCCAATTGGTTCGCTATTTTGCTAACACCAATTCCACAATGTTTGGGTTCGTGTTTAATTGTATATAATGCTATCATAACCAAATCGTCTATCATTCGTTGACAATATAGCCGTTTTTTGAAATGACGGATTTTACAATATATCTGCTACATAAGACACAATGTTGTAGTGTCTGATGATCCGCCTTATGTGCGGAAATATATAGGATAAGGCTTACAAAAACTTGTATTATTTGGTAACGACACAAAAACTTACAAACAAATCATCCCTAACACTACATTACACATTCATTGCAACATTATTTTTTTTGAGAATCAGAAAGAGTAAAGATATTAACGAGACATTTACCTGCTAATAAGTTAACCTTATTATACTACCTAGTCGAGTTTGCTAGAGTGGGGTAAATATAACAACACAGTTGCATTCTTTCGACTGGAATACACTATTTTCTAATTCTGTACTGTTGAATATCTGGAAATGCGACGACTCTTTACCATGTAAAGATATACTATGGAAAATTTTAAATATGTGGTTCTGTATCAGCAACTAATATACTTAAGCGAAGACTTATTTCGATACAAAAAAATCAAGCAGAGAAAACACTCGCCTAGCGCATTTATTGTGTTCTTTATATAAGTAGATAATATTTCTATTTCCAGACAAAAAACTCATAAATTCTCCGTCGACAATAGCAGTGAGATATATTATATTGTGGTGGTGGCGGCCCGTCACCGCCGGAGGTCTCGTGATTTCATCTCAAATTAAAACTATTTGTTCGCTTTGCAACTCTGGCGCCGATTCCAAGATGCAGCTTGAAATCTAGCGAATGCGATACAGGCGGTAGTAGCGCTTGAGAGATCCTTTATTTTATTGTAAATAGCTTGAATATTGAACGAAAAACTATATTAAATCATTATTCTCTAAACGTAATATGTCTGTATCTACTATTTTTAGACGTGTCAAATACTTTACAGTGATTCTTAGGAAGACCAAGTTGACAGATGTAAAAAAAACACAAACTGTCATGTTATAGATGATAAGGTTTTTTTATACCTCACTGCTGAATAAAGAACTCCCCAATTATATTTTCCCCTTTAAACAATCGTTCGGGAGGTCATCCTCTTCTAGGCTTGGCGTCATATGCACATTATACGTCCATATTTCGTCAACTATTTAGTTAGACCCACATAATAGGTGGTAAGCCTATATTGCACAATAATTTGACAAAAATACTTGTAAAGATTAAGTTATGCCTCCATTAAGCGTCGCCATCTTTGTGGCCGCGTCTCACGAACGCTGTCAACGTTTCCGAGCACAAGTAAAATATTGCCCGCTCAAATAAAATCCGGAAAATCTGACCTCATCCCTCCGTATTCTGTCGCTTCCTTCATGAAATTTATATCAACTAATAACAGAATTTAATGCGAGGCGGCAATATTTTAATAATACCATCCCATTAGGTTGTGTCTCGGCCGGAATTGCGGGCAAATAATTAGTTACGTATTTGATTTTGTTGTTGTTATGAAGGAATTGTAGTAAAGCTTTGTAATTTGGACAAGATAATGGATATTTGTTTTGTTCTAGACAGGGAACATTAAAAGAAATAATTTAGGTTTTGGTTTCTTCTTACAACTTCCACACTGCACATGATACAAAGAGCCGCAACCAAACTAAATGTTAGAAGACAGTGGTATTAAGTTTAAAAAAAGTAAAGCATCTGCCACAGTCACAACCACCGGCTAGATTGATCTAGAAATATACTTTCAGCCCAATGATGCTATAGAAACACCATATTATTAATGTCATAAAAGTGATATCATAATCGGCATTTGAACACTGGGGCGGTTTTTGCTGAATAGGTGGCCTACTTTCAAATTCAAATTCAAATTCATATTCATTTATTCAAGTTTGGCTCAAAAGAGCTCTTATGAACGTCAAAACTTAAAAACTAGCGCGCCCATTCACTGCGGGCGGGAGCTTGATCGTAAAAGAACGGGCAAGAAAATCGTCAAGGTTAGTTTTTTCTCCCGCCAGTTACAAGAATATGTACTTAGTAGTAAAGATTACCTTGATAATTACTTGAAGGTAACCTAATTATAATTTTGTGTCTATTTCGTATCGACAATACCATACATTACAAACTAGTAGGGTCATCTACCATAGAGTATGTGATACTGTATAGGTGTTTCAATAAAGTTAGTTGTGGTCTGTAACCCAAGCGTTTAATTTATTAGAATAATCATAGATATTCCTTCAATCAAATCCGGGGCCCGTAAGGTGGCAAACGGGATAACGTTCGTATGATGATGGTTCCTTGTCTCTTTTAATAATTTTGTAATTTATATCATATTTATACAATTATAAGTAGCTTGCCCATTTAGTATGAAACTGTAAGTGTAAGTGTAATTTTTTTTTGTGTCTTCTGAACCAGTTGCAAGTGTTCATTATTTCTAGTTCCGGAAATATAGCAAACCAGATGCAGCGACGCTAGTTAGTCGGACACTGAAAAATATTATTTATATACCAAGCCCTAAAGTTTAAACCTCTGACTAGTTGGTTGACTACTTCAAATAGTACACATATTAAGAGACAGTTTTTTTTTAATTCACTATATCTAAAATGCAAATTCAAAAATAATATTAAGAGTATGTTTTCCAATTTCTCTAAAACAACTTTATCGAGAGAATGTGCTTTTAAAATCCATCCAGGCTTATACGATAAGGGTTGTGTAATACTTGGCACCAAATGACATTGTTACTAAGTGATGTGACTCAACATTAAGCCAAAGGTTAAGGCGCCATAAGGCTGCGCAGTCCATCGCCTAGACAGATATAATAGCCTCGGACATTATTCAACTCGCTGACATGTCCTACGTTATCATTTTCACATCCGCACTACGCCTTCTGTAGCACTATAGCGTTTAAATAATACTTTATTAAGTCTTCTACTATTTCTGTTAAGTGTAATAATATATTGTTTTTTGTTATGCCCTCAATTTTTTTTTCTTTTTAATAATGGTTGTGCGCGTTTAGCACATTTAGCCAGTGTCAAGTAAGAGATATATTAATAATATATAAATTATAGTAAATGAGAATGAGTGGCGATAAAGATGATAAATGGTAAATAAGATGCCCTCCCCTGAACCCCTTGAGTCCTCAGTAAAGATGTGGGACTATACTGAGATCTCACATGAACTTCTTGAGAGAATTTGAAAAGTTATGTTGCACTGTTTTGTTTCATTTACCAACTCATGTATGTTCACAAACAATTAACGGTTAATAATCCACCGTTATAACACATTAATATTTGAAATATCACAAAGTTTAGAAAATAAAACAAAACTGCAGACATGAAGCTTCACTTTCCTGCCAAGAAGACCCCCATTTTTATTATGTACGTATATCTTCTTTTTTTTTTATATTTAGGGACTTTGGTCGTTATGCGACCATTCCAGTCCCATAGTAACTATTCTATGTCTGTATATTTTTAAAACTTAAATATACTTGACGCACTGGTACAAAGATTTTTACATGTGGCCAATGTAATACTTTGAGGACTTTATTATGTAACTATGTAACATTTAATGAGAATAATAAGGCCGTAAAATTCTCAAAAAAGTCATGTAGCTCCAAAGTAAACAAAACCTTTTTTACAATCTATAAACACAAATATTTGTTTGGTGAGATGCGAACTCACGACCTTTGAAGCGTAAAACAAATCAATCGTCACACTGTATCTGTTCATAATATTTGTAAAGATTTAATTAACAATCATATTTTATGTCATCCATAGCGTTTTCACGTCTACATAAAAACGTTAATTAAATTTTTTTAATAATTTGTAAGCCCTGATTTTTTGGCAGGGAATCCATATCCACATTTAGGAACAGGCCTTAATAAAAAAAATATAAATATAAAAAACGTATACACTAATTATAAACACCATCAAGCGTGCGATGCTTTATATAATATGTATGAAAATAGCACGGCTGTTTTTGTGCCTGAATATGCAATTATGCACTAGCCTTTAAACAGCGCGTGGGACAGTCAGGCTCCTCGTCAGCGACAACAAACCCGACCGCACTATAACTCAGCCGGTGACGGTGACGCTATCGCTGGCGGCAACGCGCACTACACGTAGTAGCACTAATATACTTAGTGAGTTATTTTTAAACATGTTTTTATATTTTAATACCAATACTAGGGTGAGCTTTTCATGTTAGGTAGGTATTTATAAGGAGAATTACAGGTTTCTATGTTTAGTACAGGCATGTATCAAAAAACCCATTACAATCAGAGTTATATCTTAATTTCATAGGGTAGTTTAGGCTACTTTAGGAATGGTGTTTTAATTTTTTGGTAGGTTAGGTTGGCTATCTATCCATAAGCAAATTTAAACCCAAACGCACTATATTTTACTGTTTCACGCTGGGGACGGCCGCTGCACACTGCACGCTTCTGGATACTACAATAAATTACAGGCGTGACTGTAGGTGTACCCCAAAGCATTTTGGTCGAAATAACCCTTTAGGTTGATATGGTTATATTATAGAATGGAGGAGAACTTGTATGTTAAAAAAAAATAATTCCAATGTGCTGGTACAATAAAGAACCTCGTCAGCGACAATAAACGCGACCGCTTCATAAATTAGGTGAGGGGGCCGCTATCTGTGGCGGTGACTGTACCGGAGCTGCGTACCACCGCAAAAACTTAACGCCATTCCGACATTTCCAACGTTACGTTGCGCATTTCATTAAAGTTACGTCTAAGAAAGTTAACTTATTACACTGCACTTGCAGTGGACTATAAATTATACTTCAAAATACAAATCTATTCATAATTATTACAACTTCATTATTTTATTAATCCAACATTATCTCAGGCCACGGCTTCTGACTTACCAAGAGGAGATTCAGCATATTGACTCAGGGCGGATCGAAGGAGACTGGAGTGGTGCGCTTTGCTGTTACATTTTGACAGTTACATTGCTGCCCAATAGGGCCTTTAACATGGCTCAACAAATACCACATATAGTTAAAACCAAGACCAGTGTGTGTTCGGAAGAACTGAAGCGCTCAATACTGCTTTGTGATGGACATCTGTAAATTCTAAGCAAGTGATGGATTACAAATATCTTTGTAACAATACCCGCGTTCTCTCGTTTCACTCGTTTCAGCGATGGTCGTGAAGACATCGTTGTTCTGAGGCTCCTATCTTACCTGAAGATGCCCTGTGTAAAGACGTGTCGTGTTGAATAGTTTCTTGATTTTTCGGGCAACTATAATAACGCGGGAATAGTTACAAAGATATTTTAAATCCATCACTTACTTACGAAGGATTTCCGCAAAGTAACGCCTGAATCAATAAATTATCTGTGAATTCTGCTTTGGCATCGTTTGGCTATCATTATTATCAGCTTTAGAAAGTCCGCTACTAAACATTGGCATCTTCTATATATTGCATTATTTTGGGGGTCACCACTCTGGGCAGGCGAGTTAGTGATCGCAGTGTATGCCAGTACGCAGGATGACGCTGCTGCTCATTATCCGATTGAATTTCTCTTCCCTTGACTCTTACGACTCTCCGTGAAATGAGAGAGGATGTTACTATTCTAGGCCGGTACCACACGATAATAAATTTTGGCTATAAATAATCAAAACTGTTCATGATTATATTATCTTATTAACGTCCCAATACTGGGCTCAGGACAAGGTGAGATTCTTCACATACCAAGATAAAAGGTCACAATTTCATCTAAGAATATAATCGTACAAATATCAACTTATGCGCGCATCCACATTTTTCTACTCCATTAGTTCTGGGTAGTCTTTACCTGGCGTGCCACCGCGACGATCACGGCAGCCATTCCGGTACCTATGTTTGTAATTTAAATTCGGTATTTACATAGTTTATTGCAGCTTAAGAATGCAATTTGTTAATACGAATGTACACTCGGCGGGATTTATGTTCTACTTGAAATTCAGTTGCGTTCCATTTTAGACAACCATGTGAAAGCTTCACTGCTTGTCATTGTAAAATAGTGATGTGCGACAAAATCTTATAGTCACTTTTAATATAAGTGCGAATGTTTGTACGTCACATTTCATATTAAAAATCAGACAAATCAATCCTCTTTATCGTAGTTGAAAACCTATATAAATTAATGTATGCTAGGCATCTTCGTACAAATGTTGCTACGGTTAAACAAAGCATACTTATGGACAACAACATTTATGTAAATTTATATAAAAAATATATGAAAAATAACTTTATTTATATATTTATCTGGTTTCCATGTTACATTGCTAAAAAAGCACTGTAATAATTCTTAGCTTTTTTGGACTCAACCAATGTTATAAGAAACAATTTCAGGAAAAATATGTTTTCTAATTTAGATTTAGAAGAAACTATTTAAAGAACCGAAATAAGATACTCTAGGCATGTAGAAAATAATTCACTATAGTTTTATCAAATAATTAGTAAGTCAAAGATTTCATTGTAAAAATCATGGACGAAATCTAATAGGCCTCTTAAATAACCTTAACAATTTGGCTCGAGCCAGCTGGGGGAACTAAGCGAAAAAGTTTATAATTAACGGACCAAAGATACCCATCTAACTGCACGTAATGGATAAAAAGGCTAATATCTAAAATGATAACCGAGATATTGGGATTTCGTGGCCGTCATCTGGCTTCTTAGGAATGACGGAAATGTAGGATTTATGTATTTATTTACTACTATTATTCATTTATTAAACAAACAGCGAGTTGGGAATTGGAAATACAGTAGGCTCAGAAAACTATTTGCATTATTTGGGATAACGAGTGTTACTTCCAAATTCTTCTTTTAAAAAATGGCTTCGTGCGGCTTGCACATTTAGACAGTGTCAAGTAAGAGATATATTAATAATATATATAAAGTAGTAAGTGAGAATGAGAGGTGATAAAGATGATAAATGGGAAATGAGATGCCCTCCCCCTTAACCCCTTGATTGATTGAATAATTGACTAAATAAAAGCAACAGAAGATAACTAACAAAAGTTAATATATATGTGTCGGCATGCGTTAATCATGTCTGTGTATTTCTGATGTAGTATAACAAGCGTTTATCTCGACAACCCTTTTAGTTAAGTGTTGTATAAATACCGAAATATAAATGAGTATACACATTGTTTTGATCAAAACCTTGCCCTCCAAGCACAACACTATTTAGGAAGAAAATGTAAATACGTGGTTGAAGCATGTCTATCCGTGTGGTCTGGATCGTTCCTTTGCTCTGTACACCTACACAAACAATGCTGATGCATAATTAATCTATACCAGTATGTGCAACACATGGTAACTCTCCGATGTGTAGCAGCTTTACTTCGAACTGCACAATGTGTAGTCGCTTTACTAGTTAGACTCGGCTCGTAAACTGAAATCACGAGGTGGATTTTCACTCAAGATTTTAGCTTAGTGGTTATGCTGTAGTATTTTTACACATTTTATTTGTGTTTTTGTTTTGTGTTAAGGTTTCAAATTGAACTTTTTTTTGTTTTGCGATTTCACCTTCATACTTTATTTTTAAGGTTTTAAGCTTTTAACCCTACGAGGTACTATATGTGGCCTTAAGTGTATTTATTTCAATAGTAATTAATTAATAACATATACTCGTATAAAAAAGTTAAAAGAGTTATTATAAAGAACTTAAAATTAATTTATTATCTTAATTAATTATTTTGGTAAGATCAAGTTGTTCATTCTAATTCTATAAGTTATTTATTTCAATGCTCTTTAACTATTTCTAAAATATTTCAATCAGTAAAGACTTCTTTGCACTCGACGGCTCTTAATGTAATTTTTATTGCTCAGTTATTTGTATAACTTCAAAATTTGGATACAGTATTGACTACTATTTGCCGGCAAATTGTCTGAAATTGCAATTAGTAGTTAAACCTTAGGTCAAGCTACTACCTTTACATTCGTACCGTGTAACTTCTCGCATCTTAAAATTAAATTTTAATTTGACTTATTAAAAATATCGTGTTAATTTTTCCAAAAGAACAGAAAAAAAACTACTTACAAAAAAAGAACAAAAGCGGTATGCGGCCTTTCTTTTTTGATTTAAAAAATGGAATCCCAGTTGAGATTCGAGTTATAAGACCTCTTTTTTAATATTTTTGCAATGTGGCCACTTTATTTGCTTTCCACCTTAGTAGTTCAACGAAAGGGAGCAATTATTTTCCAGAGTCTAGTCACGAAAATTTTTCATTTTAATTAAAGCGCCGACCGGTGGATCGTCGGCTAATTAAGCCATTAAAACACAGACTCGCCTTTCATTTTGTCTTTTCTCTCCGAACGTTCACTTTCTTGTGATTTTTTCGAAATTAAAACGGAAGTTACGTTGCATTGTTTAAGGGAAAGCGGGTTACAAGTTTGATCACTTAAGTATTTTAAGTTTTAAATTTCATTTTGTACCTACCCACTTTTAAATGAGGCAAATAATTCTCCTAACTAGCAAGGTTGTTAATAATTTTGTTGTGTAGCTACTGCATCTTTTAAGTAGGTTATAAAGTGGTAGGTACAGTAGGTTAATAGTTAAATATTCTTCAAAATCTTACACAGCACTTTTATCCCCAACTTAGCAAACCTTTAATTATGAATACTTGAACACCCCCGAAAACCGTCCCGGTCAAAAAACATTTGGGCAAAAAGAATGCTATCCATTTTTCCCAACACATAGTAAAGCACACTACAAGCACGCGCACTCAAGTTCTTAATTTTAATCTTCATTTGTTTTTAAAGAGTGTTTTGACACAAAACAGTTACTTGTTGCAAGCGGGGGCATTAGCGTTGTAATTATTGTGCACTTTGTCGATAAATATTTTTATTTTTTTTTATAATAACTTCTTTTAAGGTAAGTGTGCAATGTAAGGTAATGAGTCAAATCAATACTTACAATTTTATTAAAGTTTTTGACTGAAGTCTCTTTATAGGTAAACAATGCCTGAACTCAAATGACTTCAAAAAGATAATTGATAATAAATTTACTGTACTTGTAAGTACATTTTCCGTTAAATAAATGGACTTTTATAATGTAAAATTTTGGAAACCAAATGAGTATCACAAGAAAGAAACTTAACATCAATATGAAGTACCTTTTAAAACACAGCGGCTATTGTTTCTATGCTATTAAAAATATTGTAATAAATACTTCTGAGAGACTTTAGGAGTTTTATTCGCATTATCGATGTAATTTTTTTCAAAAAGTTTGGACAAAGCGATGCTTCATCCTTAATGCTTCACAAAATATAAAAAAAATAATTGAATACCATATGACGCTTTTCATAATAATTCAAGTGCTCGTTTCATGACCTCAACTCGGCTCGGATCTTTCTACTCGTAATTTTACTATTAAACAACAACCAATTTCTCGTCACAGAACTAGATCATTATGTACGAACATTACAGAACCTACTTAATTAGTATAATAGGATAAATATTTGTGTTATTTTTTGCCTTATTTATAGTATACATGGCATGCCGTAGCTAGTTTTCATAAAGATGACGCATATCTTTCAGTTAATGTTTCAAGCTAAATTTCAGATTTTACTATCTTAATAAAGAAGTAGCTTTTAAAACACAGCTGCCTTTCTTTTTTTTGCTATTAAAATATCTTAATAAAACAGTGTAAGATATTTTTAAGATTTATTAGCTTTATATATTATTCATACTAAACTTGTTCGTACAATCGATGTAGGAAAATGCTTGAAAATAGTTTTTTATGCTAATATTTACTTTGTTGGTTGTCCTAATAAAAAAAATGGAATAAACAAAGTCAAGTGCTTACAACAAATATCGATGAAAAAAATGTCACCTCACGTACAACACTAAAGCTAAAGACAAAACCACGTAGGCCCGCACAAAGGTACAGTCAACAAGACGAGTGACTGGGGCTGTGATCATCTGAATGACGGAGCAATTACAACCATTCAGCCCGCAGTCAGCCAGCCGAGGCAAGTGCCGAGATTGGTTTCAATAAAAGCACAACCCCCACCCCCTAGGTTTTTCTTTCATCACTCAACGTTGAATGGTGTTATTCAGTAGCGATTATTACGCCGATCGATGACTGATGAACGTTTCGTTCTGTTTCAGGTAAATGTTGGCTGATTAAATGATAACTCGAGTATAATATACGCTGGTATGTATCTTGTTAATTGCTTTTGTGTGATGCTTAAGGTGAAATAAATCAAGTTAAAGAATAAAATCTAGTATTTGAATACTCTATATAGCGCTCGGGAAACTACGAAGCTTAGTATTTGGAAAAGATCAACGAGGTTAAGCAGAGGTCAAGCTACAAATGGGTGACCGTTTGTTGTGTGGCATTTGATATCGAGCGCTTCAGTGCGTAATCCAAAGTAAAGTGAATTCAGGTCATATTTGATTAGTGAGGATTGGCGGAAACATGTGTGTGTTGGAATAATTTATGAATAGTTTAAAACTAAGGCACCTAACTAAGTTCAATGACTTCAACAGATAGTGATAACCGGTACCAAGCGCTGGATATTAAATGTCACACAAACGGTCACCCAATTAAAGACTGACATGTGTGAACTCTGCTTTACTTCGGCGATCATATCTCACTAATTAGTATCGCAGAGCTACGAGCTTCACTACATCACAATATCCATACTATCTATCATTGGTACGAACAAAGACAAAGCCCAACTGAAATATATTTAATTCCTGAACATAAATTAGCGATGTCCACCATTATTAACAAAAGTTTATTAATTGCGAATTCCCATGTCACTCTGTTAGCAAACGAACCCGGTTAAAACGAACACCCGACCATTTGTCACGGAGCCAATTCAGTTATTTATTGGACGTATCGCAATTATTTCTATTACATCTATTTAATTATATCATATAAAACACAATTTACGGATTATACTGACGTATCGCATACTTATACTGTCTTGTTATATTTTGATAGTATAATAAAATATAATATAGCACTGCCGTGTCAGACCTATCTACGTTAACTTAAGATACATGAGTTACGGTTAACAAATGTAATTTGTATTTATTTAACGTACTTTATATCTAGAGCTCACAATTTTTTAAATATATTGTATATATTATTAGTACGACACTAACACATAACTCGCGTAACTTCTATTTTCGCCTAATTAGTAATGGCAAGTTGCTGTAAATTAAGATACAGTAAAATGCTTGACAAATTACATACACTTATGTGAAATCATAACTCCGTTATCTAATATATACATGACATCGCCGTGACAGGTTCGTACAGGTATATATATCGGATTGTTTATTTGAATTCTATTTGCGGTCACGGTCATTACGTTATTAAAACAGTGCATTATCATACTAAATATTGTGAATTATACTTATGTGAATTGATTAGTTTTCTACAAAATGAGTGAAAACAGACGTTTATTTATGGTGAATATGGCAAAAAGACAACAAATTATAGAAAATAGAGGAAATGTTCTCAATTTTCAAGATCAACAGGCGAACAGTCAATACTATTATCACCTAAGCAATACACAGAACTTCAGCCAGTCGTACCAAAACCCAATATGTTACCAGTGCTAAAACAAGATGATTTAGCTGAACTTAATGAAGATGTGCCATTTTCTGATCTGAGCATCAGCTTACACACTATCAATTTGCTTAGTTTCGATACTAATATATTAATGCCTTCTGAAATTAGTTTTATTAATACACCAGAACAAACCTTTCGTCAAGAACCTTTTATTTTGAGAAATTCATCCACACCATTACAAACTTATAATAATAACTCTGACCAACAATGCCATAGTCAAGACTATTCAAACGTTGCACAAAATCCAAATCTATCACCACAAATAAATCAAACAACAAAATAGTAAAGATGCCACAAACAATTCTTTTGAAAAATGCACCGAAGAACTAATACAGCAACTTAGTAACGAAAACTTGTCGAAATCGCATGATGACCTACCCATCAATAAAAAATTGCAGCTAAAAAAAGAGAAAGGGATCCGGTTAAAAGACTTTAAGTAGAGAAAATAATATATTTATTTGAAACCACCATGCAGGAAAGAATGTCATAAAAGATGTTATGAAAAATTCAGTGAACAAGAAAGAGAGAAAATTTGGTCAAATTTTAGAGGGCTTGACATGCAAGAACAAAGAAATTTTATATCTACACATGTAAAAAGATCAAACTGTAGTAACTGTATTAAAAGCTAATTATAAGCACAGAATTAAAAATGTTTATGAAATACCAGCAGCACCTGAACAGCGTGGTCGAGCAAGACCATGGAACTCCTTTTCTGACCAATATAAGCAGGACGTTAAAAAGTATATAGAGAAAATACGTTCCACAGTTTCACACTATAATTTGGCTCATGCTCCAAACAGGCGTTATTTGCCATGTGGAGTGTTTTTCATGGATTTATATAGATCATACATAGCTTTCTGCGATGAAACTCAAATTATAAAATGCTCCTGGGCATATTTTCATGGCATCATCAAACAAATGACTTTGTCTACATCTCTTCCAAAAAACAAAACATTTGCACATTATGTCAAAGAAACAGTAAAGAAGAGCACCAATTTGAGTGATTTAGAAGAAGGAGATGTGTTGGATTTAGACGGAGACTTGGACATTTGAGAAAATAAAAGAATCTCTATTTTACTTAGTTTCTACTTTTAAAGTTCCTTTGATTTTCTTTGATTTAGAAAGAGTCTAATTTTGTTAGTAATCATGAAGACTGATTATAATACGAGAACAGTAGATTTTGATTAGAGCCTTAAATTTAACCTTAAAGTTCCTTTGATTTAATAAGAGTTTAATTTTGTTAGTAATTATGAAGACTGATTACTTATATTTCATAAAAAAATTCAAATTTCCACACGCCGATAATCAGACCAATTTCAGTTAACTTATAAATAACTGAGTTTGGCATAATTCACCTTAAAGGACTTGTCACAGCTAACACCTGTATCATAACTTACGGGGCGTCGCGTAATAGGTAAAGTATGGACAGCTTGCCGTGCCTATCTCTGTTATTGAGTTTATTATAATAAGTATGGGTATTAATAAAAAAAATACTACATCCCGGTATTCAGCACTATGAAATATGTTATATTATTCAAAGATATCACAGTTAATTGCATTAACTTTCTAGAAAAACGCAAATATCTGAAAAAAACTTCAGAATGCGATATCTCAAAACTATGATTTTTAACTTAACGTAGATAGGTCTGACACGGCAGAGCACTGGGGGACTTGTATGTTAATTCAATTATTGTTGGGCGTCTCGCAATTGTTTTTATTATTTCTATTTAATAATGTCATTTAAAACACATTTTACGGATTACACTGACGTATCGAATACTTTACTGTCTTGTGCGAATACAACTGTCTTCTGGGAATCTGATGCGGTTGATTGTAATATATTGTGCTAATCTTTTTGTGTTGGACGCATCGAAATGATTTCTATTTTATTACAATATTAATTAATTATTATTATGAGGTCTACGCTCCGACCCTCAGCTGCCCATATTCAAAACCCCGAGAACTTTCAGCTCGAGCTTCAAAATCGCTTCGCAGGTCTGGAGAACTGCGTAACCGTTGACGATATAAGCGGCGGGCTGGTTGAGACTGTCCACGTTGTCGGGTCCAAACATTATAAGACCCGACAAACTAAAACCAATAAACTGTCGACTCAAACTCTTAATCTCATGGAAGCGCGACGAGACATGCGATTGCAGTCTTCAGCGGAAGCGTCTTCTTACCGGCTCATCAATAGACAGATCTCGAAATCCTTGCGACTCGATATTCGCAAATTCAATACAAATTGTATTGAAGATGCAATAGAGAGGAACAGGGGTTCAAAAGTGTTCGCACGGGATCTGTCTATTGGTCAGAGTCAGTTGACACAGCTGAAGACCAACGAAGGCAGTCTAGTCACGTCGAGACCTGAGATTGTGAGGGAGATCGAAAGGTTTTATGGACAGTTGTATACCAGTACGCAAGATCCCGCTACTTGTTTGGCTAAAGACCCTAGAGCCAAACTAACTCGACATACCACCGAAGACATCCCGGACGTCAGCCTGTACGAGATTAGGATGGCCCTGAAACAACTAAAAAACAACAAGGCACCGGGGGAAGACGGGATGACAGCAGAGCTTCTGAGAGCGGGTGGTACACCAGTACTTAAGGTACTCCAGAAGCTCTTTAATACCGTCATTCTCGAGGGACGTACGCCACAGGCGTGTTCCAGTGGTGTGGTTGTCCTTTTCTTCAAGAAAGGTGACAAATCCCTTTTGAAGAATTATAGGCCAATCACGCTACTGAGCCATGTCTATAAGTTGTTTTCACGGGTCATCACGAACCGTCTCGGTCAAAGGTTTGACGACTTCCAGCCTCCCGAACAAGCCGGTTTCCGAAAAGGCTTTTCAACCATAGACCACATTCACACGCTGCGGCAGGTTATACAGAAGACCGAGGAGTATAACCAGCCATGAGAAAGCCTTTGATTCGATCGAGAGCTGGGCAGTGTTTCAGTCCCTGCAGCGATGCCGCATTGATCATCGGTATATCGAAGTTTTGAGGAGTTTATACAGAAACGCCACCATGTCCGTACGAGTACTGGACCAGTGCACGAATCCTATCCTCTTGCAGAAAGGCGTGAGACAGGGTGATGTCATTTCACCGAAACTGTTCACTGCTGCTCTGGAGGATGTTTTCAAGCTACTGGACTGGGAAAACTACGGCATCAACATTAATGGCGAGTATATGACTCACCTTCGATTTGCCGACGACATAGTGGTCATAGCGGAGTCGCTTGTGGATCTGGGCACAATGCTCGGAGACCTCGACAGAGCTTCCCGAAGGGTAGGTCTTAAAATGAACATGGATAAGACCAAAATCATGTCAAATATCCATGTTGTGCCTACCCCAGTAATAGTGGGAAGCTCGGCCCTCGAAGTTGTCGACGAGTACGTATACCTGGGACAAAAAGTCCAATTAGGTAAGTCCAACTTCGAGAAAGAGGTCAATCGTCGAATTCAGCTCGGTTGGGCTGCGTTCGGGAAACTACGCAAAATCTTCTCGTCCAAAGTACCTCAGTGTCTCAAGACGAAAGTCTTCGACCAGTGTGTGTTGCCAGCGATGACGTATGGGACTGAGACGTGGTGCCTGACTATGGGCCTCATAAGGAAGCTCAAAGTCGCTCAGCGTGCAATGGAGAGAGCTATGCTCGGAGTGTCCCTACGTGATAGAATCAGAAATGAGGAAATCCGTAGGAGAACCAGAGTGACCGACATAGCGAAGCGCGTATGCAGGCTGAAGTGGCAATGGGCGGGGCACATAGCTCGAAGAACCGACGACCGATGGGGCGTTAAGGTTCTTGAATGGCGACCACGAATCAGCAAACGTAGTAGAGGGCGGCCCCCAACGCGATGGACCGACGATCTGGTCAGGGCGGCGGGGAGCCGGTGGATGCAGGCGGCAAAGAATCGATCTACGTGGAAAGCAATTGGGGAGGCCTATGTTCAGCAGTGGACTTCGAATGGCTGAAATGATGATGAATGATGATTAATTATTCATATAAAACACATTTTACGGATTATATTGATGTATCGAATACTTATACATTAACAAATAGTATCTGAGGGTCACGAGCTCAGCGCAGATGCTATTCTTAACCCACACAAGTAAAACAATTTGTATTAAAATAGTGCGTGACGACTTTTTAAGTTTGACGTCACGGCCAATAGTTAGTGATGAGAAATCCAAAATGATTTGTCGACACTGAGGCCGCTGATGATTAATATTTTATAATGTGAAATGGTTCATGTTACAATATTTCAAAAATATCAACAGACGCGCGTGGACTGCAAGTAGCGAACGAACAACCCCGACGATTAATCGGGGCCTCGGACACGTGAAGTACATGCATTTGTATTATCTATCATATATTTATGTCTGTGGTCGACCCCGACAATATTCGAATAGTGTACTAGTAATGATGACCACAGGGTCACTGAGATGATAGAAGTCTCTATAGATATACCGAACTTAATAATAATGTGAGCCTTAATAAATGTGGTTAGAAGTACTATGTAGCGCTAGTAATAGTATTATTAGCATTAAAATAGTAGTTAACATTTACATCCTTACACCTATACAATCTTACAGTTACAACTTACTGAACTGTTAAACAACGAAAGTACCAAAGCTACTTTTGTACTACCCAGTAAATTCTCCACATAGCAACGTTTATAAGTAAGTTCCTAAAAGGAAATAAAAATAATAATATATATTATACGAGATGTATATGTACTTATAGGGTACTCGTGTGAATTTTTATAGTACCCCGTGGTTCCCTAGGGCCGCCTAAAAGCGTCCTTGTACGTTATTTCGACATAAAACGTGAAATACACCCGCCCGCCAAGAGGACATGATTAAATTAAAGGATTTTTGTGGCGACCGACATAGTCCTAAAACGAGACATCGAAATGGGAGATTAGTTTTAATGATACTTACGTCTTGTCGTCGTAAAGTTTTCACAAATAGGTTATTAAAAGAGTCGTGTGTTTAAACAGTTTCTATGCGGAAAAATGTGTATATGGAAAATATAGGCATTAATTTCTTTCCCGCATTCCAAAATATTATTAGCTCACAAAGAAGAATGTTTGTTTTATAAGCAATCAAAATAAAAAAATAAAACCAAAAAAAAAAAATGTTTATTTGATCTCACATGTTTTGGTTCACAATATTATAAAGCAGCCCCGGTAAGTTACTAAGTACTTGTATTGGGGCTATCTTGCTTCTTTCCATTGTAACAATTCATAATAACATAACAATTCATGTAACAAAATGATATAGAATCTAATTTATTATAATTCTCTATGTTTACTGTCTTATAGTACCTACTGTAGAGAAGAAGAATAAAACTCTGCGTTCAAACTGTGATTGATTGAGAACTATGAGATTTATGTAATAGATTGTTTATTTAGTAAACATATATATGCGTAAATTAAGAAAGCTGATATTTATGTCCCATTTAACTTTATTATATACACGAAATAATTATTATTATTTTGTATAAATAAATTATGTTGTATATTTAATACACAAATAATATAATTTAATAGTAAAATCAAAAGTTATTTATTTTATAAACTTTTCAATAATACTTGAAGACGGCAAAAATATTAATAAAATCGATATATAACTACACTAAAATCACGAAGCTTAGATTTACTTACATGCAAAAGAATTCAGTGTAAGTGAATCTAAGTGCAAGTTCCGAGCTCTGTAAGAACTGACTTGACACTAACAGGCTATGCTCTTTTAAACTATTATTTGGTTATGTATTTAAATTACATATATCCGTGACGCTATACATTGCAGTAGAATATAAAATTAACAATATTCAACAGCCTATATGAAACGGCAGCTTAATCCCAAACATTATATAATCTTTGATAGCATAATCATAAAGACAGCCATTATACTTTCAATTGGGGTTGTACTTCAGAGATTATCAAAATATATATATTATATACTTTGTGTGAAGTACCTTCAATGGAATAGACCGCGATTACCGTATACCATTAGGTGGACTAAGAGGCATAATCGCCAATCCACTGTTAAAAATAGCTTAAGGGGACGGTGGATGTCGCTGACTATCAGAAGCTTAGCAAGGCGTCCCCGCGCCCACTATCGAAAAGGGCGGCAGAGGGGATTCGAAAAAAATTAATAAAGAAATTGGCATAAATAATCAAGCGGTCTCCTCGGTATTTCATCTACTAATAACCTGGAGCCATTTAAATATTTTTGCGATTAATAGCTTAGAAGTAAAATGGCCGAGAAAAAAATACGAAACGCAACTTCAAATATATAATATTGAGGAACTAAACGGGTAATTATATTTTTAACAAACACGTTACCATGTGTAAAATGTTTTAGAGTTATGTCTATTTTATTCATATTTTTTCTATACTAGATGACAAAGAACAATAAAAAAAAGAACAATTTTAGCGCGATCTCACATAGCCTTAAGTACTTAATGTGCTACATGCATACGCAGTACGTATGATAATCGATTCTACGTAAAGTTTATTTGTATTTTAATGCTAGAAAGGTAATATATTCCAAGTACAACATATTCCAGACGTATAAAACCGCAATATGAAACCTTAATATAATTAGAATGAGCGTAGAATCCGAAACAAGCGAAGAAAGTGTAATAACACACATAATACGCGCAGTTAAAACTTGTTTATGTGACTTGCACAAACAAAATGGAAAGCTGTGCTGCTGAAGTTGCAATATAGGGAGAAGTTTTCCAACTATCATAATTATGAGCGACCTAGGAGGAGCTACCGATCTCTACACACTCATATTTCCCATTTAATCGCACACTTTGCGACGTAAATTCGTCTAATTGTAAACTAAACTCCGTTTGTAAATCAGCGTTAACTGAATAAGGGTACTTTTGTTGCGCTGTAGTCAATATAGAAATAATACTAGTTACATACAATTTATGTTTCGAACGCTTTTCTATCTACATCCTTAAGAAGAGGACTACCCTAAAATAGGAAACGATAGAACTACAATCGAATCTAGAAACAAATATTCAAAGTACAGGTAAGGAGGAATTAAGTGACATACATCTTAAGACTACCTTTGCCAAACGCTTCTTTGGTCATCTTTACAATAAAGCGCATGAGTTGCTAAACATCTCTAATCTCACAAAATATAAATGCAAGAAGAGGCTTACTGAATGGCTGTTGAATCTGAACTATGATGATACTGAACACATACTTACTATTGTGGTGTGAACATACGTTACCATTCACAAACATTCATACGATACAAGCTCAAACATACACACGTCATCGACGCGTACAAAGAGCTGAAGATGAAGTGATGACGTTTTAGTTAATTCACATGTCATTGGAGAGGACTCTGTCCAGCAGTGGACGAAGATATGCTGATGATGATGATTGATGATGATGATGATGATGATATAACATTTTATTTTTATTGTGGACCATTTATGAAACTTGGCTAGAAGTGTCGAGAGATAAGGCAATCAGAAAAGTTTAGTTACGCAGAGCTCACAGGTCAGCCCGAGGATGAGTAGTCATTTGAGTGGCATTCGATTTAGAGCTCTATCGTCCTTCGGAAGGCACATTAAGCCCTTGGTCCGGTTATTACTATATATATGTAATAATCGTAATAAAAGTTAGAAGGCTTTTTTACCACACTTGAACAGTGTGGAAGCCTAGAAAAGTCCCAATCCCTAGCATCTTACAGGGAGTCGTATAAGTCGACGAAGAAAAATTCTATTGGATGACGGACAGTAACGTCATCATGCGTATTGGCTTGAACTGCGATCAGCTACCCGCCTGCCCAGCGTGGTCATGGGAAAATACAATATAGTGTACGCTATTGGATAAGCCAATCTTTAGCAGTGGAGTTTATAAGGCTGATAATTTATTTTATTTATTTATTTTACTTTAATTAAAACGGTGTACAAAACCAATTACAGTAATTAAAGATAACAATCAATTTCAAAAATACAATTCAACACTTACAAAACTAAACTCAGCAACAATAATTAAATTAATCAGATAAAATTTTAAAAAATTAATTAGATAATATTAAAATAAAATTAACTATAATAGACATAAGTTACATAAAGATATACACGCACACATTCATACCTTTCTTTCACAATAACTCAGGCAGTCCGACAAAATTTTCGACCATCCATCCGCAAACAGGTCACATTCAGGATTGGTATCTAGAAGAGCATTGAGTGATGAAAGGCTGCGTGGTATAGGTGAATGGCGCCGAGCCACTGTTCGGCAGGATGGAACTGCAAACAACTTATGCCTTCTGCTACGATAGTAGTTATTGGGAACGAATAAACGAGACAAGTCAGCGTGCAGATCTGGGGCATCAATCCTACCACGAAGTATTTTGCACATTATTGTGATTTGATGCTTGTCCCTATAATGTCCTCTATAATGTCCCTATAATGTCCCTATAATGTCCTCCATAAGATGAGATGATGAAACATGAAAGAGCTTGAAAAAATTTAACAGCAAGACACACCTGCCTGTCCTGTCAACTCGGATCCGTGTGCTGGTAGGAGGGGGTAGATAGGAGGACGCCTGAGTCCAGTAGTAGGACGCAAATATAGCTAGGCTAAAATGATAATGACAAGAATTATCATCAGTACATCATAAACAGCACTATAGTCCACTGCTGAACATTAGCCTCCCCAACAGAATACATTCTACTAGGGGTTTTTGCCCAATCACCACGCTGGACAGGCATTGTGAAGATAAGCACGAGTATTTGTTAATTGTAGTAACGGTTTGTGTGGCATTTGACATCAAAAAAGACCAAACTTTGAAAGCCAAGTTAAGCCGTTACTCCTGGTTATAACTACCTATGTGTCGTAGTATTGAAATTGTTATTGGACTGCTTAAAAATAGCAAAGTAGTATGTCGCTTGCAGGCCAAGATGATGATGAGTATTGTAGATTATTACGCGGAAGCGACAAAATAATTGGCGAAGTGTGGGCGTATAATATGTCTGTTTCCCCAAAGGGGTAGCCCAATAAAACCAGTAACTATATAATTATTTAAAAAAGGAAACAAATAGGTTTAGTTTTTATGTTATTTCAAAATATGAAGAGAAGGTAGTTTGGGTGCAGTGGTTACTACTTCGACACTAGACATTTTATCTATATAATCAATAAGTAGCTTAAGTAAACTGCGCGCACAGACAGACAATATTACTGCCGTTCACCAGCCCGTTTGTCACCCGACACCATTTTATCGGATTGCATTAAAAACTTTTCCAATCGTTAGCACTTAACGTATTAAATTCGCTGACAATGAGTCATCGCCCACTGCTCATCTTATAAAAAAACCATTTATCTCCCCTCGTAATGGGAGTTATGGGTTATTTGGGAATGAATTGTGTACTTACTTTTAGAGCGGTGTATAAAAGGATAATCATTAGTGGGGCCCGATTCTGCGGGCGGAATTTTTAATATTTCATTCTGGGCTTTTAAAACTATATTAGGGTGTTTAGGGATTCTATCAACATCTAACGAGCCCAAGCCAACCTCAGCTGCAAGTGGTGCACCTGCTGATCAACAGACGAGGCTCTGGCGAACGTATCAGATCGCGGTAAGCGGCAATAGGTAATTGTCAGAAGATATTTATTAATTTTAAATTCCACAGTAAATTCATTAAAAATATTTTATAATAAGGGTATAAAGTAAGTAATTGTAGGTTTTGAAAAATTGCATCACTGACCTGTAATTTAAATTTACAAAACGGTAATAAATAAAAAATAAAGCAACATACAGTAAATAAGTACTTGTACACACCCAACATACATAAGTTGTAAGTGTTGTTGTGTGACTATAATATGAATACATATTTTTAGTCCAAATCTTACCTTAACTCTTTACATAATAAGACACATTACACAATACCGCTCGCGCTTCTTACAAAGAATTCATCAGCTTCTCAAACTGGCCAAACAAAAATGGCAAGGAAAGAAACTACACAAAGTAGGTTTATGTATTGTAATGCTTTAACTATCAACAATAGCTGAATGGTAGTTCGTCAAACGAGTCGTTTATGGCGCAATCAGTTAGAGTATGGCAGGGCGATACACACGTCGTAACTCTTTACACCCCGTTCATTATGGCTGGCGGGAAAATGAGTTAGTGGATGTATGAGTATTGAGTATTACCAATTTGTGTAATTGATATTGGAATTCGTCTGGAGGACTTGTTACATTTTTATGAGTAGCTTTTGAGCGCTTATCAAAAAAGGCGAGGTAGCACTGTGAAAAATAACAAATATCGTAATGGCCGTCGTCGGGAAGGTTGTTCTGATATGATACTCTCCTAAAGTCGAGGGTTTGACTCTCTGAAAGAACAAATGTTGATTTGCTTGGGCTTGTTAATGTGTAAACATTGTCCTGAAATATGAACTTCCTAAGTTCATTCATTCATTTCTTTTCCTTGCATATATTTCCATGCTCTTTATACTTAGTCCAATCTTGTAAAAGGGTTGCGAAATGACATTTGTGCAGGCCCTCATGAGTGTGCGAGCCTGTTACCGGAACAGCATGGACTGCTTACCATTAGGCAGGATATATAGGGATCCTACCAAAGGAGCCCAAGCCAACCTCACCTGCAAATGGTGCACCTGCAATAGGCTCGCCACCTATTACGTGGGACCAACTATATAATTGGCGAAGTGTGGCGTATAATATGCCTCTGCCTACCCCTTCGGGGAAACAGGCGTGAATGTATGTATGTATGTAGGATGTAGCCATTATGACGTGTCACATATTAAAAAAGTTTCAAATTACCTGACGCTTTACAAAATATCCAATAGTATTGCAAAAATCAATAAATCATACAATTTTACAAAATGTAAAACCTAACAGATGAATGAAAGCCAAAATGTGCTGTCAATTTATTTCCTTAAAAATCCTCCCTAGGAGGAACTGAACGTAGGCGAGACCATTGCCGAATAGATGTCTGCCTAGAAATTGGAAGGGAAAAATTCCGGTCCAAAGTTTACGAGCGTTTCATAATCCGTGTGCCGAAACACGTAAAATTTCCTCCAGCTTTGAGCAGACGCAGCATCTACGGGAATGAATGAGCTAGGGCTGCTATCATGACATTTTTCCTATATTTTTATTGTTAGTGTACATACTCACGTAACTATATAAGTGTTTTAGTATCGTGTATATACAATGTTGTGTATAGGAATTCTACAAGATCTAAGGTCTGTTAAAACCCTTTTTTTTTGATTTACGTCGGTAACAAAATACATTTACGCACTGTCTCCTGGCCAAAGGGGGAGATCGGGAGGGGGTGTGGGACTCTTTGCAGCAGACGCGACCGCCGCATTCCTACATACTAAAAATCTTCGACGACGCCCACCGCTGTTAAAGAAGGGGCGGGGGCCAGCACCAGGGGATTTGTAGTTTCTGGCACCCCGCCCGCGTCCAACCGCCAACGTCCCCTGGATCAGAACCGGGAGGACCTCCTCAGAGAGGCGCAGTGTGTCGCGCCCCTCCTACCTCCTTGTGCGGCCATGACGTGACTGGCCGACTTCTGGAGGTGTCTATAGCTAGACGAAAGGGGCCCCCTGCCCCCGCCGCCTAAGACCCCCCGGGCGCGGCCGGACGGGCCCTCCTGGCCCGCCCGCTGCGCCAACGGCGTAGCCGGAGAGAGAGCGGATTCCGCTCCCTCTCCCGCTCCGCGGCCTCCTTCTACGACATCACTACTTCGCAGAAGGAGGCCATCGCCTTTCATGCCTTCTCGCTGTCAACCATCTTTCGCATGATGGTCGGCAGCGAGAGAGCCACTCCACCCAGGGCAGCGGCCAACGTCGACCGCAAGACCTTAGAAACCCAAGCCAACCTCACCTACATGTGGTGCGCCTGCCGATGAACAGGCGATACAGAAGGACCAAAAATAAACTGGCGAAATGTAGGCGTATAATGCTAACTGCGCTGTCGTTTGCGAATCAAAACTTGCAATGTCAAGTTTTACTGAGTCAAATAATAAGAAGACATGTTCCAACCAACGTAGTCTTAGCTATTTAGAAGTGAGTCATCCATGGTATACGCTTTTTCTGGTAAAAAGGGTATAATTTTAAAGTCTTTTATATCCCCCCGCAAATACTGAAATATAATAGGTTGGTATTGTTACAAGCCACCTGGTCTTTTGAAATAAAACATTTTTATTATATATAATATCACGCCTGTCTCCCCGAAGGGGAAGGAGGAGTTATTATACGAATCGCATATCAACCATTGATCTCTAAACTTAAATATCTATATATAATAGTTATTTATTCACATTCGTTAATATTTACACCATATTAAACCTTTTAATATTGAAACTATTTAAAAAGTTTTGGCACCACATAAAAATTTGATCGAAGACGTTTTAAAACATATTTATGTCATTTCATGAGACAGCCCTATGAGTTCATTTTAAATCACTCCTTCCGTAAAAGGGTCTGGTAATTAGCGTTGAACTTTGGGACCTACATCAAAAAGGAAGAGGTTAAATCAATTCTATGTCATTATTTATTTATCAGTAAAGTGAAACCAGTACGGGATCTACTTATTCCCACATAAATTATTGTTGCGAGATGTGTCCATACATAAACTTTTTTATAACTAGCTTCGCTCGTGGTTTTACCCGCATGGAAAGAGTTATCACATTAAAGAAGACGCTCCCATAAGAGAATATCAATTTGGTAAAAATGTGTTCATCATGGCTACTTGCAGACGTTGAAGAATAGTGATAAAAAGCTTTCTTATTATGGTTGAGTTAGTGGTAGGATTTGCTGTAAATAATAGCGCTTTACGCAAGACTGTAATCCAGTTTAAAGGGTAATAGTTAGTGGAATTACTGATCATGTAAGACTTAACAGCAGATGTCTCTCATATTGATAAAAACAGGCTTGTGTTGATTTGGCTTTTTTAAATGGCAATGTAATGAATAAGGACATGCTTTTTACTTTCATTCAAGGGAATAGCTTTCCTGCATTTATTTATGTTCCATTTCTTTTATTTATATATTGCAGGTCTTTAAACTAATGCAACAGAATAGCTACACATAAACACTACGAACAGCTTCATATAAAATCAACTTGTCTCGCCACTCATTTAAATAAAATAGAAAAAACACTGGCATAAAAAAGAACTACAGTGACAGCCCTAAGAAGCGTATGCGCCGTGAAATATTTCAAAGTATTGCGCTCGTAGCTAGTGGCCGTGAAGAGTATCTGCCGCTATTGTTTGAGAACTGTTATTTCTTGCGATGAACACTTTACATTGCTAACTACAAGTTGTTAAGATATGCTAAGAGACTAAAGCTGGACGCACATTAAATTCAAATTAATATTTTAAGCACGAACTGAAGTACATTAAACAATAATTATGTAATATTCAACATGCAGTTTTTTTTTTCAGAAATATGTAAATATGTAAACTTTCTCGTAATCTACAAAACATGTTAGATGCCACGTATAGTATAACGCGATCTTATTACATTCGTTCATATTTTGTTGATTGGCGTACTAAAAAAAGCGTTCAACATTGACTATAACTTTTTCTATTTCGTATGGTAGGTATGTATCTCAGTGATTTTATGTTTAAATTAAATCTGAGATGACAACACAAAGAATTCAACTTAATTCGACTCGCTTTTCATATCGCTTAGTAAGAATCTCGTTTGCATAACTTTAAGTTCTTAGCCCCAGACTACTCGGTAGTTTACAACGAGTGTTGTTTAGTCATATTGTTTTAGTTTTAATAATTACTAAATCAGAATATAGAATCGTTTACTCCAAAGTTTTTAATCGCATATCGACGAGGACATATTAAATTAAGTCTCATTTAAATGTCACACTAATGTAACTGTGACAGCCCTATAAAGTGGATGCACCGTGAAATATTCCAAAGTATCGCGCGCTCGGAGCAAGTGGCCGTGAAGAATATCAGTCCAGCGTTGTTGAGAACAAGCTTCAGAACTGTTCCGTCTTACCAAGAACATGTCTAAAAAAGAAACTCTGCATATTGGAGTGTAAAAGTATTAAAATACAAAATTTTATTTTATCATTAAACAATCCAACTGTGTGCATATAATAATCATTCCAAAAAAAACATACGTACATAATTTCAAGCCCATAAATCACATTTGGGATTGGCAAAAAGCTTTCTAAAACCATTTAAATCTGTAGATGAAACTAGGCGTGATCCCATTTCGTCTTAGGGTTTTAGTCGTCTTTCAAATAAAAAAAAGTCAAATTATATCAGTTTTATTGAATTTAAATAACTCTTACGTTAATCACGAGTTCAAAGTGAGAGACAATATTTGCAAATGATAATTCTGAAAAGTACTTATTTATTGCTAATCCAATTTGTATTAGAAATAAATATGTACAAAAAAAAACAAAATAAAACCAGAGTTTTTACAGTAGTGATCTCGTAAATTTTCAGAGCTTTATTCTTTATTTTCTTAATTATTTCGCTTTATAATTCAATAATCTACTTAGCGTAAGCTTACAAGGTATGAAATAACAAAAAAATATTATCAAACGATAGGTAGGCTATTAAAATATATGTTGGCTGTTGTCGTTCTCAGAAATATGTGGGTAGTACTACACCCACTAGTCTGGCTTATTTTAAATTAGTCTTTAAATAACTTGGCAGTTTAATAAAATTTTACGATCGAAATGCCGTCGGAGGTATACCTGTACTATGCTCCTGAGGTCGTGGGTTCAATTCCCACACTGTGTGTCCTATGTATTTACAAAAGTATATAAGTATGTTTATTCGTTATTTAGTATTCATAACACAAATTCTTGAACTAAATAATTGGTGTAATTGTTAGAAATTATTTATTTATTATTTAAAAATAATAACAAACCCACTTAATAAAGACAATGTAGATGTTTATTAATTTGTCGCTTACTAACTTTTAAACACCCTTAAAATTTGTTTTTAATAACAAGCTTACATTGTACCTATATACATAATATAAAGAATAATCAGTTATGGGTTTATAAAAACTTCTTCATCACCAAATTTAATAAAAATTTACAGAGTTATCGAGGCGATGTGCTACATTTCATGATATATGAGTACATATGCTTTTAATTCTGAGGCTACTGTGAACTTAACCACTGTGATCATTAATACATTACATTACATTCTCCTCTCTTCTAAGTTGCCATACCCTAAAGGGTCCATATTGTATCTGTGATATTATAAATAACATCTTTGTCACATATGGAGTGCAATAAAGACATTGAGTATATTGAGTATTATTTAATTAAAATTTTAAATGTTAGATAAAAGCGAACATGCCGCGAAATGTTACAGAAATAATATTCTGTATTATATGGGAGTAATTACGATAACAGTGCTGGTACACCAATCTTCACACCGCCACTTACTTATAAAGTAAGTAACTTACGTACCTTTAAATAACTTTACCTAAGGAATGTAAAAAGAAAACACCTTTGATTACGACAATATTGAAATATGAACCAATTTCATACACAACCAACTGAAACTAAAATAATTAGTGATGTTATCACCAAGAGAAAGTTTCGATTGCTTTGATTAATGTCAATTTACACTTTAGTTACGAGTAATTGCCGCGTTAACATTAGCATTGGGAAGTCAATCAAGAACTAATTTATCGTAAGTCTCCCCGCGTATCACATCAGAGAGAGATTAGGTACACGTCAATAAAATTACGGGAATAGTCGATCGACTCCTATATTAAAGCCGTATTTGCCTACCGCGAATTCGGAATTCCATTTAAGTTTGTTCGGCTGTGAAACGTCACAGATTATGTCACTTTACACCTTATCCTTTGCATGTACTGGAGTCGTGTATATCGAGTTTGGACTTAGATTAAATTCAAATGAAGGAACAAGATATTGTACTGTTTGGTTTTGATACTTTTGATGCAGTTTCGGATATTCGTTTTCGGTTATAATAAAATCAACTGTAGGGTGATTGTTTAAATTTATTTCATAACGCTAAATTTCTTGGTTGGTCCATCAAGTCAAGTAAAAAATTACTTATTTCATAAACTATTACGTAATACTTGAAAACGTGAAAAGTAAATATCAATATAAAAAAAATCGAAATATTATTACACTGAAATCATTAAGCTTAGATTCACTTATATACAACAAAACAATTTAAAAACAAAAAATATTAAGTGTAAGTGAATCTAAGTGCCAGTTCGGAGCCACCGCTCTGTAAGAAGAACGGGCAAGAAACTCACAGGCTATGCTCTTTAAAATGTTTCGCTCGTTATCGATATTGTTAGCTTATTTATAAATAGGTATATATACCAAATCAGGCCTTATATGAGGTGTCAGGTGCAATTCCAAATAAAACCCAACTACGATAAATTTTATTGGGAACCGCTTGACACAATTATACAGATTCTCATTAATTCAGATTGCCAATCGAATAGCCCCATATAGGTGTTATTATCGTACGTTCTATGGGGCTTGAAAAAAAAAAGTTTTATGTCTAATATATATAAAAACTAATACATAAAAAACAAGTAATTAACTACATAACATCTAGAGATCTCTGTGAACTTTGCTATGAGTCTACCACTTAAAAAAATAGTTGTAGCTAGATTTCTTTCCAATAAAATAGTATAAATGGGCGTGAGATTATGTATAAAATACATTAAAATATGCCTATATATTTAGAAGCATATTGACTTTAAGATACAAGAAAATAACCAGAAAATTATATTACCCCCATTCTATAAGTGGCCGCGCTTAGTTACAAAATGTACATAATTAGAAAAGTTTTTATGAGAGCGGGGTCGCGGCGACTCGACGCTTGTCACAGCCTGACACCGCGAGCCAGTGATGGCTACCGGTTCGAATATTGTAATTAAAATCACATCTAGTCGTCTGAAGGAAGATTTGCATATTTTTGCAGTCTGTAATTGGATAACGATTCTCTGAATTAGGAGACATTATACATAGAATAATTGACAAAATGTGTTTGTTAATAAAGCATAAAGCAAATGATCACTGTTTTTCTTAAGAATCAATAGAAAATTTAAGTTTAAGTTAAATGCCAACAAAATTGCAAATACAAATTTCTAGTGCTAGAAAATTATTTTGAAGTTGATTTATTCTTACTTCTTTTTTATTTTATATTTTTTTAATTATTTTAAATGACGTACATACGATGACATATATGACCTTTGCAGTGCACTTTCAAATATCTCACATCTAGTCCTTAAAAGACGTAACTACAATAACATACTCAATTTTGTGTTTGGCGCTCCCTATTGGACAGTAGTCGAATTATAAAAAAGATTTTTTTAAGCACGCAATGCATCTACATTTAGGATTTTTGACATTGACGTCTCTTAAAAACTAGATGTGCGATATTTACTTACAACTTTTAAGCTAAAGGGGAAAAAATATAATTTACAATTATTACTAGAAAATTCATAGTCAAAAAACTATATGTATAATACCTACCATAAATTTTAAATTATTATAAAATGACATTTGAAGAATATTTCCAACAGACACCCATCCCTAGCCCGGGCCCGGAAGCGGATTATAATCCGACTGAACAAATTATTTACAAATTGTGATTCTTGGTAATATTTTCTAGAACGTTCCCCCAGCGGCCTCTGTTCTCTGCTCAATGGTTTATTGTGCCCGTCTTTTTACTTCCGGATGGATTTTAATGAACGCGTCACTAAGTTGTTACAAAATTTGTGCCACAATTTTGACAGGTGTTATGAATAAATCTATATAGGTATTTGGTTTGAATTTCGCATTGAAATGTTAATTTGTCTTGGAGAGGATTTAATAATGGTTTTATGTTTTTTTACATTACAATTTTTTGTTTTTGCGTTTATACTTCTGACAGATCAACTCAATAATTGCACAAAATTGAAAGTTGGTTAAGCAGCTTAGGCCTGTAAACATAATAAACTGACATATATAATGTTTCTTTAAATGTCAGTGGTATTTGTATAGGCGATTATATACTAAAAATAAATTGTAATATAATAAAAATAAAAACACAGAGAGACTTGTCAAATATCACGTCAATCCTTCAAAATGTCTGTCTAAATGGAGAACGCCATCTTGTGTTGACTTCCATGTGTTCGGCGGTACGACATAATCAATTCGAAATGCATTTTGCCAAATAATCGATCACTAGCAAGTTAGGCGATACGGCCCCTGGTAAGGTGTACTAAATACAAAATTATATCTAACAGCCTTGTAGCAATGGAAAGTTTTGGATGAAACCCTAACCACTCGAAATTTACCAGAAATTGTAAAAATATTTCTGCTTCATTGTAAAGTAAAGTAAAGAAAAGTAAAGTAAAGTAAAAAAATATTTATTTCATAAACTATTATACATAGTACTTGAAAACGTCATGATTACAAAAAATACAATCGAAATAATATTACACTAAATCACGAAAATTAGATTCACTTACATGCAACAAACAATTTAAAAACAAAAAATAATTAAGTGTACGTGAATCTAAGTGCCAGTTCCGAGCCACCGCTCTGTAAGAAGAACTGGCAAGAAACTCACAGGCTATGCTCTTTTAAATATGTCCATTAGTTTGGTACTAGAATTACAATCTTCATTTGTCTGTGAAGCTATACAATGCAATATAACATAACATTAACAATATTTATGTTTTCAAGTCATTCATATTAGAATAGCCTGTATGAAACGGCAGTTTAATCCCAAGCATTTTTATCTGCCATATAGTCTTTAATAGAATAGTATCCCTTATTCTTATCCTGTATTGATTATACTTTACACTCCGAAACCACAATAGTCAACTCAAATTTTCACTAACCTCAATAAATCAGCAGTATCAAACAAAGCTATATATTACGTATTAAATTAACCTCCAAAATTTACGGGAGGGTATTAAAATAACAATCTCGGTATTCTCGATATTGCTTTGGATTGAGTTAGTTGTTTAAAGTTGAATGCACAGGTCTGAGTTTTGTTAGCATTAAGCTCGATCAGGATTTCAAATTCCCACGATCAAGAGCCGAGTTGAGACTTCGTCACTGAATAGTCCTAATATTCCAGTTGCCACAAACTTAAAGGTAAGAGCCAGGTCTGCTCACAGGTCTAACCAGATTTGGCTGAATTCAGTTATTACATGGAGCTACTACTATCTGACCTCAGCAACCAAAACACCATTTAAAAGTAAAAAGTAAAAAGTTCTTTATTTCATAAACTATTACATAGCACTTGAAAACGTCAAAACAATATAAAAATTGAAAAAAAATATATATCAACCCTGAAATCACGAAGCTTAGATTCACTTACATGCAAATAAATAAAAATTAGGTGTAAGTGAATCTAAGTGCCAGTTCCGAGCCTCCGCTCTGTGAGAAGAACTGACAAGAAACTCACAGGCTATGCTCTTTTAAATTATTTTTGTTACATGACACACACAGTGTAAATTTGATGATACTGAAAGGGTCCCCCGAAGCTGTAACCAATAAAGTAGCACTAAGGGAACCTTCCATCACAGTCAAGTAAGTATGTATTGTGAAACTGAGCTGAGCCTGTACAATAAGGGATGGTCACGACAATGATCTGGTTGACTTTTTATTCTAATATACACATACAAGTTGAAAATGTTAAGCCCAAGCTTGTTTATCCGATAAGTAATCATTAACAGCATAATACCCCTTTTGAAGAAACTGCTTTTTAACTACAGTTTTAAAAGTTGCGAATGGTAGATCAATTATTTCCTGCGGAATTTTATTAAAAAATCTGATACTATTACCCAAAAATGAATTTTTAGTTTTGTGAAGTCGACAATTTGGCAGAGAGAGCTTATTTCTATTCCTAGTATTAAAATTATGTACTTTTGAATTTTTATCAAATGTATTAATGTTTTTGCGAACATACATTATATTATCAAATATATACTGAGATGCAACCGTTAATATGTTAATTCTTTTAAACATCTCTCTAAGAGAATCTCTGGACTTAAGATTATAGATAGCTCTTATGGCGCGCTTTTGTAGTACAAATATATTATGTATGTCCGCAGCAGATCCCCACAATAACATACCATATGACATAATGCTATGAAAATAGCTAAAATAAACTAATCTAGCTGTTTCTTCGTCTGTTATGAGTCTTATCTTTTTGATGGCATAGCATGCTGAGCTAAGCCTTCCGGACAAATCCATTATATGGGGGTTCCACTGCAATTTAAAATCAATATTGATGCCTAAGAACTTTGTGTCATTTAATAACTCGATATTCTCGATATTCTTGCATTCTATGATTAAACCAGCTGTTAGGATATCCTAGGCCCTAACTTCCTAATATCAACTGCTATAAATGTTCGTGACAGCCGGGACCAACGGCTAAAAGTGATAATTATGCACATAACTTCTAGAAGACACCAGGATTTGAACCCGAGACCCTCTGAATTTGAAGTCTATGGGTCTCGCCACTGGGCTATCGCCGATTGTCACTAAATATCATTGAAATAAAATTATAAAAGTGTAACTATATATCTAGTACTAAATACTATCAAAATTCGAAAGAATATGCAAAAAGTTCTCATGCTAATCAGAACAGAAACAAGGAAAAAATCTGTTTATTTTTATGTTTCTATGCAAAAAATAATTGGACATTAACTCGATAATTTCTCCCAGCGCATAATCCCACACGGAAATAACGCGCAATTAAGACACAGCATATTACAAATAAATTGCATTCTTGCTTCGCGAACGTGGATCACGCTTCGAACATTCTAGATACTTGCTCCATACTAATTTTACAAATTTGAAAATCAGTTTGTTTGTTACGCTTTCCAAATAAACCACTAGATATGGTCATATATATTATATCTCGAAAATCCTAGATTCTTGAGACACAATAAATGCGGAACGTGGTCTTTCAGTATGGGCATTACAGAATTGAAGCCCAATGTCCCATGTATAGAACTATGCCATATGTTTCATTCTATAATCGCATCTGAACGGGAACATCCTCAGGAAATCCCAAATGGCATTACACTGCGCACTTTACTCTGAAATATCGTTAAGTATAATAAATAAATAATTTATATTTCTAAAATTATTTCCAAGATAAGTATCATTAATAACTTGTGTTTTGGATACTAAATAACGGATAGACATACTTACATACAATAGGTATACAAATAATTTCTATTTCTAAAATTATTTCCAAGATAAGTATCATTAAGAACTTGTGTTATGGATACTAAATAACGGATAAACATATTTAATCACACGAAACACCCAGATCAGAAAAAATATTCATATTCATGTACACAAAGATTTGTCCTGTGTTGGAATCGACCCCGAAATCAGAGCGGAGTGCAGGTATATTGACTTTTAAGCCATATCGGTCGTCAAAGTCTACTAGTACGTTGCCTTCAAATTTCGCTACATACTGCATCCTTTATATTAGTTTATATTTTAGGTTTATATTATTATTTTTCTACTTACGTGTCAATGAATTTTAAAAATTCTTATTTCTAAGCGAAATATCTAATCTATTAAAATTCTTGCCGTATATTTATATTCTAACTTTAAATTAGCTCTCGGGATCTGGGCGTTTGAAGGGGTCAGTCACAAAATGTCCCTTGTTCTAAAAATCTGTAAGGAGCACAGTAGGTTAAGGTTTTGTTTTTAATAATCAAGTGAAAGCTATTCAGTTTTTATAATTAACTATATTTTCTAGTAATATTGTAGAAATAGACGTGATTTCTTCCATGGGACATTTTGCGGGGTGTATAGGGATCCTACCAAGATCTGAGGAAGCCATCCTCACCTCCCGAACGGACAAGACTCTGGCGAACACAAAAGTTCCCAAAAAGCGGCAATAGGCTCGCCATCTATTACGTGGGACCCACATTGAATTGTAGGCATACTACCTTTGCCTCTGCCCCTGCCTTCGGGGAAACAGGCGTGATATGTATGTATAACATTTTGTGAAAGAGACATTCTGCGATGGAGCCGTATGAAGTCACATGAACAGCTAGTAGACAATAAAGAGATACTTCTCACAATGTACCTCACTAAGAATCGTGTAGCGGGCTTGCCATAAAAATAATTACCGTTTTTGGCACGACATCGCGTCAACTGCGGCTTCTTGCCCTAAATGGGTGTAATTACAAAAGTTTTTATTACAAACTGTGCCAAAACCGCCATTGACTATCGTATTCCGTCCACTTTGGCGTCGGATCCGCAAACCAAACCTTCCACGTTTATATTTCACTATAACTTTTGATGATGCTTTCGCAGAAACGAGTTTTCGTAAAGTATTTCGTATAAAAGTAAAAGTAAAAGTAAAAGTAAAAAAATTATTTATTTCATAAACTATTATACATAGTACTTGAAAACGTCATGATTACAAATGAAAAAAAAATACAATCGAAATAATATTACACTAAATCACGAAGCTTAGATTCACTTACATGCAAAAAAACAATTTAAAAACAAAAAATAATTAAGTGTAAGTGAATCTAAGTGCCAGTTCCGAGCCACCGCTCTGTAAGAAGAACTGGCAAGAAACTCACAGGCTATGCTCTTTTAAATATGTCCATTAGTTTGGTACTAGAATTACAATCTTCATTTGTCTGTGAAGCTATACAATGCAATATAACATAACCTTAACAATATTATGAACTGAATGTACTGTAATAAATGAACTGTAATAAATGAACTGTAATACGCCTTGGTCTTTAAAAATATAGTGATCTACAAGGGATTTAATTTTTAATATCTAATTAGGTCTCTTGCAACAATGAGGTTTATTTTTAGGTACCTCATTATAAACTTGATTGTCAATAAAATAGTGTTCAGAAGGACTTTATTTTTTAAAGTCGAATTGACTTTCACAAAATAAATAATTGCTTTGCAGTATTTTTGGTTAGTCTTTATGTTCAAATAGGAATAGTAATAAATAATAGCCAGTTTTTAGGTTTTGTAATTTTGTCTTTCATAAGAACTCTATTGAGCCAAATTTTTGAATATCAAAATTTTTCTTTTAACCAATATATAAAACCTTAAACTGCAACCCTTAAATCTATGCGATGGCGGGACGGGAACAGTGGACCTATTACTAAAAGGAATCCAGTAATCTTCTGAAACTGAACAAGGAAATGCAGTTTTCCTTCACGTTATCTTTAGAATTAAATTATACAGCATGAATTATCAAATACAAACTACACAATTTGGTCGCTGCAAGAAAATTTAAGAATAGTCAGTATTAAAAATCCAGAATGTATGCACTAGGTGGGAACTGAGGCAAAGTGCTGTACAATGTGCCGATTAGTTCCTTAACGAACCCCTTGGCTATTCCGTTTGGGCCGGGAACAGACGGTGCCTGGAGGCAGAATTACGCGCTTCATCTGTTCTGTCCACGTATAGATGGTCAAGCGATTGAAACTCTATTGGATATGTTCAGTTAATATCTAGTTGAGTAATATTTTCTGCTTGACCGAAATAGTTGTTATTCTGGAGTCGTGAGCAAATCAGACATCTCAAAGTGATCGGTAAAATAAAGGTTGTTTTCATTGGATTCCTTTATTTTTAGTCAATATGCTTAGAATCCTATTATAGATATGATCATTCAATAAGCTGTATCCTACACTTTTACAAACCCAAGAATGGAAAGTGCGCTTCTTTGAAATTCTAATTATAATTCCATTAATTACTTAGTAGAAAGTTACATAGACGTCAACGGATTCATAATAAAATGTTTTTTATAACTAGAATGAATGTTTGAACTTATTCATACATCATAACTTTTCGAAAATCCCTGAATGCAATGTATAGCTGTTACCATTTATAATTCATATCAGAATGACATATCGTTTATGCCAGAATAATATGCTGCAATATTGTTATCAAGACTGCCTCGATTCCGTAGCGCATCAGAACATAAACATAATAAGAGGTCCATAGGGATCCTACCGAGACCTTAGAACCCCAAGCCAACCTCACCTGCAAGTTGTGCACCTGCCAATCAACGGAGGAGGCTCTGGCGAAAATAGCGGTTCCCGGTAAGCGGCAATAGGCTCGCCACCTATTATGTGGGACCAAAAATATAATTGGCGAAATGTGGGCATATAATATGCCTCTGCCTACCCCTTCGGGGAAACAGGCGTGATTGTATGAGTAAGTGATCGTATTATAAAGAACTAACCACAACTTCTTGTAGTTGTACAGCATGCATTAACGAAGTCGAACAAAAGTTAGGTCGCAACACGAGTATTTTAGAATTAGCAATTGCATTTAGAAGCTGGATGGTGGGCACTAGTCGGAAACGAGGCCGAAGTGCTGCACAATGAGCCGATTAGTTCCTTAACGAACCCGCTACTATTCTGGTCTGTCCGGGAATAAGCAGTCAGTAGCCAGAATTACACGATTAATTAAATAAATTATCAATATTAGTAGAAGTAATAATTGTTTATCGAAGATATAATAACACTTTGAAGGTATATTTGCTTATACCAGAAAAATCCTGCAATATAATTGTCAAGATTGCCTCGATTTTTTATCGCTTCAGGCCTGCTATAAAACCATAGTTATGTTTGATGCAAAAATGCTCAACACTATATTTTAGATGTGTAGGGTAAGGGACAATCCCAAAGGGTCATTGCAGATAAACATTGAGAGATATGAAGATATATTTTGATAAAATTCCATGGCCATACAGATATTAGTTTTTGTAAACAGTTCTTTCTTTTCGTCATAAATATAGGTAAGTAATGACTTTAAAAACACAATAGTGAAAGAGTAAATGATAAATAAATAACCACAACTTCTTGTAGTTGAACAGCATGCATTAACGAAGTCGAATGAAAGTTAGGTCGCAACACGAGTATTCTAGAATTAACAATTGCATTTGTAAGCTGAATGGTGGGCACTATGCGGAAACGAGGCCGAAGTGCTGCACAATGAGCCGATTAGGTCCTTAACGAACCCCCTACTATTCTGGTCTGTCCGGGAATAAGCAGAGTCGGTAGCCAGAATTACACGCTTCATTGAACCTCGTGTGGATGATCGCGAAATGATAACTGCATTTTAGTATATGTTATCTATTGCTAGTTGTTTGACTTTAGTAGTTGTTAAGTGTGTAGATTTATTTATTATTTAATTTCTTTTGTCGGTTATCTCACATACTTTTCTACTAAATAAAGCTTGTTCGTTATGTAGGTAGATAAAACTAAGTAAAATCAATGAAAACAATGAATTCATGAAAAAAAATACGTCATAAGGTACATACCTTAATGTTTTTTATTCATCATAAAAAAGAAAGGTAAAAAACGGGCAGCAGAGAATCTTTGTCGAATTTATTGTAGTTACGATTACTTTTTCAAAGAATACCGTAGTAGGCTTAGTTTTATACTACGGCTACTATGGTATTCTTTGAAAAAAAAGGGTAGAAAAAATAGACGTAAAAGAGTAATTTCACAAACAATACAATAATTTTGTAGCACAAAATACTCTGTTTAAGATATATTATAATGATTAAAATAAACTATAGTCTTCAAAAATATTTCAGATTCTATACAACACAAATATATTCAAAAATTTAACAACAAAACAAAGAATAAATAATCATCATCAATTTCGAAATTATGCAAGAAATTACTAAAACAATGTTAATACATCCCTATGAAATGAATAAGTACAAATAGTTTTCTAGAATTCTACTTCTAGAAGACGTCAAAAAGCTAACAAAAAGAGGAAAAAAATTCGTAGACCATTTTATTAAAGCATGCACAGAGACGCATATGCGTCTGACTGCTCCAAGCTGATGCCTCAGGTGTTGCCAGATGCATGACCTGTCCAGATTCTTGTTCCACGCCACGGACACGACATAAATTACGACAGAAACCCACAACTACCCTCTTGGAAATGCGCGAATTTGAACACAGAATGAACTTTTTACAACTCCACCAACGTTTTCGCCGGCTAACTCCTTAAATTATTACATTTCGCTGTTCTCCTTCACATACTTACTTATAGTGTTTCTACGAAGATTTATGTATGACAGTGAATTCCGATTCCCGTAAATTGTAATTAGAGTACAGCGGAGCGCGGTTTGGTTCGCAACAGTGGCTCCGCTCTTTATTTAATTTTAATGTTCATTATGTTTTTGATGCTGAGATTAATTGCTAAAGTGTCTTAAATATTTATTGCAGAATTATTGTGAGTGTGACTGGCTGTTATAACGATACATTCTAGATTTTTCTTTCCTTTTATTTTCTTAAGCTAGCGTATTCCTTGAAAAGTAGCTTTATAAATACTGTGGTTCGTTGATATTTTTGTTGCCTTTTTAAGACTAAATAGGCGGGCAGGTAACGATCAGAGCTCGTTTTGCGTGTAGCGCTGATTAAAAAATCGAGCAAGATTTTTAATAAATTTCCGAAGGCGCGATTGAAACTGAAGATTGTGGAGATAGGGGCTTGAGTGGTTTGGAAAAAATTAGAGCCCCAAGTGCTTAGTTGTGAGGATAAGGTTTTGCTGATTAAAAACAGTTAAAATACTAATAAAATGCATTTACGCTCTGTCTTCCGGCCAAAGGGGGACCGAAAGTGGATGTGGGACTCGCTACCGACAGACGCGACTGTCAGGAGTAGTAACTACTAAAAATCTTCCGACGACGCTTGTTGAGAAAGAGGCGGGGGCCATTACCTGAATTGCAGCGTCTGACACCCCGCCTGCGGCCAGCATCCCCCGGACCAAAACCGGGAGGACCTTCTCAAAGAGGGATGCGCCCTTCCTACCTCCCTGTGCGACCATAACGTGTGTGGCCGACTCCCAGGAGCGTCCATGGTTAGACAGCAGGAATCCCCTGCCCCCGCTGCCAATAACCCTTCTGGCGGTGCTGGACGGGTTCTCCTGGCCCGCCCGCTACGCCCTCCACAGGTCTCTCTTAGTTTCCCCCCCGGTAGTCAGTACTAAGAGCACCCAGAGTTGCCAAGCTCTGGGTGTTACTTTTTCCCTAGCGCGCTCTGCGCCCTACCAGGAGGTACTCAGCCCCTCCGCCACGAAAAGGTGGAGACCAGGGGGGGGGGTGAGATTAGCTGAGGCAACGCAATTCTATAAACAGAATTTATTTAGAAATCAATATTAGTTCGGACCTACGAAAATAACCAGCAAACAAATTTGTTTTCATAATTAACAATTGTAATTTTTCCGAATTAAAACTGAAAAATATTATGTGCTGCTGCTTTAAGTCCAACAAAATGCTTTATTTTTTTCTGTGTCACTCTGAAACATACAACCATACTGTTAATACACAACTGTAGTTTTAGTTGGGAATATACGTAGTCGTTAGTCAGATAATGTTTAATTTAATTCAAATCCCGATAGTTTATGTGGGTTGAACTGGCTGTGTCCATTACTTGTGACTAGGAGTTAGCTCGAAACGAAAGAGCAATATCAAGGCCGGTGGAGCGTGGCCGGCATTCTGACATTTGCATCTGTCTAAATTAGGGCTGCCAATCTACCTGAGTCTGGTCATTCGCTAGGGAAGCGTTATGGGCCCCGTAACTTCTAATTTGACCAATTTGATTGAACTGTTATCAAATTCTGATTAGACACAAGTCACGATCATTTAATATAATGCCTCTAAATTTAAAAAAAATATACGAGTATGTTCTCAATTTTTACTGAAAAAATGTTTCATTTGTCTTCCACGAGGATAAACAAAGGTAAAAAGTATAAAGGGCATATTCAGTAAAGTAATGTTTTGTTATAGTACTTGAGTAGGTACAAGACCCGCATAGTAACACCAAGCCAATAAAACTTCATAAGCCGTCCAACTTAGCTTAATGGCTACAATATATAGCTTAATGAGACTTCTTAAGCATGAAAGTTGAAATACACAGAAGCGGTTACCCATTATAGAACTAACTTATTTCTTGTTATGGAGCGCTCTATATTTTACCTGCATCGACTGGTTACTATCACGCAGAATGAGTTCATTATGACGAAACCTATGAAAGATTATACTTCTGTAAAATCTGATTGTTGCCGAGAACCTAGTCGCACGGTGCAACATACCTAATTTTCATACACACACAATTTACCTTCAAAATCCTACATAGAGAAATCATATTGAAATAAATTCATAAAAACAACATTTGGGAAGCAAAATATACTGATGCATTTCTCAAGTTTTTGATAGAATAAAACACAATCTGTTGCCCTCGTCTGTCTGTCATCAGTCTTGATCTGCGGCCCGAAGTGTTCCGAGACTGCTAAAGTGAAAAACTTTTATTTACTACTTTGGCAGCGGGATGCATGTGGTACTCTGTATGTTTATTTAGCTTATATGTAACTTTATATCTTTAGTATAAATAATATAAAGTTAATGGGATAATGGTAGGATTTAAAAAGAAATATGCCTAAGTACTACGAAAACAGTCTAGACATCTTTATTTCGAAGTAGAGTAATTATCAAACTCGGTGCCGAAGAATGTTTTTTTATAGAAAATCTGTAAGCTCTTTGAACTCTAGTTATAGTTTATAATTAATTGATTGCTATCCTAGACTTTACCACATTTAAGGTAAGTAAATATTAAAATTCATAACATAGTTTGTTTCCATTATTCATTAATATTAGCGTGGCGAACCCGTGATTTATATTTGCATGTGGCGACTACATTACAGTCGAGTTTTTCTGCTATAGTTTAAAGAGAGGTCACTTACTGAATAAACACATAATTACGAAAACTACTTTCATATACTTACATATATATAATCACGCATGTTTGTCCGAAGGGATAGAAAGAGGCACATATATACTTCAAAATCTAAAATGGTGTACCAGTTTTATTACACAAACGATTTAAGCAAGATTTTTTTGTTTTTAATATTTAATTTTTTATATATTTTATTTTGACGTTTTCAAATGCTATGTTATAGGTTATGAAAAAAAAAGACCTGTGGCACACGGAGACTGCCGCGGTAAAGCTATTGCATAGCATTTTTTTTCAACTTATGCAATTATAATTATTTATTTATGCAGTTTTTTTTTCTTTGATATTAATTTAAGTTACCCTTTGAGCGTCGTGACCGATAAGAAAACAAATTTTAGCCACCCGATACAACCAATGCCACCTAAAGGCGGGTTTCTGAACTAAAGAAACAAGCATGATATTTCAAAGAGTCATTAAAATTTCTGCTATTTATCGATAGATGGAAAAACTAAAAAGTATCACCGCTGTGCCGGTCGGAGTGGGGGGTGTCATGTTTTTTTCGTTACGGAATTTCTGGATTCGGTCTCCACGCTCAAGGTCAGCGATAGAAGCTATGCAATAGCTTAAAAACTTTTTACTTTTAATCATCATTGGATACATAGAATAAAATTACTATACAGGCGAAGTAGCAGAAAGCCACTAATATTTAATAAAGCAAAAAGAGACAATAATTATACTTTTTACACTTTATTTATAAGAACCACTGATATTGGCTATGATTACGACCAAAGAAAAAGGTTTCTAGTAAAATAATGAAAAGATTGAAGCCTCTTATACAACTTCTCATTTATCCTAGAAGCCATTTATTTATCATATATATCGAGACATCGTAAGGCAGCAAAAGTGCGACGAAAGCTTGTTTTCTTGAAATGGGACCTGGAATGGATACGTGGAAGGAATAAGGCCCCGGGTCTCGTTAGCTTTTATTGGAACACATTTATGTCACTACCAGAATCCGACTGTCATCAATGGATCTACCACAAACTTTAGTTGGAGGCACTTGATTTTATAGATAGTACTAGGGGTCGATTGTGACTTCAGTCGATCTGTGTGATCCCTATAAACTTTTACACAAAATTTTATTAAAAATTCTTACGAAATTTATGTTATAAATACCTTTTATTGATTGAGAAATCTTGATTAATTAATACATTAGAATCTTAAGTAAAGTGTATTAATACATTATATATTATTGATATTGTATAAATAGCAGATTCAATAATATGAAACTAATAAATTGTATAGCTTTTTTGTTGTATGTAACCTATGTTTTAATGTCATGTTTAAATTTTGACTTAGTTGAAATATGTGTATATTTATAATTAGATAAAAATTTATCTAATCGTAAATAAAATAAGCGTCATATTTTTACGCTTAAAATTAATTTTATAAAAACTATTAATTAAATAGTATCCTAGTTAATATCTAGGTTACAAGGTAATTAACCTATTTATTAACCTTTTAAGCCAGGAGTGCCTTGACACAATTGAAATTCTATTGTTTCCTACTTCGAGTCATCATCGTGTATACGCATTGGCTTCAAAGTTTAAAATTACCCGACTATAAAAAAGTAACGTGACCTACATCATAAAACTAACATTACAGAAAAGTAATATCATAATGTTCAATAAGGCTTTCAATAATGTTTGCTCTAAATCCTAAGCAAGTGCACCTCAACTAAACTAAAAGCCACTTAGATTCAATATAGAACAATAATTGCTTGAACAATGGCACAACATACATGTACAAATACAGGATGAACAACGCAATTTAAGGGCTTACGCATACCTAATCTTTTTTTCAGCAAAACCTACTTCAAGTAAGATTTACATTTTTGTCAAGAATTACGTCACTAATTAATTTATATCATTTTATTCATAATTATGAAACTAATTAAAACTATGAAAATTTTTATATTACCGCAGATAAAACTTTTATTTTTCAAAACTGTAAAATGATGTCATAATAAGTAAATAATTCAAGCGTCATTAGAAGAGCTTTGTGTTTAATTGTAGTCCTTACTTTTTAGCACGTTATTCGTTTTAAGTTTTAAATAAGATTAAGTACTATCATAATTATTATCCTAAGACATTTGTGTGTTGAGGATATCTACGAATAAAGTATGCTCTATGTATCATACTTTAGGCTCCTATGATGATACAGCCTCAACTGAAATTTTATTGGCTCTCGTATATTTTATCGGCGGAACACACTAATAATAACCTACAACAGAAATCTTCTCATAAAACGGCTTTTACCTTGCAATGGTCGGAACTGTGTATTCGGTGGGTTATTGTAATTAGTCGCGTAATTCAAAATGATCACTGCGACTGACAGCCAAATGTGAGCTAAGTCGTTCTATCGCTGTTTTATGGCTATAATATTAAAATCCTTATTGAGAGAATCAAGAATGTTATCATTGTCGTGACCATCCCCTATTGTCAGTTTCACATTACATACTTACTTGACTGTGATGGAAGGTTCCCTTAGTGCTAATTTATTGGTTATACGTTTACGGCTTATAATTTCAATATCTTCAAATATTCACTGTGTGTGTTAAATTATATTTGATAAACAGTTTAATAGAGCATAGCCTGTGAGTTTCTTGTCAGTTCTTCTCACAGAGCGGTGGCTCGGAACTGGCACTTAGATTCACTTAAACTTAATTTTAATTTTTTTGCATGTAGTAAGTGAATCTAAGATTCGTGGTTTCATTATAGTAATATTTAGTTTTTTTTATATATATTTTGTTTTGACTTTTTCAAGTGCTATGTTATATTTTATGAAATAAAGAACTTTTTACATTTACTTTCACATACTTTATACAATTTGGATTTTGATGGATCACTTCTGAACCTTTATTAGTAACTTAATACTCCCAATCACGGTTTGGGAGTATCAAATTTAATTGGGTTATAATTTCAGATCAAACTTTTGCTTAATAGTCAATAGAATTAATTCTTAACATAAATTTCAGGTTTAATCATTATTCCAATATTTTATCAAGTTTTGATCAAATATTCTCTCGGCATTGCCATAAACGGGCCCTTACGTGACAAATACGAGTAGATCAACTGAACGGGGATAATCCTATGCTCAGTTACGTATTTCAGTAGAATAGCAAGCAATGTAATAAAGAAAATAAGATACTCGCAATAAGTAAGAAATCCTGAAACAATGGGATGTGCCCTGAGGACAAATGAGAGACGAAATAAGAAATATTGCACGTGACTCGAATGAGGGCCCGATTTCCATACATCGAGATCTTGGTACCTTCACGTGGTACGTTTAATAACATCTCGAGCGCTCGTCAGAAGTGCGACAAGAATTTATTACTACTTGTCATATTGCTATCGTCAGGTATCTGGGAATTTTAGAATTACCAATGTGATATGTACCGAGTATATTCGATTCGTGTGTCGTTCGTACTCCTTGTAGCTTTGCAATGTAAAAATTCGTATTAATAAATAAAAAGTCCCTTTCTCCATCGTGGTATTCCAATAATATTAATCATTTATCAAGATAGTAAAGTGTGTACCTTTGTCTTTGAAGACATCTCAGTCTAGTAAAAAATTCAAAATGTCAGGATATAATTTTAATAAACCATTGTAATTGTAATCCGTACCACATATTAATATTATTCTTACAATGCTTTATTTTATACATACTTCATATTAAAGATTACAAAATAAGCTTTAAGTTTGTGCTACGACAGGATTAAGGGCAATAGGAATGGACACCCACCTGGAGCTCTTACTTTAATCGTTCTCCTAGACTTTCCACCCACATGCGATAATCGATGACTGTATTGTTTTAACAGTCGCCAAATGTAGCATTGGAAAACAAACTTACTTATATGCGCTGGAGCAACGCACTCATTCAAAAAAAATTTAAATTCAAAATTTTTTTTTCAAGTTTAGCTCAAAAGAGCTCTTATGAAGGTCAAAACTTAAAAACTAGCGCGCCTATTCACTGCGGGCGGGAGCTTGATCTTAAAAGAACGGGCAAGGAAATCGTCAAGGTTAGTTTTTTCTCCCGCCAGTTACAAGAAAATTTACTTAGTACTAAAACAATTTGACAAGTCTACAAAAACCTGTGATCAGCAGTCACAAGATTTAAAATAAAAGAAGAAATCAATTTTTTAAGTCTTACGAGCATGACTTTCTATAAATAGTCGGTCATAAATAATGTCGATACATCACAATCAATCCGATTATCGCTCCTTCAAAAAGTCTCAGTGACGTGCAAGCCGACTGTCGCGGAACAGGAAACAATTGAGTTTCACTTAAAACTGAATTGTCTATGGCTTACCGTTTAAAATCAGCAAAAATACGTTTTCCCCCGTTTTAGGAGCTGAGAATTTCATGTTCTGAACACAATATTCGTTGGTGCATTTTCCAAAACATTGAGCTTAACGCAGTGTCGTATGGACCCCATTCAAAGTTTCACTGGTTAGATGCTCTCGTACAAACTTCCGGAACGAATTCAATTCAAGTAGATAATATAATTTTACCTTTATGCTCTTATAATAGATTGTTTGTTTTAGATTTTGAATACGGTGATCTAAAGCCAATGAATATTATACTTATAAAAAAACTTAGTTAACTTGATATTGATGCTTTGAAAATAGACCTGAAAGAAAAGTTTATCAAATAATTACTGTTTTTGACAGTACTGTTACTGTCATAATTTTTAAGATTGTTGTCATATTTACATACTGAATAAATAATTAAGAATTATTTAGGGATTTTTTGGCGGGAAAGTGAAGCGTCCTAACTGCAGTCCTGTTTTATTTTCTAAAATTTGTGATATTACGAACGTTAATGTATAATAACGGTGAATTATTAACCGTTAAGTGTTTGTGAACGGACATAAGTGCTGGTAAATGAAACAAAACAGTGCAATATAACTATTCAAATTCTCTTAGTTCATGTGAGATCTCATTATAGTGCCACTTATTTACTGAGGACTCAAAGGGTTTAGAAGGAGGGCATCTCATTTACGATTTATCATCTTTATCACCACTAATTGATATGTTATTAATATAGCTCTTACTTGACACTGGCTAAATGTGCTAAACGCATGAAGCCATTATTTAAAAGAAAATAATAAAAGAATTTATTATTGGTAGACGAATATTAAGTAAGTGACGCAACGCCAAACCCGTTGTACACTGTTACCATATTAGTATTCTTTCTTAGTGGGTAAGCGATCACAAACCCAAATAGAAAGTTTTCCGGTACTAGGGTTTGAAATTATAATCTCTATATTTGCTTCCATTTAAATCGTACTGTTAGTATTAATTATCTTGTTATGAATAAAAAAGCGCGTAAGTGAAGAAAATTAAACCGGCTGAGCTATTTTGGCTATTGTTTATTTCAAAATAGCATATGATAGATTATTATTAAAACAAACTTCAAAAGGTGTTTGAATCAGAATAGCGAACGTACATTTTTCAATGTGTTTTTCGTGTCAATTATGTTATAGTGAAAGAAACAAAATATATTATTTCTTACAAAAACTAACTTGAAACCAGAAACGTTGAAGAAACACGACGACCAAGACAGAGTACTCTTAAAACGCGAATCTAGAATCTCCTCAGATAATGCAAGTAATGAAATAATGAGCTAAACTTAAACGAGCTGTAAAATTTACGTTTTGTGCAGCTTAAAAACAGAGCTCTCCCGAGATTCCCAGTTGGGAAACTGAGTTAACGTTTTGCTTTAGGTCTACGTGGTTTTTTCCCGTAACTTGGCTCTGGCTTGCGGTGGTCTGTATATTGCGGAGTTTAAAGTTAACGAACAGTTCTCGTGTGTTTTCGTTTTAACAAAATACAGCCTTCTGTGGTCTTGATCTATAGCTGGCTTTATAAACTGACTGGTGAACATCAGGGACTGCTCAAGTTGATTTCGAACTTCGTACGAGTATGCCAACTAAAATACGAACTCTTTGATTGAAATCCAAATTATAAACGTTGTTTTTGTAAGTTATTAGCATATTTTTTTTAGTTTAATTCAGTTCGTTCAGTTAAAATAATGATTAGTAACTTTAGTATAAATTCAAAATGAGAAACGAAACGTAAGCACCACACAAACTTCTGTCATTTCTTAGATGTGAGGAGAAACGTAAGGGAACGATGGCAAACGGTGCGATGATAGGAACAGCCGTTAAACACGCACTTAATTGACATCAATATAAAGATTTTATACGAACTCCATTACGAAGGTACTACAATAGTACTTTTCAGAATTCCACATAAAATCGTACAAAAGTATTTATTTGTCACATCGGAAAAATATTACGGCCATTGCGCCATTAGTCTTTTAACCCTTCAGCTGCCAATGTCGGACATTTTTATACCGCAATAAATAAAAAGTTCCGGTAATAGTCGTTTTTAAAATTTGTTCCGCTGCAAATCTAATAACATGTACGTACGGACACGCGCAACTCACCTGTCCGCTATTACTTTCCCTCAGAGATTCTGCATTTGACGTATAATAATAGCTCTTAGAATTATGTTATTTTAAGGAATGTTATTATGGAAGAAGATAAAGATCTATACTTTATTTTTAAGTAAAAGATTCTTAGATATTAATGATTAATTTAAAACAAATAAAAATACTTTCACTCTGTGGTCTAATACCTATATTATTATAGCTGTTTAGTTTTGGTCTTAATGACGCTGAGTTAGATGTGTGAGAATATTTATCAACTACTAGTTTCGGCAACTTTCTCATCATGAAAGTCGGTTTTTTGTTCAGATAGTTTTCAAGTATGAATTATGTGATTTCCCACTGTAAATGTTTCATTAATGTGGTTATACATTTGTGTGTCAATCAAACTTAACACTGGAACGAAAATTGTTATAAATTTGCATTTATTTATTTCAAAAAACTTACTTAGTAGCAGCTCCAAGAAACAATATAATTACATTCATATTACTTATAGACAGATTCAGATTGCTCAGAGCGAACCTTTACCTCGAACATTACAATTGCGTCAATAATAATCAAATCAAACGACAGTTTATATGCCCCTTGTTCTCCTATTAGTCGATTAGGTACCTTTTTTGTGCTCTGGATCAACGCAGACCAAGTCCGATACAATCTAGACATCTCAGTAGAGCCTGATTACCGTGGGAGGGTGCGGAGTAACCGGGGGTGGAACAAACAGAACGATTTATTGTTAATGGCCCTCAGCCAGACGTTAAATGCGATGAATTCCTTACACAAACAACTGGAGAAATACTGGGTTAGGATAAATTCACATATAAATTCAAATCCCACAAACCATAAAGCTGGATAAATATAAGGCTTTGTACACTAAATTTAAAACCCTATTCTAGTTGAAAGTAAAACACGGTACTTATATGTAAATTACAAGCGCCGCAGATCATGGTATAAAGATTGCTCTTGTGTTACGAGATAGTTAACATTATATGATAGTTAAACTATCAACTAAGTTCTCGATTATGAAAACAAATATTAATTTACTCCCCAAGAAGACCCCAAGAAAATGTACCCGTAATAATAATTAATGAGAACTCAAAAGTAGCATTTACCTCGCGCATCTTAAGTACTTTAATTCCTTAATGAACACGCGGCGAAGTGCTGAAATTACACGCAGAGCGACGAGTTCCAAAACTTCATACATGCTTAAAAGTGTCGTCCACGTTTCGCCAACTTGCGAGACGAAAAGTCAACATCTAGCGGAACTGTCTCGCCGAATGAATGATGTGGAATATTGATAGTATGAATATTTTGAAACGCTTTTAGGTTAAGATCTTAAATCGCTCTCTCTCAAGTTTTATTGCCCGTAAAATAGTCCGCCGTGAAAGATCGCTTTGTTTCAAACGGTACAGGACGGAGTTGGGAGGCGTTACTTTGCAAAAATATTGCTTCTAATATAATTGTTTTAGTTTGTGAGGCTATCCAACGATAGAAGCGCGGATGATGGTTATTTAGAATTGTTTTTCTGTTCGCGAGCTCTGGAAAATTTAATCAGACTGTCTTATCTACATCTGAAATCACGGCCCTGTATTGGAAACGTAAAACGGGAAATCCTTTCCCCTCGATTTCTAAGATTAGAAAATACGTTTTCGAAAGCTCCCGAACAATTTTCCGTTTACGTAGCGGTAATTGTCTTAGAACAGGTAGGAATAGCTATCTGTCGGTCGGTAGTGAGCGCAGTGCGGCACAGGCACCGCCCGCTCGGCCCGGCTGCCTCCACGCAATCCCACTATACGAAACGTGCACCGAATAGTAATACAACCTGTACTGATTTTATTTTTACCTCCCTCGGCCTTGATTCGGCTAATAGTTATCTCCGGACGGCAAATGATTCAGCTTGCGTCCGCCCATAAAAACGGATAACCGTCTTTAAAGTTTAAAATCTCAATTTTCGCTCCGTGTAATTTCTGGAAGGAAGGATAATACAATCAGACGCGGTTTTATTACCGTTTTTACGTTTTAGCTTCAAGCATTTCCTTCCGCTTAAATTATGCAAAAATCAATTCGGCCTTGTGAGCTGGGCCCGGTAAATAATTCAGCACCGATTGTAACGAGGGTCCGGACCGACACTAAACGTTCCTCTAGAGCCTTGAGGTCGACAAACAAGGCTTGTTTTACTTATCTCCGAGTGCGAATCTCTTACGTCGCACTTCAGCCGGCTGGAGATCTAATGCGATATGCGGCGCTCGCCCCGCGCTCGGTGGGACCCAGTCCTTGTTAAAGTTGTGAACGTTAATAAAATCGCAATTACACGTGTTCCAACAAAGATACTCTGCGGTTTCCTAATAAAATCATGGCCCGCCCCGCTCCCTGCTCTAGATTCTGCTTGCGTTCACTGTCCACCGCACTCCCACTAATTTAATTATTTCATTAAAATAATCTCCGAAGACTGCGTGGTCTGCAGTCTGCACTGTATTGGATAATATTATCAAGAGTGCTGAACAACTTTGTGCGATTAAATAGAATTCTCCAAGCTTGCCAATTTACACGTTTCGAACAGTCATTGTGCATTATGCACTCGTATTCACGTAGGGCAAAGTTTAAACAAACTCTGAACCGTATTACATAGACAACGGTATTTCCATACTGCTAATTTAAGGAGTACAAATAGCCGTAAAATTTAATCGCTTCCTGCAAAGATTTCTCCATGAAAAGTTTTCCACTTCAAACTTTGCCACTTCGCCGAAGCCAGGACGCGTTTAACAAAGCTTTTTCATACTTACATTTTTATATCGGAATGGAACGTCACGCTCGGTTTCACCGGCGCTCGTCCGCCCGACCGCGAAAAGAACGTCTATGGACCGGTAATAGGTGACGGCTCGTGCGGCATTCCAGTCACGTGTAGTATTCCTTATATTTCATCTTTTTCTACGGCCCCGAAAAATGTCATCGAATACACATTTTCTCGTAATCCTCATAAGTCTCTGGCCTCCGAGCGCTGGGAGCCCCTCGCGACGTCCCTCCCCCCCGCCCGCACCCCGCCGCCAGCACCCCGCTGCCGGCACCCCGCGCCCGCGCCACCAACAAGTTCGCGGGCGCATGACTCGCATGCCAATGAGGCCTGCGACAACCCAATCTTCAATTAATACTCTGGAATATTAGTTACCCTAGACCTTGATGAGAGCAGTCCTCCAGATCGATGCCATTAACTAAAAAGTAGGAATCAGTAAAACAATTCTAATCACCTTACTTCTTAGTTAAAACTTTCCAGTGAATGAGGCGTAACATCAAACTTTGCGAATTTGGAGTTATTATCCTTTCTTCGAAATTAGTTTTGGATAAAGTTTGCAATACCTTGGAGAGTTGTGTTGAATTGTTGGGAGTAAATTCGATGAGATTTTCTCGTGGAGGTAAAGCTTGTCGCCTGTGAGCAGTGCACAGTGGTAGAGAATCAGCCGCACACGTAGCTGATGAAGTTCCAGTTGAGCAAGTTGGACCTGTGTCGGAAGTTTCGCCGCGTGGCGCAAGGTGCATGTTCCGTCCTGTTCCGATAAGGAGGATCCAACATAATCCTGACACGTGCCCCATCTGTCTAGGTTTAGAACAAGGCGCTACTCTGTTGGCAATTAAAACTTTCCGCAAATGGGTAATGATGCAAATTTAGATAGATACAGGGTGCAATGGATGGCGTGATAATAATCGATCAGCTTTTAGTTAAGCGGGAATAAGCTTGTACTAACTTTTTAATCTTGTAGTGTAGTACATTCTGATGGTTTAAGCTTATCTATGTTTAAGTAAGTATTAGGAAACAGCTGTTTATGGCCATTAACATGTTTAACATACTTACTGAAAGGTGATATATTAATATAATAGCCAAAATCTTTCGTTTTTTTTTTAATTTATTAGGAACATATAACAGTTACACAGTATTTATATTACTAACAACACATAAAACTAGTGTACAGCATATGACTCAAAATTTATTAAATAATTTTATAACCGGTAACATTGTTCACATATTACTCCAAGCTTTAGAATGCAAAACAGAGTTGTAAGCAATCAAAAAGAGAAATAAATCAATCAGAGTACATGAGAAACAAAACACATACAAATTCTTAAGTTAACAGGTGTCTTAATAAACTGGTAAAAGGCGTTTCTTTATATTTTCACATATAAATACATACACATATAAATTTTACAACATTTCATTTCAGCAGCAAAGAAAAAAAAAACAAAACATCAAACTCAAAAAAAAATATACACACATCAAATATTTTTGATATGATATAAAAAACAATCTTCTAAGTACACTACCACAAAACTAATTAATAATTAAATTACGTAAAAAATGCTGTTATCTAACATCATCGAATACTTGGACGAAACAATTATGTTTTCCTTAAAAGCTGTTAAATGGCCAACATAATTATAATAATAATAATAACAAATTTATTTTCTTTAATACAAAACTTAATACAAAAACATCAAATTGCACAGAGACGATAACATCATGACGTTTTCAAGTACTATGTATAATAGTTTATGAAATAAATATTTTTTTTACTTTACTTTACTTTACTTTAAAAACAGCGATATTTTAGGGATTATTTTTATTTTCTACCAAGCATTGCTATACACCAACATATAACAATAAAGCAACTCGATAGACGTGTATTGAAACATATATGTTCGCCTTGCAATAAATGTTAATTTTTACTGACCTTTTGGAAAGGCAGACAGGAGCGGCTTTTTGGCATTTTTACAGGTTAGTTTTTATTCATAACACTAGAATGTATACCACAAAAAGCTTTCATAAAATGTATAAATTAATATCCTCGAATATTTCACATAGTCTAAAACTAATCCTACACCTTAAAAATTAAAGTCAATTCTGCTGCGTGAGAATTTACCTAGAAATTGCTGCATGAGGATTTACAAAAAGGTGTAAAATTGTTTTTAAAGGTAAGACAACCCCTGTCTGTTGTCTGTCACAACAAGTGTCTGCGGAGACCACTTATATCAAGTAGATCGTATGCTTGCGCGACCGCTTATCGCTCATCTTATGGCAAAAAATCATAAAAAAACAATAGATAAACCTTTTTGTAAAAACATAGCTTATAAAACATAGAGAAATGGTGTATAAGGATCTCTCCAACATCTTAAAAGCCCAAGCCAACGTCACCTGCTAGCGCACCTGCAGGGCAACGGACGAGACTCTGTCGAAAATTTTTTTTTTACCTATACTTTCCTTTTTGAAAGGAGGTATCTTATATCAACTACAATCTAGCCTATGTAAAGACTAATTAGTTACTTTCTTTTATCATAAACTATTACATATTTTAAAAGTAAGAATTTGTCCAATAACACTATTGTTATTGTTTCTATTAAGGCGAATACACTTTAGTAATGTGTTCGTAGTCACAGTATTAATTCTGTCGAACATACAAGTTTCCAGTAAACGGCAATAGGCTCGCAACCTACCGCGTAGGACCAACAAAATAATTGGCGAAATGTGGTTGAATAATATGCCTCTGCCTACCTCTTCGGGGAAACAGGCGTATGTATGTATTGATGCACAAAAGTAATTATCATGTGTAGGTTTCGAACCGAAGGCTTTAAAACGGAGTATATCACAAGTTACAACAAATCTGTTTCTTAACTATCACTCAAGATCTTGATGTAATCAGTATATTGAGTTATATGATTAAATAAAAGCGCGTCTTTTAAAAATGTCCCCACATTTTTAGAAAAGAAGTGACAAGGTAAAGTTTCAAGATTACGTCACGGAAGCTTCAGGTAATCACTTGCCTCAAGTTTCTCGTTGGTGTGTGGTCATAACTTTTGGCGTCTGCGGAAAATGCATTTTGGTAGGGAGTGGACCAATGGAGGTGGATCTACGTGGAATTACGTAGTACTAACACGTATCTCATCCGTCTACATTAGTCGAAGATGCAATGTAGGCAATTATAACTTTGTCCCAAAGTAATGTGGTTAAGTGTGGTACTCAGTTTTGATGAGCTTCACAGGAAAGTTTCATATTTCTTATGCATTAGAAATATTTAAGACTTTTTTACGAGTGGAATTCGTGTTTTGGCGTTCATGGCATTTACGAATTTTCTTACTCTGTTTTTGCCCGCCCGCTTGAAATTCAATATTCGTGTACAAATTAAGGACTTTCCCGAAAACAATAGTATTTTTAATTCAATTCAAGCAATCAATCAAATAATTTATTTACACATATTTCAGGTTTCTATTGCAAATTTAACTAAGCCTCTGACGTAAGTAACGTCCTTCTGCTCAATGAACCAATTGAATGACATGTGCGTATTTATGTATGTAAGTATTTTTTTTTATTTCTTAAACTATAACATAGCACTTGAAAACGTCAAAATAAAATATTTAAAAAAAACGAATTAACTACACTGAAATCACGAAGCTTAAATTCACATAGGAAACTCATGGGCTATGCTGTTTTATTTCAATTATCTTTAATATAGAACACACACAGTAAATATTTTAAGATACTGTATATTTATTTGCGTTTATCTATTAAAGCAAATTTTTTAATTTGGTAAATTTTCCATTTTTTTAAACACTCTGCGATCTGCACCAAGCGATTAGGCCGCCGATTGTATCACTTTTCTGTTGCTATTGTTTTAATGTGTCATTTTATTTTGGTGTACAGTAAAGAGTGTTCTATCTATCTATAACTACATTTTATACACAGTCCAGGTATGATGAATAAGGACTACCCTGTACAGGTTATGAGATTAAGGTAATATTTGATATTACCAATATACATCTTAGTTGGATAAGTGGCTTAAGTGTGAAATGGTAACACATAGACAGAGTTACATACGTATGTATAAAATAAGTAAAAAAAAAGTAAAAACTTCTTTATTTTATAAACTATTACATAGCATTTGAAAACTACAGCATATATACTATCTAATTACAAGGAAATTGCATTTGCACTTGCTAAGGTTTAATTTAAAAGCAAACTCGAATTTCTGTACATACTTTACGAGTATTTCAGTCTTAAATAAAAATAGCAAGAACAATGAAAAGTAACTAAACAAATTGTTTGAATAATTCCATCGCAGCAAAGCGGTTTCCTCCGAATGCATTTCTTTTTTATTTTAAATAAGCCAGGAAAAACGTCGCTAAGAAGGCTTCTAACTGAGCCGGATTCTTGTAAGTAATTAACGGGCGGTATAAATTAGAGTGGGGTGTCGGAGCGTCCGGGTGTCCGAAGTATCTGTGTGTCCGAAGTGTCCGGGTCGGATGCGGCTAGCGGACATTGTAGCCGCACCGCACCGCAGCTGCGTCGGCAGTTCTGTTGCCTTGCCAGCCGCTCCCAACAAGAGCCACGGCCTAATTACCGAATTTATAGTCTGCAGGAACAACGCGAGATTTGATTAGGACCAGAGATTTAAGTTTTTGGATAGACAATTTCAGTATCGCTTATACTTTAATTACCATTTGAAAATTCCACTATCCATGGGCCAAGTTGCTGACCAGTTATATATTTTCAAAGTTATTATAATTATGGCGGAGATGTAGTCAATCCAGACACGACATTACGCCTTGACGAAAAAAGCTTTGGAAATTAAAAAATATTATTATTACTTTAAATTAAATTATATAACTAGTAAAACAATTTGATACTGTTCAAATAATTGCAAACAACTTTTTTCAGGAGTTTCAGTATCGTTTTCTTTTCTTCTTATTTTATCAAACTAAAGTCTTAAAATATTCTCTTTGCAAAAACTTAACTCTTCACCTTTCATTACTCGTATTTAACTTAATATTTTTCTGTATCTCCTTCTCTGAATATTCTCAGATCCATTTTTAATTGAAATTCTCAGAGATTATTTCTCGGTCGTTTTGCATTTGTCCCTTTTGCAGCATAAATTAATATGCGAAACGTGTATCAAGCGGAAAGTATGAAAAGTTGTTGTGTTTACTTTGATAAGGACTTTATATTCATTAATATACATTTAATTAACATGTTAACGAATCTATCTTTTGAATAAAATATTAGTCTCTTCAAAGGCACGTTTGTTATTGGTATCCAACGTGAATAAATAATCTAATACTGATATTAAAAATGTTTGAATGTTGAATTCTCATACACTTTTCAACACTTTAATTGAATTAGATAAAAACTTTTACGAAATGTCCAAAATTCATCGGTTCGCTTCTCTTCTTTCTTTTGTCAACAGTTGTTTGAGCATATCTATTAAAAACTTATATGCTACGCTTTAAAGTAGAAAATAAGATCGAGATTTCATTTTCTTGTCCGTGAGTATACTTCGACTTTACTATGAAAAAACATTTCGCGCGGACAAGGCAGCGGGCGTAGCTATTCAAAAAATATACTTGATGAACTGGGAAATGCAAAGGCATATTCACTTTCATTTGGAGAAGCGGTACATGGGGTTATAAAAGATGCATTTATTCTGGAGAAAGTAGTAAAATACAAACGAATGTTTTGTTTTTAGTGCTACGGAGAGGTCTCGGGGAGGAGTTTGCGTTGCTAAATTATGCAGAAATCAATTCCTTTTCCCCCGGACGAGGCCCCGCTCTTCCATCTGATAAATAATACATCTGTAATTGTAACCAGCAGTCTTGGACTTGAGGATGGGTACTTGTAGATATGGGAGCCTATCACCACGAATTATTGAGGTGCTTCTAGAAAATGTAATAAAAGTATGTTTTTCTCTCGTTCTGGGTAAAAATACGAGAAGAACGGAGCTTCGTGTAATTTTCTTTGGTATAAAAAAATTTATTTATATTTTTTACATGTAAAATAAGGCCGAATGCGAGCAGTATTGTATGGAATGTAAGGAATCCATACATATCAATTTTTGTAGGAAATTGTATAGGGTACTTGGTAATCATTTCAAAATTAATAAGCTGTACATAAAGTAAAAAGTGGTGGCATAATAAATAAATGAATTTGATTTTTTTTGTCATATGGTTCATGGAACCAAGCATACTCTCTTAATACTTACTTATGTTCATTAATTGTAAGTAAATATTTCAGATTTTTCATATACTTTCGGTGGCTCAAAAATCGAATTAAAATAAAAAATAATACATTATATCAATTTTGAATAAACATTTCAGATATTTCATAAATATTCGCTGACAAAAAAACTGACAGTTCACTCCAATGCTTTTTTACTTCTCATTATCAAGTGAGTTTGCTAACTCATATCTCAATAATCATAGCAAAAAAAAATCTTACTCTAATATCACTCTGATGCCAATACACATGCATGTCTAATGCAGTATTAGTTATGAGCAACGGACCAGAGCGCCTGTATGATATCGGCACAGCCGAGGCAAGAGGTGCGAGTATCTATGGATAATAGTTACTTATATATTATTATAGGCTTCGAAATGAAATAAGAAATACATACATATACATTTGTGAATTGTGGTACCTAAACTATTAAGATTTTATATAAACATTTGCTGACAAAAATAAACTGACAGTTTATTCGAAAGCTTTTTCTACCTCTCATTGTCAAGTTGTTTTTTTATAATCAATATTTCTGACACTTAAACCACTAATTTAATTCCAAGATAAGTATCATTATGAACTTGTGTTATGGATACTAAATAATAAACATACATAAATACTTTTCTTTTTTTTTGTACTTAATATAGGTACATAGCAAAACACCCAGACCAGAACATATATTAATATTTATTCATTTAAATATTTGTACTGTGTGGGAATCGAACCCACGACCTCAGGAGTGCAGTGCGGATATACTCGCCACCACGCCATATCGGCCGTCTCTCTCGTTAGTTTGCTAACTCATGTTCATCACAAGCCAATATTTCCTTGATGCTAGTTTGCCAACTCATAGTTAAAACATCGAAATATTTTCCTATTGCAAAATCCACAACAAAACAAATGTAACATTACTCTGATACAAAACACATGTATGTAAAATACGGTCTTAGAAAGATAAGGCAACAGAGCAACGCGCCTGTATGATATCGGCACACTCGAGGCAGGAGGTGCGAGTATCAGGCACTCCTTAGCACATTACCCCCTCATAATGTGTAGAGCACTCAGTATCGGCTGCTCCAGACGCCGACAATGTGTGAACTAGTTATTCATGAATTTACACGCTAAACAATCTTCTTGTTTGCACTTTGAAATCAGCTCGACATGGACATAGGGCAATGTCGTGTTTCAAATACTTTATTATGTCTTCAGATAATGCAGTAAGGAGTTTTGTAGTTTACAGGAACACTACGACATTTGCTTGGTCATTTCATAAAGCGCCTTAAACTAATAGGTTGGGGAAAAAGTCTTTTCGTATTTTTGTATGAAAAGTCAAGACATTTTTTTCAAAGTTTATTTACATTTATTTACAATATATATGTACCGTTTTGTTGAATAACTTTCTGCCATTTTGTGGGCAGAGACATTATCCCGTTACTGTAGAAACTTTGGGACTTCTGATCAAAAAAACGGGACAAATAGTTTTGGCAGTCCTCTCTTGAGGTCAACCTTACAGAACCTAAAGAATTCTGCAGAGACCGAAACAGGTGAAAATCTGAAGGCGCAAGGTCAGGGCTATATGGTGGATGCACTAGGACCTCCCAGTCGAACTCTCTTAATTTTTGCTGAGTGGCTAAAGATGTGTGTGGTCTAGCGTTATCGTGATGAAAGACCACACCCTTCCTGTTGATCAATTCCGGCCGTTTTCTCTCGACTGCTTCCTTTAATCTCATCAGTTGCTGGCAGTAAAGATCAGAATCGATGGTTTTGCCGGGCGGCAAAAGCTCATAATAAACAATGCCCTTCCAATCCCACCATACACACAGCATCACCTTATTTCGTGTTAGGCCAGGTTTGGCCACAGTCTGTGAAGCCTGGCCAACTTTCGAACACGACCTTTTTCGCACGTTCTTGTCGTACGTGATCCACTTTTCATCGCCAGTTATCAATCTCTTCAAAAACGGCTCGGTTTCATTACGTCTCAATAATGAATCGCAAATGAGTACACGGTTCATTAAGTTTCTTTGAGTGAGCTCGTGTGGCACCCAAATATCGAGCTTTTTTGTATAACCAGCTTTCTTCAAATGGGTCAAAACTGTTTTGTGGTCAATTCCCAGTTCTTCAGCTACATCGTAACTACTAATATGCCGATCTTGCTCCACTCTTTCAAAAATGGCGTCCATTTTATTCGTAACAGGGCGACCAGAGCGAGGTGCATCTTTAACATCAAAATTTCCGGACTGAAAACGTTTGAACCAAATTTGTGCTACTCTTACTGACACTGCATCAGGTCCATAAACATCACAAATTTTTTTCACTGCTTGAGTTGCATTTTTGCCTTTTTTATAATAAAATTTTAAAATGTATCGAATTTCTTCATTAGATTCACTCATTTTTACGGAGAGAAAAACAAATGAAAAATAGCGGGAAACAACTTTTTTTTATTTTTTTCTTTTCTTTATAATGGAACCTTTTTAATGTTACCAAAACCATCCAGACACAAATAGTACAGTCAAAAAAAATTTATAATAAGTTTATACCTACGTTATGCGAAAAGACTTTTTCCCCGACCTAATATATACTGCTACAACTAGTTATTTATCACTTAAACAATCTTATTGATTGCACTTTAAAATCAGCTCAACATGGCCATGGGGCAATATCGTGTCTCAAATATTTGTCTGAGTTTGGAAATTCCTTATCTATAATAAATATGTATTAGCAAAAAAACTATTTATGTATGTTTATCCGTTGTCTATTTTGGAGAACGGGCAGGTCAAAAGTATGATAAACCGACTGGCTTGTATGAAAAGGTTAATGAGTGTAAATTAAGCTAAGAGTGTGCCGGGATCGTAGCAAGTGAAAGGATGTGATCTCTGTCTGCCCCTATGGGAAAATGGCGTGACAATATGTATGTATATATACCCGTTGTCTAGTACTCAAGTACCTACAAGCTCATTTTAGTTTGGCACTGTGATGAGATGTTTAAGATATTTTAGTGAAATTTGCAGTGCATAGTTAAGTAAAATAAATGAAGTCGGAAATATTTCATTATGTGCAATAAGTTCCAATTTTTATAAATAGATATATATAATGCAGGAGATATATTAATTATTTATTAATGTTCTGATTTCGTTAAAATTACCTGCAATAAATCATATCTTAGTTACATCAGAAAATTATTAATTTTTAAATTGGAATTGAATACTTTTCTGAACCAACAAAGTAACACTATCCGCAATTTCACAGTAAGAAAGCAAACAGAACAAATTTTGACATTTAATGTTATATACAATCGTGTGTGTACACGATAACGAATAAAGCAGCAGTGTTGCTGCCATGCGCAATAATATTCATACTGTTTAAACGTTTGTATATTTTTCCCACTTTAATTTCAGTACTTTATTGCTGATCATTATCAGCAAAAGAGATCAGGTTATTAAAATAATACATGTGTAGTATAATATGCAACACAAGGCCTAGATAAGCTATTTTGAACATTTAGTTTCCGTCTTTACATTGTTGCGCTCCCGCAACATTAGCATCTCAGTTGAGGCATGACATGTTCATCTGTCACAAATTCAAGCCATAAAATGTACTTACATCATAAAATTAGCAATACTAAAAATAAAGCAAATAAATATTATATCTTCATGTGTGTCCCCGTGACCACGAATAAGGTAATAAGTTTTAGAAACGTTAGGCTAGAAATAGTACCTACAGTACACCGCAAGTGTTTGTATATCCGTCGGTATATTACGAGGGAGTAGAATAATAGAGTTAGAAGACAATAAACAAAAAAAAATTTGTTAAATATATTCACAAAAGTGTTGTCATATTGCATAATAAAAGTTTTATATAAGAAGTTTGATACGTATATTATCTGATTATCAGAAGAAGAAAGAATCGTGAATTTTCGTTGTATCAATGAGTACAAGACTAACAGACAGGCTTATAGACGACAATAAAATACAAATGTTTGCACCAGTATAGATGAAAACATTTTTCCCCTACCGCAATAAATTTCACAATATGTATACCGAGTATCATTCGCCATTGTAATATGAATGTGTCCGATATTTTTATAGCGGTCCGCGGCGCCTGTGTCCGAGTGACGTCAGATTTGGTGCCAATATCGAAATCCAATCAACGACCCGTGATTGACAGTGAAAGCCGTACGGACCGGCCTTGGGTATACACACGGCTGGTTGGGGTACAGATATGGCATATAAACTGAGCAGAGGCTATACCAATACGTCACTTGGACTGGGACTAACTCTCTTATTCTATCTTATTTGACGACCGATATGGCGTGGAGGTCAGTATAACTTCACTCCAGAGGTCGTGGGTTCGATTCCCACACAGTACAAATTTTTGTGTGAATGAATATGAATATTTGTTCTGGTCTGGGCGTTTCCTATGTATATTAAGTATATATTTACAAATAAAAAAGTATTTAAATATGCTTATCCGTTCTTTAGTATCCATAGCACAAGTTCTTCATGATACTTATCTTGGAACTAAATAATTTGTGTGATTGTAAGAGAATATTTATTATTTATTTATTTAAACTACTATTTTGAGTTCAAATTTGGCTTATTAAGTCATCGTAATCCTAGCATTATCCCTGTTGCTCTAGACTTAAGCTTAGGGCCCAGGGTCTGCTCACTGATGGTTTTATCAGATTTGTCTGGATTTCATTTAATACCCAGAGCCACTGCCGACTGACCTCCGGACCAGAGGAAAATATTTGACGAGCAAGACATTTAACCACCTGTCTGGATATTAGAAGGCACTTATTTCCCAATAACGACGGCTCAACTTTCTTTCACATATGTGTATGTTTGTTCCTCAATTCCGCTATTCTCTGAAATTTGACACATGTAATTTATCTCGTGACTATTCCCGAAAGATTAAATATCTAATTTCCAAGTAAAAACAAGATACAGCGCAAAACCGAATTCCACGCGGCCGGAGTCTACTTCCTTAACTAAAAATGTTAATGAGACGTCGCAAATGAACGAAACACCCATAAATCACATTTAATGAAAAGTCTATTGTTATTTGGAAGGCACCTACTGCTTCTGTAGACCCTTTCGTCTAGTTAACGCCCTCAGTGCATAAATATTTGCCTACAAACAAGCGGGAGCTATGAAAACTTGGAACTCATTCTCGTGGTCATTATTATTCTGGACATTTGTGCAGTCACAGAATGCGCCGCAATCTGTTTTGCTTAATCAACGCAAACCTTTGTATATTAGTTGCCCGGCCCGACTGACCCCTTGTCTAGCCAATGAACAGCCTTTTTGTGTACATATTAATATTGTACTGTGTTGCGTTAATAATATTGTGGTTTTAATTTAATTAATGTTTGAAATAAATATTAAAAATTTATAGAAATCTCACATAGCACCAAATTAAGCGGAGTTTGCACTATGTGTACTAGAAAACGAATAAACAAACTGACTTAGGTAAATTTTACATTAATTAATATTTTATATCGCATAAAAATATGTCTTGTGTGGGAATTGAACGTCGGAAGCGAAGTGCAATATCCTGACCTCCACGCCATAGTTTTGGAGAAAGGGCAGGTCAAAAGTACCCTAAACCGACAGGCGTGTATGAGGAGGTTAATGAGTGTGAATGAAGCTAAAAGTGTGCCAAGATCGTAGCAAGTGGAAGGATGTGCCTTCTCTGATGATCTCTGCCTTTCCCTACGGGAAAGAGGCGTCACATTATGTACGTATATTAAATTGTCATCTTATTAAATTTGATATTTGATTAACATCTAGGTTTGTGAGGAGACATGAGTCCAGGACGTTCATATAACTGATACCACTGCTCATACTGTGCGGATACGCACCTTTTATCCACAGAACTGCAAATCCTTGGGCTTTATTTATTTTAGCCATAATTATTTTCTAAAATAAAAATTTCCTCAATTGTTTCTTTTCACATCGGTCCCGATAAAATCAGTTGTAGCTTGCCTGGAATTGATTAAAACATCATTCAAAAAGTTTACCGTGTCTACATTTACATGCATTGAGTTTATATCTGGTCCATTGTCATTACAAATACTTCAAATTTATTTTACTATTGAAGTTATGCCAAACTTGACGGCATATCTTGTCTGTATGCGTATACCGAATGTTGTGTCTATATTTATGACCGTTAAGGAATTCTTTCGTCAAAAGCCAACGCCATGTAGCAGTCATGATAGCAACGAAGGAACACCAAGTAGGTACTACTACGACGATCACGAGAAGACACTCATGGGCAAAGAAAGCCACCTCATATAATTATGGGTTCGTCAAAGCTTGTACTTGTACGGACTAAGAGCGTCTGTGTTCGCGCACTTATATAAAAAATAATAATCTAAGAATAAAAATTAAAAGACTCATAACTCGTAGTTCGCATACTTAAGATCGCATTCAAATGTGTGTGCGCAGTTGACCAGATATCACAGTTGGTCAGCACAGAGGAAAATAAGCACTGCATACCTTGAGCCTTCGTAAATAAAATACCGATACTCACTTTAGCCATCACCTGGTGCCACGGAGCTAATATCGACACTAAATACCCTATCCGAAATCTCTGTACCCGCCCCCGCGGTTGACGTATCGAACAACTTGATGGTGTGTTTGTACACAATCTACAGCGGAACTAAAGGTCTAAAGTTCCCTGCTGAATTACCCGCAGCCAAATGACAAGACAAAGTATTGGTTAACTTTTAACTAACATACTTAAGTAGGTAAAGTTTCGGTTGGATACTGAGAAACTTACGTACATCGGTGTAATTAAAGATGTTGCTTTGTTTTTTTTAAAAAAAATCCTTACTCGAGACTTACTCTTAAGACTTACTCTTAAGACTTACTCTTCACGTTAATGAAGATACTGCCATAATAACATTCTGAATTAATTACTTTTTTAGTCATTATAAAGTAAAAATATAAAAATAATTTCTATATAATAGACTAAACCTTAATTGCCGTCGCTAGGACTGGCTTTACATGTTTATGGATGGAAAATCATGAATTGATAGCCTTCCGCTGTAGGTGGAGTGAAAGGGTTTGTCAGACTTTTACTGTCTATCCTTCTTGAGCCCTATATGTACTGGGCTGCAGTTGTATACAGTTGTAGGCTGATAATGAGAATAAAATACGCAAGAATTTACCACATACTTTTTACTGCGTTAAATTAATAAATACATCAGTGATATACAGTATTATTTCTGTAATATTTACTGGCCATGTGGAATGAGGGTATATCACCTTTTTTAATATTAAGACAAAATTAAAACCAAACAATAAGCTTAATAATCTTGATAGTCAGCTTAGACGCTACAGTCATGTGCTAAAACTCAACTTTATTTACAAGTTACAACGATGAACCTAAATTAATACTGTTAGAAATTTATCTATTCCGTGTCGCACCCCAATTCGCGACAACCCTATCATTGACGGATCTGAATAAAATTCACTGTGAAACGTGAGCTCGTATGCTGAGTCAGGTCAGCTTATAACTAAATAAACTCGCTGCAGAAGATAACGAACTATCAATTAAGCCCGAGTCTGTTTTGCATGAGAACAATGCTTTTTTTGTTTTAATTTACCCGCTGTGTTGAAGTGAAATCCCAGCTATTTTGGTTTCAATGCGCGCGTGACTATTGTATTTTATTGCAACAGAATATACTATTATATCTAAACTGAACGACAGTGGAATCTAGAAGAGAGTTAGTTTATAAACCGCTCCTCGCACCGAAATGAAATCGTAAGCTATTATTGAAATGAAGTAGCATACACTAAGGTCAGTCCTTGGATAGGTTACTGTTTCGTTTCTGTGGCATTTAATACAGCGCGATTCCGTGCTACTGCGATAAAATAAAATACATAAAAATCACTTATTTTCAGACCAAAGATCCATAGATTGTTAGTAACAATAAAACTTATAGACTATGTTAGTAGGTATAAAAACAATAACATTTATTTATTTATTTAATCAGAACGGAATACACCAATTACACTAATTATCAAAAACAGTAAAAGTTAAAATCTCACACATAAAAACTTCTTTTATCCCATTCTCTTACAATACCTTAGACACACTGACAAAATCTCAGGCCATCCATCCGCAAACAAATCACAGTCGGGTGCTGCATTCAGAAAATAAAGGAATAATTTTTTTGTTGCAATGCTCGTCACGAATTGAAAACCTGTCATAAGTGTATGCGGTAGTTTTTAAGTCAAGGTTATAATTGGGCTTTATGAACTGGGTAGCCATGGTGGAATAAGACATTATTGCTTAGATAAGCAGTAAAATTATGTTTTAGGAGAATTGGCCCGTAGTGATTTTGAATGAGAATGATGCATGTTTGTATAACATCTTCAAAGGCGTGTGCAAGATTTGAACTACGTTAAATAGTCCATGCCTTAAAATGAAATAACAAAATGTTAGTCTTTATAGTATACGAGTAAATTTTGAAGCAAGATATTAACACTTATTTAACAATAAGTATTTATAAACCGACCTTCAGATGTCTTTTTCTGATAATGTGATGTGCGAATGTGATGTGTATTACTAGTGACATTCATATTGTATGATATCTTAAACATAAATTGTAGAAATAAAATGAGATTTAAGTTCAAGACATGAATGTCTTTCAAACTCAGACAGCTTTACATATTATCTGACAAAAGAATAGGGTATTGGCTATGTCGAAGTAGCGGTCAAACCACTCAAATGTTGAAGCCACCTTATAAGATTGTAACACTCTGCGGGAACCGTTTTTCCAATAAGTATGATCGAACGACGGAGTTTGTCGTCGATCGGGAATTCCTGGGCAGTTGGGAACAACTTGGTGGGCAGTCGGGCACGGCAATATCGAAGACCACAGCTGTAGCGATGTCTCAATAATCTGTAGGTGCCCTCCTAATCGACTCCTCCTCTCTTCGACGCAAGTGTGACTAACTGATTAATTCCGTAGCGAGTGTACGTGCCGCCCGCCTCGGTATTATTGTTTGCCCCGCACTCCGGGCCGACTGTGTCCTATTATTGAACGATATTTAGACTATTATTGGGAAAGTCGTACGCCCCACGTACTTATACGACGAAGGCCGCTCGTTTAGTGCTATTGCTTATAGTTTGGGATTGTAATTGCAGCCATATAGGTTATTGCGAGCATTTCTTTTATCGATCAGCTTTTGTTCTTGTGTAATATTCGGTAAAGTGACCTTTCGAAGTTTAGATCTGTTGGATTTTATTTCAGTCATCCAATACGCAGTTATTTTAATAGCAGACGGTGTACAGACCAATAAAATTATCTCACATTAACTCTATTGTAATATTTTTATATGTTTTCAGAAACACAGTGAGTTTGCAAATAGTATAGCTAAATAATATAATTATATTTAGATAAAAAAAAGTTATATCTTTTCTATGTGCCAAATATGTTTGAGATTAAAAGGGCTCCTATTATATAAAGGGCGCTAAGAAGGGATTCTTGCAGAAGACAAAAGCATTCTGTTCTGGATCGCATCCTGAAAACGTATATAATTCTGCCAAGTTATCTGTATAATAAAATTACGCTTAATATTATTATAATCTTTCATTAAACTTTTGACCCCTTGTAATTTTTTTGCCAGGAATCGAATCGATGAGGACTTTTTAGATTTTATTACTGATGGTGTTTTGAACATTACTACCAATTTTGAGCTAGATGCGAATTGTTGTAACTTAGTAAATCTAAATTGACAAGTCTACTAATCTCTTTTGACATTATTAATAATTTTAGTAAGTACCTTGTAAACAAACAACTTTACGTGATTTGACAATATGTTTTGACTAATATATAAAACATTATTACAAAGTGGTTGAAGGAATTATGGTGGTGCATAGGGATCCTACCAAGATCTGAGGAGGCTATGGCTTGCCACCTATTACGTAGGACCAACTATATAATTGGCGAAATGTGGGCAGATAAGATGCCTCTGCCTAACCCTTCGGGGAAACAGGCGTAGGTAAAAAATGCAATTTGCTTACAATAAGTACATTAACGTAAGTGCAATTCATAATCACGTATACAAAACATTGCTCGTCAGAATTACCTACCAGAAGAAAGTGAATAAAAATTTTATAAAATTGTTATGTGGTTTTTCGGCTAATTGTCCTTATTATTATTATTATTGGGATACATACAATTGTGTTGTATGTATCCCTCTTAAATTGCCTTGTAATAGATAACCTGGATGTAAATAGGTAGTAATAAAAATAAATCATAATTTTTTACGTAAATAATAAAAGCAGAAATAGTCGTGAAGACGCGCACTGCTATCGACAAAATTAATGGCCGTGATATCTATGATAGGTTAAGTGCACAAACTAATTAATTTAAAAGATGCTTCTCGAATTTAGAGCAATTTATAATAACTTTTAGTTTACTTAATATTTCATGTGATCTATTTTACGAGATATGATATTATTACAATGTTGTGTCGGAATGTTGTAAAATTATTCGATAAAAGGAGAATTATTAAATTAAAAATTTAACTAAAAAAAGTTTAATGCGTCAAATTTATACACTATGGTTTGAGAAGGGCCGTAGCCCATAGCCGTAGGGCCGTAGCCTATTTTTGAGGAGGTAGTGAGTTTGTCTTTTCGTACCAAATTTTATATAAAATAGAGTAACAAACCACCGCACCAATTCATAATATTAGTATGGATGGTCTAGAGAAATCAAATCAATTAACCATCTTCCGTCAAAGTTATTAATACCTCGTTAAATTAGCACTAATGAGAACCAGCTCATTGGCAAGCTCCAGCCGACCACATATAGCTAATTGTGACCAAACGTGACATAAATTAAAACATCATTTCATTTTAACTGTCCAGGCGAATGAGCACTTTGTCTCAAATCATCAATGCATAATGATGCAACACAAAATGTCTGACAATTTTCAAGAGTGCTGTGATCAATTAAACTTGTTTTCAACGTATATGTTAATATATATTTTGCATAGTAATTACAGTTAATTTTACGGTATTAACAATAGTATATATAGAAGTCGCGTGAATAAAAAAAATAACATAATTTATTATTATTTTGTTAAAGCAGTCGATATAGTAAAAAAAAGGAGCGGTCTTCACCGTAGAATTATCACGGTAACAAACTCATGGCATAAAACCCATTCACGCCTTGCTTGAAATATCCGGGACTATAGGTGCTGGACAACACATGAGCCGGCAGAGAACTCCGAAGCCAGAATTACTGAGGAACGACTTACAATTTTTGTTTCGTGTGTCTGCGCAGTATTGAGAGTAGTTCCGAATATAAGCACGTTTTATTCAGGAGGAGAATCGTAGCGATTGTATTAGATCTTCAAAAAGACTAGTCGATAGAAAAGTTCTTCAAAAAGACTAGTCAAAAGCCCTTTAATCTTTTTAAAATTTCATTATTCTTACAGAGATTACGTAATATGTTAAAAATATCGGGTTAAAGCGGTACGGCGGCGGCGTTGTCGTGAGTTTGGAAGACAAATTTCGCCCGAGGCGGCTCCTCAAACGGTGATGTTCGAGGCCATTATACAAAACTGTTTACCCGTCGGTATCGCATTGTTGTTAACTCCTTGCCTGTGTTAATTGGTGTATTCTTGTTCCCTCCAAGCTTTTTCCGATAAAGTGAAGATTGCTCCACTTGTTGGGCTCGTTATAGGGTTGTCAAGCGCCGGGATATTTCCTTGCAAACAAAATCACTTTACGTTCAAACTACCTATACTTCTTATACGAATAGTCTTTTAATACTTTCATCAAAGAACCAAGTTCTTTACAAAAATATTAAAAACTATAATTATGTTATAAAACAACATTAAAATCTGATAATAGCAACGTCTATTGATGCCTAGGTAGATATATATAATAGAGTTATCGACACAAAAGCATGCGTTGTTTTGTATATGTGACAGCCCTGTGAAAGGTCGGGTGGTCGGGAGTGGGTGGGTCTAGATAAAAGAGGGGGTAGATCACCAATAACTCGCTCCATTGTTTGTTGGCGGCGGACTTAATAAGTTCTCCGAATTTATTATGATTTGTAGTCTCCCTTGTCGTCTTATTACGAGCCTTTTAGCTATAGTAGAGTCTACTATTCGAGTAGTATTGCGAATATGAGTTTGTGGGCCCGTTATGACCCTCCTAAAAAGGTCACTCCGCGTCTTGCCTTTGATTACGGACGGAAAAACAGATCCTATTATTTTGGTTTATATTGCCAATTACGCTATAATGTATCTGGATAAATCATATGGTCATATGTGACTTTGAAGGTGAGTACTATAACGTACTCTGATATTGAAGACGCGAAAGTTTGTGAGTGTGTACATTTGTGCACCATAAAATTGGTACAAATGATTTAAATAAAAAAAAACAAATTAAAAAAAAAGCTATTGCAAAAATTGCATTTATATACAAATGCCGGACAGTCCCTATTATTTTTTAAGCAAAGGGTGTATACGCCAAGATCTAAGGAGCCCAAGCCAACCTCATCTGCAAGTCGTGCGCCTGCCGACCAAGGGACGAGGCTCTGGCGAAAATAAAATTTCCTGGTAAGAGGCAATAGGCTCGCCACATATTACGTAGGACCGACAGTATAACTGGCGAAATGTGGGCATATAATATGCCTCTGCCTAACCCTTCGGGGAAACAGGCGTGATATTATACATGTTTCTTTGTATGTAAGTATTATCTCGCATTATAACTTTCATTTGAAGACCTTATATGTATGTCTTTGCATGAAAACATAAATTATTATTTACAAACTTGTTAATGAATGGAAGAAAACAAAATATCACTCAATGTCTTTCAACACAAATTAGAAAAACGTGACCGGAGTACATGTTTGATTGATTTACTAGACGCACACCCGCCACGCTTGACATCCATCAACAAAATTAATGAAAGCCGATGAGACGGAAATCCGGACATTTAAGATATTGATGTTATTAATAAATTACCTTGAAAAAACATTTCGTCTCCTCGATATCGTCGCCACCAAAGTCGTTTATCGTTCCCAATTATTTTCTTAACTTAACCTAGCTAACTAATTTCTTAAGCAATATTTAATTTATTTAAGAACCTCGACTTGCTTTGAATTCTAATTTACTGATCTATTTAAATAAAACTAACAATACTATAAAGGTACTCAACTGTAAAATAATGATTAATGACCTTTTGTGCTATAGCTTTTTGTGCGGTTTTGACCGTATTCTTCTTTACATGCAACATATGCCTTTGACGTTTCGCTCATTTGTCATCGGATGCATTGACGTTATGCTTCTTTAGTAATAAACTCCTTTAAAGCTTATACACTAGTAACATTTCAATGGACTAAATTTCATGTACGTGTCATTATTTCATCTCAGTATTAATAGTGTAGACGTTTATTGTTTCGACACCATTATTGCCACGATGTTCTGTTAGATGTACCTACAAAAGCATACTAAAGCATACATAAAACAAAATAACGCCTGTTTCCCCGAAGGGGTAGGCAGAGGCATAATTATATGTCCACACTTCGCCACTTATATTGTTGGTCCCACGTAATAGGTGGCGAGCTTATTGCCGCTTACCGGGAACTTTCATATTGCCAGAGCCTCGTCCGTTGATCGGCAGATGCACCACTTACAGGTGAGGTTGGATTGGGCTCCAAAGATGATGGTAGGATCCCTTTATCCAAAAATCAACACTGAAGTCACGAATTAAGGGCCAATGTGACAAAAATCAGACTTTTAGTGGGTAGTCCTCTATTTTAATTTTTAATTTTTTTCTTTTAATTTTCACTTTCTTTCCACCTTAACATTGTCTGTTGTTGTGACCGTTCATACTGTTGTCTCAGCGTGTTCTTTTTTTCGGCATCAAATTCGCAAATTTTACTAAATCACGATTCGTTAAAATGATACAAGTGCAGTTAATATATTTTGGAGCATTTTTTTTTTTAATTTTCAGTGTTCTCTTAATACCCAAAATACACTTTAAACTCTGACACAGTATTGATTTACGAGTACAGTAAGCTCCATCGACAGTACTATGCAACAGAATAATAAATCACTTACTATTCATTTTCCACACGAGAAATTATGCAAGTTGACACGTTATCACGACGTTTATAGGGCCTGACCTCGACCGCGCGATCACAGATTTTCAGTGACCCATTTATTATAATTACTCTCAGAAGTAAACAAAATATAGCGTCCATTTAACACTGTCAGTCTAAATTGCCGTCGCGAACGCCGCTAATATGCCCACTTACTATATATTCTTGTGAAATAGCAAGATTTATAAAACACCTGTTTTCTTATATCAACCAACGTAGACGCAACATCTTAGACATAAATTGTTAATTACGTCATAACAATTTAAATTTAAATGGGAAAGTCAATTCAATGTTTGTGGCATAGAAACATTTGTGTATTCGTTTGTGAAGCGGCTTATAAACGAATCTTTAACTCATGGTTTTCCCATGGTTCTTTGAAATGTCCATCAGCCTTCAAAAAGGAAGAAGGGTCTATGTTCGTCTGAATATTTTTTTTTCTTGTGTGTGCTTTCCGATATCTTCGTCAATTGTGAAACGATTTGGAAAATGATTTTTGTTCGAAATAACTTTAATCGAGTGTATAAAGATCGAAACTGCTATAGTAGTTTTGACGATCAGTGCCAAGTTACGATGAAACCCATTCTCCAAATTTTTATTAAAAAATGTATTCTTTTATTAAGGCAACTAAGTTGTAATTTTTGAATAAGTGGAATCAACAATATAGTTGGCGAAGAGTGGGCGTATAATATTCCTTTGCCAACCCCTTCGGGCAACAGGCGTTATATTGTATATTTTTCATCATCAATGAAACGGAACATCTATGTACCTTTCCATGGAATTTTTCAACCACAAACACCGTAACCACAATATAAAATTATGTAATAACCCTTCGAGAGTAACAGGAAATAAATGCTTTTGTGTCATAATCACTTTAAGATGTCGAATTTAATCATTCGCCGACCTATGAACTATTGCACAGCCTACAATTTAGCTAAAGGATAATCCTCCATAAGATACTGTGACTCAGCGGTGGTAGAGGTGTCGGAAATTAACTTACAGCCGATTATAAATTACACTTAAGTGCTTACTGCTAGCGGGACGGCGATGGCGGTGTGCTACCACGAAAACGCAATATCGTTGATTTACAAGCGCAGCTATGTGCTACTGATAAAGCAACAGTACCATTAAATTAACTAATTGTATTATAAAAACTATTAAGGTTAAATTATTGATCATAATTTTTGTCAATATATATTGACAATATAGGCATGGTTGTTAAAAACGTGATTTTTGGATAATAACTATAAAACTGTTTAATAAAAGACAAGCTTAATTTTTTTAAATAATTAATGAGTATAGTGTTGTATGAAAGGTTTAAGCGTGCGTGCGTTCATGCGTGAGTGTGTGAGTGCTTGCGTGGCTGTGTGTAAAAAATAAAACAAAAACAAGCGTTATTTTAAGCAATCTGCAAAATGAATTTCTTTTTTGCTCAATACGAATGTAATGACAAACAAAATACGCTCCGTTATGTCACTGATCTCTTTCGACGTCATTGCTCCCTAAACAAATACCGATGTTTGCTTTGGATGTGACGACGTGTTTTATTTTTCAATGTTCACAGAGGAACAAAGTCTTGATCAGCATCTGACAGTAGGTATTGTTATCCGACGTATTTTCAATAACAATTTTGTTTACTTAAATCTGAGTTGTGGAATTGTTCAAATCTGAGGGTTTCAGAATTGAGCAATTCCAATTCCTTTCTGAAATCAGTACATTAAATGACTGAGTCTACTAATGTCTCATTACTGGGCTCAGATCTCCTTTTACAAACCAAGGGATCATATCAGGGGCCTAACCATGAGCTCTTATAGCAGTATTATTGCAGTTGAGAAAGCGAGACGCGTGTAGTGGCGTATCTACACGCGTCTCTTTTCCACAACTGCAATAATACTGCTATAAGAGCTCATGGTAAGGCCCCAGGGGGTATCAAGTCATACTTCACTTTAAAATTCTTTAGCCTCTAACTTGACTTTAAGACGTTCGTACTATCTTAAATCGGTCTTGAATAACATCGCTTCCAAATCACGAAAGCGCTTCTAATGGAATGTCGCATAGACAGTCAACCATCAAGTAACTACCTCTGTAAACTGCTTATTTTCCGTGATAGCTTTCGACCACTTAGGTTTTGCAGAGTAGTTTCTTTAACTATCATAAAAAAGAAGAATATAAATACTCCAGGCATTAAGGATGAAACCTACCCATATTATTATGACCTTCCTACACGTGTTCAGATATGTAATATTTTGTCGACGTACCTGCTAATATATTGAAAATTCCCTGACCACAGAGGATTAAACGGCACCAACGACTCTATTACACGTGTCAGATACTCAAACGTCCAGAAGAACAGGCAATAAAGGCAGGCGGAGCAATCGAGCCGGCCAGCCAACCCGCACAATGCGCCGCCACTTCGCTCGTCGCCGCGTTACATCGACTGCAATTTCCCGCGCATCGCGCGCGACGTACAAAAATTGCTTTTGCTGAATATAGACGGAAAAAAAGAAAGCGCGATGCAAATTTTTGTAAAGTCATTCGGAGGCGTGCGTTTGTATTTCTCGGGTGAGGGTAAGGAACGATTGTCGTCGGGAATTCCTTTATTTTGCCGGGGATATTGCGCGTCGGGAGCAGCTGCCGCCGCTTCGGCCCGCCTGTTTACCGGTCGGCTATGCCCGCATTGAACTCCAATGCACCGCTCTTATTAAACATAGCCCCAGGGATAGTGTGCTATTTCGCGTGCGACGCGACGTAATGCGTTTTCAGTTTGAGCAAGCCCTTTTTGTGCATTTCGCTTGCAATCGAAGACAATCACTCTTTAAAATTTTCAACGATTATGTGTTACACATGAAATGATACGTAGAAAATATTGTATTAGTATAAAATACACAAACGTAGTTCACGGGGAACATATAAAATTTATTGTGTGCTGATCCCTCGAATTAATAATTTCATAAAATTTAAAACAATATTTTCTACGACGTTAGCAAAGGTATTAAACCCCATTTAGATAGGAAGCTGCCATAACGAATAGACGATCGTTCAATATAATTCTTACTGGAATCTAAAACAAATTAAAACAAAAAAGTCCTATCATGATGTAACCGTATTTTCCAAAAAAAAACACGGCACATAGTTCCAACACTTTGTTTGTCATTAAGGGAAAAAATACATTCACATTCATTACTTAGTTACTTATTACAGCGACGTGTGTCCCCTGTTCTAGTGGCAAGTAAATTGGTATCTGATGAATAAAGTATTCGCCCAATCTATGTTACCACACACATTGCAGTATTTGGTATTGAAACGACCACGAAATGAACTTACAGTTTACCTGTTTAGTGTGCTTAAAAAAACCGCTTGTATTTATAATTATAATAATTCATAATGTTATTAACAACTCAGACATTCTGTCTACGAAATGATTATTTATATATATACCCTGCTCACAAAAGTTCCTGCTACGTCAACATTCATTACATGACCACATACATTGTAACCAAGGTATCGCAAAACATAGCTGTCCTTATAAATTATTGTCAGTGAGTCCTTTTTCTCGTAGTCTGTAAATAATTTAGCTTTAGGGCCACGGACTGTGGGTCAAGGTTTAATTTGGTCGTAAACACAAATGAAGAAGACTCCGGAGGTCCCTCGGACTAAAACTTGTTTTATTTTCTCATCTAATATATACGAGATATTTTCTTTTGTTCCTAAGAAAACCATTGTTAATAAAGTCCCGGTAAACTTTCATGATAATGCAACGGAGATGAGAATGTTAACATGGATGTGTAAAGTGACTAAAAGGGGATAAGATAAGAAATTATTATGTTAGAGTTAGTACCATCATCTCAGCGTTATAACGCCCACTGCTGAGCGTAGGCCGCATAAATTTCCACATCGAGCGATCCTGATGCTCCTGCATCCATCGGCTTCCCACCGCATTGACCAGATCATCGGCCCGTCGCGTCCGTCCTTTATTACGATTGCCGGTTAGCGATCGCAATTGAAGAACCTTAATGCTCCAGCGGTCGTCGGTTCTTCGAGCTATGTGCCCCGCCCACTGCCACTTCAGCTTGCAAACTCGACTCTCTATGTCGGTCACTCCAGTCCTCTTATGGATTTCCTCATTCCTGATTCGATCACGTAGGGACACTCCGAGCATAGCTCTCTCCAGTTACTCTCTCCGCTTAGCGTGCGACTTTGAGCTTTCTTATGAAACCCATTGTCATTATGAAAGAGAGTTAGAGAAATGACAAAGATATGAGAGTTAGTATGAAAGTGAAAAAATAAATGGAATTGGTTTGCCATGGACATGTATTGTCAAGAGACGAAGAGCAGGTGGAGAGATGATATATGAATATATGAGTGAGAGTAACGATTTTATGAATGTTACCGGGGGAAGGTAAGAGGAAGACCGAAAAAGAGATTGATGTGGCGACACAGTACAAGAAATGAATGAAACGTACAGTTGAATAAAATCCTGAATCGCGCAATCGAAATTCCTTAACCTCGTCGCTCTCTCGTCCTCTCGTCCAGTGGAAGAACTTGCCTGTGGTAGAAAGCACGCTCCGCGCCCTACAGATTCAATGTGTGAAGAATGCTGAACCTGCATAAATAGTTTTTGGTTGGAATGCATAAGCAAAAACAATAAACTAAATTCGTATAAAATGTCACAGGTTACAAATGATGCAACATAAGGCTAGAAATATTGACTGTTTTGCTACGAACAATAAAATGTTTTATTAATTCGGAGCTGGTTTCTCTGCTTGTTTGGACTAATCTCAGAAACGGGTAGACCGATTTTGACGAAACAGCCACCGGCTGGTATCTGATTTTATACGCAGTAATTTCGGTTCTAATATACTAAAAGTAACAAAATACACAAATTCTGCGTTGCAGTCTGTTGGTCTCGCCTCTGGGCTATCACTGCCACAAAACAAATACAACCCTGAATAATAATTAGGTCTGGGGATATTTAAGCATACCGCATATTTGGAGTAATGAAGGAAAGCAATATATAAGTGTAATTATTTATTTAAAAATGTAGGTTGCAACGCTTGACCTAATTAAAGCAACGTTAACAGGGGTGATTCCTTGAATTGTTGAAGGTTTGTATGAACTATGATATCGATAGCCCCTTTGTCATACAATACACCCAGACCAACACAACTATTCATATTTACGGACACAAATATTTGTCATGATTCGGAATTCAGCCTAATACAAATAAATCGAAAAGCGTTATACCGGCCAATACAGTTTGTCATAATATTACTTATTCTAGAATACTGATAATATTAATGCAAGAGTTTGCAAGCAAAGGCTAATTGTTACAGCAGCGTTCATCATTAGTTCGTGTTCACTAACTTCATATAGGACTTGAGACGTCTTTCACAAACCATGAAGAGTAAGATTAAAGTCATACTTCACCACGCAGTCTCAATACCTACTGAATGGCGGAAGCAAATACATGTCCAGTTATTAGACTTCTTCCAGCCTACTAGCCATCCCATAAAGCTTTTTACTTGATATAAAGACTTTCACATGTGATAAGAAGGACGAGTTAACGTGCGTTCCGAATTACGGAAGCACGCTATATCAAATCTATAAACTCTGCTTAACTTTTACAATATTTTTCGACCGTCTAGTATCGCAGAGTTACGAGCGCATTCAACCATAACAATAGCCTTACACAACCATAACATAATAATATGAAAACAAATCACTTTTGTGGAACATATCAAGCCCCAAAGCATTTTACCAAATGCCCGTACGTGACAACTGTTATTGGGCTCAATATATTTTTTACACCTTATCCTTTCCTATAATAGATGCCATCATATTCAACGACGCACTTTAAGAGAACACATTTACAAGGACAATAATGCCTAATGATCTATATCTTTATAACGTGGAGCTGCTGCTGCCAGCTATCACCATATGTTATATAATTTCACTATACATTTCTGCAGCTAAGTTTGAGGAATTATTATGCGGCAAAAGATAATGTCTAACAGCAGAATTTCAAAGTACAGCTAATCCAAAGCGAAGTTCAGCGTGGTGGAATAACGTAGAATTAATTCTTCCAAATTCAATAACTTTAAAGCAAACACAAATCCTGTTTTTTTTTTTATCATTTACTCTATTTGTTATAACGAATTAAGAATGATTTAGTACCTGCAAGTTATTGTACGTGCCGTATAGCGCCGGCTTCGATTAGCGTCAATCCCTCAAATCTCATGAAAGTCATAAAAGTCGACGAAGAGAAACCCTGTCGGATGTTCGCCAGCAGCGTCGTCCTGCGTACTGACTGGAAGTGCGACCCGCCTGCCCAGTGTGGTGATTATGGGCAAATACCCCCGGTAATGTAAAATAATGGATATGACCATGTTCAGCAGTGGACTCAATATGTCTAAAATTATGAATTTATTGTTAATAACTTCGTTTATTTGTTACTGTACTCAACTGCCACGACGACATTACCATTGCTGAATTTGTAAAACTAGGATATTTGATCTCTTTCATCTTGCCGTATGAATTGAAAACCGTGTCCAGTACATTATAGATTACTTGTTTTGTTTCTTTGTAATGTCGTAAATATCTGCAAAAATGCTTAAGACTATTTTATCTATGGAAAGCTGCACTATCCATGATTGGTACAAGCTACATTTTACTATTATATCTGATAAATTACTTCGCTTACAATAGCATGAAACAATAATTCATATAACGGTTTTTTGTTTCAGGTGAACTGCTAGCTTGATTGCGCAGATATTTGCTACAAGGTAAGTTTAATATTTAAGTATATGCTCAAAAACCCATTTATAAAAACACACATACATTCACACCTGTTTCCCCGAAGAAGGCATATTATACGCTTACACTTCGCCAATTACATTGTCGGTCGTATTAGGTGGCGAGCCTATTGCCGCTTGCCGGGATCTATTAAGTTCACCTCACCTAAGCCAACTTCACCAGCAAGTGCACCACTTGCAGGTGAGATTGGTTTGGGCTTCTTAAATGTTGGTAGGATTCCCATACACCAAAATAATATCATTTAAAATTATAAATTTTATCAGAAAATTGTAACATATCGTAGAATTTCATTTAACTCTACACAATATGATTAGTTTTAAATAAAAATAAAGAAAGATTTAACGTGATATATAAATGTATGACAAATTTGTGTACCTAATGTTTGTGGATAATATGAGCAAGTGGAATCCAATACCACTACTCTTTCAATAATATTAAAGTGCGTTTTGCAGTCTCTGCCCCTAACGCGATCGAAATCAAATGAATCGTTTTAGAATAAGAAAATTTCTCGATTTCTTTGTCGTGACCGGGTTTAGTTACGTCAAAGGATTGAAGGAGTCTTTAGCATCAGTATTTTTAGGTAAGAAATTTTTTGTTTTAATTAGTGAAGACTGTGTACTGTAGATAGTAATCTAGAGATATTGTTTTTAGGGAATTTATTTGTATACAGAATATTGTAAGCCTGTTTACCTCTCATAGCTTCATATACCTGTAAATATAACAACATTAGATAAAATTGATTCATCGATTTATGTATAAAAACAAAAGATACATAAAAAATTACAAATTTTCGTGTGTAAATAAATAAATAATAATAAATATTTTTTGACAATTACACCAATTGTTTAGTTCCAAGATAAGTATCATTAAGAAGTTGTGTTATAGTTACTAAATAACGGATAAATACACATAAATACTGTTTTTTAGTAAATACATGCTTAATATACATAGGATAACACACAGACCAGAAAAAATATTCATGTTCATGGACACAAAGATTTGTCCTGCGTGGGAATCGAACCCACGACCCTCGGAGCGGGAGCGGGTATTCTCGCCACCACGCTATAACGGTCGTCAAAAGCATCAGGTAGATTTTTAGTACTGAAATTGGCTTAAACTGTGAGGTGGTGGACGTCTGCCAGGAGACAGGACACAATACTTGAACCACAAAATACTATGTTTTTGTTTTCTTATATATATATATATACTTATATATATAGCACATTTCGCCAGTGTCAAGTAAGAGATATAATAATACATACTTAAATTATGTTAAATGAGAATGAGTGGTACATGAGATGTCCTCCCCTAAACTCCTTGAGTCCTCAGTAAAGATGTGGGACTATACTGAGATCTCACATGGACTTCTTGAGAGAATTTGAAAAGTTATGTTGCACTATTTTGTATCATTAACCAACACTCATGTATGTTCACCAACACTTAACGGTTAATAATCCACCGTTATTACACATTAATGTTCAAAATATCACAAATTTTTGAATATAAAACAAAACTGCATTCATGGCTCTTCACTTTCCCGCCAAGAAATCTGTTTTCTTATTAGTTTAGTGACAAGCTCTAAGGTTAACACGTCGAACGTCATCGATCACAGATACATAGAAACTGGAACTATAGGTCAGCGTGCCTACCAAAGCACGGGAATGATCTAGATCAAATGCCATAAGAACGGTCACCCATCCAAAAACTGACCTATGTAAACTCTACTGAACAACAACACCCAACTGTATTGAGAGAAAATAAAAATTTGCCTATTTTGGCACAGTGCAAACTCCTATCGGGAGATTCGCCTTCCCATTTCTTGTGGAATGGCCCTAATAATATGCCACAACTCATTCTGATTTATTCGGTCTCGTTATAATTGTGCGCTCGGCTGCCGGCGCTGCCCGCTGTTGCAATTTTCATGCAACCAATCCACGGGAATGGATTTATTCTTTCAGGCAATTTGCCCTCCCTCTGTTATTGTCGAGATAATTTAATTTTGAGACGCCGCAAACGCCGTTTCCAGCCTAATTTCCTTTTGGGTATTGAGTCTTTTGTCTTTTTTTGCCACTTATCAAGGGCGGCAAGATGTAGCTCACTTAATGTAGGAGTCAGTGGCGAAGGGCGTCAGTAACGCGATTACTATAGACTTGCCTTTTAAAATATGGTAACTAGCGGCTGTCCGTTATTTTGTCTTCGTGTCAAAAAAGGAAGATAAATATTTACCTAAAAGGTTTTTTTTAATGTGCCACGCCATAATGACTGCATCCTGCCTGATGGTAAGCAGTCGATGCTTCATATCGTATAATAAGCACGGTACAAAGCGCGCCCACTCATGACGGCCTGCTAAACTGCCGTTTCACGCCCCGCAGATAAAAGACTTGTGATTATAGAAACTAGGAAACACATGAGCCGGCAGCGAGTTCCAGTCCAGGTTCCGGTGCTGATAGTCTGCACAGTATGTGGGTGGTTCTTAAGACCAGCACGTGTTGTTCGGGAGAGGAAAAGAGAGTGCAGGGTGAGATTGAAAAGCTCCTCAGATCATCCACCATAGTAGTTTCAAAAAGCTTCTCTAGGTTCCCAACTGTCACTATACTAAAATTGATAAAGCTCTTTAGGCGTTATTCACGGATGTCTAGAATAATAGCTTCATTCATAAATGTTGTTTAGTTACGGCAGCGTTCAATATTAAATTCCACAAAAACCGTCACCCATCCAACAGCGGGATTGTTAGAAAGGGTTACCGCGGCACCGGGACATAGCAAGCTCAAGAAGAAACGTGGATGGATTTTAGTCAATAAAAGTCTAACACTCTTCTGCTCCACTTACAGCGGGAGACGATCATTTGTTGATTTTATATCCAAAAATAAATCCTATGGCCAACCTCTGTGAACTCTTTTTAACTTCGGAGCGGAGCTACGATCGCTTTTAGCGAATAGAAAAATAACAAAATGCAATAAGTAACAAAAGAGATACAACATGCAATATGAATGCACACTGGGAGCCGTAACCGGCCATCGTTAATTCTATTTATGATATCTGGCTTTCCCAGATGAAAAATACTGACTTTCATATTATTTATTACTAAACAACAACTTGTTATGATACCATGAGTTGTCTATGTCAAATTAATGAAATTACGAAAAAGAAAAAGTAGCAAATATAGATAAAAATTTTATTTTATTCAGTCTAGGCTATGTCAAGAACCACTTGTAATGGTTCCTTTCTTATAAATATAATAGAGGCTTATCTTTTATTATCAAAAGACTCGCCAAGACCTTCTACATCAAATTAATAGAATCCGAAAAAAGAAATATAGCTTTCCTCTTCATTCTCAATGCGAGACAGCTTTAAAATACAATACCTCATATATTTCTCCGTGGTTACCGGGTCGTGCTGGCCTAAAATAGTGCCACCCCCTCTCATCTCACTGGGAGTCGTAAGAGTCGACGAAGATAAATCCTACTGGATGATAGGCAGCAGCGTTATTCTGCGTACTGGCTTGAACTGCAAACACCAATCCGCCTGCACATCGTGGTGATTATGTGCAAATATCCCCAATATAATGTAATCTATTGGGAAGGCCAATGTTCAGCAGTGGACTGAAAGCTGACATGATCACATATTTATTGTAATGTCTTATATTGGAGGGTTCAACCAAGGAACGATGTCTTTGGCATCGACAATGACAAAAGATATAATTTCACAGAATAATTTCGACAGGTGTAGTTATTCCAGTTTCATTTTAATTAAATAATTTGATGTTAAAATAGCGTGACATTATCTTAAACTAAATCAACAAAGATGATGGCCTTAGAAACGTAATCAAAACAGAAATCTTTGAAGAATGTAAGTCTTGTGCAAACAGTATGGTTTTTAGGTTACTAACACAGCAATCCGCAGTCGGTTAACGGTCTCTCCCGGCTGGAATCATGCGAAGGACGTTTTAATATAGTGGGTTTATTTCTCGACGCGTGATTCAGCGGGTTTTACAAGAAATCGTACCGGAGTCGCGACCTGAAAATCTGCAGCTTTTTCATAGCAAACTGATTTCAATTCCATACCATTGCCGTTTATGTGGTAAATAGAATCTGGTTTAATACTTTTTATTGCTGATGCGGTACTCCGGGACGTAAATAACAGATCTGGACTTTGCGAAACATACCTACTGATTACAAATTTGAAATAAACATAAAAACTAAATAAGACTTCGATATGGCACGGGTACAATTTACACGCCCTTCTTACAAACATTAACATGCAAGGCATTGTCACATAGTCTATTTTGTCACCAAAAACTTGAATTATTATTATTTATTTTTTTATTAATTATTTACCGGGATAGTAAGATATACCTTATAGATAGAGGGTTACCTCAATATTATGACTCATGATAAGGTCTATAAGTGACAATAATAATATCTACATTATAGACTATCAGCAGTTCTAAGATTTGATCCCAATTTCATGCTAAATGTTCATATCTCTTTCTATAATCTCATAAAACTGTGAGTCAGAGGCTGAAATAGAGATCGTAGACGCAGAACTAATTTAAACTTTTAATTTTGACTTTGACTAAAACTAGTTGAAACCGTTAGCAATCGGAAGACTAATGGAATGTAAGCTAACATTCACTAAATAAAGTAATTTGTAACTGAAATAAACTTTTTACTACACGCAGAAAAGTTATTGTATACTATAAATAAAACTATACTTACAGACATTCCCATTACGTTGCAAATGTTTATGTGAGAGTCACAATTTTATTGCAAAGAAATAAAATTATGAGACATGAATAGCGGAGCAATATAAGTTCAGCGGAACATAAATTAATAGCCGCCTCTATTTACAATGGGACCGGTAACGACCAATAAAAGTCTAGTTCACGGTACTGCTTTGTCAAAGTTCGACAGTCGGGATCCGGACCAAGAATCGTGATCACGCGCCATCCACTCGGTACCTACGTACAATCAATCGTCAACTTTTATTTGACTTGTCAACAAAATAAAAAACAAGTAGATAAACGAGAGCTCGGATTCCGGGAAAGTTTGAAGGTGAGTCGAGACTCCCTAATAGAGAAGAAAAATACGTTAATGTACCCTCAGATCCCTAAGACAAATAAACCGGTGCGGACAAGGACGAAATAAAAGCGGCAGGCACCGGGATAAATAACAATGATCCGACCGCGGCGCCCTCTGCCAGCCACGAGCACTACTCTGGTTCCGAGACTACATTTAAATTAAGGAGACGAATGCCTCTTGCTCAACATTCAAGTTGTGTAAAAGAGACAAGTCTTAAGATAAACAAACTGCACCAGACTCTGATGTAAATAATTTAGGCAATTAGCTAAATCCTTGCTTTTAGACAACGTTTATTTTTACATTTATGACGGTTAAGATAGTTTGGAGTATAGTTAAGAAAAATAATGATGACGATGAAAGTTTGAACCTAATCTTTGGTCATATGATGGTCCTCGGTTCTTTTTCGATTCAGGACAGGACAAGAATTATTTTTTGTTTATTGATATTTTTTTCTATTGTAATAATATTTCATTCAGGAATTACAAATTATAAAACTCAACAAAAAAGTACTTCAAAGCAGCACCTTGACGGTTGATCTATGCAAGTACCACGTGGCGGTCATATTAAATGCACTCGCTCTGAAAATTACTATATTTTATAACTATAACCATTGACCCTCTCATTTGTCGTTTTATACTACTGCAACGTTTTTTGTTGCTTGGTTTGGTTTAAAAAGTTTATACTGTATTTTATACAAATTTATTAGTTTTATCAATTTCTTATTTGAAATAAAAAAGGAAAGGTTTTAACCTTTCTATTTTAATTAATAGCTATTGGATTAATAATTGTGATAGAATAAGATAATAAGGTAAACTCGTTATTGAGCGAATACGCAAAAAAAACTTGCGTTAAAAATATAAAACAGAACGTGGGGTAACAACTCCAGTGCACTCAAAGTGACTGATCTATATTTACATTACACTATATTACTTAGTTATATCAATAAATCGCTCTTTGAGAGTGCGCTAGACTGGACTAAGAAATCTTAGTCCTAAAGTCCCGCTACGTTCAGGCTTACTCTTACAAACAATGAGAGGGTATTAGGCAATATTCTACCATGCGGTTCTAGTGCGTATTGGCGGCAGGTGTGTGGCGTCCTTCTGTTAGAAATATTCAAGCCCAATAGGGCATCTATCTCGACCTAACTACTATCATATTAGTATGTAGTGATAATCGGGACCACCGGTTTGACGTGCTTTTTAAATTAAGAAAACAAAGATGTCAAATGGCACACAAAAAGGTCAACATTTTGTGTGATTTGACTTATGTGATAGTACAAGTACCTCCTCGGTACCTCCTGCGAGCACCTAATTGATTACATATAACTTTTTCAAGAGCTGGTAGTACTTGATATCGGTGTATAGTTAGTAGAATCTGATTTCTTACCAGATTTAAAAATAGGCATTACTTTACTGTATTTCATTCAGCTTGGAAATAAACCATCATCAATATATTAATTAAAATAGAGGCCAACTGATGAGCAATAATATTAATGGTAGATTTGATAAATCCTCAGTTGATTTTACATTTATTGTATTAAAAATTGAAATAACGAGATTGAAACAGAAAAACTTAATACCATAACAAAAGGATTGTAAGACAATTGTGCTTGCGTCTTATTGTTATTACGATTTTCTTCTTCATAACAATAATTTTAATTAAAGTACCTATTTGAAAATATAATTAGTTGATACAGAAGTGAGCGGATTTCGAACAATTCTGAGTCGTGTCTGTCATTAAAACAGCCATTTAAATTTCCACAAAGTTCGTTTTGTAAATCCGACGTTTTTGTCTTCATTGTAGGACTCAAAAGTTTAATATTCAAATTGTAAATGATCATATTCATAATTAAGCGATTTATGTTTAAATGCTTCCAAAAAACACAAAGACATGTAAAGATTCGAAAACCTACATAAATACCACAGTGTAAATGACATTATATCATAAACCGGTAAATAATCGGATTTCTTTTACCGTTTTTAAATTAGAATGAGGTTCTTAATTTAGACTAAGGGTAACTTAATTGTATATTTTCACCTTAAAACTTATTTATGTAATTTATATTGTAAACATACTTATCCTCAATTAAACTTAATTTACTTGCATCGGCTCTGTAAGAAGAGTTGAAAAGAAACTCTCAGGCTGTACCTTTTTTAAATTATCAATTGATTAGGTACGTAAATTATATACAGCGATTTCGATATTAAGAACAAACCAAGCATTTGAAAAAGCAATCAATTGAATAAAAGTAATATGAACTAAAGAAAAAGATTATTAATAGCAACTGGAACTCTGCAATAATGACTATTCCACAGCCGCCATAAAGGTATTTCAATTGAGATACTTAAGCGACTCTGACAAAGCAAATTAATGTAAATAATTCTGATGATAATGGTGCCTGCCTGATGATGAAGCCGAAGGTGGCTCCGGAACTTCGTAATGTATCCTACTCATGTTTGGATTCATTGGAATTGCCATGAGAATTACTCTGGAAATAGATGACTTTTAAGGAAAAAATTAATAAATGGTTTTTTATTTATAATACTTAAAAGATAAAAATCAATTAGATTAGACACTTTAGTGTCTTTTGGTTTGAGTGTAATTAGAATTGAAACCAAAATAATAATTATTCTGTTTTTTTAAATTAATATGATAAGCATATAAGTTAGGTATCTAAATAATTTTAAGCTTCTTAGTGCAAGTTAGTACGTGATCGAATCAGATATGAAGAAAACTGTAGGAGGACTGGAGTAACCGACATAGCGAGGCGAGTTTGCAGGCTGAAGTGGCAATGGGCGGGGCACATAGCTCGAAGAACCGACGACCGATGGGGCAGTAAGGTTCTTCAATGGCAAACCACGAACCGGCAAACGTAGTAGAGGACGGCCTCCCACGCGATGGACCGATGATTTGGTCAAACCGATGGATGCAGGCGACTCAGGATCTCTGATGTAGAAATCTATTGGGGAGTCCAGAGATGATTAGTGCAAGTTTATTTTTGATGTAGGTTTTTTCCTTGTCACTATTTGATGGAAATGAATTATCCATAGGTGCTGAAGTCATCCATTGAATTGAAGTATATTAGGAATATTTTTTTATCTTACCAGTTAGCACTCAACATGCGGGCCACCTCTTTGAAAGTGGTCACCGCATCCAAAGAAGGTTTGTAATACCAGGGACACCACTAGCGCGTCACCGTTTCACGCCTATTTTAAATAGCCCTACGCTGTAATCCCTTCGAAAATCCTAAATTAACTAGCTACACACTGTTTTTAGTCGACGAGAGCGCTTGCAATTTTACAAATATCAATAGCAATAAAACTAATGAATTAAATTAATTAGTCAATAGTGTTTAGGGATCCTACCAAGACCTGAGGACCCCACTCCTCACTTGCAAGTGGTGCACCTTTTTTTTTTTTGTTTTACGTCGGTAACAAAATGCATTTACGCACTGCCTTCCGGCCAAAGGGGGACCGAAAGGGGGTGTGGGACTCACCACCGGCAGACACGACCGCCAGCAGCAATACCCACTAAAAATCTTCCGACGACGCCCGCCGCTTGTTGAGAAAGAGGCGGGGGCCAGTACCTGGGTTGCAGCTTCTGACACCCCGCCTGCGGCCAACGTCCCCCGGACCAAAACCGTGAGGACCTCCTCAGAGAGGCGCAGTGGACGCGCCCCTCCTACCTCCCCCTGCGACTATAGCGTGTGTGGCCGACTTCCCGGAGGGTCCATGGTTAGACAGCAGGGGCCCCCTGCCCCCGCTGCCTAGACCCTCCTGGCGCTGCTGAGCGGGCCCTCCTGGCCTACCCGCTGCGCCCTCCATAGGTCCCTCTTAGTTTCCCCCCTGGTAGTCAGTACTAAGGGCACCCAGAGTCGTCGGTCTCTGGGTGTTACCTTTTTCCTAGAGCCTCCTGCGCCCTACCGAGAGGTACTCAGCCCCCCCACCACGACAAGGTGGAGACCAGTCGGGGGGGTGCAAGTGGTGCACCTGCCGATCAACGGACGAGGCTTTGGCGAACATAACAGTGCCCGGTAATTACGTGGGGACAACTATATAATTGGCGAAGTGTGGGCGTGCAATATGCCTCTGTCTACCCCTTCGGGGAAACAGGCGCGAATGTATGTATGTATGTGTATGTTAAATCCATTAAAAAGGTCGCAAAATCTTCTAAATCGGGTAAATATCTCCCTTACACAAAAGCCTGCACAGAAAACCGTCACAGGCGATCACCGTAAAGGCACTATAACGTACAAATTAACGGTTGTTCTGTGGGCGTAACTTAATATTTCAGTTTTAAAACAAGTGGGCAGCGCGGTACGAAATCGGATCAGACCTAACGAGCTGCTCGCAATTAGTCGGGCACATCCCTTCTTGTTTTTGCTACAAGCCTCTAACCGTTATTGCCTTTTCGAGTTTATTTACTGGAATGCACTTTGTGCACTGTGGCTCAAGAATTGCCAGTGATTAAAACAATTACTGTAAATTGTTTTAATCACTGGCACTGATCTTTAAGACAGTACAAAATTAAAGTAGGTTTGTAGGTTATTGTTATTGGAAAACAATAAGGAAGTCAATATGGCACTTAGTCTTAGTGTAAGTGTTTCGTAATAAATTTTAATGTATGTATACTTTTAAAAGGTATTTAATCTATTAAGTTACATTTAAAAATAAAAAGCTCTTTACTCACCTTTTTCATTCTTGTGCTATATCTTGATAGATTTATTATTTTATTTGTCAGTGTTGACGATATTGAGAGATGAAATTAAATTATTTATTTTAAGTAGGAATAAAAAGCTTTGATTGTTGTTTTTTATGTCTTTACAGAAAATGGCAACATCGTTTTTTATTTTCAATCTGAACGGAGTGAATCTCTCTTTATACTTATATCCAAAAAGAAACAATTGAAACTCTCTCATAAATACGCATAATGTTCGGGTAGACCTTTTTTTTGGTAGACCTTTTTTTTGGTAGACCTATAATAACGCTACATGTGGCATATATGTACAAGTCAACATTCACAACAAATTGAAAATGTCGAACCATAACACTAATTACTGTTTAGAGATAATGAAATAACTTTTGAATATTTACAGTACCTATCACCTCTTTGTTTTGGTTGCCTATTTATAACTTGGAAATATTCATATTTAATTTTAAGCTCTTTGTTTTGTGTTAATAAAAACAAATAATCAGCTATTATTTCTAACAAGACACAGATGATGACGTGTATTAGAAACCACAATACCAGTACTTCACTGTTATTACATTCCCGCCCCGACGCCACACAGTCCCGTACTAAATAAACTCACACAGAAGGTTATCTTCGGCTAAATAAGTTTATATGAAGTGGGCGTTATTTAGTTAGTCAACCTCTGGAAATTTACTTTAATATCTTTCTCCGAAGTTAGAGATACTAGATTGGCTGACTATCACAAACAATATCTATTTATAATTCGTCATTGACCAGTGGTAGTTGTGTTTTAACAGTGTTTTTATTTAATATCATTTACAATACTTTTTTTTTTTTTACTTTACTTTACTTTACTTTAATATTGTATTGGTTCCGGCTTGTGCTACGAATGGGTTTCCGACCGTAGTATATATTTTGATTGAAAACGATATATTATTAACTATATTAATTTAATATTTATTGCCAAGGCATTCATTTTATTGTACACTATTGAAGTAAGTGCTCAATCGGAACCCAAATTGTATAAGAATTCATTACATTCAATATTGTTTAGTAAGCATCCTTCTGCACCTTTATTGCGACGGCACACCCTCCCCCCGCTACCCCATTCCAACCCCGTAATGAATACGCCATCCATCGGTATGACCTATAAAAATTTAGGACACAATCAATTCGCTTAATCACCTCATGAATTCATTAAAAACATTTACACCACACGTGCGAATATGAGCCATAACATTTATTAAAATTAATTTATCGGAAATATGTTCACTTGTTTGTCAAAAAGTGAACGCGGGCTTAATGGATTCTCGTGATATAATTACATAACATTAACTATAAATAAATACATTATTAACATTTTGGTAATAAGGTATTTTGGTTTCAAAATTTAAACATATTTAGTAAACTTTATAATCGCAGATCACAGCGCGTGGCCTCTTCAAAAATTGTAATACTACGAGTATACTACAACTTAACATAAATTAATAACATTATCTGTGTAATAAATACATAGTGAGCCCTCATATCTCGCAGAGAAAACCATCCCACAAACGTAAATAGACCTCTCATGAGTCCTTAAAAGCTCCTGAAAAACAGAGGGAGAGCCAAATATAACAGGTCTACAAAAATTGGTCCTTTATAAAGCGTGTCCCATAAAGAACATTCTATGTTTTGTGCATCTGGCTTATTTCATTACATGTTGCCTACAGCTTGTTTGAATATATTGAACTGAAATATAAATAAATTTTCTATGTTAATAATTATGGTTTTTTTTGGGGAATTTTCAAAATGAAAATAATATGAAGAAAAGTTTTTGTAGTATTTCAGTATGAAATGAGATTAGATTCCGCACTCCCATTCATTAGACAGATTTAAATAATTAACATACAGAGCTGCCGTGTGGTACCGGCTTACCTAAAACCACCCACTTAAATCTCACGGGGGTTCATAAAAGTCGACCAAGAGATGTCCTACTGGATGCTGGGCAGAAGCGTCATCCTGCGTACTGGATTGAACTGCGATCGCCAACCCGCCCAAAGTTGTCGTAATGGGCATGTAAATACCCCCAATATAATGTAATCTATTTCGGAGACAATTTATGTATCTAAATATAACGATTTTATTTCTGCAAAAGCTTCTCATAGAAAATATTATAATATAACGCTGTAAATGGTTTCCGATGAGAATAAGTTGAATATTACTGGGGTCTCTCTCTAGATATCTAAATCTGTTATCTTCTTTATTTTTTAGTACTTGTTATTGCTGTTTTCTATGCATTTAGTTTTCAACTTTATCTAAGTTTATATTTAGCAATACTCTTCATCACACATGCAAACATAATAAATCCTTTTCTCTTGAATATGTTTGTGCCCGACTGCGGTTCATGGTAAGTTTCAACAATAAATATGGAATACAATAAAAATATTAAATTTAAATGTCGAATGGAAATTGAAATCATACAAAGTATGATAATGAGTAGTATATGTATATCAAATCTTTTATAATGAGAAAAGTAACTACATTAAAGGCCATACTGTAGGCCGTTAGTAATCTTAAAATTTGTAACGCTTGTACACTGATCTGATTCAGTAGATATCATCTATGTGCATCAAAAGTCAAAAAGTTTATTCCAGTTCAGAACAGCTCTTATGAATGACAACTTAAATACTAACACGCCGCCACTATGGGCAAGAGTTTGAGAAGAGAAAAATGGGCATTGGCGCTTATCTCATAAAATACCATATTCCTATGAGACTCTATTAAGTAAAAATACTAGTGGAAATACGCTAGTGAAAGCTTTCTTTAATTGTCTCTAAATTTAAATATACTTCTGAGTGAAAGCTGAAAACCGGGAAAAGTTTCGCTTGAAAGCTGTTGATCAAATGGCAGACAAACAAGTTAGCAACCTGAAACAATTAACGTATTTCATGTCAATGTTCCTACATGTCGGTGTTTGTTACGATGCCAGCCCTAGTTTTTAGGTATTTTGCTCTTCTCTGATAAAGTTGTTGTTGACAACCGAATGTAAGTATGTAACTGAACGTATTTATAGATTTTGTGCACTAAACCAAAGTACTCATGGACTTAACATGATCTAATTTAGCAAACTACTATTAACCAGACGCTTAATAAATATATGTTTAGAAACAATCTCCAATTAATATTAACTAATGATTTATAAGTTGACATTCATGAGATCTGTACCTGCTGAGCCAAATCGAAATAAATTATTTTGACAGAATGCCCATCTATCTCTAATATCTTTTAATAATAACAAATAAATAAGCGAAACTGCTCCTATTTATGTTTCCAATAAATAATAACTAATACATTAAGACACAGCTGCTGGATACAATACATTTCATTTTGTTTTTAACAAAAAAAAATTTTACAAGCTATGAAGCTGGCAACAGAAATACTGTTTAGAATTACATTAACCTTTCAAGCCACAGGGAACCAGACGCAATTGAAATTCTATTGTTTCCGTTTTTCCGGAAAGCAGTTGTCCGCTACCTTACAAATTACGCGGTTGATAATATGTTACTGTAGTGATATCCGCCTAGGCGTCTACTAATATTGTCTGCTAAACACACTGCTCTAAGACTTAGTTTGAAGACGTCTCTAGATCTACGGTTGAGAAAAAAAATCAGGGAGTGTGATATTTTTAGTGTTTAAGTAGTAGTCAGTCGTTAACCCCAGTTTCAAGCCAGTGAATAGTTACCATATCAACCAAACGCTACAAATGTTGCAATTTAATATATTATCAATTCAGGTTGAATAGAAACATCTGATGATTCTGAATATTTGAAACATAGTAACCTTAGAAAGACGTAGAAGTGGACCAATTATACTTAGTCACCCAGCAAGTTCATAACGGCCTAAAAGTGGCAGCAGTTGATATTGTATTCCAGACCTCGTGAAGTATGCAATGGCCCGCTGGATCCAGCCGGGAACAAATTCAATGGCAGAATGTTCTCGGATTGCTTCATAGTCGTAAACTTCGGCCAACTTCCTGCGTCCGTTGTTTCCCCCGTTCATTTTTAAACAAGTGATTTAGATACTGCGAAGTTTCACATTTTGCTTTAAGCTACCAAAGTGCTTTTGACTAACATCCACAACAACTGCTTCCGAATGTTACCGAATAGAAAAAGCGGAATAGTCTCCTACCTAAAAGTTTTAATTGAAGTTGCACTACTGATAAGGAAGACTATTTTATTGTGAAAAAATCATGATGAATAGGAGAAGTAATGGAACGTTGAAGCAGCATAATTTCACAAGCGAAGCTTTATTTATTTTGTTTAAAAATACAAAACAGAATGCTCAAACCATCAAGAGATAACATTTCGTTCGAATAGCTTTTTCTAAACTTAATTCAGTTAAAGTAAATTAACCACAATGATTTTAATAAAGTAACAAAAAGCCCGTCAGTTCGCAAAGGCGGAGGCGTTGATATAGCGACTAATCTTTTAGCGCGTCACCGGCGCACGCACATAAATCGCCCTTGAGTAACGACCTCCCCCCGCGACTGGAGGCGGCCTTACCTCGCCCCCGCTCTGAAAATTCCGAATCGAACCGGGTTTTTACAGGCCCCCCGTGCACTATAATTTTGTATCAATGTTCCGTACTATTTTCCACCTAAAAACCAATTACGGGATACGAATTTATGACGCAAAAATTTTTTTTTGCGGTCAAGGGAAAAAGTTCCGTTGTCATGCTTCATCATTCCTCTTGTGAAATAACGTTTATATATTTTCACATAATCCAATTATTGAGGATCGATCTAAATTGCTAATGCAAAACACCAAAACAGCTATATGGACAGATATGTAACATAGCAAAAAACTAGGTACTGTTTGTTTTCAGACTATTTCACTTATTTCATTGCTTTTACTAATATTACATATAACTTAGGTTAGCGATATTATATTGCTGTTTGTTAAAAATTACAATAATTTCATTGGTTCGTAATTTACCCTAATAAAAGTTTGCTGACGTGGGCGGAATTTTATTATCATTGAATTGCAATATCGTAGCTGCAGCTTATTGTTCACGGAACAATAAATATTTCTGAGTGTCAGCAACTCCGCCATAGTTTGGAATAGTGCTCGATTTCCCCTGGTATAATTACTTATATCGTGAACGGATAGAAATGAATTAATTTCGAGTGGACCTTGTGACCGGTGCTCGCAGTTCTTTATTATTCCATTTCTCTGTTTCCTGTAGGCGGATTTTGATTTATGGCTTTAATTTGGCAAGGTTGGCGACGACAGGCCGAGACATGTCGGAGTGTTTTCAAGGAGCCATCGTGCAATTGTTTAATTAATCTTAAGCTACGGAAGTGCTGCGGGTGCACTGCACTTGGTCCAACTTTAAACTCGTTAAAAGTTCCTTTGAAACATTTGGCGCCAGATAAGCCGCAGTCAGACTTTGGTTTCGAGATTGTTAACTAATCTAGTGTTATAATTAAACAGCATTTTCATGTTTCATATCTCGCCCTCCATTTGTTCTTTAATTTCGACTCAAAGTTCGACTTAAAGTTTCGCTCTAATTTCGTCTAATTTGTTCGGATCCAGTTTGAGCTTTCAATTTATCACAGTATCTTGATCGTTGGTCTTAGGACCGATCGTCTAGACCCTAGACAATGAGTGCTGACATAAATTGATGTAGTTGGATGCAATCAAGTGTTTGTAAGGCCATTGAAGACACTTGGGGCACTGTCGCCTGCGATCGCCGAAAGCATGTACATAACAGGCGGCATTGAGCGAACAAGGCTCATTCCACGCGCACAAGATGGCCGACAATGGCCCTTAGCGGATAATTACTCAAATAGATTGCCCATTGGGGCATTGTCTCTGTGTGTTTCCAGAGCGATATTAAGCACGTTTCCGAATCGCCTATCCGCCAATAAAATGAACAACAGAATTGGTTATTTGGCACTATAAAATTGCATTCTTAAATTGTATTTTTGTTTCAAACTACAGAAAAATATAAATTTTCTTTATGAAACTGTTGATTTTTTCTTCAATTCAACATACAACAAACTAAAAGGTAACTAAATATTTTGCCAGTTACAAAAATAGGTTTTTTTTTAAACTTTTTAAAAATTTTTATAAGATGTTCATTCACAATTTACAAAAAGTTGAGATTATAATGAACTATATGTTTAGAATTTACAATAAAAAATTTAAGCATTTTTTTTTCTCTTAATGTTTTGATAACTAAAACACCCTTGCTATCGCATCGCATCAAATTCGGGCGCAATTTTTGTGGCAGTCGAAAGAATCGCTCAATTTCCATTCGCTCGCGCTTCGTTGCTGCATAATTTTTCTCGTTTCGCGTCAGGGGCATTTAATCAGAGGTTTGATCAACACGTCCTCACTGGGTAATATAATTACAGTTAACAGCAGTGCGGCGACGTTATCGCGCGTATAAATTAGAGCGATTTACATTTACGGTCGCGACATGGGCCGGGCATTATCCTGAATGATGCGGGATAGGTGCGCCCTGAGATCATCGCTCGACTATCAGTTGCCACCTCTTCTTAAAGCGTTTTCAGGTCCATTACTTTACGTAACTTTTAGGGATCAAGGGCGTTATTTCAAAAGCTTAGTCATTATTTACGCTATTATAATCTTTGTCAAGTCATTTATGTATTATTATAAAGTAATTAATACTAAAAATTTATAATATGAACTTTGTAGAAATGTGGCTAGGTTAGGTTAAAAACATAACATAAAAAATACTTTTTAAAATCGAATGTCTTACAAACTCTACAAACAAAATATACCGACCTCTTTATATTGATAACCGTCAATACTTTTCTAAAAAACAGTCAATCTCCTTATAAGGTTAAGCGTCAATTACTCACCTTTGTTTTAAGTAAAAGAGCTTAAGAATTGTAATTTAAACAAAGACAAAATCAAATAAACGGGACACAAACAAAATTTGTAACGGAGAAGTTAATTGAGAATCAAGATGAACAGCCGTAATTTGTTTGATTGCAAGCAATCAGCCGACAAAGCAATTAACCATAACAAATAAATAAGCCTTATACTTCTTACTTCATTAAGCACCACGGATGATAAAATAATAATAATTTCTTTTAAATCCTGTTCCAAATGTTTAAATAAGTTCTTTCACTGTACGTTTACTTGATAAATAGTCTGTACAAAACTGACAATCGAGCCGAAGCTTAACTGCCTCAGATCTAGTGAAACAAGCCCTTAATTAATAGATACTTACTTACGACATTTCCTAAGATACGACAAATTAACAAAGTTCAGAATTGCTAACAACGATTAGTCCTTGAATTAGTGTACATTTGTTTGGCTTGAAATATTTCAACAGCAGAACTTCACATCCGGACTCCGACAATCCGCACTGCGTTTGTGTGTTAGAAAATGACCTGAATTTGTCTCACCTTTGTTTGTAAGGCTAAAAAAGCAAGTAAGTATCGTGTCCATTTATTTTGTGTAAAGAAGTCCTGAAAAAGATATCACATGGAAATTCTCAATCCTGGTAATTTGGACTTACAAAATATCAATTTAAAACTAACGCGCCATTTTACAGGGGATTTTTGAGTTCGACTAGAAAAAAATTTGGCACGGAACTGGACAAGTTTCGTTAATATACTAACTCTTTTATTGTCTAACACAGCAAGCGTGTTTTGGTTATTCACTTATGACTGTAATTGCTAGCCACATACAGAAAAAAACATACATAATATATAATATCACACCTATTTCCCCGAAGGCATACTGTACACCCACATTTCGCCAATCATATTGTACACCCACATTTGGCCAATCATATTGTACACCCACATTTCGCCAATCATATTGTACACCCACATTTCGCCAATCATATTGTACACCCACATTTCGCCAATCATATTGTACACCCACATTTCGCCAATCATATTGTACACCCACATTTCGCCAATCATATTGTACACCCACATTTCGCCAATCATATTGTACACCCACATTTCGCCAATCATATTGTACACCCACATTTCGCCAATCATATTGTACACCCACATTTCGCCAATCATATTGTACACCCACATTTCGCCAATCATATTGTACACCCACATTTCGCCAATCATATTGTACACCCACATTTCGCCAATCATATTGTACACCCACATTTCGCCAATCATATTGTACACCCACATTTCGCCAATCATATTGTACACCCACATTTCGCCAATCATATTGTACACCCACATTTCGCCAATCATATTGTACACCCACATTTGGCCAATCATATTGTACACCCACATTTCGCCAGTCATATTGTACACCCACATTTGGCCAATCATATTGTACACCCACATTTGGCCAATCATATTGTACACCCAGATTTCGCCAATCATATTGTACACCCACATTTCGCCAATCATATTGTACACCCACATTTCGCCAATCATATTGTTGGTCCCACGTAATAGGTGGCGAGCCTATTGGCGGTTAAAGGAAACTGTTACGTTCGCCAGAGCCTCGTCCGTAGTTCGGCAGGTGCACCACTTGAAGGTGAGGTTGGCTTGGGCTTCTTAGATCTTGGTAGGATCCCCATGCACCCACAAAGAAAAAAATTAAGTCGATTAATAATACGAACCTGTAATTCGTTAAATTCACACGAATTTCACCCTTCATATCTCACATAAATTAAATTCCCATATTCCGTGGCAAAACCTGTGCAAATTGGTCTTAATTTACGTAGAACGTAGAGCCCTAATGGTAAGCATATAAGCAATATCACTTTAATACAGTGTGGGTGGGGGATTCCCAACCCGAATAAGGGTTGGCTCCGAATAACTTCTCCAGTATAATATTATTTATTACAGTCTTCGAGACAATCCCTTGTGGTATAACGTGTCACATACATAAATACAAAAGGTAACGTGGATGTACTAATAAAGTTTGTTGTTTTATTAATGCATCTATGGAACATTTTACTGTGTTCACTCCTATTTATCATTTATCTCTATTAGAATTATAAGAAAGTTTTTTACTTTTAAGTAACAAGTTTCTCAGGTAACACTACACTAGCGATATTGAGCATTACATATATTGGATGTAAATATGTTTTATTCATTAAGTAATTAATTAGATTTAAGCCATATATAAATGAAATCAAGTTGATAACATAATTTTTAATATTAAACTTAGCTGTTTTAATTTTGACAATAAAATAGAAACAATTTGAAAATATAGTAATACTACCTTTAACCTAAAACTATTTCATCACACCAATTGCTTAACTTTAATAAATTTAAAACAAACGCATATTTATTAAGTTCCTTAAGAGATACCCTAAAGCATCAATGTCTTTAGTTAATGACAATTTCCGAGCTTTTTGTGGTCACAGTGGCCGCATTCTCAAAGCTTACTACATATTGGATTCATTATTGGAGGATATCGATGGAAATCTCTGCCATCCAATCCCGCGGGGCTCGAGCTGCGTATTCTTGTAATTTCTGAGGCATAATTTTATTTATTAGAGTGTACCCACCCCGGGGCTACGAGAGCACCCCATTTTCCGCTTCATTGACTTACAACGGCACTCCATAACACTTCGCACATATTTCTGTAGCGCCTCTCTCAGATGCTAGATCGCTCGCACCTCATTATATTGCGGATGACATTTAATAAAACATTATGGGCATATCTCGAACGGTTTTTCGATAACCGTGCTGCGAAACGGCGGCGCGGCATTAGGTTCAGGCTATTACGCGGCTAGATAGACGATAGGCCCTGAAATGGGATCCACCACGTAGGATACCTACATATTTTATTGAAGCCACAACAACCTACATTATTGTCATTATTGTACATGTTGACATTATTTTATGACCGTAAGGGCGTGAAGATTGAAGATCATTATTACTTTACTCCTAAGGTCATCAGTTCTAATATGTCTTGGTTTAAGTGTTTTCTATGTTTTAGGTATTATTGATTTACAACAAAAAAAGTATATATTCGTTGTCCTACTAGATCGCCTTCAATATCATTGAAAATGTAGGTATAAATATGAGGAAGACGATAAAATTGTTGTTGACAGTAAAATTTTCGCACTATATCACAGCGAATATTAATTGAAAATTAAAAGTCAGTAGACCGAGGCAATATGAATCTAATAATATTAATTACTAGCTAATCTTTTCTAATATGTCACAATTTTGTACGTTATCATAAATTATACTTAATTCAATAAATTTTGCCATCCCTAATAATCCAACAAAAAGCAAGCTAAAAATGGTGGAAACAAAGCTTGCAGCCAAAACCACTTTCTAGTCCCAACTGGGCCCGAATTAAGGGTGCGCTAGCAATGCCATTGTTTTATTTAACCGAACGGTTCGCTTTTGTTTTGTAATCAGTACTCTACTCTCCCGAACGGCTGACAAATTGCAGGTCATCCCCATTTACCACACAATTAGTTTTAGTATGTTCGAATGCCGCATTTTATCAGACAAATATTGAAACTCGTTCCACATCATCGACCCGCTGAGCTAAATTGCTGGATGGGAAATAATTTGCTATTCTATTTATTGAGATCAAATTGGGCTAGTCAAATTGTTAATGGTGTAAATACGACATGAAACACGAACCTATTTGGTTATTAGGTATTATTTTAACAATGCCCAAAATATAGTTGCGTTGTGAATACAATTGAACTGTATACATATGTAATTCACGGTTGCATGTTTGATTTAGGGATCTGAACCTAAATGGTGTAAACTTTTATTGAGACATCGGTATCTGCCTGTCCATCAGCGAACTAAAATAAACATCATCATAACAGCCTTATAAAGTCCACTGCTGAACATTGGCCTTCCCAATAGATTACATTGGGGGTATTTGCCCATAATCACCATAGTTGGCAGGCGGGATGGTGATTGGTGATCGCAGTTCCAACCAATACGCAGGATAACGCTGCTGCTCATCATGCGATATGATTTCATTTCGTCGACTCTTACGACTCCCCGTGAGATGAGAGGGTGTGGCACTACTCTAAGTCGATACCACACAGCTTAACTTGGATTAATTGGAACAAAAATAGGTAGACAGAAATTACACATTAGCCTCCGCCAATAGGCATGGCATACTCAAACCTCAATCTTTAAAAAAATCATGATCTGAGCCCACATATATCTCAATCCTGGGCACGGCCCTCCTCTCAAAATCAAAAATAGAGAAATTTAGGTTGTACTCCACTACGCAGACAGCTTTGTATGCCTTGCTGTTTATTCTTAATAGAACTACTAATTTGGCTTCTCGACTATCACATATAGTGCAAAAGGCACCAAATGCCTTCCTAAGCTTGAAAGCGCAGTTAATGAAATTCCACAAAAAAGGTCACCAATCCATGGATTTCACTCTAAACTGTAAACTTAGGTGTTCGTTTCCGACCACCTAATCTCGCGACGCCACGAGCACTTCTTTCTAGGTATTCCAATAATAATCCAACCATTTAGAAGTCAGTAAATTTGAAAGAAAGGTCTTAGAATTCAAATTGCTCTTTCCTTAGTCGCCATAATTTCTCCATCTCCGATCTCCGAGTGCACATTACCATAGAATCTGTTTAATTTTCAACCCGGAAACAACCGACTTCTTAGTGCAAATGAGATATTCATTTTTATTCTTTACAATTTCTACTGTATAATATCAGCATTATCTTTCCGGGCAGGTCTTTGAATGAAATGATTAAATCATACCAATTTTTATTCTGTCCATATTAATTACAAGGGAATTTGTAAAAAAAAATAGCTCAGCATTTTGAGTTTTGACTTTGTTGAGAGCTACAATTGTTTTAATTAAAAGCCGCTGGACCTTCCATTATTACGGATATTTTCATTGGCTTGGAAGAAATTTTTTGACGGTTGAGTAATGGCGATGAATGAAATTCGCGGGTTAGACTTGTGTTGCTTTAAACAAGGTTTAAATTAATTTACAGTGCGGGTTTGACGCTGCCGGTTAATTTAAAGGACATTTTTTTCTGTATAAGCCTTAGTAGAGCATGATGAGCTCAGTGCGACCATCACAACCAAGGGATTTGCGAGGCACATATTCGATAGTTGAAAAAATAAACAGTATTGCGTGACGAGTAACATCGTTGTGAAGATCACCAGTTTATTCTAGGACTGGTTACAAATGTCTAATTCGAATCATTTGAAATTATAATAATAATACATAACTTCATTTCCACCATATACAAGCATACACATTTGACATAATGTGGGTAAAAACAATTAATTTGTGAATGTGAGAAGCTCGTGTCTAAATTAGAGGCAAAAGTCTACCTGTGTCAGATAAGATCCCCAGTTATATGTTGAATTGAAAACGTAATTGACGGATTAATTTGAGCTAAGTATTACTATTCTCTGCATTTTCTACGCATAATATATTACATACATGCAATTTTTTCTTAAGCGTCACGTTAAAAGATATCTAAACTGTTTTCTTTTTTATTTTGATTGAAATGAACCAACGAAAAGTTCTGTTGTTCATAAAGTAACTTCATGGACTTCTTGGCGGGAAAGTGAAGCGTCATGTCTGCAGTTTTGTTTTATTTTTTAAAATTTGTGATATTTTGAACATTAATGTGTAATAACGGTGGATTGTTAGCCGATAAGTGTTGGTAAATGAAACAAAACAGTGCAACATCACTTTTCAAATTCTCTCAAGGAGTCCATGTGAGATCTCAGTATAGTCCCACATCTTTACTGAGGACTCAAGGGGCTTAGGGGGAGGGCACCTCATTTACCATTTATCATCTTTATCACCACTAATTCTCATTTACTATAATTTATATGTTAGTAATATATCTCTTACTTCACACTGGCTAAATGTGCTAAACGCACGAAGCCATTATTTAAAAGAAAAAAAAACTTCATAATTAACCAGTAATGTCTCAAGTTACAAACGCATTCCAGTGCCGACTGGTATTTTCTTTACTTTGTCAAGTAGGCTGCTTCATATCTTTACTTGATGGTAAAAACTAATGACGTAAGCAAAGTTAGAGTTTTAAGCTAGTTACTTATGCTCCTAATGTTACAAGCGTCCTTATGCTGCGGCTTATGGTGCTAATTGCTAAGAGTTATATAAATAACTTGTAAGATATTTCTATACTTGTTGCTGAGTACGAACTCGATTCGAAAACAAGAAGTAAACCTACGAATAAGTATTCTCACTTTGCGCGGTTGACGGATTTTGATTTATCATTTTAATTTGGCGAGAGAGGCCCAGGTGAGCCTTGAGCCCCTCGGAATCCGGTCCGCCGCTTCAAATTTAAGTCTACCGTATTAAATAATTATTACGTCCGTGGGTAACAAGTGAGTTCGTGACGTGAATCATCTATTCATTATCCAGACTTCAATTAGAACCTTCAACGGCTTCTTAAAGTTTGATAATTTTTCTGGGGCAAAGAATATGAAGAAACTTGTAAAGATTGTCTTTATGTTCATAGAGATGTATGAACATTAAATACAATTGTTGTGTGGTAACGGCCTAGAATAGTGCCCCCACTCACATTATCATCATCATAAGAGTCGACGAAGAGAAACCAGACCGGATGATAAGCAGTAGCATCATCCTGCGTTCTGGCTTGAACTGCGATCATCAACCCGCCTGCCCAGCGTCATGATTATGGGAAAATACCCCCAAAAGTAATCTATTGGTCAATGTTCAGCGGTGGACTTATAAGGCAGATATGACGATTACATATAATGATCTTGTAGCTCCGAGATTAGACTTGTTTATTTAATTAAAAGAGGTCAGGCCTTGCATGGGGATCATAAGCGTGGCATTTGATATCTAGTTCTTCGGAACTTCAGCAAACAAAATAAACCGTTGGCCACTGTATAATTGTATATGACACTTGTTAGGCGTCGATATATTGTCGTTAGGCACCTAAGCCCTCCTCGTTTTGTGAAAGAGGGCTGTGGCCGGTAGTAATAACAGAACGGGCTAAACTTAAATTTTGATCCGATACCTCTTACCGTAGGGAAGTATTTAATTCCTTCGGGAAAATACGATATTATACCAAAAACAAATTCCACCCAAGCGGAAACTAATACACAATTTTTTTATAGCGCAATGTACGACCCAGTTTAATTCACCTTAAAAGTGTAAATATACACAACCATAAAACGAAAATGGAAAATAAAATTATTACACGTAAGTAACAGTTTTATGACAGTATTTTGGTTAACTTATTGTCGTTCATATTCGAGTGTGTAGATAGAGCTGACAATAAAGTCGTAACTCACGAAATTAGGTAACACGCACCTTATTCTCGTGGCTTAATGTGTCTTTGCCCAAGAGAGTTGGCAAAACAATGTTTAAATGGAATTGAAGGTCCTATTTATTATGTAATCACCCACCATAGGTTACGAATGATATGGTGCGGCGATCAGTTTACCGGCATATATTTATCTATGGAACAATCTTTGCTTAATTTAGGAAGAAAAGTGCTCTGTAAGATGGCCATATAATATTGATGTATAAATCCGGAAAAGAGTTTGTTTCCTTGTTAAGGTTTCACGCTTAAACCATGTGGTGGATTTCGTATTCCTAGAGAGAGACGTGGAAAATTTTTAATCTTAAAAGTATATATTTATTTATTGAAAATTTATCGCACAAATAAATAAAAAATTACAAAGGGCGAACATAATGCTACAAGGCATTCTCTACCAGTTAACCTTTGGGTTAGCAGAAAAGTATGAGGCAATACGAACAAGGAAACATATAAACTTACATAGAATTAAATATGTATTATTAATAAACTACATATACCTATACACAAAAATAATATTATTTATGATATGTAGACTCAATCAGATGATGACTCTCCAAAAAAAGAATTTTTTAACCAACCCTTTAAAAGTAGGTTTGCTTTCTGCCAACCTTATATCAATAGGGAGAGAGTTCCAGAGTTGAAAAGCTTTTATGCAGAAAGAGTTTGAAATAAAACCTGAACTGTGTTGTGGAGTGGCAAGGTTAAAGTTGTCACACGAGCGAAGCTGCCTAGAATGAGTAGAAGAGAGAGTTCTGAATTTGGAGCGTAAATATTCAGGTGACTCAGGATTGCGCAAAATGGAAAAAAGGGTAGTATAAAAAGTAGGTATAAATTTACACAAGGCTTTTAATGACTAAATTCGAACTAAAACGACAGGAGTGCATGAGAAGGTAAGTAAGTGTTGGTAGAGCCAAAGCTGTGTGCTAGGACTAGACTAGAGCAAGTGAAAATATTTAACCTCTGTCTATCCATAAGCGAACAAGGCGCGAAAATAAGTATATAAACCTGTCAATAGAATTTGTGAGACCATCTTGATTTTGATTGAAATGAAAATGACATACTTATGCATACGATTTGGGCTTCAATGGAGCTTTTAATGTCAAACATGTAATGTTAATAAAAATAATAATAATGTCTATGTATATTTAAACAAACAGTGTTAAAAGTAGTGTCGTAAGTAATAATATATTGGTGTGGCAGTACAGTTCATATATCCGACAGGCCAGCGTGTCGTGTGGCGCGGCAGTTAGCAACGTAGCCGGTGACGTCACGAGTGCCGCCCCGCCGAAATGCCTCCCGCCTTCATTTGTTTTCTGGTGTCACTTCTTATCTCGTCTCGCAATTATTACAATTTGTCCGCTCCTCCCCTTATCTCGGGGTATTCGCTGCTTCAGCATAAAGACAGCTAACTTCAGCAGGATCATATTGAAGTAGAATCCCCTTTTAACAGACTTAAAAGGAGTTCTTTAAGTTTGATGTAAATACTTACTTTTTGGAAACAATGTATTTTTATATCTCTGGGAATTTTAGAAAAAGGTTTTTTCTCATATCTATAATAATTAAAAATAAAAAGTTTTTTAATTCAGATAATTTTTATTAAATTAAGACAAACCTATAGGCTAGCACTTTCCTTCGTTTAAGGTGATAATGGAAAAAAATGAACACCCATCATATTTGCATTTAGTCGGCTACTGAAGAAATACTGTTATTTTATAGTGACAAGATAATAAGCCAAAAAAAATGTTGCCGATACCAACTAAAGTTGTTACTGCTGCGGATCATTGGGGAAATAGAAACAACGGTTTGAATACTGTCGCCTTTTGAGAGATAAGAAGGCTAACTATGTCCAGCAGTGGGACAATGTTTAAGCCATCAAGAACCGAGATTATTTTTGTAAAAGTTGGAATAACGAGAATGCAGTAAATTGAAGAGGTGGCCGCAGACAGGCCCGTTCCTTTTTTCCCTGTGTGTTCGGTTTTTCATCCGGCTGTTGTTTTGATAGGGCCATCTCTCTCGACGTGGGATTTTTTTCATAATCCTCTACCGGCCGGCGCCGCGTTCCTCGCAAAACCGAACTTTGTTGTTATTGAAAATTCTTTATCCTCTTAAAAGTGTTTTCGTTAAACACGTCCGAGCTTTATTAATTTTCTATAAGAATATTTGTTCAATAAGATCTAAGTTCTATTAATATCTCTTAATATTTTAGATTTATATAAATTTTTCCTTGTAATTGATAATTCTCAAAAGGATTTCTTCTGTAACTTGGAACTTTGTTGTCGCGTAAGTATTACAAATTTTGTGTTAATTGAGAAGTTTTGCAGAAAGTGTTAAAGCAGATAATATCATTTTAAAATCCAATTTCATTTTTTTTGAAGCCTTACATCATGGTTAGGTCCCATTCGTAACGAAATAATAAGGAACAAAATTTAACATCAATTGAAAATAAATTAAAACTCCGCTCTACGCTGGCTGCATGAAATATCAGAAGTGGTTGAAGTGGCGAGATGAAAGAGGCGTGGAGACCGGCTAATATCCAATTGACGTTTCATTACTGTCCACTATCCTCAGGTATTTAAAGACGTGCTTATTTCATAGCAATATTAATTACTATTTAAATAAACCAGTGACTCTTAAATTTTGTAGGGTGAAAATGTGAAACATGCCTTTTATGCGAACTTTTGGTTAGACGACGTTCTAGACTCACTAGAAAATTATTAAGAGTGGTAACTATTTAGTTGCGACGTTATAGTATATGATTTCAGTATCATCGTAGGGTGTATATAAATACTTATGATGTAGATAAATCTATATAAACTTGCGGACATAATTTAATACTGAATTTAGCGTAATATTCAAAATGCCGTCTATGGATTACACTGTAGTTACCACTTACTATCAGATGAGCTAGACACCTAAATTCATTTATTTTGCATTCATAAGTATGTAAAGAGATGAAAAGGAAGAAATCTTTTCATCTCTGTTAAGTGAATATCGAATCGGCTTAAGTTACCGAAAGAAACTCAAGCAAGAAGCTCATAGATTAGCATATTCCTTAGGAGTGTATGTGGTGTGACATTTTCACGAAAATGCACCATTTGACGGCTGCTTCAGGAATTAGCGTTCGCGAGGTCGTTAGTGCGCGCGATTGCGCGTCGCCCCCGTATTTTTATCGCTCCTTCGAGGGGAGGCGCGCGCGCTCGTTGTCACGACAAAATGTTCAATTTTAGATACAAATAAAAAAGGTCGGACGCAACGCGCGGAATATTAACGGCGCACAATATGAACGTAGTCTTCCGGTATACGCGTCAAAGTGCCAAAATCGCTGTTATTCTTTTCCGTACGGAGGTAATAAGGGGTCGGGCGGGACCGTGCCGCGGATATGAAATCCAGAAATGTTTATGGCGCGTGATAATGGGCTCGCTCAGTATCCGATCAGGGTTTTCAGATGAAAGCATCCACTCGTAATTAGAATCCTTAAGACCTTTTGTAATGGCGTAATTGTTTCCCGTTGTCGCCTCCGAGCATGCCGTTATCTCTATGAATGGAACGACTCAAACACAAAGAGAAGACTGCAACCGTGACACAGGACGCGGCGGTGCGTTCGCGTTTGTCACTTTATGTTTTACGGTGAGCGTGGAGAGTTTAGATTCGTAATGAGCGCAAGGTGCAGGAAAACGGAGCACGCGTAACGTGTCGGGATGCACGCGAGTGATTGATGCCGTCAGATGCAGCTATGGCGACCTGTGCCCTGTGCTCGGAGCTTGCCAAACATCGCCACTTCTAATTGCATCCGTAATTCACTAATGCATCTTAATACAATGTGAATGCCAGCTGTCGAGCGACGAGGAGACGAGCGACGCATGTTCTATTCCACTAATCGATGCGTTAAATTAGAATCACATTTATAACAATGCCACTTAACCGCCGCTTGTGAATACGACCAATGGTTTAATTGATCCATTCAAGTAGCGTAATCATGTAGCCGTTGAAGTTATGTATCGCCCTACATATGTACCGGTGACGCCGGACTTGTAGCTACAATACTATTGTATGGAATTTATACATACGTGTATCTACACACGCACATGGGTCGGTACACCGCAATAACCCCGGAGCCATGTTAACACGCTTAGAGCAGATTTGCCTATGAATTGTTCAACTCTGCAATTGGATTGAGTTATTGCCCGACGGACCATCTACGGTAATATGATGCATTGCCTAATTGCCCCAACTGACTTATTAACTCCCATACACACCCACTCATAGTGGCTTACTCTCACGAAAGAGCCCTACGGGGAGTGATACCCCGAAATTTTCGTGTGAATTTTCGTATAATGTCAAAGGATCTCGGGCGAGGTCTCTTATTACAGTTCCAGAAGCTACGACTGTACCTACGGCTCAATACATGAGTTCGGAGTGGTCCTTCAATAGACTCCTGTAATAATATTTGCATACAAAGACGATCCCGCCAGTGCTTTGCGCTTTGTACGCAAATTTGTAAATTTTCTAGGAACCGTTACGGCGTAGTCGAATCCTCTCTAGACGGGTCAAATTGCTACCTCTGTATTATGTTAGGGCGCAATGTTGTTTACTTTTGTAATTCAGAGCTATCGCTAATTCTGACAATTTTCAGCTAATACCTCACACGTGGGAGATTAATTGCTGCAACTTTCGCTGAGCCGAAACCTGGGAGTGTGGGCGAGCGAGAGAGAGCGCTCGGCACTGGAACAGAACGGATTAAATTGCAAGTGCGCTGATGTATTTATAGCCGGGTCGAAGACAAACGAGCGCGCGCGTGATGGACCTGCCTCGTTATGGGAATTAATCGAACTTGCAGCACTCTACACACCTATGCACTGCCTAACTGCACCGATCTATCCGCACCGCTCGCCAAAATCCGACCTAATTCCACTTCAAAACTGATTATGTCCAATAAAACCAAAACGTACAACAACGTACAATGTTTCAGGTGAACAAAACACAAGTAAATATGGCTCTCAAAATTAAATAAGACACCCATTCAGACTAACAATGACTTTCTTGTCTTTGCTCGGAAGTAAGACAATAATTTCCATTCCGAGAGAAAGTAAAACCAATTTAAAAAGACGAATACATAAGCAGAAATTTGCATTACAATTTGGACTTCCGTAATTTTTTCTGTATTGAAACTCTAAAGTGAAGGAAAGCATTGTGTAAGTGTGACCGGAGAGATTTAAAAAAAAAATATTTTGGGGACTTTAAAATAACTTAATTATAAACATGAATTGAATTCCTGGCAACAAGCTACAAAACGTGTGTTCGTGCAGTTTTAAAGCTTTACGATTGAAACAATTCTGTCACTTGCGTACAATTTCAATGTGCAAAACGTAACGGACACATCGGATTGTCCAGTTTGATCATTACAGTCGGTTTGCAGGGTTGGCACCTGCGTCCGCCCGGTACACGAGCTAAAATAACCGCGATATCGCATTATTGGCGGACTCGCGACCGGCGATAGCAAGCACTCGATTGGCATGCCGGCCGCTTGACCAAATACAGTTCCGAACTGATTCACTTATAATTGCTAAATAAAGTAGCTTATTGGATTGCTTTCGACGGTAACTTGCTTTGTTCGTGGCTTGTTATGGATTTAATGAACGATTGTGATTCAATTTGTTAAATCGACGCCAAATGGGGCATCTAAAATTGAAGGCCACCACGTATATCGACAGAACTGGCTTTTATTTAGCCCTGAGTATTTTAAAAGCGGTTCGTAAAACAAATCGTCGATCAGTGAGGAGTGTGAGCGGTGCACCGCGTTTTGAGTTAGATCTGGTATTTAGATTGGAAACGTTAATGAAATATGCGAATTCTTATGATGATAACAAAAAATTAATAATGAACAAACACAAAGACTTTGGTATGTGTAATTTTATCAATGGAGAAGGATTATTTGCAACACATTTGCTTCAGTATAGAACACATTTTTTCTGGGTGTATAGGGCTCCTACCAAGATTTGAGAAGTCCAAGCCAACCTCACCTGCAAGTGGTGCACCTGCCGATCAACGGACGAGGCTCTGGCAAACATAAAAGTGCCCGGAAAGCGGCAATAGGCTCGCCACCTATTACGTGGGACCAACAATATAAATGGCGAAGTGTGGGCGTATAGTATGCCTCTGCCTACCCCTTCGGGGAAACAGGCGTGATATTATGTATGTATGTAACAGGTTTTTTTCGGTGACAGGTTATATTATCTTCATAAAAAGATTTAAATGGTATGCAGTATGAAATTGACTACCATTTAAAAAGTATCTAATTATGCATATTCCACTTTACCACTGTATCTATTGCTATTGCAGACCAAAGCCACTTGTCAGTTCGCAACTCATCATCATCATCAGCCAGGGGACGTCCATTGATAAACATAAGTCTCTCCCATAAGCTTCCAATGTGACCATTGCAAGAGGTTTGACTCCACTGTAGTTCTACGACCTTTATTAGGTCATCCGTTTGTGGATTGTCCGTATTTGCTAGCCTCCATTCTGTGGCCACTTTTGCTAGCATCCATTCTATGACCACAATTGCTAGCAGCTATTCTGTAGCCACTTTTGCTAGCATTCATTCTGTGGCCACTTTTGCTAGCGTCCATTCTATCACCACTTTTGCTAGCATCCATTCTGTGGCCACTTTTGTCTGCAAGCTGTCAGGCATGACATGCTAGCCCAATACCAATTGTACAACCTTTTACAACACATGTATTATGTAATATTTATAATTAAGTCTTAGCTTGCTCATTTGCTCTTTGGTAAACCAGGGCTACATGTTGTAATCTTTTAAATAAACTTCTAGCTTGCTTATATCTTTTGATTCATTGGAAAATCAGATACCCATATCACAAACACAAAGTTATATTATTACAAGAGAAATATAGTCTCGGTAAGCTTTTCCATATCAAATAATTTGATAGCTAATACGCTACTATGGAAGTAAGAAGGAAGGAAGAAGGCAGACTCAGTTTTTACAATCGTAATTTGTAATTGTAACTATTTTGAACTAAAAACAAATAAGTGCAAAAAACTATAACGTATAACACCGGCCTGACAAACAATATTTATATATGACTTAGCAAGAAGTATTTTCCTCTTTTGCTCAAATTCAACAATAGCCGTAAAATTAAGTGACGTAAATAAATGACTTATTAACTAAGTAAAATATTAATATGCGCGATATTTGAATTTGGTTTTCATAATAGAAAACTTAAAAGTAATTTTATCAATTGGTCCTACCAACTTTTCTTTAAGCATACTAATAAAGCGCTTACAATGACTTCGTTTAAAAAGTTCAATAGCAAATTGTATTTCTTAAGGAAACGACAAAAATCGTACCATCAAAGAAAGTAACCAGAATGGAAATAAATACAAAATTACACAGTCAGCTGGTACAAATGGTAACAACCTTTTTATCCGGCAAGCTCACCTCAATAAGCACGAGACGAGAGAATCCAAGTGAACTGTTAAACAACAATACAAAAGCTTTGATACGCGCACAATGCAGCGACGATGCCCTATTGTGAGTTCGCTACATGGAATATTTATGGCATTCGGCAAACAAAACTCGAAGAAGCTAAGTGGTCAAAGTTCGCGCTAATTTAAGAGTTGAGCGCTAGTAGGCCCTGAGCGCGGCAGACTCACTTTGTCATAACTTCCTCCATAACGGCCGCACAGACGCACGCTGGCTTATTTAGCTCGGCTTTTGTTATTAGTCGCAGATAGGGCTGCACTTCCTAATTTGTTGTATATTTTGGTCATTTTCGTCACCATTTAGAAGTTCTGTAAACTTTTGTGGCTCCGCGAGAGCTTGCTATAAAATATGTTAGCGATACGACAATTTGTGAGTGTTATTAAAACTGGTTAAAATATTATTATGAGGCAACAAGTAATAAAATTTGGTATCATATTGGTATCCATAATTATGAGAATTAAATACTAACATAAATAATACCATAAATAAGTTAGCTGAAATCGATATCTTTAAGGATAGTCTAAAGGAATTCAAACACAAAGTGCTGGAACAAATTAAATATAAGTAATTAACAATTATATATATGTATATTTTTTGTTTTTATATTATTATTATTTGTATAATTTGTAATCAATTCCGTTGAATTTAATTGCACATCATTTTTGTCACATCTCATTTATTTTAATTGATTTTATTTTTATTTTTTGTAAATTAATGTGTACTCTGTATCGACAATGTTGTGTACGCCTGTTATCGGTTCTAATGTGAGTCCGGAACCTATACCTTTGCTAAATGTTTAAAGTATGCATGTGAACTTGTTGGTGTACCTATTTAAATAAATAAATAAATAAATAAACATGAATGAATATTGATTGTGCAGAAAAAAAGATTAATTACATAAAATAATATATTATAAATTTAGGAAAATTATATACGACAAGTTTCTTAAGCTAGGATACGATACGATAGCCCTGGCATAAAATGTCTTTTTTATGGCTGAATTATTAGTTAAATTTATCTTGATAATCAAATTAAAAAAGGCAAGTCCAAAGCATTCTACCAACCCATTTCTTGGGTGTTATTCAAAGCGACTAAGGAATTGGGATCTCGTTTTGTGTCAGTTTAGCCAAAATACTAGCCACCTCTCACCATTAGGACTGATTCATCTACAGTAGATACATACATACATAATGTCACGCCTCTTTCCCGTAGGGGTAGGGAGAGATCACATCCTTCCACTTGCTACGATCTTGGCACACACTTTTAGCTTCATTCACATTGGGGTACTTGTGACCTGCCCTTTCTCTAAAATTTTCTGAATTTGGTCAAGAAGGTCTTACGTGGTCTAGAAATCTCTTTGCTAACTTTTTGTGATTGTGATGTGAACTTGACTGCATTTATCTAGATTTAATTAATACTATCAAAGTTTGTGTGCCCTTAATAGGATATATGGGTGCGAAATTAGGCATTTATGTATGTTAGATATACCAATGTTATCTGTGCAAAATATTTGTGTCAAAAAATAAATCATTTTTTTAACTTTCCTTTTGAGCAAATACATTATAATGTGAAAATAAAATATTTTAAATAAATACCATTGGACATCCCTATCAGCGGCGCCTAATCATGACGTAGTGTGGTGCAGTTAACGTGCACGGAAGGCGTACTGTATGTTTTGTCTTCTCATCGGATCCTCTTCGGTCGCAACTAAATTAAAAAATATTAAAAAGTTCATACAGTTCGCTCTCGAAAAGAATGAATGAATTTTAAAGATTATCAAGATCATAATTTCTTTCTTTTGTGGTAATTATATTCCTTGGCATTTCACACAATGCTATCTAGCCCCATACTAAAAAGAACTAGACATAGTTCCTTCCTAGACCCTTACAAGTTCTACTAGTAGTACTAATCACATATTTAAATACCTTTGCAGTAAATATATATACTCAACATCAGTAGAAAAATATCCTAGTACAAACACTTACTGTCCTATTAAATGAAACCAAAAAGGAGAACGAAGAGCAGAAAAAGGGTATACTGACTTCATGGACATATCGGTAACTCAAAATAACTTAGGCAGTATACAGTCTATGTGCATAATTGTACATATACTTTTTGTAACTGTACAATTGCAAATTTTTTTAAAGTTAGTTTTAAAAAAAATCTTCCTGTAAATAATTGAAAAACCACGAAAACAGCATATATTTTTATTATCCATTTTTGCTATATAAAAGGGAAACAATAAAAAAATAAGAAGTTATTATTAAAACATTATAAGCAGTTCGCAGATCGCATGCAAACCTTCTGAAACCATATTTTAAGGAAGTAGCCCATCATAACGGCCGGCCTAATTACCATAATTTAAAATTCAAACCGTATGAAACACTCCACTGCGGGGGAACACGTCAGTAAGAGAGGCATTTTATTCTTTCAGTGGTTCTTTTAGCGCAGTTCAAAATACTTCTGAAGTGGGCTCACTTTAAAATGCATATTCAGTGTAATGAGGTAAGTCAAATGAAGGACTTATTTAAATACTTGCTTTTCCCACGACTTTAGCCTGCCTAAGTACTCGAACATTCCATGAACATATTTAAAAGTCTCTTCTGTAACATTTGTGGATTATTTATCCCTTGCATATATATCTCGATGTATCTATTGCATTGTTATAAACATTTCTTTTTTGATTTTCCATTTTGTTTTTGATCGTAAAAACAATAAAGTGTATTTTATTTATATTATTTTGAGAAATATCCAAGTTTTATATATATTTATATCGATGTCTAGTACTCATAAAGCAAGCTCTGATTAGTTAGGAATTACGTGAGTCTGAAAGTGTATCTCAAGTGAGTTTCACTCTAATAGCAAAATTACCCAGTACAAAACACTTTACATAATACAACTCAAGAGCGCACCTATTTTTAAAACTTCAGCACCCATTATTTGCGGGTAGGGACTAAATAAAAAATAACAATAAAGTCTTATGATTCCAAAACATTTTGGTTTCCTCAATTATTTATCTACGTGAAAAATATGATTTTAGGAAAAGATTACCTACAAGCTAAAGATATCAAGTATTTTGTAAATAGATAGACGTTAGCTGTACGCCACGGGGCAGAAAGGATTTTCGGAGAGCGGGCTTTCTTGGAAAATGGTATTACAAAAGAAAGACCTCTGAGAACTAAAACCAATTTATTGTCGCACCACTACTGTTAGCATTATACCCTTATAACTATTTATAAATTATTATTATGATAAAGAATTCTTCAATTACAATTGATCTTCACTTTCCTTTTGAGAAATTTCACTGACTTTAAAAAGATAATTATAATTAATTTTCTTACACCAATTACAAAAATCCAAGATAATTATTATTAAAAACTTGTGTCATGAATAGTCATGATGAATGCTTAATAACTAAAAGTTTTTTTTTTTTTTGTAAAATACGTACTTAATATACACATAAAAGAAAAGATTATAATTCATTTAAACTAACTACAGGAACGACTTCTTGGCGAGAACGTCATGCCTGCAGTTTTGTTTTATTTTCTAAAATTTGTGAATTTTCTAACATTGATTTGTAATAACGGTGGATTATTAACCGTTAAGTGTTTTCAAATACTCTCAAGGGGTCCATGTGAGATCTCAGTATAGTCCCGGCATCTCATTTACCATTTATAATTTTTATCACTACTCATTCTCATGTACTGTTATTATATGTTATTAATATATCTCTTACTTGACACTGGCTAAATGTGCAAACTGCAAACCGCACTAAGGCATTATTTAAAAGGAAAAAAAATATTATAGATTAACGTATATGTCAATCAAGCTACTGAGCAGATCAGGTTGCTGAACCGATAGCTATATTGTTTGTCAAGATTTTATTGATAAATCAAAAATTGGTAATTATTTCTGAATTTATCTTAAGCGGCAAACGACAAACGAGAAACTAAAGGCTGAGGCGGATGGTACCCATTGGCTCTGATACAAAACACTATACGTAGATATTTTAGTCAATTAATTTGGATTAAATAACATTAAATAATTTGAAAAGCAAAAAAAACAAAATAGTATTGTTATTCCAAACCGTTTTGGTAGCTAACAAAACAACATCAGTATTTCTGGGTACCTTGTGAAAATTTGGTATGGTTAGTAAAGCTCAAAATGGCTTTTTAGTACGCTAGTATTGAAAACCCTGACCATTTGGTGAAAAAAAATATTGGAGTTTACTATTATGGCCGAAATTGTATACATGAGTATTTGGTCGTGACCTGATAATGTGATTTTCCATTTTCATTTTCCACCAAAAGCATTCTCGTACCCATTTGATAAGAAAAATTCAATCCGATTGAGTAAGGCAGATATTTCAGAACAGTCTAAATTATTATAAGTGAACACATAATATTATCTATATGTAACATTGTTACATTAAAAAAATACAGCACCACTTATAAACACTAATAAAAATATCAACACAGATCTTCAGTATTTATAAGTGAAATTCTTCAGTGACTTTGTTAAGAGGACTCGTGTTCCCCCACTCATGATCTAAACGACCCTTCAAAGGTGAATGTCGGGCTCCCACACGGTATTTAATGAAATTGCAAACAACAAACATCAAATAACGCGCATAAAATTATTTGGCCTGAAAATTAACCGCCCACTAATGTTATGGGTTAAGGACATTCAACGTACTTAGGATCTAAGTATACTTAAATTCTTAAATCATTATTCCCGGGAACAATCAAGTTATTTTTAAAATTTAATATAATCCGGGTCGTATTTGCATAAGAGGTAGGTTTAGTCTAAATGTCTTTTACAATTTCTTATGTACTTAAGATACTTAAGTTTATATGTAAACTTAAAACCAAAATTGTTGTTGGTTAAAACAAGCTATTACTTACAGAACTATTATGTGTCAACTTGAAAATAACCTAAAATTTATTCAAAACCAAAATGAAAGACAGAAACTTAGTCGTGGCTAATGAGAGTCGTATCCGACACATTTGCCCATTTACAGTGCGTATTCATCAGCGTTTATATCCTGACCCAGAGGCCCACCAGAAGTACGTCCCTCGCCACAATTCCGCCATAACTCGTTTACTCCCGACCACCTAATTTGCTTGCCGGCTACAACACTCAACTTGTCAGTTTAATTTATTAGGGCATCTTTGCACAGTTCGTATAATATTCATTTGTTAGCTATTAAGCTAACTGTTTGTCGAAGTTCGTATGGAGACGTCCAACTTGCGCTGTAGATTCTCGGAAAATGAATAATTGTTATTGAGTAAGTACCTTCGCTTCTCTAGTAAATCACATCCTACTGAATTAAGGCATTCTACCATACTTGATGTAGCCGGAGTAAGTAATGTATTATATTTACTTATGTGGTTTCAATTATTGATAATGTTAAAAACACATCGTTAATAACCCCGTTAACCCCTCGCGGTTTAAAGCGAGGTAAAAATAAGTATAAAGATGAAGCGCTCGTAGCTCTGCGGTGCTCGGTGGTCGGAAACGATCACCGAAGTACAGCAGATTTTACAGAGGTCAGTTCTTGGATGGGTGACCGTTTGTATGGCATTTGATATCGAGCGCTTCCGTGCTTCGGAAGGCACGTTAAGCCGTTGGTCCCGGTTATCACTAAATGTGATAGTCGTTAAGCCATGTTAGAGGCCTAATGGGCGGCTTGAATAATTCTAACAGCAGGACGCCATGCACCTGCCTTCGCCAATCCGCACTGGGTCAGCGTGGTGGAGTATGACCCAATACCCTCACACCTTGATATGTGACAGGAGGCTCGTGCTCAGTAGTGGGACGTTAATGGGCTGTGATGATGATGATGATGATGATGATGAAAAATATGTAATATCTTTGATTTCTCTATAATGTCTTAAGGCTGGAAAAGTCCTCCCCTTTATATCAAAAAATATAGTACTATTAAACTATACTTGATGTCAAAACTTATTACATAATATAGTCATAGCGTCTAGTCTTAGCCTTTCTAGAGATCCAAGTAGTGCTAAAAAGGTGGTAAAATGCTTCCTATTGTTTGTTGGGAAAACAGTTCAGCGGGCACTAGGATAATGAAAGCGTAACGACATCAGTTAACCGCAAAGGTGGAGAGAAAGCTCAAAACTTCTTCAAATTTACTTCAAGGTATTCTGATTTTACATACACATGTCTTAAGTAGTTTTACGATATACCTATTTATTTAGTATATCGCCTGGCCAAAGCAAAGACTTACAGACAAAACACCAGAACTGGTAGAAGTGTATAAGAGTAAGTGTAATCAGAATGTATATAATGTGTTATTTTATAATAACTTTTGATGAACAATAAAACTAAAATTGAGTTGCTCTGGAAAGAGATAATTTTATTTTGTTAGGTTTTACAATGAAAACACTTTTACAAAATATGCTTTAACATTAATTAATCCTAAACTTACCTGGAAAGAGAAACAACATTTAAAGCTAATGTTTCACCAGTTCTTATTTATCAAATAACACTAATAATTAAATATTACAATAATTGTTTTCTAACTGTCTATCATCATGTACACATGACAGATAGCTCCACAGATTAAAACAAGTTTACCGTAGACTAAATGAAGTGTCACGCACTTTGTTTACATCTCCCCCCCCCCCTTTTTTAATTAAACAGTTCTACTGTTTTACGCTACTACCGGGATAAGCTTTGTAACATGGAAGAGATTGGACTCTGCCTTTTTGTGACCCGTGTTTACTTTATAAATTGAATTAGATATTTTTTCTACAATTTGATAAGGTCCTATTTTCAACTCATCCAGTTTTCTTCGGTTTAACCGGTTTCCATTTTCAACGTATACAGAATCTCCCACTTTTAGTTCATAATGTTTTCTGTTTTTATCAAATCTTTTTTTATTGTAGTTGTGGGATTTTATACTATTTTCTAAGGCCGTTTTTCGGTCTTGCAGCAGATGATTATATGTTATATTTTGTTTCAGTTCATCTGGTAGAATGTCAACATTTTTCCCTTCCAATAAATATTTTGGAGAGAACCCTGTTACACAATGTTCAGTTTCGTTATATTTTTCTGTGCATTCGTGAGCAATAGTTGTCCAAGCAATTTTATCGTTCCGTTCATTAATCTTACAACGAATTTTACTAACCAATGTTTGGTTTAACCTTTCGTTCAATCCGTTTGAAAATGGCGCATTTACTGCGGTAAAAACAATAGGTGTACCTTCTTTTTCTAAAAAAAATTTGAAATCTTTTGAGTTTATACCTGGATATTGATCTGATAGAATCAGATCAATTTTATAATCTTGTGTTACTTGTTGGACAAGTTTTATAAAATCATTAGCATTCTGGGTTTTGGATGTTAAAATATAGGCGTAACGAGTGAAGTGATCTACTAGAAGATGTAAGTATGTTTTGGTTGAACGGGCACCACCAAATCCACCTATGGTGTCTATAGATACTATTTCGAACGGATGGGTAGCAGGACCTAAGTGAGACATTAGTCCAAACTTATATTGTCCTCTAGATTTATTTTTTTTACAGACATCACAATTTTGGCAAACAATTTTTATATTTTCCGATAAATTTTTCGCTTGATAAAATGGTTTTATTTTGTTTTCCATTTGTTGTCTTCCTATGTGACAGTAATAATGGTGTACATCTTTTATAATTTTTTTACTAAATTCCTCAGTTAGTACAATCTTTTCATGTTTTCCTATCATTTTATAATATACGTTATGTTTTAAAATAAGTTTGTTTATGTTTTGTTTTATTTGTTCATTTTTATTTTGATCATTTTGTATGTCTTGTAATTTAACAAAATTTACTACTTTTAAACTACTATCTTGATTTTCATACGATTCTAACACAGGGTTTCTGCTTAATGTATCTGCCTCTATATTATATTTTCCCGGAGAATATATTATTTCAAAATTAAACTGTGACAAATAATATGTTAGGTCTCCCAGTTCTTCATCCGTTCTAGCTTTAATATTCATTTTTTCTAAAATAAAACCGTGAATGTCTTTCCTATAAGCCAGTGTTGCCAGTATTTTACTGCCTCTTTTATTGCCAAACACTCAAGATATATGGCTTTTTTCTTTTTTTGGGATTCGTTCAATTTTTTTGAAAAATATGCACAGGGTTTTTCATCCCCGTTGGGTTGTATTTGTTTTAAAATTGCACCTACACCATGTATGCTAGCATCTGTATAAATATTAATTAACAAGTCTGGATCAAAGATGGCTAGAACTGGTTTTGAGCAAAGTATTTTTTTAATAGTATCAAAAGATTCTTGACATTTATCGGACCAAACGAATTTTTCTCCTTTTCTTAATAAATTATGTAAAGGATCCAGCGTAATTGAAATATTTGGCACATATTTTCCGTAGAAATTAATTTTTCCTAAAAATTGTCGGACGTTTTTTTGTGTTTTTGGAATTGGAAATTCTTTTATAGCAATTAAATTATCTTTTAGTGGAGTGACCGTATTGTTTTTAATTATGTGTCCTAGATATTTTACAGAGTCCTGTGCAAAGCTACATTTGGTAAATTTAAATTTAAAACCTTCTTTTAAAATAGCTTCCAATAGCAAAGATATGTGCTCAATGTGTTCTTCAAAAGTTTCAGAAAATACTAAGATATCGTCAATATAATTGACAGTAAAATTTGACAGTTTGTACTTTCTTATAATGCTACTCAGTACTCTTTGAAAAATCGCTGGAGCAGTTTTAAAACCAAAGGGTAAACAAGTCCATTGAAAGTGGGCCTCTTGAGTAACAAATGCAGTTTTGTATCTATCTTCAATTCTAAGAGGTATGGACCAGAACGCTGAATTTATATCGAATGTTGAAAAAAATTTACATTTCCTTGTTTTAACCATTAGATCCTCAATTAGTGGAAATGGTTGGGATTGGGGTACAACAATTTTATTTAATTCACGGAAATCTATACAGAGCCTTGATCGCCTTCCTTCTTCTTTTTTAAATGCTAGTGTTACTGGAGCAGCAAAAGGACTATATGACTCCTCGATTAAATCATTTTTTAGTAATGCTGATATTTGATTTTCAATTTCTTTCATATCCTCAATAGAACACCTATATGGTCTTTTACTGCAATATTTATCTATTAACAAATCAATATGCGCTTCATAACCTTTTACAGTACCTATATCATACTTATCTTTAGCGAAGACTGAATTATATTTGCATATCAATTTGTCAATATAATTTTTTTTTTGATAATCTAAATTATTTACTGAAATATCAAAATTATCAACTATGATATTTTCATTAAAGTTTATTTTATACTCTTTAGTGATAGTTCCATTTTTATGTTTTTTTGTGTTATCCACATCTTTCTTTTTATAATATATATCTTGTTTATTCCCTATGTCACTACCTGAACTTCCAGGAATTTTTATAGTACCTATAGGTTTCTTTTGTTTATTATTTTTGTAGTCTTCATTGTTATTGCTGAAGACATTTTGAGTGATATTTAAATTCTCATTTTGAGTTAAATAAAAATTTTGTATACAGTCTAACCCAACTAGGAAATCATAGTCGAAGTTGTCTTCGTCTATAACAAAAATATTAACATGTTTTTCTATTTCAAAAATTTTAATTTTTAAAGTTACAATTCCTATTGATTTTTTAACGCCATTAATTGTTTTTAAACCTGCATTTTTATCATAAGTAGGTATTTTTTTTAATGATAATAACCTTGAATTTATTAAAGACACATTTGATCCTGAATCATAGATTCCTGATGTTTCCAAAGTGTCATTTATTAGTATTTTAATTTTTATTAATGGCGGTACTATTAGTTTTTTGGATCAATTTCATTTAATTCTATCTCCAATTCTGAATTGTTAACACTCCTTATTTGGTCTCTTTTTTGCCTATCATTATTTTTAGTTTTGAACCAACATTGTGATTCAGGGTGGTAACGTATGCCTTTTTTCTCGTTTTCACAAATTTTACACGGATTAACCAAGGGCTTAAAATTTTTTTCGTTAGTTGTACTTTCGTAACTTCCTATCTTTTTATCAAATGTTTTTTTACTAACTATATGCTCTAAACTTCTTAAATGATTAAATAGGTCTTCAGTTTCTTTTAAACTGTTCCTATCAATCCTGTCTGCAATAAAATTTGGCAATCCAGTGGCAATCAGATCTATTATAGTGAGTTTATTCATGAATTTATTTATTTCTAATAATAGTCTTTCTTTTTTTAATGCATACTCCAGTAATGAGCCCTGTCTGTATTTAAATAGCATTGCATACCTGATCGGCGACCAACCTCTATCCGCATATGTTTCACAAAAGTTCTTTTTCCACATTGCCCATTCTGAATTTATTGTATGCTTTATAAGCATCGAACTATATCAGTCTACACAGGAATCTTCTATAAATAACCTAAAAATTTCAATTTTTTTGATATCTTCTTCAATTCCTGAACGGTCACACTCTGCTTCAAAGGTAGTCATCCACTGGGACACATTAGTAGTCTTGCTATTGAATTTTTCTATGACAAATTTTTCTACCACTTTGCTCCTATTATAAGGTTTTGATGAATCTTTCTTCATTTCGGCGAAGCCTTCCATAATTTTTGCTATAGATTCTTCTGGAATTCCTGTTGTAGAAGTTTGTGGATTTGTCTGTTCCTCCAATAGGTATCCCATAAATTGTTTATTTCCATCTTCATCACAATAAACTGCCATCATCTCTGATTTCATGGATATCCACACCTGTCGTTTCTCATGACGTTTTTGCAATGTTGACTTTACTTTTTGGAAGATTGGGGTCTTTAATATTTCATCATGTAATTTTACGGGCTGTAACTTATCTGGGATGACAAAGGTCCGGCCATCTAAATCTGTTATTGTCGTTATAGCAATAATATTTGATTTCAAATCTTCATTGGCTTTAACCTTGAACTCGAATTTTAATTTTTCCATTGTTCTTGGTAATCAGCTGTTTAAATGTTGTTTTATAATGTGTTATTTTATAATAACTTTTGATGAACAATAAAACTAAAATTGAGTTGCTCTGGAAAGAGATAATTTTATTTTGTTAGGTTTTACAATGAAAACACTTTTACAAAATATGCTTTAACATTAATTAATCCTAAACTTACCTGGAAAGAGAAACAACATTTAAAGCTAATGTTTCACCAGTTCTTATTTATCAAATAACACTAATAATTAAATATTACAATAATTGTTTTCTAACTGTCTATCATCATGTACACATGACAGATAGCTCCACAGATTAAAACAAGTTTACCGTAGACTAAATGAAGTGTCACGCACTTTGTTTACATGTATATAAAGTTCCTTCAAGTGCCTTACAATCGACTCTATCTAATTCCATTGAGGGGTTGGCAGGACAAGAGGAGGTTAAGTCGGTGCAACTTGGAAACAACTATGCTGCCGTACCTAATACGTTGGAATAGAACGTAAAGGTATTTTCTTCTATCCTTCGCTTTTTTATACAGATATGTAAGCACAGAGAAAAAAACTAGGTACTTTCAAATATTTATAAATTAAAGTGTGTGTTCGCGCGTGTGTGTGTGTGTGTAAATGTGTAAAGAGTTTATATAGCGATCAATTTCTCCGTCTCCAAATAATCCAAACTTTGTAGCCAGTCATGGATAATAATAGGTTGGGGAAAAAGTCTTTTCGTATTTTTGTATGAAAAGTCAAGACATTTTTTTCAAAGTTTATTTACATTTATTTACAATATATATGTACCGTTTTGTTGAATAACTTTCTGCCATTTTGTGGGCAGAGACATTATCCCGTTACTGTAGAAACTTTGGGACTTCTGATAAAAAAAACGGGACAAATAGTTTTGGCAGTCCTCTCTTGAGGTCAACCTTACAGAACCTAAAGAATTCTGCAGAAACCGAAACAGGTGAAAATCTGAAGGCGCAAGGTCAGGGCTATATGGTGGATGCACTAGGACCTCCCAGTCGAACTCTCTTAATTTTTGCTGAGTGGCTAAAGATGTGTGTGGTCTAGCGTTATCGTGATGAAAGACCACACCCTTCCTGTTGATCAATTCCGGCCGTTTTCTCTCGACTGCTTCCTTTAATCTCATCAGTTGCTGGCAGTAAAGATCATAATCGATGGTTTTGCCGGGCGGTAAAAGCTCATAATAAACAATGCCCTTCCAATCCCACCATACACACAGCATCACCTTATTTCGTGTTAGGCCAGGTTTGGCCACAGTTGTTGGGGAGCTACCTGTCGGAGAGGGCGGTAGTCTTCCCAACGATAGGAGGGGGAGGCTGTCGTCGGCGTATGGTGTGTGGTGTTCCGCAGGGGTCTGTCCTAGGACCACTCCTGTGGAACATCGGATACGATTACGTTCTGCGCTGTGTGAACCTGCCCGGCGTGGACGTAATCTGTTACGCCGACGACACCCTCGTAACATCCTGGGGTTCTGACCTCCGGGATGCGAGAGTTTTGGCCACCGTCGGCGTCGCGGCGGTAGTCCAGAGGATACGGCGGCTGGGGCTCGAAGTGGCACTGCACAAATCCGGGGCTATCGTTTTTCATGGTCCCCGGAGGCGGCCGCCTGCGGGCTCCAGTATTGTGGTAGGAGGAACTCCCATCCCTGTCGGGAACACGCTAAAGTATCTCGGCGTCCTTCTCGACAGCAGATGGGACTTCGAACCTCACCTTCGGCACCTAGCACCGAGGTTGGTGAGCACGGCGGGAGCTCTATCTCGCCTGCTCCCCAATCTCGGGGGGAGTGGCGGCAGTTGCCGTCGCCTTTACATGGGGGTGGTGCGATCCATAGCCTTGTACGGGGCCCCAATTTGGGCGAGCTCCGTATCGGGTCGCCATCGACAGGTCCTGCAACAGTCGCAGAGGGTCATGGCGAACCGTGTCGTTAGGGGGTATCGCACCATCTCTGTGGAGGTGGCTTGCGCACTCGCCGGGTCGCTGCCGTGGGACCTAGACGCCTTGGTTCTCTCGGCAGTGTTCTGGCGAGGCGCGCAATCCCGGAGCCAGGGTCTCCGCCCCGCACCGGACACTGTGGTGCGGTGGCGTAGAGACGCTCAGAGGCAGGCTCTGGGCGCATGGCGGCGGCAGCTTTTTCGGAGCGCCGAGTTTCGTGCCGAAGGATCGAGGCGCCGTATCCTCGAGGCGGTCGGGCCCATCTTGGAGCGATGGGTCGGCCGTCGGTGGGGGTCGATGACCTTCCGGCTCACGCAGGTACTTTCCGGGCACGGGTGCTTCGGGAAGTATCTGTGTGACGTCGCCGGGGGGGAGTCGACCCGGTGTTGCCACCATTGTGACTGCGCGGAAGACACCGCGCAGCACACTTTGGTGGCGTGCCCTGCGTGGGCGGGGCCGCGGTCGACGTTGGCCGCGGCCCTGGGTGGAGTGGCTCTCTCGCTGCCGACCATCATGCAAAAGATGGTCGACAGCGAGACGGCGTGGGAGGCGATGGCCTCCTTCTGCGAAGTGGTGATGTCGCAGAAGGAGGCCGCGGAGCGGGAGAGGGAGCGGGACCCGCTCTCTCTCCGGCTACGCCGTTGGCGCAGCGGGCGGGCCAGGAGGGCCCGTCAGGCAGCGCCCGGGGGGTCTTAGGCGGCGGGGGCAGGGGGCCCCTTCCGTCTCGCCATAGACCCCCCCCGAAGTCGGCCAGTTACGCCATGGCCGCACAAGGAGGTAGGGGGGGCGCTACAAATTGCGCCTTCCTGAGGAGGTCTCCCCGGTTCTGATCCGGGGGACGTTGGCCGCGGGCGGGGTGCCAGAAACTACAAATCCCCTGGTGCTGGCCCCCCGCCCCTTCTTCAACAGCGGTGGGCGTCGTCGGAAGATTTTTAGTGGGTAGGACTGCGGCGGTCGCGTCTGCCGCAGTGAGCCCCACACCCCCTCCCGGTCTCCCCCTTTTGGCCGGGAGACAGTGCGTAAATGCATTTTGTTACCGACGTAAATCAAAAAAAAAAAAAAAAGGTTTGGCCACAGTCTGTGAAGCCTGGCCAACTTTCGACCACGACCTTTTTCGCACGTTCTTGTCGTACGTGATCCACTTTTCATCGCCAGTTATCAATCTCTTCAAAAACGGCTCGGTTTCATTACGTCTCAATAATGAATCGCAAATGAGTACACGGTTCATTAAGTTTCTTTGAGTGAGCTCGTGTGGCACCCAAATATCGAGCTTTTTTGTATAACCAGCTTTCTTCAAATGGGTCAAAACTGTTTTGTGGTCAATTCCCAGTTCTTCAGCTACATCGTAACTACTAATGTGCCGATCTTGCTCCACTCTTTCAAAAATGGCGTCCATTTTATTCGTAACAGGGCGACCAGAGCGAGGTGCATCTTTAACATCAAAATTTCCGGACTGAAAACGTTTGAACCAAATTTGTGCTACTCTTACTGACACTGCATCAGGTCCATAAACATCACAAATTTTTTTCACTGCTTGAGTTGCATTTTTGCCTTTTTTATAATAAAATTTTAAAATGTATCGAATTTCTTCATTAGATTCACTCATTTTTACGGAGAGAAAAACAAATGAAAAATAGCGGGAAACAACTTTTTTTTATTTTTTTCTTTTCTTTATAATGGAACCTTTTTAATGTTACCAAAACCAGCCAGACACAAATAGTACAGTCAAAAAAAATTAATAATAAGTTTATACCTACGTTATGCGAAAAGACTTTTTCCCCGACCTAATATGTTTACACTGGAATATATTTATAGCATATATCTAACTATGTTACACAGTACAGCCTACCTCCCCGATATTTAAAAAATCTTCTTTATGGTTTGATCCTACCCGATGCTATTTTACACACTTCATGGTGTCTTCTGGTTTTAGTGAGGGGGTAATCAGCGTGAAAATGTAGAATAGAGTGCTGTTTCATCAGAATGAAAAGCAGAATAATAAGTTTATTGTAACGTCTACCAGCTTATAGAAGCATTATTGCTTAAATTACACTTTGCAAGGCATGACTTCATTGTCTAATGTTAGAAAGTTCATACAAACGTGTAGATCGGAAGCCTCTGCAAATTCACGGACGGGGTGCAGACCGCAACTTCCAACTTACCAAAATACACAGGCCAATTACGTCATCGTGTGCCAAAAGAGCAATCTGTACCACCAGGCCCGGAGCCAGACTGCCGGAGAACATTTACTCGATAAATCTTCACAACTGACAGTCAAACTAGGCACAGTCCAAATTAGGTCAGATAACTTAACGTATGTTTTCTATCTACATACCTTTATTTTCTTACTTTTTTCCTTCTTAGAGCATATAAACAGTTCAAACTCTAAGTTCAGATCCGTGATTTATAAATATAAAAGACAGTGTAAATAGAAGCGTGGTGTATTTACGAAGACTAGCTGTCAGCGCTACATGTGTAAGGTAAACACATATCATAAGAATATTTTTTGGAGATGTTACGATGCTACGCAGGGCTTGCGTTGAGACGCGCCCTGACTACGGCCCTGTAAACATCAAAGTTCAATGGTTATTTACTAGTAGTCATTAATATTACATAGACGGATAGACGTGAAAACAATAAATAGTCAAACCAAAAGTCGTATCATGATCGGAATTTTAAAAATGATAATTTTAGTAAAAAGAATAAGCAGATATGTTAACGTAAGTGAAAGATAAACCCATCTCATGATAATATTCTTTGGAGTTGCGACGCGGCGGCTTGCGTTGCGAGACTTGCCCTGACCACGGCCCTGTAAACCACTCGAGCCGTTTTAAGTTTGCGGCGATTCGACACAAACTAACTTCTCCGCCACTATTCCGCTACATTTTTCGTGCATCATATCGTTCCGTTCCGTTTATGCATGATAATGATTGTATATCTTCTATTAAGTCATAATCTTTACCATATAGTGATGAAATATTTTAAAAATGAAACAAAGGAAATGCTTCGTTTTGTCGAAAGAATTACCGAGCTAAATGCCCCACGCCGAATATATATGAATCTTCGGTTATTTCTGCAATGATAATAAACACAATACATAATCTTTCTTTTCGTTCATAGTAAACCGACCCTATCTCACAATAACATATTTGGGAACAGCACACTTTTATATTTCTTTGTTAGAGCGACGATAGCCCAGTGGCGAGACCCGAAGACTTCTAATTCAGAGGGTCTAGGGTTCAAACCCTTGTGGCGCACTTATGACATTTCGAAGTTATGTACGTAATTATCGCTTGCTCTGTGCCTCGGAAAGAACGTTAAGCTGTTAGTCGGTGCCTTTTAATATGACAACTGGTTTAACCATAGAACGATGTTTCCTTTTGGGTTGTGGAGATCAGATGGCAGTCGCTCCATGTAATAACTGAACTTCGGCCAAATCTGGTGAACCAGTGAGCAGACCCTGGGCTCTGGGTCTTAAGTCTGGGGCAACCGGAATAATGCTAGGATATGATGACACTTTTAAATTTCTTTGTTCACTTCTTGTTTCACCTTATTTTCTCTTGAAATCACTAAAGATTTGTCAGTAAAGTAAATTTCACATTCTTTGAAGATCGTGAGAACGCCATAAATGTGGAAATATACTTACCGTAAAACCATTGCTTAAATTTATATGAGACAAAAAAGACTTTTATAGATAGACGATAGTACGGGTAATGTCCCCGAAAGCCAGACTGTAATTACGTATCTTTATGATAGAGCTGTTAGATAGATGTTTTATGATTTTTACCCGTTAGTTAGCATGGAGTGCACCAAGGCATAATGTACAGTTGACGTCAGGATCACGCGATTATTATTTCGATCTGTTCTAAATCCCTCGTATCGCCGTAATTCCAAATTGCGGAATTGTAGATATAGCTTGTAGAGCAAACTAACCTTATTATAATCAGACGCGAGGAAGAGCCGATGACTTAGTTTCGCTTCAGGGTCCACAATAATTGTAAATAGACATTCTTATGTCTTTCTCTAAATCTAATAAGAGATCTTTCTCTAAATATCTTCTACTGTCTTTGCCATCTTCTGAAGAGCCATTTGACATTGACTAAGAAATTACCTTACAGCCTTTAGATATCTATCTTCTTCTAGACAAACATATGTATTATTTATATCTAATTTCTAGCGGCTTTATATTTATAAGCACGATCAAAGGTTCACGGTTTATTCGATGTGTACCATAACCAAAATCTTGAACGAAACAATCGAATCAACATAATAAGTACTAGTGGCAAGCGATCAGCTTCATTTATCATCTTCGTTGAAAACTAGACTGTAACGCCTCAGGGTAAGGTCACAGATGTAACACAAGGGTAGCATCTACAGGGGATCCAGGTGGGTAATAAATACAAACTGCGGCTCGCTAGCTAAATTAAGGCCGAGGAGCACCGCGGAGCATTGAGCTTCTAAAGATTTTTGACTCACCTATGGGAATTCGTGCTACTAATAGAACATGCTTTGAGTTGATTTAAAGTTCCCAAATACCTAATATGACAAGCTATCTAGAATGTGCACAGTCTAATAGTATATGAGATGTACTTTATAAGACAACTACTAATACTAAATCAATAAGTAATTTTCTTTGTAACGAGTAGGTACATAAAACATATCGTAAGTTCACATAATAATAAATAAAAGTAATATTCTTTCCATATTCAGCACAGTGCCAGTTAAGGAAAATCTAGCCAAGTAATGCACTGTGCTAAGGTTCTAATATTTGGTACAGAATTTCTGGCAAGGAAGACGGTGATACGTACATTCATAGGCGACATCGGTCACGAAAAGAACCTTGTACATATTAAAAATGCTATCTAGAACCTACCAACTTAAGAATCAAATGGAAATCGGAAACAATCAAATGGCATTAAGTGCACACATATTAAGGTGTTACTTTGCAAGTACCATTTGATTTACTGTTTAATTCAAGACCTATTACTATCGCCGCCACATTGAAAGTGGTTTGGCAACAATCTGAGCGTCAACACGAATACGCATGCATTATCTCTGACTAAAGCAGGCCATAGTTACCCTACAACTTAGTCAATAAATTCAGAAGCCTCCTGTTGTGACCCGCTTAAGTCTTGATACATTTTATCCAAAAATATTCAAGAGTAAGTTTTTTCACAAGTATGAATGTCAGTTAAAATTTTTGTGTCCTAAATAGAAGTCGTTACAAAAGTCGACGTACTACGAGTACATTTTACTTGTAGCTGCATGTACATTAAAGAACCCCCTTTTTATTGATTCAACACAGTCATAGAGAAATTTGAAACCACTGTCTTGTCATAACGTAATTGATCGTCTACCACCATAATTTCACAAATAATTAAATTCTCAATGAACTCGCATTTCCAAGAGATAAAATGTTCAGAAGCTCATTAAAGACAGCGGAATAGATCTAAAAGTATTCAGGTGAGCAATAAATACGAAGTGCGGCTATCTTGCAAATTAAGGAGAAGATTCTGACACTGCGAACTCTGAACCAAATGTTTCCCCAGAGATTCGAGCTCGAAACTACATCCTTTTTACTCAAATATTAACGTTATTTGAAACTACTTACATTGGTAACTCTAGCAATATAAAAGTTTTGGATTACAGACTATAATTTTAATTATCTCAATATACAATAAATACTAACTTCTGACTTGTTTGCATAAACTTCATAACTAATTATGAATTAACAAACTGGAATGACTAATCGTATCAAGGGAATGAAAAAAAAAGCTTGATCATTTTGTTAATGTGTCCCAAAAATATTAACTGAATCCATACGCAATTAATTAAGCTTGATTATGAAATAACCATTCAATTTTACAACACAATATGATAATTATATCAACACAATGTAAGTTATTAAACACATCAATTATACCTAACGTTTTAATATTGATTTATGTTTTATATTAATAGGTCTTTTCATTAGAAAGTGGGGTCTGAAAGATTTTAAACGTAGTTTCCATCAATCGTTTCGTACAAAGGTAATCCTTTCCAAGGAATCAACATTAAAGTTGTATTTAGTAATAAGTCCATAAAGTGCTATGTGCCACTCAATTTGCAATTGCGCCAGTTCGTGGAATGGACGAATCGATAGGGGTCATCGGCACCATAGGTACCATCTATGAGAACCCTTGGTAGGGCGTCCGCCACATTATGCCTCCCCTCAACCCTCAATTGGATTCCAGGAAAACATTGCATCGCCTCTATATTTTTCACCTGGGGTATAACTTAAGCATTATAATTATTCGTCGGTTAGGGCTTTTCGCACTGCACAAAATGGAAACGAATTTCAGCAAATTGCTGCGAATGAATATATGGATGTGGTAGTAACAGTTTTATTTCTTAATAATTTTACTTGAATAAATTTTACTTAATAATTTTTACATTTATTATGTTATTCACCTATAGTTTTCGTTTATTTGGCTGGTGTAACCAATGCAGACGGAGAATCGTAGTAATCTGAAATTTCATTGCGTTGCTTAACCTTTATACACTCTAAACTGATTCCTTCCACCAGAAATAGAAATGCTCGCCCGAAACTTCTTTTCCAATTTTCTCTCAATGGCCATTAGGATGAGAAATGTAAAGTAGATTCCGGACGAAGTCGAGATATGTGTTGGAAAAGAATGAAATTCCAAACTAGACTGGCGCCGTATAGAGCTGCATCCTCTCGCCCAATGAAACGACTCAGGATGCAGTTCCCAAAATTATTTGCATGTATCACGTGTACGGCGTTCCACGCTCAAAGAAAATGTTGTGCGGATCAAATTTTGATAAGATCTAACGGGGCTCTTGTGTTTAGTACTTTATACATATAGTTGTTTTTGAATTTAAGTCAGGAATACGATCTTGGATGCATGGTACGCCAGACGATGATAAACTCATTTATTTTCAGTTTAGAAACGAATTAGATTGAAATTTTGCAAATGTGATTCAAACCTTGAACTTGCTATCGTGAAACACCCTCCAGATATGCAACCGCTATGGGGCAAAGCATAATGAAAGAACAAGTTGTGTGCTTTGTACACAAAACAGGCCTCTAAAACCAGGACTTAACACAGTGTCAACAGGTTACTTGAGTCGAGTTGACAGTCTGTAATTTAACGGGACCGGACCGAGTTGTGGACGACGCTACGGTTATTTGCGCGGCCACAACTAACTTTAAACCGCTCAGCCTAATACATAATATGTTTCAGCTGAACTTTCCAAGTCGTCCCACAGTTCACTATCGCTTTAAATCACCCGGTTAAATGAAGGTAACATCATTAGAGAGAAAAAAATCTAGAAAACTACATTTGCTAGGAATCTAGTGATTATAGTAATTAAAATTTATATGAAGCAGCTAACTATGCCGCGCAAAATCTCCGTACCTCGGTAAGCTTTATGGTACGGACGACCAGACTAATGCAAATTAAATGGACGATTCTTTGTAGTAAGCCATATTTTCATATTAAGAGCAAGGGCCCCCGCTGGCAAACACAATTTCTTCTTAGAAACGAGGCGGGGGAGCGGGGAGGCTAGCCTGGCCGATGCATTTTAAACCCTCCAACGTCACGTCCGTCCAAGATGGTGCATCGGCTGCGACGACCTTAATTAGCGGTTGCACGTCGCTACTACCTACCTATTTAATCTAGTTTCATAGATAAATTCAAGTACTCCAGGAAGCAATCCATCATTTTAATCTTCCTAGAGTTTATGCTACATTTCTCATGACTAATTAAGACTTTGCTTACATTTCTGAAGTACGATATAAACAAAATGTATACACTGTTGGACGCTGATAAGAATAGATATACCTTCAAATTAGCTTGATCTCTACAGATTTAAGAAATTAAGTTATTAAAATTAAGGAAATAACAGTTCGAAGAAAAGTTTCATGTAAAAGTTCATAAAAATCAATTCTCATGGTGCAAGAGAAGCTCTTTATAATTTTCTCTGTATAATCTGAAAGAAGCGATCTTTTCAAGCGTGTGTTTGCTTTGAATCCAAGCGAAAAACACTTGAGAAAGAAAGACAGTAGTAAGTGCAAATTAAGTTACTTACTTTTGACAGAGCAAAGTAGAACTAATTTTCCTTACTTACTTATCTAATTTTTTTTACTTTGCTTGCTTTTATTGACCGGCAGTCGTCCGCTACCCTACAGATTAAATATCAGATCCTAGTTGACCTGAGTATAAATGTAATCTTTAAACATTCTTGCCTCTCATCACTTTAAAAATAATACAATGACTCTATGCTTCGTTTATATAGTTTATAAAATAAGTAAACAATATCAAAGATAATTCTAAAATATTATTTTTTATATGTTTTGCCCACACTTTGTTGCGTAACTAGGCAAGGGCTTCGTAAATTTAATGGGATTTGTTTCGGTTTATTACAAGAAAAATCAGTTTTTTAGCCCGACATTCTTGTCAAGAGTTCTATTATATGGAAACGATTTTTTTCATAGGAGTTTCCACGTTAACTGTACTTTCTACTTTATTACCCAATTTTTAGAAATGTGAACTCAAAAAAAAGTTTTTTTAAGCTTATTTTACAAATGTCAATCTGTTTTTTTTTTCTTTTAAATAATGACTTCGTGCGTCTAGCACATCTAGCCAGTGTCAAGTAAGTGATATATTAATAATATATAATTCATAGTAAATGAAAATGAGTGATGATAAATGGTAAATGAGATACCCTCCCCTAAGCCCCTCGAGGCCTCAGTATAGATGTGGGACTATCCTGAGATCTCACATGGACTTCTTGAGAGAATTTGAAAGTGATGTTGCACTGCATTGTTTGATTTCCCAACACTCATGTATATTCACAAACACTTAACGGTTAATACACCGTCATTACACATTAATGTTAGAAATATCACAAATTTTAGAAAATAAAACAAAACTGCAGACTGACTGAGAAGTCCATCAATCTGTTTGCCACGTATACTGCATGATATTTTTTTTTCATTAACAAAGAGGTACTCTTAGTAAAAAAACTTTGTGCAACTCAATCTGAAAATAAAAGAGCAAACTCTTTATTTTATAATAGAAGGAATCAATTTAAAACTTAATTGTATTATGAGCAACTGTTATTGGACCCTAGAGCTAAGAAAGCGCCACGATAAAGAAAAGCTAACCAGTAATTAAAACTGAAACTGCTGGCTGAAGGAAATATAAGGGTGAATATTATCCGGGTCTCCGTAGCCTACTAAATTACGTTAGCTGGGTGTTATTCTAGATATACGCGTGCAAGCGAGGGTAAACAAATTTCCGAGGGTAGATAGTGTAGTGTATGTCGCGAATACCTCTCCGGTGTAATATTGGGAAAAAGTTGCGGGGCGGCGGATAGTTGCGGGGGTCAAGTTAATGATATCGCCGCCATTTGCGGACGCGTCCCCGCTCTGAATTGCGCCCGGGCACGTTAATGGGCTCAGCTACAGCGCTCTGAATATTTTAAAGGACATTCGCCGAAATTACTACAAAAATAATGTCGCTTTGCTTGTACCGAATTACCCGAGAAACGGTTTAGAGACCGGCAATAAATATGCAGGGAATCCTCATCGTATTGCCTCTTCGGAGATTGCTTTTCTGGATTAAACGCTTTCTGTCTCTTGAGTTTAGACAAAAACTGTTCCAATGTTACAAATCTCAATGACTTGATCCGTCGATTTGATCTTCCGATCCCACTCTGCGGCATCAGGGAAATGTAGCTTGAAAAAGTTACATTTCCCTGATGCCGCAGAGTGGGTCTCTGTATGGTGAGCCGTTAAATAATAAATGAGGTTCAGTGATAAAAGAGCGCGGCGGTCTGCGCTGCCACTAGAATATTGGACGGCGATGGCGCTGCCGCCGTGCCGCCCGCCGCGCCACCGTGCAGACAGTGCCATACGTGCGCCGCATAATGCACCGCCCCGTGCAAAATTCACAACTACCCTCCAGCAAAATAAATTTCCCGGAGCTATCTTATTTGCTCTAATTCGCGTTTTGGAAACTCAGAGCCATTCGAAACTTTGTTCGGCGTTGCGTAATGATCGTACCGCATCGTTGTACGAATTAGAAGTGTATTCGTTTCGAATTTAATAACACTGGTGTAAGGAAAAATCGCTAAATTCTTAAGAACTGTCGACTCCCAGCTGAATGTTTCGAACTTCTTATGCATTTTGCAAAGTGCAAAAGTTTGCCACACACGGCGGCACGCGATGCATGCGAACGCGAAACGACCTCCCCTAACTTTTTCGCTTTGAAAAATCTTCATTTAAATAATGTTCCCTCAAATAAACGCGTATCGTGTAATTTCTTGTTCGACAACTTCCAAGTCGCCTCAGACGGATTTTCTTCTTTCTTTGAAGATAACTTTGTTGAACATTTTGCGAAGTCTTTAATGTCAGTTATAAGCATGAATACCAAAAATAATAAAACCTATATCCATCGCAAAGCTATTTTACTATTTCAATTATGCTTGCAGAAATTACAACAACATAAATTTTAATTTGCAGACATAAGCAAAACAGAGAATAGTTCTGCTTATTCTTAAGCTAAGTTTGTGTTTATTGAGAAAGTTCATAAATACCGCATAGAGCCACCTGGCCCGCCTCCTCTTTTCAAGATTATTTTCTTGGACGATTTGTGAAACAAACGGGATGTAATTTGGGCAAGTCGTTGGGTTGCGGGCCCATCTCCTCTGGCATTCCCTCGTTGCTTCACCCCTTTTCAAAACATGGCATCGGTTATTAGATTTAAATAAAGTCGAGACCTTTTGTCGTGTGTCCCCTCCCGGTCTAAGTCGATGCGTAATACTATTACAGACAATTTTGTTAACGATGCATTTACACGGCATTGTTGGGTACAATTTCATTGTTTGAAGTGCATTGTAAAGTTCGAAGAAAGAAAATTGTTTAAGCGCACCTGCCGCTCAACAGACGAGGCTCTGGTGAACAGAATAGTTCCCGGTAAGCGGCAATAGGCTCGCCACCTATTACGTGGGACCTACTATATAATTGGCGATGTGGGCGTATAATATGCCTCTGCCTACCCCTTCGGGAAACAGACGTGAATGTATTTATATGTGTATAAATGGGTATAACTTAAAATAGACACGATAAATTATAAATATCAATAATACATATAGCAGAACTCTATAAGCATTTAATAGTGAATTCAGACTTTTCTAGTAATATCACGTCCCTAGGTACATTGGCCAGATTTGATTCCCTTGGCAACTAACGATGAACCGATTGGCTGCGACCTAGTTTGAAATTAGTTGGACTTAAGCACTTATCTACTTAAATAATTGCTGTAGACGAAATTGATGAATAATAATCATTTCATAAATGACATGCGAGTCAAGTTACTATTTCGTGAATAAACAACATACTGAAAGCGTAATAAAACATTCATTATTATCCGAAATGTTAGCGCTTCTGTCCTTCTGTTACACTCCTATTCTGCGGGCGTTGTTTGTTTTTAATAGTCTCTGCGCAACGAAAAATAGCCGACACTGTTAGCCTTTATTTGTGTTACTTATTTTCCTCTTTCTGTCCTAACAGTTGGTTCTGAACGCAAATGTCACGTTACTGAGCTACTACAAGCTAATGATGATGGAGGTTTTTTCAGATACTGTTGTAATTATGAAACCATATAAGTAATGTATTGTAAAATGACTTTGGGCTCTGAAGTGGAATGACTGTATATACGTTTTATCTTATACTTTTAATATTTATGAAACGAATAGAATTATTTTGTAACTTTTGATATTGCCAAGCATAGCTATGAACTGTCATTCAAATCTACTGAGATTTTGAAGATATATGGAAAATTTCGAGTGTATGGCGTTCTGCACCTGTCTAACTGTGGCATCGGATGACATCTTATATGCCGATGTCGATAACAATAGCAATCTTCTGTTCATGAAGCAGTCGCGTGATATTTGGCGGTAAAACATTTGGTACACTTAATTACCTATCTGAACTTCTATAATAAACGGATCTTCAATTATTACGTTAAATTTTAGGCTCGACAACGTCCCGCTGATACATGATTCTAACAGAAGCAGTCTGCAAGCCATGGTGTGGTAGCTGCGAGCCATTCGGTTCAAGTCAATCTTTTACCGCGTTATCAAATCTTGTTTCCTAGGTTTGAAGCGAGCGATCAAATCACTACACCGTCACAACCGTTTGGATCTTGACAACGTCCCGCTGATAGATCACTCTATCAGAAGCAGTCAGCAAGCCATGGTGTGGTGGTGGCTGCGAGTCATTCGGTTACAGAAATTCTTGTAACGCGTTTTGAAACTCTTGTCTCCTAGGTACGAAGCGAGCGATCCAAACACTACACCGTCAAATCCGTTTTAGCTGAATGTCTCGTCTTATGATTTGCGGACTATTAATGTCATATAAGCATGAATATTATCTGTATTTTAAAAATTAATGAACAGCATTATAGAATAGGTGTCAGGTTTTTACTTACGTTTATCTATATTTCTCTTTTACTAATAATTGTAATAATAGATTAAATGTACCCAATTTCTATAGAAAACAAACTTAATAAATGTTTAATGCATAATTCTTCAAAAAAGAAATAGCAAATTAATTTTCATTGCAAAGAAATTAACATTAACATTATTAACTACCTACATACTACTTTGGCATTTTTGAACTCTATGCAGAAACTTGTAGTTATACGTTACTAGAAAAGCGTCTGTAAAGGTGTGAAAGCCCAAAGTTAAAACACTGTTTATCTAAGAACCCATTGTACAGTTAGCTATACGTAAAGTAGGCTGTCTGGAAGTCGGCTTCTTATTAACGCGCATAAATATCAGGCCCCACTGCCTCCCCCCAATTTTGTGCACGAGGCGTCGTCGTTCAGAACAAATCAACCTGCTCCCATATACGAACTTAATTTGAATTATTTACATAATAACTATTAGATTTTATGTTGACTTCTGAGAATTTGGTGTTGTCTTGTATTATTAAATTTGCAGTTACTATACCTGTAAATATTCAACTAATTTGGTTTATTGCATTTTCTCGTTATATAAGAAAACATTCAATAAAATCATGATATATTTATATAGGTAACTATGAATCAAATAGCACGACCTTTTTAAAGTCATTAAGTTTTTTTTAAATAGATGCAAACAAAAAAAATCTCAGAAAAACAAATAAATGGTGGGTTGTATTGTATGGAATTAAAAATCTAGTATTTGTTTTGATATTAAAAAATATATTATAAATCGAACGAGCACTCAAGCACATATATCACTTTGCATTACATCTACAATATCGAAACTTTACGTATGGGTGTTAAAAAATCACAAAAAGTATAAACTAAATAAACAAAATAAAATAAATAAATAAATAAACCACTTTGGTGCCGAATGGCCGGCCTAAAATCATCATCTCACGGGGAGTCGCAGCGTCATCTTGCGTCCTGGCTTAAACTTCGCTGACCTATCCGCCAGCCGAATGTAGGGAAATGTAGGTAATCTATGAAGGATGCTAATGTTCAGCAGTGGACTTATAATTAATTATTGTGACACATTTTGCAAACAGAACCTGCTATCAGAGTTTCATCATAATGCGACGTGCACAGTTTAGTCGTTGGGCTAGTTGCGTGAGTAGGTATGACGCAATAATCGAAAATATTTCAAAAATGTTTAAGACTTCAATTTATAAATCTGAATATTTTATTATTCTCTGAAATAATGGCTTACTGCGATTAGCACATTTAGCCAGTCTCAAGTAAAAAAATGTATTAATAATATGTAAGTACTTAATAGTACCTAAATGAGACGTCACGTCTAACAGCTTTATAAGCTTTACTTTATATAGTTGCGTGAGTATAACGCAATAATGGAATATGATTTTGACTTTAATTTAAATACATACAAACATGCCTGTTTCCCCGAAGGAATAGATAGAGGCAAGAGGCATATTACACCCACATTTTGCCACCTATACAATTAGTCCCATAGGTGGCGAGGTTATTGCCGCTTACTGGGAACTGTTATATTTGCCAGAGCCTTGTCCGTTGATCGGCAGGTGCACCACTTGCAGGTGAGGTTAGCTTAGATTTCTCAGATCTTGGTAGGAACCCAATGCGCTTAAATCTTTCAATTCATAAATCTGATGTAACTAATTATTTACATTTAGCAGATACATTTGCAATAAAAAAACACGTCGAACAGCTTTTTTAGAACTAAGAGTCTCGCAGTGAAGCTGCAGACAGACAGATAAACAGATATTGTAAAACTATAAAGGTCTGCTGAGCCCAAAAACTGATATATAGTTCAAAATTATACTACAAAGTTTTTACGTAGGAGACTTGCTTCCAATTAAGAGACATTTAAAACAATATCTACGTATTCAATTTTATTCGATTTGAATTGTCTGTACATTTAGTCGACTAAGTTCTTATGACTCCATAACAACATTGTTCTATTTTCTTTGCCGCATTGAGTAAACCTACATACACACAAGTAGGTAAAAGGTCGATGACATACGAACGAACATATATACTCAAAAGATAAATTGATACGGGCTTTTTATTTGGGCTGTTTTGAATAAAATTCAGACAATGAAATTTCAATAAGATATCAAAACTTTTAATTAAGTAGGTATATGCTTAGAACCTAATATAATCTAAGAAAATTACAGTTTATTCCATTGAGTATACCACCAAATGAATTATGCTTCATGTGCCGCCATACTTATTACTAAGTATAATTGTTTAGTAAATGAATAAAGTATCTATGAAGCTACATTTTTAACAGATTTCTCTGCATTGCTATTTTCATTTCGGTGCCCCTGAGCGCGGTAAATTTGAATTCATGTTACGAACAAGCAACATAAACCAATTACTGAGCAAAACCAATGGCGGGCAGCGCGAGACGACTCGGCTCGGCGCGGGGAATCGATAACTCACAATATGCCCGCTAGAGGGCAACGCCGTTGTCGCCGGTGCGCGCCCACACCACTCCTCCACGTTGCGCAGCTATGCGAATGACCTTGTTGTGAGGGGCTACTTTTTATATTTATTTGTTTTATATAAAATTAATTGATATTATTTTTGACGTGACAACGTCTTAAATTAGGTTGCGGCTGGGAGTCACTTATGAAAAAGTGTAACGCTCGGTAACGTTACGATGAGTCACCGAACGAGAGAGAGGCCCGGCGAATGCCTTGCGTCTCTCTCCCACTCAACTATGATCGGTCTGCCGCGCGCGCAGTTTTAGTAAACAAAATATATTTCTATAGTTAAAATTTGTGCAATTCTTATTTTCATTCAATTCCTTGTTCCTATTGTGCAATTTAATTATATTCATATCAATAAATATTCTACCGAGAAAAAGACGTTGTCACGTAAAATCTTCGCCCGTAAAAACGACTTTACAGGCAACCATTTTTTTAATTTTTAGTTCATATTACGATTGGAAATACGTTTGTTACTGAAAATTAAAGCTAAAGTGTGAAAATAATGAGAACAACTAAATTAACACCAACATTGCCAAAAATACTCAACAATTAATGAATTTTGGTTAGAAAACCAAATATCCCACACACACATTTAATTTACACTTTCTTCGATATCCAAAATAACTAAAAACATGGCATTTTGTATTGCACACTCACGTTTGTACAAAGTCACTTCGATCTGTCAGTCGTAGTCAGCTGCTACTTAGCTTGCCGTTTCGTGACGCGCTTCTTATCCGCTTTCAATGTTTTCCGTTTTATTTTGTTATTTCTGTGGTACAAACGTATTATTTAACTAAAATATATATTATTGCATTGGTGTGAATAGATTCTGTGCGATTTTATAGTGATATATCCTTCGGGAACCCCGCAACGAGGTACGTAAACGCCTTATTATTTTTGTTTGTCGCGAACATAACCTCTCTGACATCATGTACGATGCTCAATTTCAGTCTTTTGTTGTTTTCTGTGAATTGTAGAGACGAATATAGATTAGTACAATAACTATGAGGCCTTGAGAGTATATAAATTTCTAGTTTTATGAGTTTCGCTGTTAAAATTGCCTGTCTCTTTCGATCTGGTCCATCTTCGATGTTTTACTAAATTCGGTGTTATCATGATATCTGTTCAAAGTATTATATTCTTCTTGTCGTATCTCCGCAGTACACGATAATCACGCTTTATTTAAGTTAATGAGTCCACATACTTGTTATAACTATCGGTATAATTGTTGACAAAAATGAATCACCATGACAATGCCTGTCTGATAAAACAATGGTTTGCCTTGAAAGCCCCTAGGGGGCGTTACTGAATGCAAACTGCGCGTGAACCAAATCAAGTCAAGTTCAATAATTTGTATTTTCGTTTTTTTTTATGTGAATATTGTAAAGTTATAATTTTAATATCATTAATAGTATTAAATTTAAAAAATATATTTTTATGAGCAATCTAGATAAGTAGGTATATATTTATGTCAAAATGTCGTTCAGATAAATAGAAATACTGCAATAAGTGCAAGATGTTAATAAATTTGTAATTCTGTCTTAAAAAGCGTATTATTCGGATACGCATCGGTAAATTAGGGTTCCGTTGTATTCTTACATTATAAAAAAGATACTAAATGTAATAAAATATTCTTGATTTTTCTTTTTGCCAATTGAAATTACAAAACATTAGTAACTTATCTTAATCACCATGAGGCCCGCGCAGAGGGCGGATTTTCTTTTTATCCATGAATGACAACTATTTCTAAGATTTAAGTTTTTGACTGTACGCATTAAAATCGCGCAAACCGTCTAAAAAACTGTGAGAATTTGAACTCTATAGTTGTAGGAATAAAGATCATGTTGTACGGACTCGAATTGGACTAAAAAGTCCGTCGTCTGCGCAGGTATTAGAGTCGACAAAGTTTGTCTTGTTTATAAATACTTTCGATTCAGATAAAGTTAAGTTAAAAATATATTGCTGCAATTGTTAGCGAAAGTCATCACACCTCTGCTTACACTACAGATAACGAATATCCTCACACAAACCAAGATGAGAAGGATTTAGGTTATGCTCCCACGTGAACCCATTGCAGCTTGGCAAAGTGCTTTTAGAATTTATCCTGCTCTATATGGCATTTAACTTGGCTAAACGACTAGCCAATGATAACCGGTACCAGCTTGTTAGCATGCCTTCTAAAGCACACCCGATACTAAATGCCACACCAACAGCCACCTATCCAAGGATTCATCTCTAATAACGCTAATCTAATAATATTTATAAATAAATATTGTCTGACAATATGAAGAGTGTGAATGAAGCTAAAAGTATGTGCCAGGATCGTAGCAAGTGGAAGGATGTGATCTCTGCCTACACCTACGGGAAAGAGGCGTGACATTATGGATGTATGTATGTATGTAATATGAAGTTTGATAGGAAGAGCATTACAAAAAAATCTAAAAAGATTTCTGAAATTTTCAACTTACAAATGAGAAAATCACACCTAGAGTGGTGAAATTGTATCGAATTTATTAGTTAGTTCATTGCAAATAATTTAACACAAGTTTTAACATTTTTAAATTGCACTACAAAATTAAACCTCTAAAATAAAAACCCGATACAAATGTACTGGAAAGAGTAACAAATATCTCACTCTGAAAAAACGTGTGTGTATGAATACAAAATAGTGTTTATTTATCGTTGTATGTGTATGTCTTTACTCGTTTACTTGCACCCATAGCACCAATATTGCTTAGTTTTGGGCTAGATGGCGCTGTGTGAGATGTCCAATGATATTTATTTGATAGAGCCATTAATTAAACTACATATTTACTAAATATTTTGGATATTTACCCTTTGTCGGGAGGAAAATGGGGTTAAAGTTTTATGTGGAAGTGTATGGCGTGAACACGTGTCCCAGCGTTTTAGCAAATTCAACCACTAAAGCTGTTAAATTAATTAATATTTCTGTTTTTCCAACTTATCAATATAATACTGAATAAATAATATGATATTCCTTTAAAATAGAAAAGCTATTAAAGAGTCTAACTATAGTATTGTAAATATACCTCTATTAAATGAATAATTATTTATGTTGAAGGCAGGTACTTCTTGTACAATAACATCAAACCTACTTGACATCTTGCTGGCCTTTAGCTTTTAAAATTTTATAATGGCGAGCTTTTAAATTGACGAGAACTATAAAGCTTCTCATAAAACTGACATTTTTGTTCAATAGCCTTCAAACAATCTCCTTTACCTTTGTAGCCTTATCTCGATAAGTTAAAGTTAGCTTTATGTTATCAACCTTGTAGGTAATTGAAGTATGTATAGTCAGTGCAATGTTAGTCAGATATTCGGAAACGCTGTTAAATGCAGAAGAGTGGCTACATAACGTTTGCAAATGTCGACTTTTGTCGAAAATGTCCGTCTCGTCGGCCATATTCCGTTTAATGTCGCAATATTGTGAGCGGCGGGGGTCCGCGGCCGGTCGCATGAATTTACATACATTAATGCGGACGCCGCACATGCATGCAGTGGTCCGTCCGAATGTGTGTGCGCTGCGAATTAACTGTAATTGAGCCATTCGGACAGCGGCGAGCCGCGCACTGCTGCCTCCCGGTTTGCCTATTCGGCCTACACTTGGTGCACTCTTAGCTGACCGCAGTCCACAGCACATTTGGTTTTCCCTGCCTGTTGCTAACGAACTTTTTGCTGTTCGTCAAAATTATTTTCCACAATGCCCATTTGGACTCGCAGCTTTGCGTGTTTTCGTCGAATACGATTGCGTCCTAGTTATCTTTGCTAAATTACAACAGGCATTGGGGATATAATACTATAGTGTCTAGTAGTTGTTAGACTGATGTAGGGGTCGGCTTGAAACGTTCTAATAGCTAGTCTAACCGCCCTGCAAGTTTGCAACGCAGCATGGTAGCGTTTGCAGCAATTACACAGTTTGTTTATTCTCGATACTTGCAGTTAAGCATAAGTTCACTATTTGCAGTTAATCAAAATTATTTCTTTCTTTCTATAAATCTCTATAAGTATTATCACAATATTTTCGCAGAAAAACCTCTATAATTTACGATTTCAACAGTTTGACCGCGTCGCGCCTCTGATGCAAAATCCTTTGAAAGTAAACGAAAACAAGGCGCCTTAATTGTTTTTGAGATTCCCAGCTAAGATTAAAACATTCATCCTTTTTTGCGAGGACGATGAAACGACTAACCGATGGCAACGCACTTGGATATTCATCTTCACCCCTTCTGGAGAAACAAACAGGCGCTGGAATTTTGTTATTAGCGTTACGAGGGGGTGCCGCCACCGCTGCCGTACCTGACTGATTGATAGCAGTTCTTTCTACCTCGGGTCGAGCTTGTAATCGAGCCATTAATAAACTTTACTGCCTCCAAGTTTATTCTGTGGACTCGTTATTTGTCTAATGGGCTGGCAAACGGCTCGGGCACAAGACACCTGTGCTGGTCCGCTTCGTTCATCGTAGGCTAATTGACATATTGATAAAAACCTTTCGGCGTGCGGCACACCTAAGTTTCTTCGTCCTCTACTCTACATCTTGGCGACACTGTTTATGTCCATTATGCTCAAACTCCTAAAGAATGGCTGTAGTGCATGGATAAGTAAAATTAAACCATCTAGAACTTTTACATTAGCCTTTTCTTTATCCATAGACTTAAGATCATCTTCACTTCGGATTTAGGTAGGGTCTTCAATTTATCAGAACAAGAAATAAAGCACGGTATAATTTTATTTGGTTTTCAAATTATCTGACAGTGGGTCGAGCTAATGTCAGTCGACGGTTGACAAAGCGACTGTTGGCACGGAGAGGCTTTACTCGCTGCTACGTAAACAAAGAGGGCAAAGCTGTAACAAAAAGTAATAAAAGTTTTATTTATATTCTGGTTTATATTTAAAAGAGAGACACCCGTTACAGTAAAAATATATTAAGTGATAAAACTTTTTTATTGTTGTAATAATATTATTGTTTGTCAAATGAAACTTTGGTAAACGACTTTTCCTCAGGACATTTTGTCCCGAAAGAAGTTTTCTATGATGGAATAACGAAAGTTCGGTTGTCGCGGAAAGTGATAATTCAATAGTCATTACGTTCGTCCACGATTCACTCCCTCGAGTTAAGTGTATTAATGTCAACCGCAGAAGGGAGAATGTCGCTACTTTGTCAGGCCGCACTCGGCACCGAGAGGCTTAACTTGACAGAATGTAAACGACAAGGAGACAAGGGAGGCGCGCCGCGTCGTAAAAAAGGGCAAAGCAATAATTGCGGTGTTGTGTTGTGCGGTATCGCTAGAGCTGGCCGCTTCCTTCCGCCCGGGCCCCGGAGCCGTGCTCCATGATTGAAAGTTGACATTGAGCGGCGCGGGGCGGCGCCAGGTACGGCCCTCGCTATTTTTGACCCCGCGACCTATCGCGCCGGCGATCGGCCTCGCCAGAAACTTGCCGTTTTAATCGCGTGAATGTGCCGCACCATTTTGCAAATGCGCACAGAGCCTTCGTGCTTTCCGGCAAATTAGTGTCGCGTTCCTAAACCTATTAAGAAATTAAAACTTCTCATGCAAGTTCTAGATAAGCAGATAATATGAAATAAAACAATTTCATTTGGCATCTTTTGTGTGTGAAAGACCACAAGGTGTCACGAAAGTAATCAAAAAAAGATTATCTTGAAGACACAAAGATCACACATTGAATGGGAAAGGGTCTATCAGGTCGAACTTCAAATCTGTAGATATGAAGACGAGCTAACGACGACAGCGCGCCGCGATGTTGGCTGCACGACCGCGGCGAGTGCCATTCGAAATGGGTCAACGCCTACCGACAAAAGGTGCGGCGTCAGATAAGCGACGTTTCCCGCCGTCCAGCTGCCACCGGGCCCTTCTAAAACAAAGAACAATGAGTTAAATCTCATTTATTTACGTCTGCCTTGTTTCATTTTTTACGCTTGCATACCGAAAGTATAGGAGAGATAATCATTAGGCGTCGTTTGCTTGGCGCCCTTTAATGTGTTTGCATGCTCGACAATTTGATACCACGCCTGTTTGCATTGTTGCCGTTTTGCCTTCCCGATTAGGGTCGCATTCGAGCTCCATATTTATTAGAGCGTAGGACTCGCGACACGACTTTCATTTTAAACGGATCCAACGCACTGCTATGCTATATTACAAAATATATGAAGGTGGTTGGCATTCCCTTTCAAGGGATTAATGGTAATATGAGAACAATGAGTTTATAAAACAATGTGTAATATGTTATAATTCCATACTAACATTATAAATTCGAAAGTGGCTCTGTCTGTTAGTTAAACTGTTATGTCTGTACCACGGCCGAGTTTGACGACATTTACAAATTATTGGAAAGTTTGAATTTTCGGAAAGTTTACTTTGTAAAATTAAGCTGAGGGATCATAGACATCTTTCAATAAACATGTAATAATAACGTCGAATACCATAAATATTCGATACATATTTTTTCATTATTGGGACTGGAGTTCTTGATGGCGTTAAATCCTCTTCCATTCTGCTATATAGTTATTCATCTTCATCCTAATAATAAAAAAGTCTAAAAGATTTTTCATAGTATAATGGATTGGAAGGAGTACCATCGTAGGGAGAAGGAGTACCACTGGCTATTTAAGAATAGACGACCGCAACACCACAAACACTCCGCAATTTTGAAACGTTGGAAACATAAAAATAGAACAGAAATTAATTGTTGTAGGTCTGTTAAGATGTTAATTATTGCCCTTTTTGCCAATGTATTATACCAAATACATTTTAAACATTGAATTAAATTTAGAACTATTTTTGATGGCAGCTGTAAGTGCTAAAGGCCATACGCAATATTTGTGAAATTAAGTAAAAAAACCTTTTGGCTAATGATCAATGCCAGTTCCAGACAGTACCATGTGCCAAAACCTACAATTTTATGGCAGGCTAAACTGCTTATTAAACTGGCTAACAATGACATAACACAAAAACAAGACAAGCAATTTCCTATATAACAAGAACAGAAACTCGTAGGCCATTTTTATTTCTGAAAAAGCATATGTGTGGGTTTCTATAAATTGTAAAGATTTGTAAAAATATTTCATATAAGAATAAGTAATGGTATTGTTTGTTGGCACTTTGTGGAAATTTCAATTCATCCTCTAATTAATACCACTTGAGCCATGTTCATTTTATGTTACCTTCAGACCGGATTTGCTTTTGACAGGATTATCAAAGGTTTTGTTATTAATATGTCTAGTCTTTGCATGAAATCAATGTCGTTAATTAGATGAAATATTGTTTAATTTTTAGAAGAAGTTATATTTCTGAAGCTTTCGTTAACCTTACCTAATATTGCTTCCTTTATTACAAGTTTATTTTTATCTTGCTCTGTTGGTAGAGGCTAAATCTCGAAAGCTATAGGTATTAGAGGCGCTTCTTGCCTGACGTTTCTTTAGTATTTTCGTTCATTCGTTCTCAATATAAGATAATTATTATAAATGATAAAGTATGATATTGAAATATTTAACCTTTACTTAAAAAGTCCACTGTAGTAAAAAAACATTCAAAATCACTGAAATTATTGCAAACAAATAAAGATCACAATTGTCCAATTTGCAATATATGTGTTTACTGGTCTTAATATATGTAAACTTTTTTAAATAGTTGCGACTATTTACCGATTGAAGTTACCTAAAATGTTTAAATCCAGATTCATATTTACAGCCAGAGAGTCTTTGGTGACATATGCCACTATTCCCGAAATAGCACAATATATTTTACTCTTTCTTACTACATAGTATTCGGATTGATTCGTAAGCTGTTAGAATAAATAGAGTAACTTGATAGTTGGTTATGGAGAAGCATAGAGAGGTCGTCAGCGGAAGGACGTGTCACTCACGAGCGGTGCCGTCTGTCTGGTGCTTTCAGCGCACGTCGGGCTAGCTTCCGAGCTGCCCTCCACCTCTGTCACACCTCGTGTGTCACACATACATGCCCCACCAGTGGCGCACCAATTAAACAAGCTCGAATATCTCGCAATATCCATTTAAATGCCATCTGCAGCTCATGCAGATGCAATGAAATCAGTATAGCCTACTACTAAGCTGTGCATTCTTACTTGCATTCACTTATGTGCACAGAAGTGGAAATATAATGAGCATTAACAAGCTTTCAGAAAAACAGTATATTTTTTTTAGCACAAATTCAATAAAAATGTTATATAAACTCAAATATGTTTATTAGCAGGAGAGCAATTTTTTCTGAGAGGTTCTGTTTTTTCTTGTTTCAACAGTAAAAGTGTTATTACTCTAACTAAAGGCTCTATTTGAAACTACGATGTTAGCGGATTTTTAATAAATAAGTGTGATAAGCCGTGTGAAATAAAACCATTGCATCGTGACAATAAAATATCTTCAGAAATGGTTTAAATTTAATCTAATGTTATTGTTAATTAGCTCACCAAAATGTAAATGTAATCCAATATGTTGTTAACAATTATATATAATTCTTTAAATTCAATGGAGTAGACTTGAATGTCGGAAATGAAAACAATAGAAACGAGTATATGGGTGCCGCGGTGCCGGGTTTTCTCGTTAATTATTAAAATATCTTGACACAGACTCATAAATCTCTGGCGCCTATAGAAAGCGACTACTTTGTCGTAAACAATATACAAATTTGCCAGAAGTAAGTGCACTGTCGGGAAATTAGCTATCAATTCTTGTACCTTGTACGTGAAATTACATAAAAAATTGCGGAGGCAGCGTACTTATGCAACAATTTCCATATCTGAAAGCGGTATTTAAGTGGCTTTATAGAGTGTGAAGACATAATTCATAATTCTGGGCAGACTTCGATTTCATGATTTTACTTAACCATTATTTTTGGGTCGAACGATTTTTCATTTCCGATTTTACCAAATCAGCCTTCTTCTCCATAATGTGTACTCATTAATTTGACGTCTCTATAGAAATTATTGCTTTTAGTAACACGTTCCATAGTAAGAAATTCTACCAAGCTCCTCTAATCCTAACAGTTTACCATAGATTTTAAAATGAATCTTTAAACTATGTTGATGTATTTGATTTACAAACTTAACATGTATCTAATTAAAATTGCTGTAAAATAGAAAGAAAGAAAATGAAAAAAAGAAAAATATTTATTCAATACAAGTTGCAAGAAAAAAAATAACATAAAATAAGTACAAAATAATAAAAACACACATCAATAACAATAAGAACTCAAGTGTAAGAAGTACTCAACTTGTATTGAAATGAAAATACTAAGTAAGTCGACAACTTGTCACCTTTAAATTATTATAATTTTCTTTTGACAAATCTGCCCGGGAGCAATGATTTAAAATTGGATGAAAATTAATGGTCTTCCTGTCAGAATGTCTCTTTCACCTGTCGCCTGTTTTGGAGCTAGTATTTTAGCAAGGACTTTTAAAACGCTGGGCGTTTAAGTTAAATGACCGTATTACTAAATCCTCCTGGTGTTACTTACAGATTATCCTAATAATGCCTATTTTATATTTATTTGGGAAGCAAACAATTACATAACACTGAACATTAATTAAATATAATATAAACATAAATCAGTAAAGTCTCCACATAATAACAATAGCACAAACGTATTGACATGCCCAAAGAAATAATATAATTGAAATCAAATATGTATTTAAAAAAATAAAAATTACTCTTGATTAAATTTAAAAATACAAAAGATCAGAAGTATAACAATTATTTCAATAAATCACATAATAAGTAGGTATTAAGTTAAAAAGCATTAAAATAAAGTTACAATCGAGAATAACAATTACAATCGATAATAATGAAAAATAATATGAAATCTATGATATTCCTTTCATCAATATTGTAGATAACATCAGCTATCAACTGAACATCTCATGCTTTCTCTCTCAAAGCAGGTGAGAAGGTTTTAGGCCATATTCTCCACCACTCTACATCCTTCTGTTATGATTTACCAAAGACGTTCAATGGGGTTTTTAGATTGGTGTAAAACAGCCCGTATTGACGGTTCACATTTGAAAAAAAATGCATCTCTTGTTTTGCTAGATTTTGGGCATAAAATGGTAGTGTGGTAAGTATGATAATCTTCATTGGCGAAGCATAAGAAATCGGGAAAATCAATTAATATAAAATACTAGGTAATGTTTTCTATATGGTTTTATATGACGAAACATATTTATAGGCTATATACATGTATAATTGACCAGATGTAATAAATCACTACATAATATAAAACAAAGTCGCTTTCCGCTGTCTATCCCTATATTATGCTCAGATCTTTAAAACTACGCAACGGATTTTGATGCAGTTTAATTTAATAGATATAATGATTCAAGAGGTAGGTTTATCTTGGTCACGCGGACGAAGTCGCGGGCGGCCGCAAGTATTCCTATAATATACAATTAATCTGATATCTGAATTTCGCTCATGACACTCCGGAAGGTCTTGCGTGTCGGAGCCCAATCAAGCTGGATCAATCGATGCAAACAACGCTTAATAGAATATCTACCTGCTAGCTTTCCAACTTAGCTGCTCATGTTGACTTTACTCTTTCACTTGCTACCATCGATCTCACCGTCTTCTGATCACAGCTAAGGTCAAAATAATTTCCTTCGGTTTCATGTAGTGCTTTATGTTAAGCATGCACTGTGCTTCCATTGGATAAAAGTGGATGTGATTAGGTTATCCGATAGTGTGTGTACCTTAGGAAAATCACACATGTTACTAAAATCGTCAAAACTTTAGTTCTGTAAGTATGCGTATACGCAGACTCAGTGAAAAAATGTACGGCGTCCAGATTTTAATAAATTTTAAGCTGCAGCTACAATAAGACCTCTATCCTGTCCTAATCATAAATGAAAAGCAAGAATAAATTATTGATTGACAATATTGTTATAAGATTTGAAAGTCATGATAATGAATCATAAGTCATTTTTGAAAGTCATTCAGGTATTTAACTCGATATTTCTGTGACAACTAGATAATGTAATTCTATTTGTCCATAAAATATCCTAACTTAACGCTTCTACCTTAAGTCATATTGCACTGTTTCTGTAATTTAACTGTTACACTAACGACCACGAATTTTCTTGTTACAGGTAAAACATGATCACCATTGTATATCCTGAAATTTAGTAAGTAAGTTTGTATATTGCTGGTGTTAGTAGTTTATGAGGTATTGAGTTGTTAGTTTAGAAGCTAAATTTTCATATCGGGTTCATAGCAGTTCATACAACTCTTAGGCGGTTTTCAAACTTATAGACCGTCTCTTGACACAGCACGATGTGACGTGACGGCTAAATAAAATTGCCTTTTCTTCGAAGATTTTATGTGCATACGAACATTAAAGTGCTATATTTTCACTTATCATACTGGATCAAAACTGAAATTCAGGCCCACTTCGCGGACCCAGTGTCGATTGGCGGTGTCCAGCTGTTATATACTTATTATTTTCATATCTGGTGAACGGTCTTGTCGCAAACCGATGGAAGCGTGCCATCCTGAAGATCGAAAACGCTTCAAATTAAATGTCAGACAAACGATCACCCATTTTATTAATAAGTCACCGGTACCGGGTAGCGAACAAAATTTGATTCTTACCCGATTCTTGTAGAAGCTCCTGCCCTATGTCAATGGGCGCTACAATTTTTAATTAATGCTTATAAAAGCTTTATAGACTTAAATTATTTATTTTGGCTTTTTTCTTTTCTTATTTGGATATCCAACCCGCACGACGACAATCAAAAACACAAACTTGACTACGAACTGCGTAAAATAAATCACATTAAATTAGCAGCTTTGTAATAAGTAGAAATTTGATTTGGGATTGAATTTATTGAGTTTGTTGTCTCGTCCGTTATTCATAAAGCATTCTCGTCTTTACCAAAATAGTTGGCAGTAACACGTGAACTCAAATAATAAAGAAGTTTGATTTTTAATAAAATATCAAAACGAGTCGGGATCCAAGTGCAGTATCCTAGTTTATGTTAGAAGCTTTGTTTCGTATGGTTTTGAAAAGTTAAGCTCGATATATATTCGAGCAAATAGTTTTATGTTGCCCCTTTGACTTTTATTTTATTTTTTGTTTATTTTCCCTTGTGCGGCCGTAAAACGTACCTGCGCTCGCGGGGATAACACGGCGAGCTTACGAAATATTTATTATTGAGACCTTTTCGCCCCGGCTACATCGACAGACATAGCGAAGGCTGAAGTTATGAATGACACATGTTTTGAAATATTGCCTGCACTGAACTGCTTCCCGAGAAGAAAATTTCATAGGATGAGAAGTTTATTTGTCGTGAAATATGTGGGGGTTTTATGAGGGCGGGTGACTTTTACAATGCTACATATCAAGAACATTTCTTACTTTCCGGCTTGTATTGCCGTGTAATAAGGCCGAAAGGTGTAGGTGTTCAAAAGAAACAGTATGTGCGACAAATTGGATGAGAAAACTTTCTTATTCAGGGCTTGATCGCCTATCCAACGAGAGCCTCCGCGCCAATAAAAGCTTATTGGAAATATTATTAAATGGCAATTTCAGAATATTATACTTGTGGATGAGAAAACGTTTGTCTCGGCGTATTATTATTGTTTATAAGTTAGGTACAGTTATTAATATTTGTCCAATGAGCGCGATTTATTGGTTTGTCATTAAACCAAGTACATAATAAAAGAGTAAGGAAATATTAAAATCTGTCTAAAAAAATATATATTATAAAATTGTAACGTGTCCGTAAACTCTTACTCTATGATGTAATGACAATCTCCGGAGTGCTAGACAATTATTTATTACAAACAACTCAACAATCTGTCCTGAGCGAAATGCGCACAAATTTAATTTGATTACGTTAAACAACTTCTGTGTGTTCGTGGAAAATAATTCATCTGAAAATGTCGCAAACCGCCAGGGGCGTTTGTGCTGTCATCACTCGTTCTGAATCGTTGTCGGTCGAAATTAGCACCGACTCGCCCGCCCGAGCCTCTGTTTTATTCAGACCCTTGGGAGTTTCGGCACAATGAAAAAAATGTTGTATGGAATGCTGGCGTTTTATGTATTTTTTTCCGCCAATTATGGAAATTCGTGGGCATCGCGCGCCACCTGCCGGCTGCTCGCCCTCCCGAGACCACCGCACTCCGTTTCTATCTTTGCTAGGAAAAGTCACTACTTTTGCCATTGCTATTGAGGCCTTGAATGTGTTCCCATATATATAAAAGTAATAAGATTTCCAAAATAATATGTCTTATAATTAAATTAAACGTAAATTTTCTTTGTATAAACAAACAAAGTTCACAAACTAGCAGGGTATCATGAGTGATGTCACATAAGCCGACATTAGTCTGAAAAGCGAGACCTTTCTTTAGCCTTTAATGTGGCCTATGAAAAAAATTCAACGAACGCGTGTAACCTCAGGTTAAACGTACCTTTAATCTCTTTATGTAAATCTTTGTAAAGCAAACTAAAAGCCCTTAAGGCGATATACATGTTGGAAGTAATAGGATAAAGTTCACGGAGATATCGCTTTGCAACAAGTATGAAGCCAACTTAGGAATTATCGTTTAAACCAGTAGTTCCCAAACTTATTTTTCTCGTGGACCACTTTCAAAATGTTACTGGACCCCCTGCTGCTACATTTCTACCACATTCTTAAAGTCGCCAAAAAATGAAAAAGTGTCGCTTCTGAGTTCTGTCCCTATATTCCGATAGGTAAAATAAAAACGAAAAATGGTACATTTTATATCTCCCGTGGACCCCTGGGGGTCCACCTGGACCACTTTGGGAATCACTGGTTTAAACAGTCGAGATGCTCATAGGAGTAGTTTGACGGTGCAGGATCGAACCTGAGGCTTTTGTCAACGTAGCTATCGTCTGCACAGCCAGTAAAACTGCAAAATACTTGTTTACCTAGATTTTTTATCAATTTTAAATTATAATTTTGTTAGTACATAATAAAAATAAAAGTGGACAGCATAACGAGCTTTTGTCACGAACTATGGGGGTTAAGGCGGTTAAGTTTGAACTTTGAAACCGCAAAAAAGTAATCAGCCGCCATTTTATAAGGTAATTTGACTATCGACCTATTGTGCATCGCGAGGAAGGCAATCATATCGGATCGAAAGCGGTTATCGAGTTGGCGATCGGCATTTCCCGGCGCCACGCCAGCTGACTGAGTCACCGGCGATCGGCCAGTTCGCGGAAACCTCAACTCAACCCTTCGCCGGGGGTGCGTTCGCTAATGACCGGTGGACAATGGCCTCTGTCCCAAATGCAACCACTGCACCGTGCAAATCTGCACTCTCAAAACCACAACGGTAAACTCCAATTCCGCGGAGTCTCCGCGTCAATTCAGTGCGTGTTTATATGCAGCCTTTCAATCGGCTACGTTATTTTGATAAATATGCATGAAGTGGCGAAACCAGCGGCGCGGGTAACATAAAACGCCATCGTGAAAATATAATGACATTTCCTGGTACCTAAGTAATGACTCATATCCGTCGAAGGGTTAATTTTAACTATATCGGAACTAAAAATCATCTACTTCCTATCTCTTTGAAACAACCCTCCAGTTGGTTACATTATTTTGTACCCAGCTTGTGGTTAGCAAGGGTTGGATATCTGGAAAATTTTCTAAATTACTTACCTTACTTTTACGAAGCCGGTTTATTCAGACCTACACTAAAGTTTACCTAATATATGAAAATCTATAGCGTACTTTGCAATAAGCTTTATCCATTTTATTTTCTTCTGACTACATGGTGCATACTGCGAGAATGCAAGACGGTTTTGTGCCTTATACTTACTTCCATTTTTAGTAAAAAACAGGTCCGTAGGCCATCTTTTAGAGTTTATAATCTATCTATTTTGCGTAGAGTTTAGAGTAATGGTTTTATTCCTTATACGTAAAATATGAACACTATGATAAGAAATACTTAACATTTCTGTTTAAAATTTTAATCGTTTTTTAAAGATAACCGACTACGATGTTAATTAAATTATTAACTCCTCGTAAGTTTCATTTCACGCACTGAGTAGCTGCTTGTCAACTACAGGCAGCAACAGTCGATGCAAGACACGTTCGCTCCAATGAACAACTCCCATCTCATCTGGATTCGGTAACGATGAACGGAGTCAGTAGGTTCCATTATGTTTTTCAAACTGAAAATTACTTATTCTAGTTTGGCTCAATAAAGATCATCTTAACTAAGTCATGAGTTGAGTAGATTTGGGGAAGGAAGTCATAAAATTTTAGTGCTAATAATTTTTTAATTTCATCGATAGTTTCTCTATTTTACTTTCAAAAAAGCTCTGTCATTGACAAAGGTACTTCAGTTAAATGAGTTGTACACTATAACAAATTAAAGGTCAGAGTACCTTAAGTGTTTGTTACCAGTGCATTATTGTTGAATAAGGAGAAGTACTTATGCCCAATAGAATAAACAGATAGTGGAGGTGCGCTATATGATTTTTACCTGCTGTTGACATCCAAAAATAATTGAATGATGTAACAAATGGAATTAGCAGTTTGCCTGATAATTATAGTCGTTAATGAAGATGTTAGCGGTAACGAACGTGGGTTTGTATTAATTGACAAAGGCGTTTGTTGTGTTAACGTTCAATGTACAAAACAACTATTACAGTTCTATAATCACAGTTATGGAATTATTTTTTGCTAGGCAAAAGATGCCAAGGATTTTTAGCTTGAAGGGTAGTGTGAGACTGGAAATGAGAGCCGAGTACAGTATTAATTGAGGTTTTCCTTAGTAGCACTGTTATGTATATATAACCAATCTAGCAATATTTGCCCTAAACATCAAGCGAACGACACGTAAAATTGCTCATGTCTCTGACATAATAACACACTGATTTGTCTTAGACTCTCTGGAAAGGAGCAACTAAAGAGGAAGTCCCAAGAAAACATTAACAAATCGAATCTGTGATGGCTAAAAAAGTCACAGTCCGAAGAACATAAAGAAGAAGAAATGTGGATAAAATGAAAGAAGGAAAGATAGAACAAAGTGGTCTTTTATTGTCTCTACCTACCCCTATGGCCACATGCCTTGCGTTAATGTGAGTATCTGTCTCTGACTCCCCATAATATCTTTAAGTTTACAGTTTTCAATAAATATAATATGTTGTAGTGTAGACGATTCTTTCTTACTTACGGGCCATTCTAGTGTGTTCCACTTACCTACCATTCAATACATTGACACAACAATTGTCTATGTTAAATTCACTTATTTGGCACTTTGGCCCACGCAAGGTGATTCAGTGATATTATAACCCGGTGTTCGAGACCCGCCAATGACAGATTCGAAAGTACCTAGGTGTTGCAACACATTTGCGGTCAGTTCTAAGTAAACAAGCTTAGTTAGAGAGTACTAGCTAATCCCCGCAACTTCGTCTACGTACCATTTCACGACGTGAATCGAATTTTCAAATACTTATTCGATATTAGAGGATGCCTTACCACAATTCAGCGGCTTTTAAAGTATTTACAGAAATGGAAAAAACTGAACTAATGGAAGAATATCGTTAAAAAAAATATAACAACGCTTGTATGTAAACTTTTATTTATTATGTCTTTTGCAGTCCTTTTTCAAATGAAAATCTACTACTACTTTTTATAGCCTGTTGTTAAGATTGCTTTATATCTAAGTCTAATTATTAATAGTTTTAATTTTTCTAACGTTTTACCGGTACCTACCTCTTTTTCAAGAAATGCAATCTGTACCTACTGGTGTATAAAAATATACGAACGTACAACCGGGTCCGCGTAATGTAATATAACCTGATTCCTTCTCACCAACAATTTTTAAGCAGAACTATTAGCTCTGCTGTAGTTAACACTTTAGCTAGACATGCATCTTCTGCGTACCATAGAGAACTGTGGTAGTTCTCTATGGTACGCAGAAGACCTAATATCCGCTCCCATAGAGATTTGCCTTTCTGTTCTGATTTCTGTAGTTTGAATCTTGTGTATCATTCATTATTCATGAAACTGAGTTCAATGCGCCGCGAAATTGCAACAAGATAACGTTATGCAAGAAACTTAAATTGTGACTATACCCTTAAGTCAGTTAAGAGGTTTAGAATAATGAGTTCCATTATTCTCCGTTCCCGAACCGGATAAAACTTGAAATTATAAAAAGGAGCGCTCCGTCGACAACAGTACGAGCTCATTTCCTCCAACATAAAACACTGACGTCATAATAAATAGAGCAATAAGACATTCGGGCCACATCACATGCACAAAACTGGTTCCGTTGCGACACAACACAACGCGCCGTTTCTGGCTGGCCTATTCGAGATTTATAAACTGCAAGCGACCGCCTGCGGTATGAAACACCATTCATATTGCATTTTTGCGGAAAAACGGTTGTTAACCTACTCTTGAATTATGAATGTGCAACTTTTTATGTTTTGTAAAGCAGCCCTTACACGCTAATTTATCTGTTTTTTTTAACTTCAAAATAATTCAATTCTTTCTTTGATAATGATCACAAGTCCGCATTGTGCAGTGCCTATAATCATCCCTCTTCTTTGAGTTTGTGAGAAGAGGCCTGGACCCAGGGTGTCATTTAGACGGGCTTAGATGGTGATATAGTTTTTGTTAAATATATATGGATAACCATACATTATAAATTCCAACAAAAAAAAGCAATAAGCATGATATATTTCTATTCTTCAAACTTCTTATTATCTTATTAAGACATTATCTTAATAAATTTTATTAATCTATATAAATTACATAATTCGATAAAGAACTAAACTGTAATATCGTGTATTACCTTAGGTCTTTTATTTCTCTTTTATTGGCAAAGTATCATTAACAGTTATTACTCCACTATAACGTGTTCAATATCGTTCTCTAAATGTAGTTTTGTAATAGCATTTTACGTAATATTACTTTCATCTCCACCTCACCGCCTACATGAGAAAAGTTTCTAATATGGATTATGGAGAGTTTTAAAATAATCGCGCTTGGGTGCATAGCAGTAATTATTGCGATGAACCATCTCCTAACTTAGACTAAGGTCTTATTCGCAAACTGGTTTGATGCGCCCGCGCAGCCGGCCGGCCGTTTGCCCGCCCGCGCTATTACCACTTGGGTTTTTGTACATTTGGGGTCAGTACTGCACAGATGGAAACATATCTACACAATGTACCTTCTAATGATAGCCATATGTAATTACAACCAAAAAGTTTTCTAAAATTGTACTGAAATAATTACCTATGGGATTCTACATAAAAAAATAAATAAATATAATAATAAATATAACTATAATGTACCGTTGGTAATCCTCTTTAACAGGTTTTCAGACACGATCAAAGTTCTATGGTTTTTGATGGTCATATGCCAGCGCAAAGAGTCCGATATGAAAATTAGACTGCAAGTCAAATGTTCTTATGATCTTTAACGTCAAATAGAATCGGTGAACTTTTCAACTAGAGGTGACTCATTTATAAATATAACCGTTCAATGCAATATGTATTAACCTTAAATAAACTGGTTTTCATTGCATACAACTTGTGTGCACGAAGTGAAAGAAACAGGCGTTTTAATAGCAGCCTTTTTTTATTTGCAATTCATTCTAACATCCAATTTCAGCAATGACAATGACTAGCAGTTAAAGACACTTGCAACATCTTTAAATTGTGATCTAAAAATATTCTATCTTTATTAGTTAGTAGTTGCTAAATATCGACGACCAGTTATGATAATAACTGTAAATGTATTTTGCTTCGTTATTTTTCAATTAAGTTTCCTATTTTTTTGACTTATACGTGTTTACTTTTACACGTAAAACACAGAAATTAAGGCAAAAGCTCTCTGTGGACTGCGAGCGCTTGCACATTTTCACTCGAATATTTATTCAAAGTAATCTCGCGACAGATACTCGACTATGCGTTATCGTTATCTTTTTGCATATTGTAATTGGTTAGTAGTTATTATGTGTATATGAGGCTGTTTTATTTTATGCATTACGTACATAGTTGACGTAACCGTAAAGTTATATAAAACTCGTTAGTGTATGCTATACCTAATGTTACTATTTTTTATTGTCCAATGCATAACCATTACAACTATATTTTCTTACGTCGTATGTATGAAAAATAATTTTTTTTTACATATTTTTTACTGTCTTGTGCTATTACAGTAAACATAATTCCTTAAGTTTTCCTTCTTTATAATTCAGTGTTTTAACTGTAGCTTCACTGATCCTTTGAATAGAGGTAGAGCCTGCGGTAATAAAAGTATAAAGACCAGACAATTGGTTAGTATTGTAAGTTAGAGCGGTCTAACTGGTTAGCCACAACACTAATGTTGTTTGCACGACGCGTGCGCTGTTAGTCTCTGGAGAGAAAGTGCAACTACCTACTGCTCTACTTTCCTTGAAACATTCAAAATGGCAGATGCCTTTTATGATAGGCGTTGTATTCTTTCAATAGAAACAGTCTATAGTCTATGAGGTGGCGGGCGACTGCCAGGAGACAGGAAGCAATAGAATTACAACAACTACTGTTGGTTTTTTTTAATAGCTATACTTTTTAATATCTGTGTATTTACTTGCACACTTTCTAAAATTACCGGCGAATCCGTAATATTTTGGCGATACATCTGCTTAATTTATGTGATTAAAACTGAAAGTCATATCAACTATATGATTATGACATAATTGAAATTCTTCATGATACTTTGCATTAGAAATGGTGTTCATTACATTAATAGAACCCCTAGCGAGCTCAAGGTGGCATATGGAGATCAAAATACAGTTGCTTTTTTTAAGTTGACACACTTCTGTGGATTAAATACTGCTTACTGATTTACTTGTAATTAGAAATATTGATAAACCATGATATGAAACTTGTTAGGAATTAAAATATATGTCCTTAATTTATTTGTAATGTGGTTGTAATATTATTTATAAAATTAACGTGCAATTTTATTTATAAAAATATATGTAGATAACATTTTTAGGTCAGTTGTAAGATATTGAAAGACATTTTATAATGTCTAAGGACGAAGGTCTTATGCTTGTCATTTGACACCTTGTAATATATGATATTGCTGGACATGACTCCTTTGTTCTGGCCTGATAACTGCAAGATAGAGTTACTGCATTTTGCTGATTTTAATTTATTAACTTACAATAGTGATACTACATTGTTAATCAAATATGTTTTATTTAATATGGAAAAAGAATTTTCACATTCGAATGTTTATCGAAAGCATAAAATATTTTAAGAATTTGCACTAGTACGTTTACAGACTGTTATTTGAAATTCTTCACATTCCCGTTCTCAACATTCGTTTTAGCAATATAAAGCAAATTCTAGAATTAGCCATTAGGTAATCTAGATGCGCGTTGCTCCTGAATTTCAACTCCGGGGAACTCAATCCACTAGTTTTATTACTTCTTGCAGTTCCTTTATATGTTAGACATAAATTCCAGCGTGTACCGCCATAATAATATCACATTCCAATGCTATATATTCCTGGGGAATAGTTGTTTCTCTCTTTCACCCAGTTTGTTTGAGACGCAGATTTTTGCTTTGCCTTCGTGTGGCATTTATTAGAGATGAATATTTTTTTAATGTATTGGGTGTATGAGGATTCTACAAAGACCGTAAGAGCCCAAGCCAACCTCACCTACAAGTGGTGCCTCTGCCGATCAACGGACGAGGCTCTGGTAAACGTAAAAGTGCCCGGTAAGCGGCAATAGGCTCGCCACCTATTACGTGGGAACAACTACATAATTGGCGAAGTGTGGGCGTATAATATGCCTCTGCCTTTACGCTTTCGGGGAAACAGGCGTGAATGTATGTATGTATTTTTTAGATTATTTTGTTTAAATATTTTTGCTAATTTATGAATTTGCTAGTAGGTTGGTAAAAATAAAAGATAAGATTTAAGTGTTCTAGTAACCCTTTTAAACACTCTTTAGAAAAAAAATAGGCGCGAGATAAGTTGGTCGTAATATTAGGTAATATTTTTTGGCAAATGTTAAATAGTTAAAAGTTAAATTTTTTCATAACAGTTTTTGAAAATAAAATTATTATAGAAAAGCGTATCTTAAAAATATACTGTTTTTTATAACATAGAACCGTTGAAAACACACATTTCGAATTTAGGATAAGTAACTTATACCTAATATAACTTTAGAATTCTACTTAGTAACAGGACATTCGTTATCAATAAGTAATTTCGTGTTGCCTTAGTGTTCGCGTGGGTAAAAAGCATTAAGGTCATCTTACGTTGCGTGGGAAATCTTCACTTTTAACCTTTTAATACCATCGACATCAAAATTGATGTAAGTATATGTACAAATACTCGCTACCTTTTTTAATGGGAACAGCCCACATGGTTAAAAAAATCTCTTAATACTACTGGCATGATTCGCTCTAGACTTAATATAGTGAATAATCTTATATTTAAGAGCGCAACAACAGCTGCAAGCAGATGCAACACTAGAACGTCTTCAAATAGAAGTCATAAATATAAAATCTATTTTGAACAAACATCAGTGGTTATAAAATGCAAATGTGTACGTTCGTTCGTCATATTATTAGATGTATGGCGGGATTGCCCAGAAAGCTGGGTTGTGTATCTGTATATTGAAGTTAATATTAGTAGTTGTAATGGATGAATGAAAATCGGTTTGCATGACAATTTCAGCGATATATGTTTAATAATGTATTAATTAAAACACATATTTTGAGTAAGTTCTATATTCTGTGTAATGTTTTAATATAATTTTGTAAAAGTCTATGACATCTGTAAAAGATTCTCGTGAAGCGTATCGACCTAATCGTCGTGGCTCCAGGCGAAGCACTTCACTCCAATATAGCCATTTGCATGCGCCTCGTGGGCGAGGTCCGTCTACCCACGGTTACACTGATCGTAAATTTTGTCCTTTTACTTCCAAGAAGGAATTTTTTCAGAGGAGCAGATGTCCATTTTCCGTAAAGGGCTAATTTATCGCATGTTGCGGCAAAAGTTATAAAAGAAGTCTTTGAATTAAAAGACTCGCCCTAAAATGTGAACGTTGATCTTTTTGGAACTCCAAAACTGCAGATTGCTTGTGAATTATTTAAACCATTTTTCCACTTTAGAAGAGTCTACTTTTACCTAACTTACCATTTATTATTTTTTAAATCGAGCCCGAACTATTAATTCTTTTCATGAATAACAATATTGTAACACATTAATTGATATACTTTACGTAATCGAAAGTTAAATATAGAACAATGACATTTTTAAATTGCCTTATTGTGATTGAGAGAATAATGAAGGAGGTAACGAACCTGAGATCGATCGATACGATCGGAAAGACCATTGGCGGCACAGACCCGATTCACTTTCTAGTTAGCGAGTTCCATTGTTAGTCGGCTGTAATTTATCTAATGTAAGTCATTCCCCTTCTGACGTACTGGCTATTTTGCAGATGAAAATGTCAGAGAAAGTACCTCTTCATGTATAGAGATTGATAATCTGAAATTCGAAGATTCACTTTATTGGAATAAGATATAAGATATACATACATTTTACCACAAAGACAATTTAGTCTTACCAATAATAGCTCGCAGGCTATATTTATTTACTGTGACTGGCTTCGGTGTCGCAATCACAGCCACTGAGTCACTCTTTCGGCTGTTACGAACCCGAAGGCCAACTGAAGCGTAATGCAATATTGGACCACTTCAACAGTTTCCACTGCAATGGCTACATTCATTAAACAAATCCGATTGTCCCGTTTTCACGTGGGCGTCCCTAATAGAACATTTGCACTATCCATCAAGTCTTTGTAAGTAATATGTGATTGATGGCCGAATGACTTGTAATTCGACGTGACCCCTAGAAATGAATAATTAATATCAACAAAAATAAATAATGCATACTTTGTATGTAGCGAACTTCTAAAAAACTGAGTCACTACAATATGAATAATATAGAGACTGAAAAAAATAGGACACATAAAAAGCAGTCATCGATTGAAACGAGAAGCAGACTCACAGCGATTACTCAGCGTGTAATTTCGTCCTGTCAAGTAATGGGTACCTTAGTTGGAGAAATAAATCTATCAATATTTACTGAAACATTGTCAGACGATACGCATCGTTGCTTACAATGCGACATTAAATTATTGCAGATGTATTCATTGGAACTAAATACAATTAGGTACATTTTGACCCTACCTTACAAAGTTGCTATTATTTATTATTAGGTTGTAGGCAGGAATTGAATTCGTGGATAAGCTCGCATACTTTGTATTTATTTCAATTGTAAATCAAAACGACGACTCCAACGATAACAATCGCTGCTTGCTCCTCGAGAGTCTTAAGGCAATATTTGCATTATTTTAACGAACTGTTGGCGTTCAGCTTCAAAGTGCATGCTTAATATTTAGAAACTACAACAGCGAAGAGCGAGGCACCTTTAAGCAAATGCCGCGACTCGCTACTCAAAGGGTTTTGTCCGGGATAAATCCTCGAGAAAGTTTTCTTTTTAAACGTCAATCACATTTTCCGCTTGCCAAACTTGAGTATTATTAAGAAAGTGTGCTGCGTGAATTCTTGGACTTAGTATCCTAAATATAAATTTTCACACTTTTTGTTTTAATATTTTATACTTTTGACAATTATTTGTATATTTTCATGATCAAGAGCGTATAACAATGTTTATACACTTGTTTGTCCATTTGTGACTTATTTATGCTCGAGTGTGCTGCAACTTAAGTGTTTATGTATATATTTAATTAATGATGTCTATATTTAATTAATTATTCTAGACGATCAGCGCAGTTAATGTTTACATTGCGTGTTTTGCTTGTTCAAGGTTGAAGTTAAAGTTAAGCAGGCGGAAGATTTTCATGTTTAGTTTAGATTTAAAATATAATTAATATAGTGCTTTAATGTAAACTTTTGGAATAATTTTAATTATAATAACACAAACTATAACTAGGTGTATAGGAGCCTTTTCTAAGATCTGAGCAACCTCACTGTTGATAATTTATTATATTGGATAATAATATGTGAAATAAAACAACGTGCTCTCGTATGACACAAACAGAATGAACGGAACTTTATTATATCTTCTTTTGTATAGACAATATAGATGAGAATGACATTGACAGATGGCGCTAATGTTATTAAGTATTTTGAGTATAGATGTCACCGTAAAATTGTAAATAACGTTAAATTATAATCTATCCCGCGATATTGTAATCTGTCGAAAAATTGTGATCCGTAACAAACTGCTCACAATTTAACGCATTATTTTTCGATAGATTATAATCTATCGAAGACAAACCGTTAAAGCACAATCTGTCGCGCGTCAAATTGTCAACTGTTTAAAGCCTGTCCATGATTGGCTGGTCTTGTCATCAAGACCAGCCAACCACTCTCTTATTATTAAACTGCACTTCTTTAGGTTATCACAGGTCCGTTAACACTCCCTACAACTTATTATAATACAATGCGTTATTATTATTAACACGAAATCTGTTTTAAATCACCAAAATTTCACAACGAATTAATGACTAATAACAACCGAAGATAGCGACGACGGGCGGCTGAGCGGGGAAAATGAAGTTCAACCAATCAGAGCGCGAGGTGCGTTCTTTCGCATGCCATTTTACAATCTGACGGTTTGTCTTCGATAGATTATAATCTATCGAAAAATAATGCGATTAATTATGAGCAGTTTGTTACGGATCACAATTTTTCAACAGATTACAATATCGCGGGATAGATTATAATTTAACGTTATTTACAATTTTACGGTGACATAGATATTTTGATTTAATTACAACACTCACCTGCTAGTGGTGCACCTACCGATCAACGGACGAGGCTCTGGCTAACATAAAAGTTAAGCGGCAATGGGCTTGAAAATATCTGACTGCGAAATCAATATGTTAAAAAATAACCAAATTGAATAATGTTGATGTAAGTGATAAAGGAACATTAAATATAGCCTATTAAGTATTTATCCCACATTCTGTTAGACTCCGGAAGCGTTTACAACTCGCAAAGCTAATGAAGGATATAAACGCCGAAAAACGGTAATTCAATGCGTTTCAAATGAAAACAGATTAGTTGGCGTGCAATTAGCGTGTGAGGCTTGCGGCGCGTGCTAAGTGCTGCCCGACGGATTACGCCTTCATGTTTGCGAGCTCGAAGTGGACGTTTAGTGATCGCCTATTCGCTTCTCTAATGTGCTTTATACGTCTAGTCCTCTATCGATCTCTGAATCATCGGTGACATGACATGAAAGTTTTGCTCAATTACTTTTCGAGATTTTGACGACAACTTTCCGGCTATCGCTAATAAGAGGTTATCTTATTGAATTCAAGGTATATAATGAAGATTTTTTGTATAATTTCAATCGGTGGGAAATTTATAATTCAACGATATTGTGCTAATTGAAAATATGACTTGATGAATCCGAAATGTACACTGTAATCTTGTCGTCGAACTTACTGATGAATACCGGTCTACGAAGTCTAATTACTCACATGCCATACAAGTCGTCGTAAAGATTGTGGAGTCAGTCACCTTCGAGGCGGGGGCGAACACGTGGGCATTCGCCATGAACTTGACTGTTGCGATCCGCGAATGCTAATCCTGTAAAGACATGTCTTGAATGCGAATGCAATACTTATGTTCAATTCAACTTTTTATACCAATACATAACTCAATATTCTCAACTAAACACTTCGGTAGATAAGTACGTGTTTACTATATCTCATGCAAGTAGAATTATAATTACCATAATGCAATTCAACTTTTTTACCTTGATCTCAATATTTTTAATTTCGCACATACTCGATATTTTTAAAGTAGTCCTCGGCGAGAATTAATGTAGTTAACTTATTAACTATGAATGAAAAGGAGCTTAAAGTAAAAAATAATACTGCTTTGTACTTGAAAATTATCATTGATTTCTGTATGTAAAATTAATTATATCAAGTAATTTTTATAAAATCACCCTACCTCAGAAAGTTTCTCATAAAGCATTTGCATATTCTAGCAGCGGCAACCTGAAATTTGTTCCTAACTCTTGGATAGTTTGTGAAGCTTAAGTTTTGATCTTTACTTCAAATAAATATTTCCCTTAATAATAGTTAATGATATTTTAAATAGAACGTGTTATGATAAATTGGTTGTGTTGCCTTTTTTCGAAAATGCGTTACACTTTTCCGGTACTAAATAATAGTATGTATACATACATGGTTATGTGCTTACTTATGCGTGGTTTGATTGCAGACTTAAGAATTTAGGGCAATTCGTATCAATACTATTATGGTAACGACATTTAATTTATAAGATTCTGTAGCAAACGATTCTGCTTCAAATATTTCTTTCATCTTTAGTAGGTATATCTTTGGTTTTTTTTATCATCACAAACAAGGAAATATCTCCCGAACGAATTGACGGAAAGTGTATTATAATAATCTAATTTCCCACAAGGTAATCTTAAAAATTTATAGATACAACTTACAATATTTAAGATTCCATTACATGTACAATATTAAATCTTTACGTATGCGTGATAAAAACCATAAAAAGTATTTTTACTAACGAAACCTCTTCTGTGCCGTGTGGTATTGACCTAAAATACCACCCCTTTCATCTCACGGGAGTAAAGTCGACGAAGAGAAATCCTACCGGGTGATGGGCAGCAGCGTCATCCTGCGTATAACTGGCTTTAACTGCGATCACGATCCCGCCTGCCCAGCGTGGTGATTATGGGCAAGTACCGCCAAAATAATGTTATCTATGGGAGAGGCCAACAGTGTACTTTATAACACTGATATGATGATGATGACTATGAAATTGAATACCTTACCATTTATGATAAAGAGAATGTCGACAAAATCAAAGCGATAAAATACACTTAAAGTTAACTACTGTCCTTGCGACTCCTTATTTATTTAGGTGCGTTTTCGATTTTACCTTGTATTTTAGTGTTCACCTAACAATTTATGTTTTTAATGGATACATGACCAAATTGAATGACAAGTTAATAGCTTTGCGTGGGTAGGCCAGACCGCAGTTCTGCTGTTCATCCATTCCGTCTCGTTTATCGATTAGTCAAAGATTATGGGCTAACTTATGTCATTTGGCTGGAAGTCAAGGACGATACCGCACGGCCCAAACAAGGCCTTATTAGGCAATCGTTGGGTGCCGGTTTTATGACTTGACTATTAGTATTAATACAACAGGGTGTATACCCTGTTTTCGCTTTACTGTAATAATATATTTTTTTAAACACGATGTCATTTTGTCGGATAACACGAGACACTGACCTTTGTATCAGCTGTCTTTTCCTTATAAGTGGATTGTAATGGAGACATATTCTAGAATACATTTTTATCTTAACACTTAATACAGAAATATTTACCCACTGGCTACAGACCGATTGCATTTCCTAAAGGCTGCGATTGCGTTAAATTGTGCTGTTGGTATATATTATAAATTTGATAAAATAAGGATTTCATTTAAAACTTAAAAAAATGTAAAAAGGAAACATGAGGTAATAAAAATATATGTGTTTAGAATATTTGGGTAAATAAGGGTAGCCATAACAATCGGAAGCGTTCGGGTCGGTGACGGGCTCTGTTGGCTGGAAAAATGGAACGTGACATTTTAAATTTGGCGCAAAGCTCGCGACATTAATCTAGCGCGTCGCCGCCCTCGCCCATGCCGTGCGTGGCCTAATCCGCCCGCTCCCCAAACGACCCGGGAAGATGGAAAAATCTCGAAAGACTCACATCAAATTACCGGCTTTAAAGCGTAGTGAATTCCCTCAGGCTCGCAACGACACACCTTGCCTTTCAGAGGCGTCCCTAAATAACGTCGCATCGTCCTTCGGGAAGTTTGGAAGGTTCGGGCGCACGTGCTTTTGTCATAGTCATACTTTCTTCGACTTTTACGTACGACGTGCCGCGCACTTCGATCAAGTTTTGAAAGCGCGTGCTGATACAACTTTACTAATTCTTGTTTTAAAGATTTTACAGAATGCGAAGTTTCCCTCATTCCTTCGCCACCACCGCCTAAAACGCTAGTTTTATGTAGGGAAATGTTCCCATTGTATTTTGTATCAAAATATTTGAATTTCTTTAACTTAAAAGTTTAATAAACATGTGACTTCTTGTTATAACGGTTTTTTAGATATCCCTTCTCTACTCAACTAAGATTATCACTTAAATCAGTTCTCTCATGAAATACAAAAAGTTAGATACAGAAAGTTTTTATTTTATCGCAAGATTTTAATGATACTCACATTAAAATAGTGGGTACAAAATCTCGTTACTGCTCCGCACATACATAGAAACAGCAAAATAAAACAGATAAGGTTAATTCCATTGGTGTGCCCGAGCGTGAACCTTGCTATTGTTGTCTGGTAGTAGAATTCTGTAGTGATTTCGTGATATCACTCTCCCAAGTCACATTACGCGTCTGTTCTAAGTAAGACGTGTCGACAAGACATGAGCTAACTATGCACCCTAAAACTCATTAAGGAGTTGGTTTTGCTTCATTAGTTCATTCTAATTTCTTGTGCTTTTAACTTTCACTACATCAAAAGTCAATCTAAATTAGTTTTTGCGGTTAATAGAATTATGAAATTAATGTTATTCATCTAGGCGTACGACCACCTAATGGAAAGCGGTAATCAAATTAGAGTCTATACCATTAAAGGTACAGTGAAGAACGCTGGATGTACTTATGCTTTAGGCTATTCTCATGTTGCACGCACACCTCGAGTTAGCTCTAATATTTTTTTATAGCCGGTCCGCTGCAAATTAATAGAGATAGATTTATGTACAAAGGTGATAATCACAATGGTAATATTCATAGTTAAAGCTAAGATATTTAGTTAAGATATTTTAAGACGTTATAAGACCGATATGTCAAGAAGACTTAAAAGTAAAATGTTCTATTGTTCTAACAATTGCATCTTACACGTCTGGGTCTTTGTATGTCAGCGCGCGACAGGCCCGTGAAACTAGCTCTTGCCTTTGAATGCCTTCTCGGGCACAGCCTAAAAAGACGTACGCCACTCCGCCGCCGGCACAAAACTGCACTCTTGCACCTAACGGCTCAAAAGCTAACTTTGACTTAGCCCCGCCACTTCAACCATTAGCGCCGTATGCAGCTAATAAGCGCTTTGAATTTCAGATTACCTATCAAAACTTACTGCAACATCAAATTTCTAGATTCAATTTTTAATTGTATGAGCTGTGTTTACTTTCAATTAAAATTTGCTTAATGTTATGTTTACTTAAGGAATAGAACGCTATTTGATAAAATGATTTTTTTACGTCACTGATAAAAAGAAACGCGTTTGTCCTCCAATACTGCAAAGTTAGTCTCATCAAGGAAGATAAAGAGTAATTGTAAGTAAATTAGAGTTTCTTTATCTGAAATCTCATATTGCATATGTCAGCCAGCTTTTTAATGAATTCAACAATAATTAGAGCTGCCGCGGGAGAGCTCGCGAAGCTTACCGGCGGATGTCACAAATCCTAGCCAAGGGCCGGGGCGTGTAATGCAAATAACTGTGTTTACCTGGGACTCCAGCGCCGCCGACCGCCGCCATCCCTGCGCGATTCATAATAACGGCTTTTATTTCCGTAACTAGCTCCGCCACGCTCTCATTTTGTAGGCTAACGCTTATTGTGTCACGGCGAAACGAATGCCGCCCTGTAATGGAGTTTTTAAGCGCAGCTTTTTCGCGGCGAGCTGCTAAAGCGAATTATGTAAGTAGAATAACCCGGTGATTGCACGGTAAACACAAAGCTGCGTAATGTGTTTTCGGTTTTTTGGATTTACTTTATGAAGTATCTAAAAGCTCAGTATTTTTCAAGTATTTTTGTTCTTTAAGATTCTGATTTAATAGAAGAACGCTGTAGAAATTTGCTACTGAATAACAACATTGTAAACATCCTAGTAGTTACTATAGCAGCTCTAGTAACTAATGAATTGTGTCATTAAGAACAAACGGTTATTGTTTACAGTCTCATTTCACAGTTGGAGAGGACAAGTAGTAGGGTGACGAGGGAATCACGACACCCTTGAATTAAACGGCAGTAACAGGTAGTGTTGTTTACGTTCCGAACAATAAGAGGGCTTTAGAGTTAACGTGTTTCCCTTTTACCTTTTGTAACACCTGTGTATAGAATTCAGCTATCAATGAAAATGTGCAAGAACTTAAAAAGTTAATACGTAAGTAACCTTTTTATCAATAATACCTGTACGACATAAAAATAGTTTTTTATACAATAAAAATATATTTTGTATTGTTACTGGTAATTGATTTTCGTTATAAATACTAATGTGTGTATAAATAAAATGAGCGGTAATTATTTCTAACTAAATAATAGCATAAAATTGTTTTTCATAACTAGCCATCATCTCTATTTTGAATATACTAAAAAAAACAATTTATTTACGACATTAAAGGCTCGATAAAAATAATTTTACAAATTGCTATTTCATCTTTATGTCGATTGCTGATATAAAAAGGCTTATATTCAGAACGTCATCCCGAAAAATATAATATAATTTATATCTTTCCTGTGGGTTGCCCAATCAGACTAGCTGCATAGTCGTCCTCGTCTCAACGTAACCATGCTCCAGACTTCAATTTGTGCAGAACTCTACAAGAATCCGCATCGAGGGCTATTGCGTTGCGAGTTTACCATTAGTATAATTTGCCGGGCATATTGGAAAACTTGTAATTGGTTTAGTTTTATATTTGTGTGCACCGTGCAGTGTGTGCTGAGGAAATATGTATGATATCACTTTTAAATTTATCTGTTAACAAACTCAAAAATACTAAGCTTTTATTCTAATCAAATTTATATATGAAATAAGACAGGCGAAACTAATCGTAAATAGTTTTCAATTTAGTAACGCATAGTTTGCTTAGTCTTAACTAAACAAAAATTAACGAAATTAAGACAAAAAAACTTTTTGTACATAACCTATACATATTTGGGTGTGATAAGAAAAATGCTACTATTATCCATATGCGTACTTTTTTCAGGTAATTTTAAGTCTATTTTGGGTCAGAACCAAATAGATGACGTGTTTTCTTAAAAAAAATAAGTGTGCTAGCATCATAAGTTTTAATAGCAATTTTGCATATTTTTTAAAATTTTAAGTTGCTTGTCTATGTAAAGATAGAAGGTTTGGTTTTTAACTGCTAAAAATTATTCATAACTAGAACTGACTGTGAAGGTTACTGTTACTTAATTACGTACTTGGACTTAAGATACAACACCTCAAGTCCAAATACGTTCAGTATCCCATCATATTCTATCAAATCAGTTTCATTAATATGTATGTGTTTTTTCTAAACCAATGTAAAAATTTGCTGTTTTGTTTCAGATTTTGGCCCGGAGTCATATATTATTGTAAAGAAGCTCTCTTAAACAAGTAAGTTAACGTCAATATTAATTTTAACAAATGTTTATTGTACCTCAACCACCTCAGTCTCTTTGTTTCAACATGTTATGTCTAGCTGTAAATTTATATTTTAATATAGTTCTGTGTCTCTGTCATATTTTTCATGATTACTCTCTTGGCAATATACCAAAATCTTACTCGCTTATCTTTTGTACCTTTTGCTCAGCAAATTGTACAATGTTACTTGGGATTTTGTTGAAACTTCAGGTTTTCTTCAAATTTCTAGATTTGGGACTGTTTATTAAATATCGTTCTTATCATTAAAGTCGGTCATCTAAAGTATTTTTTGTTACACAGACTACAGACTAAATTGCTGAGTTATTTTATTTTTACGTTTAAGCTGGCATTCAGATAGATACACATTTACTTAAGTACCACTTTCACTGTGTTGTTTTAGTTTGTCTGGGTCGCGACGTATGTCGTTAAACTATTTACAATTGTGAACGAAGTTTGCATAAATTATGCAAGAAATATATCTGCTTTCGAAAGTCATAGGTAATGTTGCCGAATACGGAAAAGCCTTGACCTTGCTCACGGCTTCAAAACACAACGCTCACCATTTTTGTGGAGTCTTAGAATACGACGCACTAACGAACCGTAGAAACCGTCAATTTGTCTTGTTTCTTATTATATATTTATAAAAGAAGATGGGTAGGCAGTTGTTTTGTTTATTCGCAGCACCTGAATTACTTATGCCGGCCGTCATTTACCTAAGGTCTGCGTACGTGCTGCCGGGGTTCACCAAGGCGGGAAAACAATTGCGGAGAAACATGAGCCATTGTCCGTACCTGCTGAGGCGATCCACATTAATAAATGCCAGATTGCCCTTCCACAGTCCAATGTTCCTTTCAAGCCAACGTTGTGCTGCAATTCTGTTTTGTTTTCCTTTAACAAATTTTGCATGTTCAGCTGTTTCGCATTCAAGGAGATTGTTTAGATTAGGCGGATTTCAGTTGTGTCGTTTTTTATTGAGAAATAACCAGGTACATTTACTATTTAGTTCTTTCAATTTTATGTTGCCATGAAAGCTTATCTGTAATTTAATGAGTGCGTTATCCTTGTATGTTATAACTTTAAACATGTTGAAGTTATGGCTTTCTTTTTAATTCTAAATTATTAAAATACTTAATAAGAATAGTTTATATTGATTATTGCAATGTTTCTTGATGTCAGATTATGGGTTATCACTTTAAAAGTTCAATGGGAGGGTTCTGCGGTAAATAATAATGTTCTATTCATAAATCAAACGTCTTCAATATTCTTTTGAAAGAAACTAAAAGATGACGTCTTTCAAACTTTATCAATTTTCATAGACATAAAGCCGTTTCTTGTCCGCGCTTGGCACAAAAGTGGAAGTAACATCAAGAACTTTCAACTCGCTCGCAGTACATTTGTACTTACCTTGTCTAGAAAGAGATCAAACTGCGGTGCATTCCCCGCCATGTATTATGCAGACTGGGGGCACTACCTGTGTAAGCGGCTCCGAATCACTCCCACTACCCGACTTACACTGCTATTCTTTGTAAAATTTTCTATTCCAAAAGTTTCTAGAAGCCCTATCGTTTCGAATAGCTTTGCTAAATTACTCTGGATCGATACGTTGATCGCGAGTTACTGCACAGCTTATGCTCGCTTTTGGAAGCAGACTGGAGTGAGTTATTTGTCTCTGCACCAAGAATTTTACTTATAAACGACTTAAGTTGTGCCTTATTAAGCGAATATATACTTCTTCCGTGCGATTTTCATTATCTAAGTTGAAAACGTTTGATTTGAAGTACACCAACGTTCTTATTAAATCGACAAAATTATGGAGAGGTTTTCTAGTAACCAATTTTTTTAATGCTTAGTTTATGAACTATTGGTATTATTATAAGGATTTCCTGATTGAAAAAATCTAAAATTTATGGAAAACAGCGGGCGAAACTTAAAACACAGATACTTAATAGCTTATTCTATAAAAAGCATATAATTTTGTGATGTTTTTCCTGAAGTCATAAGAATGTGCACTATCATAACCGTAGGTACTTTTTCTTGGACAAGGACATTAGCCACCATAATTACCCACCGTACCCACACACGTGAACCTACGTTGTTCACCGATTTCATCAATAAACTGAAGCTCTGTCACTAGTAATAACAGTGAAAATTACCGTAGTAGTGATGATATACATAGCCAATTTATATCATATGTGTAAGCTAAGCTAATCGCATCTCATTTCCTACATGTCGCTCGTTTTAGTGGGATGCACAAATGAGATTGTGGACTGACATGCCGTTCCGGAGGCTCCACATTCTGCACCCGAAGTAGACTGCTACTCTATACCGTCACTTTAGACTTCTCGCTTTTCATTCGATGCCAAATCGAAATTAGAATTAACAATATTTTTAGGAATCAGGAATGGAAATAATTAAAAAAAATAGCAAAAAACAACAAGAAATTAATTTATTACACGTGTTTTTCACTTGACAATTCAAAACTAATAACGGTGATTCTTAATTTAAATTTCTAACTAAGTATTTATGAAAACTAAAATCAACGACTCTTCAAACGGGCAGAGTTTCGGCTATCCATGAGTGCTCGACGTGAACTGCTCGAAATGGCGGTCCACGTGCTTTTATAGGCAATGGCGGACCTCCCACCAAACACCCTTCCATTGCTTTGGTGTGGTCACTCTTCCGCTAACACGGCCTCTCCTGATCGGAGGACGTCCTCGTCCTCTAGGATGTTAGGTTGCTCAGGGTCCGCAGCCTTAGAAGTAGTTGGTATTGGTTCCAATACCCTCTCTACACAAGGCATACAATTTTTTTTTGGCAACTTGCTCAGATGTGGACTCTTCATCGTCATTGTTACAGTCTGTGCCTGAGAACAGAAATGAAGTTTAGTAAAAGAAATCCTGGAGAGGATTTCGGTAATGTACACAATTACATAAAGTGATACAGCTACTGTGAACCATAGGCACGGCGTTACAAGCCAAGTAATAGTTCATACAAGGGCTTAAAAGAGCAATATTTGCCCCATATGACATAGGCACGGCGTTAGCTTGTCATATAACTTCTACATATGCATGACATAGGCACGACGTTAGCATATCATGACTGTAGCTTTTACATATGCATGACATAGGCACGACGTTAGCATATCATGACTGTAGCTTTTACATATACATGACATAGGCACGACGTTAGCATATCATGACTGTAGCTTCTACATATGCATGACATAGGCACGACGTTAGCATATCATGACTGTAGCTTTTACATATACATGACATAGGCACGACGTTAGCATATCATGACTGTAGCTTCTACATATACATGACATAGGCACGACGTTAGCATATCATGACTGTAGCTTTTACATATACATGACATAGGCACGACGTTAGCATATCATGACTGTAGCTTTTACATATACATGACATAGGCACGACGTTAGCATATCATGACTGTAGCTTTTACATATACATGACATAGGCACGACGTTAGCATATCATGACTGTAGCTTCTTACATATACATGACATAGGCACGACGTTAGCATATCATGACTAGCTTTTACATATACATGACATAGGCACGACGTTAGCATATCATGACTGTAGCTTCTACATATATATGACATAGGCACGACGTTAGCATATCATGACTGTAGCTTCTACATATACATGACATAGGCACGACGTTAGCATATCATGACTGTAGCTTCTACATATACATGACATAGGCACGACGTTAGCATATCATGACTGTAGCTTCTACATATACATGACATAGGCACGACGTTAGCATATCATGACTGTAGCTTCTACATATACATGACATAGGCACGACGTTAGCATATCATGCACATGTATAATGCACCTCACCCTCAAAGAAAACAGCGCACGTTTCCGGAGTCCACTCCCCTCGCCACGGCACCATGTACTCTGCCGCGGCTTAAGTCGATTTGCCATAAGAGCCTGCTAGCCATTGCAGCTCGTATCGACCTTGGGGAAGTACTTTGACCACACGATATGGCCCGCGCATACCCGAGTCAAGCTTGCCAGACCCAACAATTAACGAACTTGTTTATCGGTCTTTGGGGCAGGCGCTTCGACCAGTGCTCTGACCTTATGTTTGCTCGGTTGTACCTGACCTTGACTTATTACGTCCTAAGTACCTACTCTATTTCGGTTAACAAAATAATCATTTCTTCAAATTAATGAAAAAAAACCCGATTATGTCAACGTCTGGAGTACACTACGTAAGGTCATCAGACCTTCATGTACCGTATTACTTAGTATTAAGACATCGTCTATATACCCAAGGGTTTTACCAAGGTCCAGGTTCTGTCGGAGTGTTTTTGACATAATGCGCTGGTAAACGACAGGTGCGTTAGCTAAACCGTAAGGCATCTTGACATACTCATAATGACACTCTGGTGTTACGAAGCCTAGTCGGTCAATGTGGTCTTCCATCAGAGGCAGCGGGAAGCGATCTTTGATCGTTATCTCGTTTAACCTTCGATAATCGACACACATGCAGTCAGTTCCATCCTTCTTTTTCACCAATAGGATTGGACTGGCGTTTTCTGACTCTGATTCCCGTATAATTTATTTATCTAGAAGCTCTCGAAAGATCTCACGAACCTTCAAAATCTCTGGATGTGAAAGTCTGTAAGGTCTATAATTGACAGGTACGATATTATTTAGTTTGAATTTCATACTACCAGTATTAAAAGTAGATGTAGCTGTTCGAGTAATAAAATAAATTAAAATTCAAGAATCAAATCGAGTAGTTTCATTAAATCTTGACCAGTTAAAGCAGTCTTAATCGAGGCCTGATTGGTTAGCAAGGAGCAAGTCATTACGTCATGCGTAGGTCGAGGTTCATAGGTAAGGAACTGTCGATCACGCGTACGAACATATGTTACACCAACGCGATTTAGTACGTCAGTACCGACAATAATCGGGGTATTCATAAACTTAGGGGATACTGCGTGCAAGTCTACTTCCAGGGTAATCTCGTTAAACTCGATTGGCATTGTAAGCAAGTGATGGATTAAAAATATCTTTGTAACAATTCCCGCGCCACTACAATTTCCCGAAAAATCGAGAAACCATTCAACACGACACGCGCCTCGCCCCCACACAGGGCATCCCCAGGTAAGACAGGAGCCCCAGAACAACGATGTCTTCACGACCAACGCTGAAACGAGAGTAATGTAACAAAAAAAGTTGATTCGATCTCTTGACATCCAATACCTTTTAGAACTCTGAAAGCAGGCTTACGCGCACATTTGAAATGCCTTAGTAAAGATGAGGAGATTAATGATATACTCGAACCGCTGTCGATGAGAACATCGATGGGTATACCCTGTACAACGGCTACAACTATATCACTATTCCGACCATTAGGATTCTCTTCGCAATAGTTAACATTATTCGTGTTGCGGGAATCAGATTTAAGCTTTGCGAAACAAGTTTCTATTTTGTGCCCGGGTTTCTTACAAAAGCCACATGGTTCAGATTTATTAGAATTAGAAACAGTGCTGACCTTATTGTGATTTTCAAAGCTATTATTGTTGCTAGAACTAGTATTTAATCTTTTAGGGCAATGAGATTGTTTATGACCTTGTTGCCCGCATGTAAAGCACTTGCTTTCATTAAATCGACGCTTACGGATATTTGAATCAAGATTAATGCGAGAAAAATTATCATGCCGCGGAGTACTAATATTTTTTTTGTTATAATTAGTTATGCTTGTCTTAACATAAATTGAGAAAAATTCTACCAGTTCATTTGGCACTAACTTTGCATTAGTAGCAGCGGCACGAATATGTGGATCCGTTATACCCCTTATCACAATGGCCGAAATCAACTCATCACTTAAGCCTCTAACTATTCGTAACCTCAATAGGGAACGGCGCGCATAATCCGCGTATGTTTGAAACTTATCAGAATTGGTGCTCATGGCTTCGTATAAAATATTGGCAATATCAAGCTTCTTGGGACACAAAGGCTTAAACTCCCTCTTGAAATTAGTCCAACTACGGTCATTAGTGACCCATTCGTTAAGCCATGTCCTGGCGTCACCTTTGAGACAATTCCCGATGCGAGAAAGACATTCATTGTCACTCCAGTTGTTTAAAATTTTAGCACGATCTACCTCCTCGCACCAGGAATCTAAGTCAGTGACACCAGGATCGAAGTTAGAAATATAGTAAGGTTGGTTAGATCTCACCATCGTATTAATTGATCGTATAGCGTCAACTATGCGATCCGTCACGTTGGGGCCGCAATCGGTAGCCGCACTCACGGGACGCCCTGGCGAAGACAGGGCTGCACTCTCCCGACGCTCCGCAGCATCTCGAACCGCGCCTACTAATGGCGGCAGCGGCGCAAGCGGCGGCGTCGCAGATGCACCAGCTCGCGTCAAGCTCGGCTCGCGCAGTCGCGGCGACGGCGGACGATGTTGTTCTTCCAGCGATGTCAGTCGATCTAGAATTTGTTGCATTTGCTGGGTTATTGGGTTGTCGAGAGAACTACGTCGTTTTCGGGCGTATCTGGAGCCTGAATTATGTCGACTAGAGCGTGAATCACGGCGGCTATAATGCAAATCACGCCGGCTAGACCGTGAGTCAAGGTTTCTAGATCGGCTTCTACTATTAAGATCAGTATTCGGCATTTTACCAAACGAGTAACAAGTAAACAACGAAAAAAAGAAACGATAAAGCCTCAAATAGCTTTGTGTTCTACTAAATAACAAAGCGAACAAGCATAAGAAATCATTTAAAACATAGGGAATTAAAAAACAATCGGAACGTACTCACCAACAATTAACACACACACTTTTTCGTTTTTACCTCTTATTTACGTAAACAAACTCCAGGAATTGCCTTGTTTCAGGAGTAAAAGCGGACCAGGACGCGTGAAAAGATATCCCACTTCTGATTTTAGGAATCAGGAATGGAAATAATTAAAAAAAATAGCAAAAAACAACAAGAAATTAATTTATTACACGTGTTTTTCACTTGACAATTCAAAACTAATAACGGTGATTCTTAATTTAAATTTCTAACTAAGTATTTATGAAAACTAAAATCAACGACTCTTCAAACGGGCAGAGTTTCGGCTATCCATGAGTGCTCGACGTGAACTGCTCGAAATGGCGGTCCACGTGCTTTTATAGGCAATGGCGGACCTCCCACCAAACACCCTTCCATTGCTTTGGTGTGGTCACTCTTCCGCTAACAATATATTAAAATTTTAATAAAAGTCCCCAAAATCTTTTCCCTTAGTTCTGGATATCTGTATTATGTCTTAGGTATCTGTTCCGAGCCAAACTTTGCGGACCCAATCTATTCCCGTCCATTGTTTTACTACCGTCCGTCCGCACAATCTTTCCTAACCTACCGATTGATTGATTGTTAAGCGGCTTATCTTACAAAAATAGAAATATATTTTCGAGAACTGACGTCATTTACTGCTAAAGATTCCGGCGGAAATTTATGTATGTTAGCTATATAAAAGCCCTATCTGTAATTATGCGAGTGAATGCGTTACATAAAACGCTTTCAACTTCTAATATCTTCGTATTATGCACACGTTCTCGCTCGCCTCAGAAGTTTGCAACAAGCGAAAGTCAATTTGGTTAAATCACAATGAACGGATTTTCGAACGAACACAGAGGTCCTTTATCGCGTTTCACGCAAGTTTCCTCGGGCAGCTCTCTACTTACACGATTAATTTGAGTCGATAAATCCGCATTAAAAGCGGAGCAGGGGCAGCCAACCACGCGCCGCTCTGTGTAAGTAGCCGCCATTTCGACCTTTTTTGTTCGTCGTTCGACTCGCCTCTCTAAACTCTTTAATGTATTATCGTTCGATCTGTAACAGTGACAAGCGCTCGCGTATCGTAATAGGAAATTAGTAAGTGTGTACTGAAAGTGGTAAAGTGTCGTTGATGTGATGTGGCTGGCGGCTATGACGTCACGTCGACGAGCCAGACAGGCAGCGCGCGCGGCGCCTGCGAAACCATTAGACGTCTGCCCGATGTGGAACGCTCGATAAACTTGTAAAAACGCCTTCTACCCATTTAATTTTATACCCTCGCTTAAGCTTTGCTATTGGCAGATTTCTTCCTTCTTTTTATAGGTCCGTCATTAACTGTATCGCGCGTTTATTATTTTGCTTTTGTTTTTTAAGCTCAATCGCCTCGTTAATTCCTTAATGTTGCTTCAGATCTGTATCTGAAACAACATCAGGCATTGCTAGTAAATTATGAGTCGACTATTTGGTTTCTTCCGAGCTTAAAGTAGGTGTCGCCACAAATCACATCTTATTACGCCTTTCGTCTTATTATTCTCACTGTTATTGAATATGTTACAGTGAATTATAAATGGCTCAAATGGCTGAGATGATGATGATGAATTATAATCCGCAGCTTAATATCCAGTTTCAGTAGATATAAACCTACCTTGTTTGTGTTATTTCAAATCTTCAACCGCTATTGAAACAGTTTCAGTAGATATAAACCTACCTTCTTTCTGTTATTTCAAATCTTAAACCGCTATTGAAACAGAGTCACCCTTTAACTTATACATTGCATCCCAGAGGGGGCGATATTGATACAAAATATTTATGACTTGAAGTGATAAACTTTATGTCGCGGTAAGAGTTTTATTTTGCTCGTGAAATAGATACCTATTCTGAATCATTTATACATACATACATACATACATATATTTATTCACGAATTCCCCGAATGGGTAGGCAGACGCATATTATGTGCCCACACCTCGCCAATTAGGTGCTTTTCATTATTGACTAAAACATTATTTTCCACATCCAACCTTTGTGAAAGTTTACGGTAACAGATATCGAAAGGATAGCATTGTAGACTTTTAACCATTGTGTTTGAATAATGCCACATTATTTGATATTTTTACATTAACTTCCGTACCTGAAGTCGATAATAATAGACACCGTTAATTACAGTGCGTTACTGCCTATGTATTGATTTCTCCTTATATAAGGTCTTTCTGCAAAAAATGAAGATATGATTCAGTCAGTTGACATAATAAACATTTATTTTTCAAAGTTACTTACACTCAATAACTCATGCATGCTCATGATTATGTATTAATTTATAAGGAAATATAATATTTTTACATTTAAACATAATCCTTCTAAATATCATCTGGTATATATTGTTCCACTCCAGTAGATACTGGTGACATGTTATTTAGATCCTCAGTATTCTTAACTTAATATAACTTTTGAGAAATATAATCTTTCTAAAGATAATCTGGCTTTTATTGTTTCACTCCAGCAGACACTAGTGACACGTTATTCAGATCCGCAGTATTCTTAACTTATGTAGTTCAAACTCGGGTTAAAACGCGGTGCGGCGGGCGGGCGTGGGCGGCCCTCCCCGTCGGGACTTAATTTGTTGCTCTCCTGGCGCCGCGCGTCTCACTTTCAAACGGCGTAACGCGACCTTACCACTTCCCCCGCTCTACAGAAGGGCAGCTCTATACAAACTGTGATAACTGGCACACACATAAAAGCAGATGTGAGGAAATCTTGAATCAAGGAGGTTTTGTGTGATTTTTGTTTAGAATAGAATATTCGTTTTAATGCCCTGGAAGTTAAGGTTTTACTAGTCTTTGAATACGTAGATGAACGTAGCTTAGGACAAAAGGATAATAATATGATAAGGGTCAGGATAATTAAATTCTTAATTTCATAATTAAAGAGGCATCCAATAGTACCATCTCTTATAAAAGGTTCTGAGAAAGCTTTGATTTCACAAGCACCATGACAACTTATAATGTAATATTAATCTAGATCTACGTACCTTCAAAACGCTCGTTTCAGTGAATGCCGAAATTAGGCAGGCACGCAGGCTGTTTACAGGCCTTTAGACATTTTATATCAAAAGCTTTCATTCTTCAGAGGGCACAGAAGCCGTTACCCCAGGTGTCGATGAGCCAACTATTTGCTTTAAAAAATCTAATTTCGAAACATTTGCATTAGTGATGCTCTGAATCTTTCTTCTCTTGGAAAGCAGCGCATTCCGCATTTTGAATTCCGAAAGTTCATGGACAGAGACAATGATGAGATAATACGTGTTCTATGTTAAGTTGTTGTAGTCAGATTTGTATAACGTTTAAAGTCTAATGTAGCCTTCTGTTAGCCATCTAATTCTGTGTTAGCTCTGACAGTGTAGACGTCATGTTCGCCTTCACCGCTGAGACTAAATCGAAACCGCCCCGCGCTCATTAAGTTTCCGTGTGGAAAGTTTCGTTTCGACTTCTTGAAACGACTCCGTAGAAACTAGAACTGAATTAGCTTTTTTCACGAAAACGCCAATTTAGTATGTGAAGTTAGTGGAATTTTAAAAGTACCAAGACGTTTTGCCTTTTTACAGTTTCGATTGGATTAAGCAAAAATGTGCATTATTTATTTTGGAACGGTGTAATCTAGTACTTACCTAATGTGATTCTTACCATAAGGTGACACACAAGTATGCCCATCTATCTGATGGAAAGTGTTATCCGCAGCCTATTGTCGTTTGAAATGCTTGGCCATTACTATAGCGCTTTGTTGACTATTTAAAACCATTTCACGCCCTTTCTCAAGAGCCTCATGCTATAATCTCAAGTCATGCTGTGATAGTGCCAAATAGAACGTAACGCTTGAAAACTGAAGACTCGGAGTGCAAACGCACAAAATGATCAGATATTCATTCGTCTGGTTACTTTGTGATATAACATTGAAAAAAACCTCGTTGCGATTCTCAGTTAGCACTCTTTATAAATATATATAAAACAAACTCATTTATATTAATAACAACAGATTATATTCGATATTTCTTCACGGAACCAACTTTCAATCGAAATTTGATTTGATATATGATATTTTTTGACTTACTCTACATTCTCACCCGCCAAAACGAGACCTTCAAAGTTATATTTTCCGTATTGCACGAAATGGTTGTTAAATAGATGGCACACAGTTGCCTTATTGAATGTTTGATACGGGATCGATCCCCGTAGTCGCTAGGTGCGCGACAATCTAATCACAATACCATAAAGGAGTGCAGTAAAATATTTATGACGCTAGGAGCGGGTACGGAGCGGCACCCGGCTCACCGCCGCGCCACACGAACCGCCCAGTTTCTTGAATTCACAAGTGCACTCCCACAAGAAGCTATTGTTGTAAGACTTGCACAATTCAGATTATACACCACCTGTTTCATGTTATAATTGGCATGCAAATGTTAAGTCCTAGAGGTTCAACTCCAGCTCTTACTCAGGTTCCGATTTATGGAGTTTGTTTATTTTCATAAAATATTGCACTAGAGAGAAATTTGATGTACAACTTGATTTTTACCTCCGTTATGGTGTTATATTTCATAATCATTCACCCCAATAACGTCTTATTACGAACTTAATTACTTTTCACACGACAAGGGGACAGAAATTAAGTTCATACTTAATCACGTAGAATCGAAGGCAGTAGTGTTGCAGCCAGCATGTTTTTTTAAATAGATATACAAATAGACACACTGGCTGTGCTTTCCGAGGCACGGAGCAAGCGATCATTATGCACATAACTTCAGAAATCAATAGTGCGTCACCAGGGTTTGAACCCGGGACCCTCTGAATTTGAAGGCTATGGGTGCCATTGGGCTATCGTCCTCAAAAAGTAGTATAAGGAGAAATGACTTCTCAACGTTCTCGAACACCAAACAATACTTGAATTTAACTTTGTTAGCATAATGCACCATTCGCTGAAAATAAAGCCATTTAAATAATAGATACCAAACAAGAAAGTTGTATAATTAGATCGGCTCAGCAACTTTTTTATTCAAAGCAAATGAGCGAAGGAACTCGCTAGTTCTCGTTTTCTTCGTTGCTGCACTGTTTAAATATTTATACAATGAATGTTAATCACGTGTCGGTTAAACAGCCCCAGTGCGATGTGGAGGAGCGGTTTAACGACGGTTTACTTTGCTAATTAATTTTAATTGAACAGAAAGGTTATCTCGGCTTCAAACAATCACTTTTCAAATATTAACTTTCACAGTTTTTAATGTCACTAGTATATATTATTTTCCAAAGTCAATTATTATTTGCAATATTCGAAAACAGTAATGATAATTGCGGTTATATATCATTACTTGAATTTAACCTAGGTGCAGTAAAGTTGATTATGTTAGGTATTCTAAATGCTCATTTGGATTATGAATTTACGGCAACCGCTGAACTGTTAGGATAATGACGTGACCTGAGTTATATCATACTTACCTACCCCATAGGGATGCCTCAAAGCTTAGTGTGGTTCACATATTCATGAAGCGTATATCTGCTAGCTTGCCTATACCTAAATACCGAACTGTGCCCGAGCAATTACGTATTCTGTGGGTACTCGGCATTAGGCGATATATTGATCTGTTGTGATTTGGCCGAATGATTAAGTATCTGTTTTTGCTGGTAAGGCTGACGTCATATAAAAACATCGCTTTATTAATTAGCTTTATTGTTAACCGTTGCAAACCAAATTGTAAGGTTTATCTAGCGACGATCAATTCAACGCGGAGGTAATTTTTACTACGAAAATTAGAATTGCTGCCGAGTTGGGCAACTTCTTTATACGCTTCAAAGGTCGTGGGTTCGACCCCCACATATTTGTGTGCATGCTCTGTGTTTAATATCTAAAAGAATATTATTATCAGTGATTGGGTAAAATATTAAAATTACCGTTCGTGCTTGTTTTTGTTTTGGAAAATGACTGCGAAATACAATGTTGTCATCGTTCGCTACAATTAAGTACTCAATATCGCTATATTCGTTGTAGTTAATTGAACGGGCGAGGCGGCCGGTCACGTTTTCGCCCATAAAGGCTAATTCAGACACATTCGATTTTGGCGTTGGCTCGTAACTTGGCGGTTTTTGCGGCGCATAAACAACTAGCCAGCACGTGGTGCGACCACGCCGCGATTGATTGGACTTAAAAAGCGTAGTTTTGGACTGTCTGTCGATCAGCTCGCCAAATGATCGTCAGCGGCCGCTTGGCAACCACACTCGTGGTGGACCACACACGCCTGCATAAATTGGATCGCTTTGTTTTATTCGTTATTTCATTATTTGCTCGGCACGCCAATCCGAAACTGCAGCAAATGTAAAATTCAACACATAAGCAATATAATTACTGGAGGCAAGTTAGTACATTTACCATCAAACTATGAATGTTATGAGAAATCTTTGCTAATTTAAGAACCACAATATAATCGTTTATATATACTCTACAGTTGTATATACCAGACGATTTAGTTATTTTACCATAAGATTCTAATTAATATTTTTCTGCTCTACATAGAAGGTGGAAGCCCCGAGCTTGTTTTAATAATACGTTAAGTATACATACTTCTTTGTACCTATAAAATAAACCTACTTATCGATGCGTCAAGAAGTCAAGACATACGACCAAAAAGTCAGATATGAAGCCATTTATTACAGAATTTTATTTTCTCGGGCTGAATAAATGAACAACAGAAATATTGAGTGTGTTACACATTAGCAATAACTTGTATCAGAAGTCGTGTATTGGGCCATAATCGCGGCGCGCAATCGACCACTGAAAGCTTTTTGAAAGCATCGCGCCGTCATTCCGGCCGCGTCATTGCGTACCGAGCGAAAGTGACAGGGATTTTTTTCATTCTCTTAAGTTAATGGCTCGTTATTTAAAGTTTGTTTCGTGACTACATATTTTTAAAGTGGATTGTGAAAGCACTTTTAGTATCAGATTGATTGCACATCGATAGATATCAAATAAATAACTTATCTTTGTCATTGTTCGTTGTGTTAAAAGTTTATGATACTTTTGGTTGTTATTTGTATGACGGTTTTTCAGAGATTGTAGCCGTATGTAACTAAATATTATATATCAAAATATCATCACGATTGCCGAAACAACTGAAGCGTCTGTAGTATTGATAGGTACTTATAGTCTTTCATCTATCGGATTTTTGATAAATCGCAAAATAATGCGCCCTCTGCCGTTCCTCGCCGCCACCCCTAATGTCTTCTTAATGCTGCATGGAGTTGTCACATTGCACATTCAAAACTAACGTTTGCCCTTTTCGCTTCGCTCCGCTCGTTGCGCTAGAAAATCGTCTCAGAAGTAGAAACGTTTATTGATATTCATTGGCGTATTAAATATGTATAGGTATTCGGAACGTAATGGTTATTAAAGTGACACCGGCACGGCAGCGCTGTATAAGAGCACGGAGTTTGTTAAGTATGAAAAGCTCCATTTGAACGTAAGCTTTTTTAGCTCGTTTTGCGTCCGCCGCGCCGACTCGGCGAGCTCTCCTTTTGTTCCAGGAACGTGATCTGGCCGAGATAAAGCCGACCGACGTTATTGCTCCGTTCCTCACTTCAATCGAGTTTGTTTCTACTCGTCACACTTTTGCTGCTCTGCGTATTATCAAAGCTGAAATGATTTTCAGCTTGGTCGTCGACAATTTTCACCCGCCGACTGCGCGAATTTCTTCGCCCATTTGTTTCCGTGACGTGTAAGATGTAAGCGCATAACATTTTTGTACAATTCCCTTCGACGCCCATATCTCATGACTCCATAAGGCTCCGCTTCCAATGTAACGCCTCGGGATGACAAACGGTATACAGTCAAATATGATGCAAATATTTCTGAAACAATTTTACGTCGAGAGATTCTCCAATGATGTTCGTATTTTCTGACTGTATTTCGTTCGTAATATACAATAATAAGATGAGAGAGAATGGGTTTCAATTTTTTTAATAGTAAATATATATTTATATTCTTCAATAAATCAGAACAGTTGGACGAATTATTTTATGGCATTGTAATTCGAACGAATGCTCTTCGAAATCAGAATCGGAACTAAACATATAATTTGATAAACAGTCTGTACCAAATATTACGAAGTATTTCATATTCGGCGCGAGAATTTTCCTTTCATTAAGCAAACATCACTTTAGAGCCACTCAAAACCCATGCAGGATAAATTTAGCTTTACTAATTAAACCGAGAGTAGGTATATGTAAATGTGACGCATATTCGCATGTCAGGCGCGGCGCGGGGTGGCGATGGCGGCGTGTGGCGCCCGATAGTAGGCGATACACGTACTGTTGGAGCGGTTATCTCAGTATCGGCTGACTACGCCCGTTGTGACCGCCATGTTTATTTTTAGTCTCGCGTGCACATTCACTATTGCAATGAAATTTACAACGATCACCGTGGCCCGCCGGCCGCGCGCCGGACCCCGATACCGAAGCTTCGAATGACAAGCTACCACCATTTCAAAAATGTCTGCAATTTTACGCTAGAATTCCCACTTGGCAGTCGTTGATCAATAATTCTTCGTGCAATGAATAGTTCTCTTACAGCTATATTTTATTCTGCTACTTTGATCTTTTGAAAAGTTCTTTGTGATTCACCATTTCGTCTAGAACTCTATAGACTTTTAACTTTCAATAAGATCATAATATTTGTGTATCTATCTACCGCATCAATTGTACTGCTGCAGTGCGCCAAAATTCAAAGTTCAACAGCCCTTGAGAATAACATTTTAAATAACTCTCCAAATCTTGTACTTCACCTTTCCAAATAACACAATAAGATTTTGCTCGAAAAATATGAGCCTACTCTCGGCTCGTCGTAAAAAGGGCCTATCAGTATTTTCGGGATAACCCGCGCGTCGCGGCGACTAATACCCTTGTTCGTCAAAATAGCATTACCCGCAGCGGCCCCTGTACCCTGGCTGGCTGAGATTTGGCGTAACTTAGTGACTGATTAGCAATTGCTTTGAACTGGCGGGCGCGACAGGTGGTCGGGCTGACCCGCGGTCCTGCTTGATTTATAGCCTATAAATCAAGCAGGACCGCGACCGATATAGAAAATCGCTTGCAATATTTTGTGTTCATATTTTGATACAAATAAAAATCTTGAATAACCAAATAAATATAATAAGAGCGCATAGGCGAACTTTTAGAAACGGCTAGCGATGACCGTCATACTGTTGCCATAACAGCTGGCTGTGTCCCTGCCCTCGATTAAAAGTAGGTACTTACAATAAAATACGGCAGAAGAACAGAATAGACCTTACTTACATTTTATTATCAGGTGAAAACTGTAAGGAAATTATAATAAAACTTCTTATATTAATTATAATAACACTTCTTATATTATGTATAATAACACCTTCTATGCAAACATTTGGTTATGACCTAATTAATCCCTTTTGACTGCAAAAGGGTCGGGATTGCTCTTATTAATCAATAAACCCACTAAATAGTTTAATTTATAATTGAAAAAGCAGTTCTAATCAAGAGCCAGTGCTATAAATGCAAGTTTGTTAGACTTTGAATTTAAAGGCACCGACTTCAAATAGAACTTATTCAATGGAAGTACTCAGTAAGTTTGTAATGCCTCTTATGTAGCACAAGTTAATAATATTTGCAAGTTATTTTTTATTTTTCGTGTAGTTCGACAATCAATTCACAAGATAATTATACTCGTATATACCTTTGCTTACAAATACTTTCATACTTGTTTCTTGTGTGCTCACACGATTCGCAGTCGCATTGTTACCTCAAGGTCATTCTCCCTTTCTTATGCGGTGGTAAATCTTGTCAATGGTAAAGTTGTTTCTATGTCGCTTTGTAAAGGTGATAGAAATAATTTAATCAATTCCGAATTTTTTGAATTAGCTTAATGTTTCTACAGCATTTATTTGTTTTAGATTTTCTTTTAAATGCGTTTGAATGCTTCGCAGGTATTTCCTTCAAATTAGTATCTATGAAAGACTACCTGCCGTCTATTACTTAGTCTTTGTTACCAACAGGAATTATATGAAAACCTACATCTTATCGCAGTCAATGTTAAAGTTGTTTCTATGTCGCTTTGTAAAAGTAATAGGAATAACTCATTTGATTCCGATTTTGTTTGCCTATTATAACAAGTTTGACGTAACTTTCTTTAGCATTTCTTTTAGACATTTCTCGCTAAAGCATTCGCAAGTGTACAGCTACAAATTAGTATGTATTAACGACTACCTGCAGTCTCTTAGTATTTGTGCCTAACAGAAACTATATGAAAATCTAAAAAAAATTCTTAACAGCCATCATGTATTTCTTTACCAAAATTAATACAAATCAAATAATTGTTTGAGGGGTTTAGGCGTATGAACGTAAAAAAACAAATCTTTAGAAATGTATAATATTCATCGTTATCGTGTCAGCCTTATAAAGTCATCTGCTGAACATTGGCCTACCCAATAGATTACATTATATTGGGGGTAATTGCCCATAATCACCACCCTAAGCAGGCGGGTTGGCTGGTGATCGCAGTTCAAGCCAGTACGCAGGATGACGCTGCTGGCCACCATCCGGTGGGATTTCTCTTCGACGGCATCTGGTGAGATGAGAAGGGGTGGGTTCCAGGCCGATACTTACCACACGGCTGCCTATGTATGTAGAATATTAGCTGCTTGTAAATTATAATTAGAAAGGTCTGTTATATTGGTATTATGTCTTTTCCTTGGTATGTTGAATTTATTCAATCCCTTGAAATAAAATAAGATGAATTTTTTTTGGAAATAATAAACGAACGATTATTTCTTCATGTTTATATTGCTAAAATTAAGAAGCTGCCAAGTTTGTATTTCTATTTTTATACAATATCTGCCGAATTTCAAATATTTGAAATTCATTACATCATTTTAGGTGTAAAAATAATCCTTAGGGCAGCCAATATTAAAAATAGACATAATTACATCTAATAATATTCAAATTAATACCTTAAAATCAATTTTTGAAGTCTCGAAGATGGGATCATATTATGACATGTCAAATGTCTATTGTCTAGGTGTAAGGGTCCCACGCTCCGCGGGCACGGTCTAATAACCCGAGGTCAAATCTGTGAAGTCCGGCTCATGCATATTCACTCACTCTTGATCCGCGGCCCGTGGTTCGTCTGTAACGGTCTTGCGACCGGTTCATCCATTGTTGCTGCGGTGCCCGTCGCTCGCACTCTCAGACCAATCCTTAACTGCTCCAATTACTTTTTGACTCATACTCATTCGTCTAGCACCATTAATGTTTAACACGAACAACCAATTAGGTATATAAAATCTACAACAAAAACTACTGCCTTTTAAATTGACGTCCTTGACCACATCTACTTTATCCGCGACACCAGTTTTTCAAACTAGTTCATTATAAAGTTCGCTTAGGAAGGCAATTTGCACACGCGGAAATAAAGCAGGAACATTTTGTTTCTTATAATTCACTGACGAGACTATTGACAACTTACTACAACGTTCACGTTATAGTAAGTGATACGCCTGTCTCTAATCAGAGTATTGCATAATAACAAAATGTGTAACTACCTACATCATGTCATAGCGCATGTCTTAGCCAAAAAACATCTCTTATTAAGTTATACATAAAACAAAATAGAAGACTATCAAACATTTCGGTGGAACGTCCTAGACATCGAATGTCATGAAGAGAAATGCCAAAAGGGACGATCTACTACTACATATTTAGCCGACCTAAGGTCACAGGTAAGGTAGTTTCATTAAATTTGTGTGGACGCAATTCACAAAACATAGCAGTGTTGACGTCACGTTTCGGTGCACATTGCTTTTATCTCTGCGTGCGAAATATGAGCCTGTTTTTCGTAAATTTGACGTTTTATCACAGAACGAAGGGTTATTAAGATTACAAAAGCCGGGTCAGTTGCTAAACGCCGCCAGATATTTATATTCTAATTAGGTGCCAGCGACAGCGCCCCGTGAGGGTGCATGCGTAATTCGGAAACATGGTTTCTTTGCATGGAATATTATGACATTATTGTAATAAAGTAAAGCAGTGTAGCGTGGGCGATAAATGAGGCATTTTAGCAGCTCCTTAACTCTGATCGTGCTTATCATTTATTTACCACGTAGTTTTCTTGTTTGCGTTGTTTTTACAAGGAATATAATAAAGTGATCCTCTGAGAATGGGACATCTAAAATGATGATTGAGCATCTAATAGGAATTTTGAAGGTTAATGTTCTTTAAGGTTTTGTTAGGTTTGTAATTTAGTAATTTTGATGAGACGACAAACACTATTTTGGTCAATCCTTTAAATAAATACACCTCTGCAACTACAATGTTACTACTTAAAGTTACTTATATTAAGTTCCCATAAGAATTAAAAGATAATTATTTTAGTACAACTCAATAATTAATCTCAACAGTTCAATATTTTCATTTTACGTTGAGTTGATAATTCCTGATTCTATAAATATTGTACTAAAGCTGTAAATATACCTAAATAGTTTAACAAAAGAATGCAACGCATTATTTGATTATATAAACATTTAAAGTCGTCAATAATAACCATTTGAAACTAATTAACTGCAACACTTTAATCTTAAAATTCAACTTTGAGTAATTCCTGTTTATAAATACTGTATTAATGCCCTAACATTATATTGAATATGTTTCCACAAAAAGTAATCCATCTCGCTTTTTTTCCATCTAAATGTGATTTGTCTGTGGAATTGTGATTGGTCATGTTTTTATAATTCCATCGTGTCTGCATATCGAATCGGCCCTGTGTACATTTTGAGCCGGAACAAAAGCGGGCGCACCGAACCAGACAATCTGATTCATTGTGCCTACTTACGTCTATTTCTGTGACATTTAAATTAATTTGTTTGTTGTATTATAGTTTTTGCCATATATTTTCTAAGATTATTATCAATGTTTGTTGCATATTAATATAGTCTTGTGAACCCCTCTTAAGCGTGAAGCGTTTATACTCAGTGCATATGCCCAGTATACTAGGCATATAGAGAAAAAAGGACTACTCAGCAAATAAAATTATTGGCAAATAATATTTTTGTCTAATTGTAATTTCAGAATCAGAGCTTTTAAGTAATATATGATAGTTATACGGCATAGTCGGTTTGTCTGTTTGTTGTGGCTAATCCTCGAAACAGCTGGACCTCTTTTTACTGAATACTTTAAAATCCAATAAATAACAAAGTACAACAGTCACGCAAGCGAACTCACGGACAATCGCTAATATAGCAGACCTTTAACAGAATGTTTTCACAGAATATTGTACAAATTTGCTGCCACTTAGATATAATATAGATCTTTGAATATGTATTGTAAGACATTTTGCAACCTATAGAATAATATTGATAATTATTTTTGAAATAACTACATACGTTTATTTTGAACCTGTTACAAACTAACACAGTAATATTATAAATGGGAGTCTTCAATGATAATGTCCAAACGATTTAATTGACCCGTAGGTATATTTAGAACATATAAAATAGCTTTTATCACGTAAAAGTATACTATTGTGATGTATGTCAATAGTGATATTCGTTTCGTTTAAATGTTAACACATCTGAGGGCGAAGCCGCGGGAAAATTTAGTTACGATTATAGTGATACGTGCTATAAAAAATGTTCAAGTTGTGTTTAATTTTCAAGATCTGTCTAATGCAATTCAGAGCACGCCACGTTGAGTTCGCGCGATCTTCGTCTTATAGTGGATAGTAAAATAAAGATGGTGCAGTAATGCATTTTACATTTTGAAAGAATCATTAAATCGCACATTACACGGACGGGCCGCGTCTAGAGGCAATTAAAAAAGAACTGTTAAAACGGCACTCGTAAAAATGAAGTCGTGTTCTCGACTGATTAAAAACTCTACTTACTCCAATCTTGAAACAAGTCTGAATCTTCCTAGATGTCTAGAGAATGTTTTACGATAAGTCATCTCCTCCTAATAACCAACGATAGTCATAATAATTTTATCGATTCATCGTCGATGTCTCTATCACGTTCTTAAGAGAATTTTTCTGAGGATTTGACGATAAGGTAAAGTGCAGTAGTGAACGAGTAGCCCATTGTGAAGGAAGATTGAAAATATCTCTTTCCAGAGGCCTTTCTATAAGAGTTGGATCCGACAAAGTTAGTTTGTTTCTGTTAGTTTGAAATAGGGCTTCATTGCTAAAGCTATTTATTTCATTGTGCAGCATGCTATTTAACTTTGTTTTTACAATTTAATATGATTTTACAAACCTTTATGAACTACAAATTACATTAAGTATTTTGGAAAACCCAGAGATTTCTTAAAAATATATTTATGGTGCAATGAAAATAGCGAAAGTACTTTGTAAATAGATATATAAAACACAGTTGTGCGGCACTTTAGAAACAATATGCACCGGCACTAACTTAAGTTTACAGCTTGAAGCAATGACATAAAATAATTGTGAGTATTCTAGACAATTTATTAACTGACTCAAACGGTTCCTTGGGGTGGTTACAATGTTGTAAATTCTTGTGTAATTTGTATATAACATTTAATAAACGTACTACTAATTGTTAGACTAGATGGCTTGCATTCTCTGAAGAGATATATCAATTATCGCACGAACAACGCCCGCCAGTTCGGTGTGGCATCTGTCGAACGTCAACTAACGTCCTGTTGCAAGGGCATACAAATGTACTGTAGAAAGAGAATCCGAGCAGTTGCTTCAGTTTTTATAGTTGCTATTGAAATCAAAATAAACTTCATAAAATAACTTTTGGATTATTATTTTTAATATTTCTTTCACGGTTTCAATTGATTTATAGAAGAATTATACCTGGAGATTTTTTTTTGACTCCATTCAAGAGCATATAAAGCAAGTATATGTAAATTGGTTCAAAGCAAAAGTCGTGCTTGTTATTATTATTAATTTATCAGTCAACAGTTCGTACGAGTTTGTATTTAGTAATTTAGCCGAAATTTGCCTCAAACTTGATTAAAACTAAAATACATACCTACATTGCTTTTGTTTACACTTATGTGTATGATATTCAATTTTACAAAACAGCAGTAGATTTGTAGAAAACTGAGTCGCTCTGTCAAGGTACAATTAACACGTAAACTCCATTGGCATTGAACGTCAATTAACGTCGGATGGAGAGTGCTCTCGCGACGCCGCTCGCCGTCAGGATAATTGTTAGCCTCTCCACTATAGCTGATGAACAACTATCTCACTAAATTATTTAAATTGTGCTTTTTAGATTCCCTTATTAATTGTTTTCTTACTTAATTTTCAGAAAGATGTCTCATTTTGATACAAATATGTAACTTATTTCAAGGGTAGTGTCAATAAGGCCTTAAATATTTATGTCTTGATTGTTCTGCTAAGACTTAATATTAACATAGTGGTTTGCATACACAATAGATCTTTTATCTCATTCAAATATGATATCAGATATATTTTTATGTGCGAACAAAAATATATTTAAAAGTAGTTTGATATTTCGACTAATCGTATATCGTGTTTGCGTAATACTTAACAAATCTACCACACATCATACGTAGTGATGATAGAAGTTAACCTTCAAAGATCTAGACTAAATTTGCAATCTAGTCTATCATTTAAGTAATTATTTTACCACATCGCAAGAGTTTCGACCACGCTCACAGTGTTTGTCATTAATTCCAAAATGTCTTCAGTTGACAGCAACAAATCGCGAATGCATGCGAATACTTGGGTGACAGAACAAGCGCATACGTTGTGAAATATCGTATGTGGTCACAATAATATATCCATGTACATATTTAGAAACCTGCGCTGGTCGGTCGGTGCAGTGTTATTCAATCCGTGCCCCATTTGCGGTCAGCCTCCTAGCCTGTCAACCACGTCCGACATCTTATGTTCTTAGCTATCTACTGCGCTATTAATCGCTAGGTATGTAGACGATAATTCAAGAAATATAGATTTTGAAGATCCGTATAAAAATAAGATAATTTTCTTTTATGTATCAAAATTCTTTTTGTACCTGGACAAAAATGTTTTGTCTAATGTGCGCAAGGAAAAGTATGAATATATATAGTTATGTAACTACAACATCCAACAAACAGAATGCTCTCAGGGGTCAATTTAACATCACATATAGGTTATAAGTCGATGTCGATTTTAGAAACCAATTATATCTAAAAATTAATGAAATAACTTGTTTCTGTAAATAATGTAAGTTATTGAGGGTATTGCTTACATAAATTTTATTACTAAAAAAAAGCTTTAAGTCTAATGTAAACGATTAGTCTTATTTAATGAAAGGAAAACTCAGTTGGATTAGGTAGTGTTATGATGAGCAAACCGTACATAGGATATGTTATAAGATACGAGATGCACACGGAACTGAAAAAATAAGGACATACATCACAGTTCGTAATGTACTTACATACTTAAACAACAAATTGCCGGCCGTAAGATTCAAAACGCATGTAAATCCCTAATTAGATCTTTTTCAAACAATCTTATCGCTTATCTTTTAATGATGTACGTTATTATCGCAGCAGTCTCTAAGTCGTGAATCTTATGATTCACCTTTTTGAAAGCCGGCTATATGTCTCGCATACGTAATTATTTTTATCGCTTCCACCGTCACGGCTGCTGGTTTTATTTGCAAGTACATAGTTTCATAATGAAACCATATTTGGTTGCAATGTGTTAATTAAAAGAGCAAATATTTACTTTAGTTTCTGTTTTTCAGTTTGTTTAAGTATTTCGTTTAAAATGCTTTGGGTATTTGAATTAACAGTTAACCCTTTTTATCATTATTTAATGCCAATGGTTTGTTATGTACACACCACCATAAATGCTCCAATGCAATGTAAATTGCTATCAGTGTCGCATTCAAATTGAAAAGATTACTTTAGTTCCAGATATTATTTATAAAAATTTAAGTAATAAGTAATATACCTAATTCAAAAAAAACCTTATTGAGTAACTTACTAGATACTTTCTCTTCACTCTTAGCTTTTACAAAACTGTGGAAGCAGTTATATATAACTGTTTAGTAGGTACCTGTAGGAAAATATTGAAACAAAGGAGTGTTTCCGTATTTTTCCAGTTACCGAGGGCGCGACGGCCCTAATAAGTGGGTCAAACAACCCTTTGGTGTGTGGAGGAGTGAGCAATCACATGCGCCGCCTAATTGAAGTCCAATGTCGCACCCCGCTACGGTGATTGATACCGGCCGACGCACAGAGACCGCTTAATTCGATTCTGATATTGTTAGGGCGCTCCAACGTCACTCTGCTGATGTCACCACTACCTACTCCAGATCTGGCCGACCCTCTAGCCTTCGGAAAGTGGTAATCTAATTTCGTTGGCAGTTAATAAGACAGTATGTGGTGCTGAACGTTATAATAAACATACAAATTCGTTTATGTGCCCTGGCAGACTCAAGAAAATATCTGTAAATGGTGAATGTTGAAATTGAGGATATCGATTCTTAATGAAAAATAACAATTATCAGTAAAATCAGTCAGGGAATAGTTGAACCGCCATTAGCCTAATTAGATCCTACCAGAATCAATTAAAGTATGCTTTCATATATAAAATTCATAAAAAATACACCCAAATTGGAATTATAAAGTTCATTATAATATATTATATCTTCGCACAATTTTTTCGAAGACATGGTATGATCGCTTATAATATTTCTTCCATAAATGACGCTTTGGGAAAAAGATCAACAGTATTTGCAGCTTTTAAGTAAGTAATAAATTCTTTTGCAGGTAAGAAATAAATTCAGGTACGTTATGAAAATATTTACACCGTTTTCTATTGTTTTTTTTTTGCTTCATTGGGCCAAAAAACAGTTTCACATTGTGTATTACAGTACATTTATGGAAAAAGTAGGTACTCTGTTCTAAATAATGGCATATGCAATTGAGTATCATTTTAGTAGTTGGACACATCAGAATTATAATATTGCAATCCCTACGTACAGTTCGAACTGTATCTTGACCGAAGCTTATACTCCAAACTCTTTTGTAGAGGCTAAGATCGGAAGCAGCTATCCTTACATAGCACTCCAATACATGCCTGTTATGTCACATAGCGGTGTTATATCTGCTAAAAACCTACTGAACATAGCGAAAAGGTGGTAAGGGGCTAATTAGTCGCGCCATAGCCATTAATATCCATTAACGGCGCCACACGCGACTGCCGCCGCCGCATGTGACGATTATCGATGGGTGCCCATCAACCCCCCAGTAGCCACTTGCGATGCCCTTAGCTCTCATTTCACAGAATAACACATTCCGTGCAGGTAACTAGTAGTACAAAAAGTAGCGATAATCTAAATGCAAACATCAGTTAATAGCAGACTTTCTACCCTTAAGGGAACTTGGTTTCTTTTTCGCCTACCAGCTTTTATTTAACTATTTACTTTTTATTATATGCGATTTTTGTCTCATTTTATACATAGGCCAGTTCCGTGGGCCTCTTGGTTTTTTATTATCGATTAACAATGTGTAATCATTCCAATACGCATATTCGATAATCTTCTTCTACCAAAAGACTGGTTCTTAGCTTAGTTAGACCTGTTTGGTAACGTTGTTGTCAAAATTTAGAACGATGTTACTTACCAAGAAATTTCTGGGATGGAAATTGACGGCCGCTAGGGCAAAAAAGTTTTTGACAGAAAGCGTGGCGAAAGTCGTCCACTGCCAAAAACGACTTACGATAGGTAAGGGCACAGGATCACGCTGGGTACAGGCTGCCTAGCATCGGTCATCGCAAGTTTTGTGTTCAGCAATGAACTTCCTTGGACAAACCAATGGCCACTTTTTTCATATGTCAAAAGCTCAGTCTGATCCAAGATTTTTAATGGTAACCAGTAGATGCCAAAATAGTTAAAACAGCTGCAATGTCTAATTAGTAAATCAAAATCAAAAATGTAATTCACACAAAAAAGATGTTCTCCTTACCTTAAAGTGATTCTAGAAATTTCAGTAAAAATCCTTGAAACAATTAACCATCACGAATTTTATACTTTCTTTTTACTATAAAAAATAACGATTGATATTATGACTAAGTTACATTAGAAACGATGTGTGAGCACGTTACAAAGGGCTTTTTATTGAAATATCAAATTGTTTGAACGTGCTAGCTAACCCTAGGGGTGAACCGACTTAATTTGAAACTTCTTCACCTTGCCGCGCGTTCGTATTAAAGGGTTACCCTCTGTCCTAATCTTTGAACTATGATTTGACCGTTAAGACGCATTTATAATTTGCTCTTCGATTATTTAGTGGACGCTGAGATACGAATAAATTAGTTTCGTGTTTGTGAACAAAGCTGAAGTTTTGAATAACGGTCGCGGGGTCGTTGCAACTATCAGACTGATCACGCCAACTTGTTCCTTCTGCATTGGCTATGAGTTGTTTATTGTTTGTCTTTTTTATTCAACTTTATGCTTCATCATAACAGATCTGTCATATCTCAGAAAGATCGCAATGATTCCTTTAAATCGGTGAAGGTAAATATGCATCTGTTCTATATTTTATTCTAATTAGAACTTAATAGCAAGCTTCTGTAGAGTTAAAATTTATTCTGCATAAATAGGTATGTACTTAATTATAATTTTAATTTCTATCTGCACTGGTTCTATAAAGTTTAACACTAATAGTGTGAGCTGTAGTGAGTACAAAGAGTAATGTTTGTAAAGAATAAAAATCAATTTCATCTGTGCGCCGTACCCTTATACAAGGTCAAAGTTTTTAACTTGAACTGTGACCACTGCGCCGGTGATACACGCGCAGGTGGCCAGCTCCTTGATCCCGAGTCCCGACACGACAGCCCCGCACCCTCATTTCCATAGGAAGCATGTCTTATGCTCTCTGCATGCACTCATTCTCACTTTATAATTCAAATGACCCGCGCGCTACGGCCCGATCTGTAGAAATGTGAGAATTTCTAACGGCAAGCTCAGTAGTAACCCCTTTTTAGGGTTTCGCTACCGACAAGATTACTTGATAATTCCCATTTTCGTGCCTAATTTGTTATGGATACACGTTTAAATAATAACTGCGAAGTTTAATTAGAAAAGTTATCTAGTAATGGGTATGTGATAGACTTCCTTCAGACCGTTGAAGGTCTTAAAATATATGTTTCTTATTTATATTATGAGACTATTTTCATTAAAGTACATTACCTAATCTGCGTGTCGTTCTTCGCCAATTTGTTTGTCAAATCGCGAAAATGATCTATGGTAAAATATCTTTTTAATCTGTCAATATTATCAAACCGTTATTTAATTACGCTAACGAGCGTAAAATGATGTGTGACTAAGAATTTTATTAAGCATGATGTCATGGTTGATTCTCTAATTTTACTGCAAACGACCTGATTGCATGAACCGAACAAACTCTGCAGCATAATAGTTTGAAAATTATTTCAAGTAAATAAAACTCAAGAAAAATTCAACTAACAAATCAAATTGCAATATTAAACTTTTAAATGAATTTGTTTATTTCAATAGCATAGAAACAATAAACGCGGATATTGTAACCACGGTTAGCTTGAGAATAATAGAAATTAGAAGGCTCTTTAACGTAAAAGCAACAAGGAAGGGTGCATTGTTTTACCTCATTTAGGAACATGCTTTGTAGTCAGATAATACCACCTAAGTATTTAAATCATCATCTAAATCTCAGCAAATATTAAAGTTTGCGTTGATACTCTTAATATTTAAACTCTAATACAAACCATTCTTGAATAAATTTAATTAATTTCCCAAAAGCACGAAGTACATCAATTGTTTCCTGAAACAAATCTATTCGAACATGGCCGCATCTGGTCGGGAAGCTTTTGTTTAAGTTTAGAGAGTTTTGAAGTCTTTGAAGTACTGTACCGTCGTGATAAGTGAACTCGTGCTATATTATAGGCAGATAATGTCAGTATGGAGGAACTGATTAAATTCGGCACCGGTCTCATAGGTGTGCTGGTAGGTGAGTTGACAGAGAGCCACGGCAACTTGCCCGCTAACTACAAAGGCCTTGCCCCGATGTAATCAAATTAGATGCGTGACGTAACCGATTTCCAGCACTCTGCTAATTACGTGAGCTGAGATCAAAACTTGTGTGTAACGAAACGATGCGTATTTATGGAAGCTACAGTTCCATTTACCTGTTTTTATATAAGTATTCATTAAAATGCCATCAAGAGCATCGTTCAGCTTTTCATACCTTCAATGATTTATTAGTAACGGTTTCTAAAAGAAAATAGGTTAGAGTACTAACCTATTTATCTAAATGTCGCGCCGGGAGACAGAACAGAAACTTGCCAATTTTTTCTCTTACCAAGCTCCCGATCTAGCGAAGTGACGCTCCTAAATTTTCTACGTTCACAAGTGCTTCAAATAGAAGCGTAACTTTAATAAATCATATGAAATTAGTGCACACGTATGTAAATCTCATTGTAAAATGTATTTGTTTAAAGTTTTTCTACAAAGAACTGTTAAAATTATATAGAAATTTGAATAAATGTCAGATACATTTCACACATTTCATCAAAATCAATTTCTTTAAATATTCATCCGTAGATACACTTGCTTCCATAAATTTTTATCATTAATTAATAGATTGGGTTAAATAAGTTGTCAGGTTCTGACGAACCAAAGATGGAGATTTTTGTGTTTTGTTTATAGGTGTCTTCATGCGACGCCGCGTGGGCTAACTACTCTTCGCAAGTGGCTACTTCCTCCATGACATCAGTATTCTGATTCACTTCGTCTACTCAATTCCGTCATACGCAATTTGGATCCGTTTCGACATTGTATTTGATCCTGCGTTTGTTTGACCTCAAAGCATTGGTGTCCTTGTCACTCAACTAATCGCATCGCACATTACCGTTTTACTTTTTCTTGTGTACTTTGTTTATGATACATTTATCATTATTTTTATTTTTTATGCGCCATTGCGCCACGTTATATTCAACCCTAAATAGTTATCGCTCGACCATTCGTCACTCCAAACTTGCAAATAAACCTTTAATAACAAGTCTTTAATAGTAACTGCGAAGTTCTGCTACTATTATACGACACTGATTGCAGCAGAACATGGAATACAAATCCCAGCTCGGAACAATATTACGTTTACGTCATTCATAAAGTAAATGCATTTATGTTGGGAGGATATTTGTGCTACTCGGGCGGCCCGCTGCTCCTGATATGAAAAGCTGTGTGCCGAGAAGTAAATAATAGAGAGGTCCCATACACTGCGCAGTCAGCACGGCTGCCACTGCCGTTCCTTGTCCTCCTCTGACGTTGCTATTCAAGTAAATTTACACGCAAAACACCTGTTACGCGGGCCTCTCGTCGTATTTTTAATTTCTAAACCAGGAACTTACAGTTTTATATTAACTTTGCAAATCCTCAAAATAATTTCTGCAATTTCGGAATTACATTACATAATGTTACAAGTACAAATGACACAACAAAATTAGTCAAATTAACCGTTAGCCTGAACCAAAAGAAGTAATAATAGTAAGAAGCCAGACTTCTCAAACCAGTCGGTCCTGGTGCCATAGTCGGCCACATTTTCTAAACTTTGTTTGATAAGCTTTAATGCATGAATGCGACTGGAGAATTATTATATATCAAGTTAAATTGTAGTCGTAAGACTACTATTATGATATCTTGTAATACATATTATAAATTTAAAAGCTTTATTGATAACTATTGTAACTACAGTAGGTACATCAGAAAAACATAGAGCTTAATTGCTTTAAAATTTATTTGTGCTTATCTGAGAATAATTTATCGAGAAATTCAATCAACATGATGCTCTTCTCTAATAAGCTCATCGCGGGCTAATGAAACAAGGCAAACCGCGCTTATTTAGAAACCGCGATGTCTCGCAGATGACGCTGTTACAAATCTCAATATCTGGCATATGGTATGAATATTTAGAGCGAGAGAACGCATCGAGCGTTTCTGTGCACGTTTGTAAGACACCGAAAATAGATTGTGCGAACGGGGTTAGGCGCACCTGTTATTTGGGCTTTCTGGCGAGTGCGGCCGAAGTGGGGGTGGGGGCGGCGGATTCATTAATAATGGCTTGCAATGAGACGCCCTTATTTACGAGCTGTGGCAACAGAGTCAAACCGCATCGCATATAACGCAATGCTGCGTGCCCGCTCGCACTGCTTCGCAATTATAAACTAGCCGATGTTGATTAGCTAAAACAAAATCTCTACAAAAAACATCGACGAGTTAGTCCTAACACGACATATTTTTGTTGAACATATATGGATGACATTCAGTAAGATTAGCCTGCACAATTAAACGCCTAATTGGCTTGATTCGATTTGTTTTGTAACTAGCGCTTATAAGGCAATCCTCGAGCTGATTTTGGACGGCGGATAAGTTCAACAGACTTTTAATCAATTGCTTCATTTCCACATCGTGTCGTATGGCTTTATAACGAACACAAAAAGCAACCTTATTGTGGTTTAGCCTTTTGTCTCAAAAGAGTAAAATAAAATCGTAATAAAACAAGCATTACCTTTAGGCTTCAGAACTTTTTTTTTGCTGTGGCGAGATTTAGTGAAAATTCTATAATATCTTCAAACTAAATAATTCGTTTTTCTATGGTTTTCCAATAGCTTTTCCGTACTTTTGGTATATAGTTTTTGTGCTCAGCACCTTCAAGAACGTTGAACGTGACTCAATTTTTGATTTCACGGTGGCAAACGACTACGATGTGCTATGAGTCATAAAGTTGCTTCTATATTTATTCATGTACCAATGAGGCTGTGAATGACGAATCGATGATAGGTATAATGGTAAAATGGTTTTTCGTTTCTATTGATTATTGGTTCAGTAAGTAGCTCCAATTATAGGTGAGGATTTTGTTTAACAAAATATAAATGAAAGAAATAGTAGATCATTAAATCAAAATCGTGCACTAGCAGTCTTAGTGTCTCGGTAGAGTGAGGTAAGCGACCTTAGAAGCTACTTAACGCGATGCTTACGTCAAGTTGCTCTTCGTTTTTTTGCTTGTCTAATGTTATAACTATTATTGGTCAGACCATCCAGACACTGAATGTTATTGTTTAGACTTATTTCTCTTTTCTCACCAATATTTACATCGCAAATATTCTTAATACTAAAAATTAATACATTTATATCCATAAAAGTAATGACTATTTGGTTACTAATCTGAAAAGAACCACATCTACATCTTCAAAATTAGGACACACCGAGATAGGACATAATAATGGCGGCTCTATGTTTGCTGTTCCTTGCTGTGTACAAAATAGATGGTAATGTGCAATGGAGTGCTGCACAATTATGCAGCCAAGCATACTGTGGTCGGCACCAAAGTACAGTATTAAGTATATGAAGTCAGATTAAAGATCATAAATGTAACTGAGCTGTTGAATGGTACTAATTAACGCTCTTGAATTTGATAATGGCCACGTTTATATACATCCATAAATCTTACTTATTAAAGTCAATTAAATAAAATTATAAAGACTCATAATGCTCTCGCGCGCCGCCTTAGTATTTTATAAATAATAAGATTTAAGCTGAAGTTGATAAAGTGCTTTGACATCCATTTCGTTTCTTTTTGCTGAAGTTGAACAACGAGCGAAATCTTTTCAAGCGAATAACAACAGGAGATATCAGTGGATGCCAATAGAAGTCTTTCATTTCCGCCCACGTCACGGGCCCGGAACCCATTTCAGCACGTGGATCAGCCCAAAAATGGGCATCTTAACTGAAACACATACGGAAATTGTCGACGTTTTGTGTTCCAAAATATAAGCAGCACTTACGTTTCCAAAAATATCAACTTTTTATATAAGAAATAAGTATCCAAAAGATATTTAAAAATAAGTAATAACTGTAACCAATTACTCAATTTCCATGTTTTGTATTTTATTTCCTTTTTGTTACTTTAAACAACGCTAAAGAATAAACAAATCACGTTCAATTCACGTCTGTACTAATATAAGTTATCTGCAAATAATCAGACTTATTAATATTTCGTACATTTAATACTAGCTAAAGACCTAGTAAAAACTCACTTCTTGAGCCGGTTCAATGCAAATCGATCACTTTAAAGAAGCGGGGGTTATCTGCAGCTGCAGTAAACCAATGTTAAGGTTAAAGTGGCAAGAGGCGGTTAATTACCGTTTATGCGAAGTCATCAAAGAGGCAGGCGCGGGCGCCTTGCCCGGGCGAGATTCTGGAGTCGGCACTGCAGCTTCTCTTCGTCGCTTTTAATTAAAACTGAGATCGCGGTGTGAAGCGCTCATCCACAATCTACTCACCCGCCCGTTTCTCCAACGCCAATAAGTCTTTAAAGAGATAATTAAATATGTTCTCTTTCTCATTTCTGGTTTCTATCATATAATTTATAGGCATAAGGAATTAATTGTTTTCGCTCTGATAACCGTGAAGTTAACATAGTTTTTTCTATATCGTCTTCATATGCGTAGATTTTTCGCTTTATTTTCCAACTCATTAGAAATCAATAAGAGAATCAGTGTATCTTTCAAAAGTTTGAAATAAATTGTACATGACAGAAGTGCTGTGCTCCCAGTGCGGGTTAGCCAATTACAGCGATGCGCTTCAAGGAAGCTAACCAGTTTCTAAATTCTTCGTATATTTAATTTAGCTTAATTGGTGTGGATACACGAGCAAGCAGTCGACCGAGAATCTGTGCTTCTTTGTTAGCGAAATCGCGTTTCGAACGGTACACTCGCGAAACATTTAAAGCGGCACATCTAAACTCACATATAAGGCGCTCATGGCTTTGAGAGTATAGGCGATAAGAAACAATCACCAAAGTTAAGCAGTGTCAACGTTGACATGGTTAGCCGTTTGTCATTTTATTACGAGCACTCCGGTGATTAGAACGGTTTACTAAGCTTTATTGGGTTACTTGAAAAATACCTTTAAAAGAACTCTATAAAATGTCTTCGCTAATTTGCAGAGACCGCGTGGTAAAATTACCTGAAGCCCTCTATAGTTGAAAAAGGAGGCCAATTTCCGGCTGTAAGATGTTAATTTGTTGAGATAATAAATTTGAGTTCAATAATTTCACAACATACTTTGAGTTTTCATCCAATAGACATTATCAAAACTAGTTATTTATCATCATAACTTTTGATTAAATTTGAACGTTCCGTTCACAAGTATTTTATACTGCTTATGATGTCAGTTTTATGCTTATGATAAATGACATATTCGCAAAAGGAAAGGCCAATAGTGCTGGTGGGTGCCCCGAAGTGTGATGTGAATGGTACAGGAAACTCGGCGCGTGCGCTGTAATCTGATGTGGAGATGAGCTGCGTAGGCGCACCCCCGCCGGCTGATTTGTTTAACAATTGGCTACTCAAGTATTCAAACATTTAAGGAGGTCCGACGAGCTGAATGGCATTAAACATGTTTGAAATTAAAATAAACGTCCTTCTCACACTTCAATATCGAATATAATGAATTTTCCAAATTACTTTTTTTATGTCCAAAACGTCGAGGCATGTCAGACTAACAAATTACTACATATATACGAAATTATATTTCATTGTCAATATGAAATTTTTCTAATTCTGATTATAGCACGACACACTAAAATTACGATTAAATTATTGCATTATAATTGTACGTACGTCGTACGCCAAAAATATACGTACGTCGTATACATAATTTTTTCACTACAATACTTTTTTCCGTAAATTAAATCTAGATTTTTGTAAATAAATGAAATAGCGGCAGTGATCAATCTTACAGGATTTGAGCAGACTATAGGTAAACCCAATAAGCTTGGTTTGTTCAGTGTAATTCATTGGAAATGTTTCAGTAAGACTTGCCAGCAATAAACGTTGTTCTCGAATTGTTCTCCGGTATCCGGACAAGGAGAGAGGTGAAGTGTACGGTTACATGTGCGGCGATCGGCACCGGTGTTGCGGTGTGTGGTGGTTCTGCACGTGTGTGGGTGCTGCGTTCGGCGTGGGACGGGCATTGCATTTTTTGCGACCACGAGATGAACGCAAGGTTGATGAACCCCAATTCTTGTCTCCAACCCGAAATACGCCAACGAGTGCGTTTTTCGATTCTTAAATATCCAACTGCATTTAATCACGCGGTAACTCGTCATGGTTATGTAAGTTTTATCTTGTAGACATTACTTAACCAAACTATCGCACGGTACATAACTTTTAGACACATTATGTTAATCAACTTCACATTAACATGTAAAATTGCAACAAAACCAACGTTTGATCGATACGTACGATGAAATCTTATTTCTTACCCATTTAGGGCAAAAGAGAAAGGATGTGACTTTGAAATGATCATGGTGCATTTTGGCAAAAGTAGGACCGCGCCAAGTTTGCATTGCGTGTACTGCAAGTATACTGCCGAGGGCACGCATTGTGAGCAGCCGAGCGGGCGGCACGAAAACAGCTGGTGGGTAGCACCTACCATGCGTTAGACGCTAAAAAAGTGTTCAAAAACAATTAATTAGCCACAGTTCCGTGCTTATTCCACGTTTCTCTTTCGGGAAGAATGTGTTCTTTATGAATTTATGAAGCGCAATAATCGCGTTGCTTTTCTATCACCGTGCAAAACCCGCCACAGAACAAGATAATGTTTAATATAAATTCAGAACGGTGCTTTCGTTGAAACGCAATATAGGCTAGCTGAGTAACCGCAAACTGATTACCAGCTGCTAATTAATCATTAGGACTTATTAGTCTTATTACGGGAAACGATGTTCTGAGATTACCAACCATCTTTTCGTAGTGTATTAAATACATAATATAAAAGCAAAATGCAGTAGTAGGAATTTCTACTGCAATTGTGGAGTCGCATACAATGTAGAGCAAATGGGAAATTATCTAAGTCTGCAAGGTTATTCACAACGCTATTGATGATTTAGACCATAAAAAAACTACTAGAAAAACTGGTTTGGGTAATACGTTTCAGTCGGATCTCGTCTATGACCATAATAGTCTGTAAAGTTGAAGGTAACAATAAATTGGCCTTGTGTCGGCCATTGACACCTCTTTACCTTCAGCAAATGATTTGCAGCTCTGCATTATTAAGATGATAGTTAGTTACAAAAAGTGCTAGATATTTTGAGTCAAAGGTGTATAAGAAGCGTATAAACGAGCTTTTAGAAGTCACGCTTGGCGGAGTGCGGGCGCAAAAAGCAGCACATATCGTATTCGTGACCGTATTCGTGCGCGCGCGCCGTCTCTGCACGCCTCAATGCATACCCGACTTCAGACTGAATTTTTTGATTAAACTGCAGAGCCTTAATGCAACTACTTTGTTGCTAGAGAAAATAATTACTTGTACAGATTTCTCAGCAATGATTAATATTCTAAATCCTGACGGAAAATATTTTTTCAATTATTTTATGTACTTTCTTTCCCAATTTATGCCTAATCCATTATATTTGTATTGTTCTTTTATTACCTCACTAAACATATATTTTACTTTTTCCTTATTTATTATTAAACAGTTTCGTCACTTATTTTAAGGTGATCGTGTCATGCTGAGCAATATGAAAATTTAAGAAACGTAGAACGTCAAGCATGTTTTGACTATCTTCGAACATTTCTGTATCAATCTGTTTCAGTTTAATATTTCAGTGGTCGCAGCTTGTCGTAGAACAAGTCACAAACAATCAAAATGACCTTTTGCTAAAATCTAATTTTCCATTATGTTTCCAATCGAACAGTCAATAATTAAACTGTCCAGTCCAATTTTATTGTGATGAATGTTAGCCAATACTCGTTGATGATCGTCAAAAATTCAATAAGCAGCATAAATTCTGCCATCCAGTCCAACACCGGTTTCATCGTCGTACAGTAAAGTAGACTGCACATTGCAGTGGTTCGTTTCGTGTCCTCGGGCAGGTCACGAGCCGTGGTCAAACTCGTTTGGCAGCGCACTTTCGCCTCTCTTCGGCTGCGCTCGCGCCGCCACCCGTCGCTCTGTTGCCTACTCGCTTACACGTTTGACGTTAACGTTATCCAACTAGCTTTACCCTCACTCTACCTTAAACACTTTCTGCCAGACAGGTTAAACGCGTTGCAGTTTTGTAATACCAATATTGTCAAATCTTGTCGCAAATGTTTTGTTTCGAGCTTCATGCTACTTTGCAAAGTGTTACACTTTATCATCGACGGAATGACATGGTATATCTGGTCTAGACTTGCTTTTTCCCTTTCTCTGATTTCTCTTTACCAAAATTTCTTTGTTCCTCATTGGCGTAATTCCAAAATGTAGACAAGAAAAAAGTTATGATATTTAATATTGTTACAAATACCAGCCTATATAATCATTATCCAGACAAAATCCAAAATAAGATATTTAATGGCTAATTAAACCATTGTAACTAACAGCCGGCAGAAATTAGGGCCCTTTGTTTTGAAGCTTGTTTACGTTAAAGTGGCATCATAATATTCAGTTTCATAACATGAGAGTTATAAAAACAAAAAGCTTCTTCTGCTCAAGAAGTGGAAATAATCGGTGCAACACATTGACCGGCTAAAACTCGCTCGACACAATCGACGGGCGGGCGGAAGTGTGGCAGTGGCGAAAAGCTCCAACTGCATGAGGAGAAAGGAAGCGGCGCACCGCGCGGTGTGATAAGGCGGCCGGCTGGCGTCAGACGCGGGGGGGACCGGCGCGGCACGGCGCGAGGCGGGGGGAGAGCTCCGGGGTAAGAAGTGAGGGGTGCGCGCGCAGCGGCTGCCCCCTCGCCACGCCGCGCCTCTCCCGTCAGTCGCCCGCCGACTCCGCTTGTGCTTGTGTGACTCGCGCCGCTCCGTGCACCGCACTCGTGCCCCGAACACGACGCGTGCCACCCCGCTGGCCGCAAACCGCGAACGCGACCTCTGTGCTACCGGCGAAACGTTACTCCTAACTTACGTGCAACTACCTAATGTTTATAACTTTTGGACTAAACCATCCCCTTACCCGGCTCGTTTACCCCTCATCATGTAAGTGTTATCGCTCTTTATATTAAAATCGACGTTGTAGAGTCGCTTTCGGAACTCGCAACGAAGTGTGCGTGAAAGTTTGTGAATTGAAATAGAAAAGGATTGGTGTATTTTTCGTGTCACGTATAAATTTCAGTGTTTGTTTGTGGACGGAGTTGTTTGGCCGCCAATTTCCAAAATTCGACGGTAAAAGTTTCAAACATAGAGCGAAGGGCATGTTTTAACAAAGCAAAGGCGTTCTTGCCTGGTGGTAGAGTAGGCTGCCGCATGAGAGCTTGTCTTGGTTCGGCCGACACCGCGGTCCTTTCTGACCATATCACAACTGAAGCTTTAGTCTATATTGCCTATAATGCAAAAGTTGCCGCTGCTATATAGAAATCTTCCTAATCCTCTGACGAAACTTTTTTACCTCATTACTCAAGTCAACTAATATTTCCAACTTGTGTTAGCCAAGTTGCTTTTTTTCATTTCTGAATATATATTTTTATCCACTAATCCAAAAAATATATTCTTACCACATTATTTGTTATTCTTTGTTATATAGTCATTAAACATAAAAATCTGCAAATCATTAAAATGCTAATACTTCAACTTCTACAAAAGAGGAAAAAGCTGCACTAATATGGTGACTCATATTTCCAACAATAGATATATCTTAATGATTGTACTGTTTGGTCCCATAATATTATGAAGGAAAATCCCACCGTATTTGACACTGAACTGTGTTGTTTTCTTAAATTCAATTCCCTAAAGTTCTGCACTTGTCTCTTGTCATGAAAAATTGTCTAAACCAGAAAATTGTAATTATGCTTTTGCTTATAAATAACCCATAGAAACTAAATTGGAAGTTAAAACAAAATTAGCACGTGTTGAATTTAAAACTTCACGTATTCATGTTGTGAATGTTAGTGTTCACAATGGAGTACGAAACTACGGATGCAACGTTTGTGGAAGGGTGGCAGCTGGCGCGCTACCTGCTCCCGACAATAAACCGTTGTCAATAGCAAACACCCCAAAATTATTATTAATGCTGATAACATTTGGACGTATGTCGGACTCCGTGTTGGAATACTAAATCTTTGAAAACAAAAAAGATATAGATTGTACAAACAACAATTGTCAATTTTGTATAGCTATGCTAAAAAGTTTACAATTTTTTTTAAATACTGTGTTACACACATTATTGAAAAGATAACTATTAATATCACAATCCAGAAGTCAGAAAAATGTTTAAAGAAAATACAATAAATATTCTCTACCAACCCGTTAATTCTCTCCAATCTTTCAAACGCCTTTTGTTCGTCCCAAGTCAGTGGCAGGACAGGCGACCAGCAGAACCATAATGTCCTTATCACCATTAATTAGTTTATTAACATTCCGAATTTTGAGATCAAATGTTTGTACAAGTTGTTCCAAGAATAAAATTTGAATTCTAATGTTTAAATTTATTATAAATTTATTAATTGGTTATTTATGAAATGTCTCATTTCGAACTGTCTTAAACTTTCGCCAGATGTTTGTTATAAACAATTTAATAATCAGCAACCTCCCTTAAATTGTTATTGAACACATTGTTCTGTTCGTTTCCAACATTTTTAAAAATGTAATTTAATTTGTCAATAGAAATCAAGCTTAAATGAAAATTGTCTCAAACTTTACATGAAAGTTTTGTTTGACTTTACCCAAAACACAAAATAATTCAGTACAAAATTATGAATTTCTCAACTCTTAATGTTAATTAAAATATAAACATTTTTATATTAAAAATTCATAATACTGTACTAAAAATTTTGTCTATCTCATTTACGAAATAATTTTTTTGTTTGTGCTGTAAGCAATCATGCAATGTTAAAACATAATTTAGAATTCATGTAAGATAAAACATAAGACATGATCAAAAAAAAAACGAATTTTCCTGTCTTTCTCCAGTTATCCGCCACAACAGCTTAAAAGGATTATGTAGAGTTTTTATTCAATTGGCTGTTTAGAAATAACTCGTTTAATAGCCTCACTTTAGCTGTAAGGTCTAAAATAAATGTTTTCTAAACATTAATGTTATTGATAACAAAATGTTAATATTCACTTGCTATTTTAATTGCTTTTAGGCGTAAGTACCATTTTTGTTTTGTGCTGGGGCTAGGTTCCTTATTAGGTTAAACTTTACTGTCAACAATTTTTAAAGGGAAACAAAACAGAAAAATTGAACTTAATTATTATCTGTGTCTGCTTAAAAATTACGAATTACTACTTGCCTCGAATGTTACCTTGAAAACAAAGAATGTTTTGTTGATATTCGATACTTCCATTTTAAACTTATTTAACCATAGTGAAGAGTAAATCAAATAAACCAATTTTTTTATGTAATGTTTTTTTTTTCAAATATCGATTCCATAAATTCTAGAATAATATCATAAGAAATGTACCATTTTTTAAGTTTTAATAAAGCTTAGGAAACTCATATCAAAACTTACTTGTAAACTGCTATAGCAAATTCTTTAAATGTTCAGGGATATGTTATCTCTGATCATTTTTTTTTTAAATATTTACACTGCCTTTAACGCGCCTAGCGTTTACCATTTTTGAACTTTTTGAAAGAAACAAGATCATAAAATGGACACATCTATCGATCTTCTATGTCAGTTTCTCTAATATTGTAGTTTAAAATAAGTAAGTAAGTACTGTCCACACACAGACGGTAAAAAGTGTAAAAGAAAGGTTGACCTCAACACAGGACAGGGGACAGGGGAAAATTGTATTGTATATAAGTTTGGCTAAGATGCTGTTCCTCGAAAAATTATTAATAACTGAAGAAAAAAAAGACAAATCTAAACAAAATCGTGGATATTGCTTAAATAGTTTTTTAAGATATTGCGAATAAAGTGTTTCCATAATACTTTTAAACGAATGTATACTTTGCGTCATATGTTGCCAAATAATGAAATTAAATTATTCATGAATTAATAAGACGATTCAATTATGCCTATTGATTATTCACAGCATGACTTAACAATACCCAAAGTTTTTTTCCATGCTATACATTTATGAAACGGCTATTTGGCATAATCACAGAAATTTTATGCACCATACCGAATAACAAACTTCTGTGTTTTTTATCTTATCACTTAAAATATGTGTGTGTCGTCCGTAGATTACATGACCAAATTAATCAATGATAAGGAGTGAGCTGCGCCGTTTTGAAGCGCAATCTATACAATTTAGCAAAGCAAATCGGTTTTGGAAATGTTCTATAAAAACGGAACATTTGTATGTTACTTACGTAAAATGTTGAGTTTACTTTTAAAAGACAGTAGGGCCTTTAAAGAGCAAATGAAAGCCTCCCATTGTCGCTTGTAAATTTATAAAGAAATTTGCGCGACGCGACGCCCCGTTTAAATCGTGAACATTTTCGACGGTGCCGGTGCCGGGCTCCGCCATATCCAGTATTGTATTTTTGTACGTTTTGTTGATGCGATCAGTTTAATGTCGGTAGGGCAGGCCCCGCACCACGTTCGATAAGGCGTGCACATTAACGGCCCAGCTACAGCGATAGCGCCGGAATCGTGTAATTTGCGCCTCGTAAATTTAAGCCGTCGCAAATTTTTCGCCTCTCCGCTAATTACCAGTCCACAGTCGTCCCTTGAGACTGCTAAATGTGCTTTGCGCACGTCCCGAATGCAAGAGTAGCTTGCTCTGGCTAGTTGCTTTACAGCAGCGTTAAACAATGGCCTTTGTTTCCATTCCACTCCACTGGATTGACCTAACTCAAACTCGTCAACTTATGCAGCATCAAATATGTTTCAATAAATTATAATATGATTATCGTGTACTGATTCGTAATATTCATATTTAACTTTTGTTTCTCAATTTTCGGATTGCCGAATTTTAACTTTAAGAAATTTAAACCTCTATTGACAAAGACATTTAACTATTACTATAATAAAATTTATTAATCTATTCTTTGTCTATTCATAAATTCTCTTAATTAAAAATGGTAATCATGCTCAGTATTCGCAAACCATGAGTTTCATGAGGTCATCTTCGCCCCTGACCAGCAAATGTGCTAGGTACAAATGTACGCAGAATAACAAACGATGACATCACGCCCGCCGTCTGCCGCCTCGTAGTGCGAATGAAACATAAATGCTCAATTTTCGACCATCACATCGATTTATGAGACGCTCCACTAGCAGTAGCTATACCTATCTGAAATATATCCGTGAACGCGAACAAATTACGAACACGATTCAAACTACAGATAGTAAATATCGTAAGTGCATAAATATGATTTACGGCTTTTATCGTGGTAACACTTTTGTCCAATATTGCGCGACATCGTAACTTTAATGTTACAATGAATCGCGTCGGCAAAAGTGTATACACACGCTACGCCATTTTCATTTTACATATTTAAATTCCAATACTTCGACAGTCGAAATCACTTTGTAAAATTCAAAAGCATTGTATTGTTCTGGTTATGAACGTTATGCAAATTTTCCATAATTGTGTAAGAGTTGTTCTGGTAACACAGAGGAAGTCTGTAACGCTGCGCAGTGCCAATGAAGCGTGTCGAAGGTCAGTGAGGTGGTTGTTTTGCGTCGTTGTCGCCTGCATCAGAGCGCGACTAGCCGAGGTCTGACTGTCGCAGTTCTCGCTTTCCTTCTGAACATTATGTGTTGGCCTTGTCTCCAACCACTACTTTTTATCGTCCTCCAATTCGCCGCTCTATTTTATTACCGCAGTCTCCGGTAAAGATAAACAAGTCCACACAGATAACAAAAGAGGACAAGTTAAACATTGGCGGTCGTTAGTTTTCGTATAAATTGGAACTGAGTTTTCATTGAAATTTATGCAGGACAGGAACCAAAACTAACGCAGAACATTCATTTACTATCAACTCGTAAACGTTATAATTAGTTTTTGTCAGTTAAAAAGTACTATTATAAGAACAGAAAGTTTTCGGTGTTAAGTAAATTAATTTGTTGACACTTAATATAATAACATTATGTTCGTACAAAAATGTCTTTGAATTACAAACTAGCTAGACATACGTAACATATTTATTGTAACAAATGCTTTTAAAAAAGTTCAATTGTGAATGAACCTTCCAAAAGGTAAGAATTGTTGCAAGCTTATTGTCTTGCACCACACAATCAAACGTCAGAACATATTCTGACATTTGATTCATAAAGTGACAGGCAAAATTAGTGAAGGCAACGCAACGAACAAGAGCTCCTTTCAAACGGGCGGCTGCCCCACGTGCGCGACCTTACCCCGGTTTCAGACAGACTGAATTCTATGCGATATCACATCTGACCTTCCTTGCCCTGATTAAATGCAATTACCTTTCCATTTTCGCTGCATTAAAACTTTATTGGCTCACGCATTATGTTCAAACAACGAATTTACTAAATCAATGCTATACAATTGTTAACAAATTTTACTCTCTGAAGAGCGATTGAGTTAAATTTTATTGATTTACAATGGAAATGTACAAATTCAGACCATTCCGTTATAAGAGGAATAAGCTTATCACTTTCCGATTGTCTTGATAGCTCAGCGGTAAGAGCGCCTTCCTGCGCGGTGGGAGACCCTGGTTCAATTCCTGGTCAAGACTGTTGATGCTGACGAGCTTTGTCCTTTGTCGCCGTAAAAATAATTTTGTTTTCATGCACTCAACCGCTCTTCCCAAGGGGGTATCAGTTGAATTGACATGATAAATTTTTCGATGGTAACTTGATCGAATCGGCGATCGCACAAAGGCCCGCGCTCAACTGTTTTTCTCCCCTCCTCCACCCCCGGCCCGACCGCTCCCACGAGATTCTTATTTAGATTCGCTTCCGTCTGATTGCTCTTGGTAATCTTTTCACTAGGTTATTGAATGTCTTCCCCGTGCGTGTCGAGCATCGAGGAACTTCCATTGGGCGTCTCGTTCTCAATGAAATAACTTCCTTTGAAGCCAGCCACCATTCTCCATTTCTCATTTAGTGCTTAATATTAAACGATGTCCATTTTCGTTTCGCTTACTCAGTTATATAGATAAATTGCTTATTATATTAACACTTAACGTTGATTCGTATAAAGTATTTTCAATTCGACCTATTATTTTGGGTATTACAAGACAGAATTATTCAACGTCTCAAGAAATTAAAAGATGAAATCCAAAAATCACTAACTGAAATGTCCTAAAACTAAGATGCAAATTCATTCTAAATTATTGTTATTAAATAGGCTTTCGTGCTTAAATACCCTTTCAATTTGATCTTAAATACCTTATTATAAGATAAATGCGTCTATTTTTGAATTGACTAAAATACTTTTTGTCTTTATCGCTTAAAACGCATTTGAAGATGAAACTTTATTCAATTTCACGGCGGCTGTCTTTCTTTTATGCCATTAACTATTTTTATTTTATCATTGGTTACATAAATGTCATCTCCAACAGACCGGGCGGTGAAGCAAAAAATTGGATCGAAAAACTAGATTCGTTGTTTTTCAGTCGCAATGACGTCTGGGCGAGATGGGCGCACCGTCGGCCTCGATAAAAACACCGTTGCATCCATGTCGAAAATAAAATTTAAAGATTTATGCACGATGGAGAGCGCGACGTTGCGTTGCCGCACACCAGGCTATTTCCAACCGAGTTATGCTTTAAATAGCACATAACGATAGGATTTGGTTTCACAAGTTTTTCCCTGTTCCCGACTCGTGCGGCCGACTGACTGCCACGTTTTACGCGCTCCGCCCACACGCGTCATTTTTCATACCGAGCCTAATCTTATTTATTAAATCCTTCTTTATCTGGTTCTTACTCGTTTGATGTTTCATTCCCCATTTATTAAACTATGTTGAAGGCATACTATACTGTCTTACTAAATGTAAAAATCTTTTTGATTGTTAAATATTATGTGACTATCATACTTATCGTATGTATAAAAATGCGAATATACCTATAGTTTCTTTTTATTTTACTTTTATTAGGTTTAACAAGAAACGTAATCATGAAATTGAACAGTAAAAAAAGTTAAACCAGAACATAATGATTATCTCATTATTTTGTTTTCAGTGGATTGTCATAATAAAGCTACAATAGATAAGCTACATACATACAGTCACAAACAATGTGGTAATTTAACTTGATTCTTACATTGTCGTTTTGACTGTGATAAGTTTTAGAATAAAATACTTACAAATAAGTTATTGCTTGTAACTGTACTGTATTGTTATATGTAAAAAACAGAGCAGAGCAGATTTCAGTTCACGACGTGCTTTTTTTATTTAAAGGTATCCTAAAAGCCAGCATTTAAACGATACTTGACTGCTAATTTTCCTTTCGCACCTTCATTTGTCTTTGTTGCATCTATTGCTGGCACATAACATTAATGGATATAGTACTATCCGCCTTCAACCTGGTGCCTGTAGTGCTCGAATGGATCGAGACGAGACTCGAGGCGGCCTAAGAGCGGCCGTCGTCGCTTGCTAACCCGGTAGCCGCTTGTGCTTGGCTCCGGGGCGAAATGCCCGGAGAGTAACCAGTGTGTTTTGTTGTTCGCAGAGTTGAGCCCGCACCGCACCGGCTTGCTCGCTGACCGCCGAGCCGCTAATCTCGCTTTTTTCGCGCCCCACGTCGTCCGCCAGACCCGCACCGGCCGCCCTGCCGCAATGCTCGCGCACCAAGCACCGCTCGCCCTCTACTAAACTCAACCGTCAACATCGACTACAACGCGTGTGATAATAATTATTTAATACTCGCCTAAATAAGCTTGCAACGTCGGTGTCTTTCATTCTAACTTATTAGTAAGATAAGATTAATCATTTAGTAAGTAAACGGTAACGGTATAGTAACCCGCGTAAAGCAGCGGTGCCGCGTGTGTGAAGTGAGTGGTAGTGAAGGGTGCAGCGAGCACGAGTAGCGGGAAGAAGTGCATGCTCTGAGCGCGTGGGCGCGCTCGCCCCTTGCATCCTATGCGCCGCACTCGCTAAGCGTAACTGCGCGCGCATTTCTCACCCCGACTAACTGTGCCAACGATGGCCACCATGGTGAACATGAATAGCCTCCTCAACGGAAAGGACTCACGCTGGCTGCAACTTGAAGTGTGCCGTGAATTCCAACGGAATAAGTGCTCGCGACCTGACACCGAGTGCAAGTTCGCACATCCTCCGGCTACCGTCGAAGTTCAGAATGGAAGGGTCACGGCCTGCTACGATAGCATTAAGGTTAGTGTCTACATGTTTAAACCGACTTCAAAAGAGGGCTTCTCAATTTCACTGTTTTTTTCGAGTGTTAAACCATTTTTGTCATTATTTAATATAAAAGACAATAAATAGCACTCTTCAATTCCCTGACGCGTATTGTCTAAGATTGCTGGTATCACATTTGATATTGAAATGTATTCATGCTATTACGTTTTGAAAAAAAGCACTCAAAGTTCTGTTGACATTCAAAAGTAAAATATTTTAATAAACAAAACAAGTTTAACGAATACTGCTTCTATATTATTTACTTAATAACTTATATGTTATTTAACATTTTCACCAAGATTTTGAAGTCGGTTTCTATAATTTTCTGTGCATAAAGTTTTTAGTTATAAAAATAGATTCTAGGAGTAACCCCTCGCGGTTGGAGACACGAGCATCGTAAAGCTGCTTGATACTTATTGAGTAGAATTTTTCGGGTGAACTCGTTCACCCCCTCAAGGCGACACTTGGCCGCCGCCATTCCGCGCGACGACCTCAATCCCAAGGCTAGTTTGGATTGGTGACGTCACGCCGCCGCCGCCACCGCGCCCCACCCGTCTGGCATTGTTTCTCTGACATGGCATCCTGTATAGGTCCGGCCTGGCACCATGAATCACGATGCCATAACGAGCAGCCCCCTTAGCCGTTTAGCTTTCAGTGTTTACATATCTTTAGGACGCCAAATTAATTGGCAATATAATCCTAAACCTTTTTAAGACTTAAGAAAAATTACTAGTGAGGCATGCGTGCAGCTAAATATAGTATTTTTTTGCAATATTGTAGAATAGAATAGGTATATCAGAGCGCAATGCCAAATAAATTGATGGTTCCCTATAATATATATTTGCAGGCTTATAAACCAGGGAAAAGTACCCATAGTACCGTGTTCTTTGAAATAAATAAAACATTATCTAACTACTTGAGGCTTTTGTTAGATTATTGCCTACTTGAGGCCTCACAAATATTATGAGATTGTTATTGAATGGTTTATTCAATTCTGATTTTGGCTGCTTAACCGAAAAACTGAAGTATGTCTGGTAATATTCAGGAATAAATGTAAAACAAAGTCCATATATTTGAAAAGTTTCCGGAGCTCTAGACAGCCGAATTCTTTCTGACTAAGGCCGACATAAATATAAATCTTATCTGTTCCGACTTTCCGAGCATGAAGGTGATCCGAACAGGAGGCGTCGTAATATTCTTATCGTTTTTGTAGGAGATGTGTTTACCAAACGCATACAGAACAGAATAAAAAAATGTTATAGAGATCACGGTAATATAGAATAATAATAATTCTTTATTGAAACTAAATACAATCAGAACAACAAACATACACAATTAAATAATTTACAACTACATGTTACTTATATATCTGCGCCTGAACTAGATAACTTAATATCTGTGAATTAATATATAAAAATAAAATTGGCCAATACATTTTATAAACAGAATACACACAAATATAACCATTAGTGTGGTTAGAAATAATATTAGAATATGACCCGAATTGTGGTCAATATTTTGATAATATAAACGCAATGGAAATTATTTTTTGACTGTTTACCTACCATCAGGCGGGATTATGACGTGTCACATTTAAAGAATATAAAATAACAACAAGATAAATAAAACTGATAACACCAACACTAATTCATTCCTAATTTTTGCAATTAAATTAAAAGCGCATGGAATTCAAAAAGATGTGACAGTAATCAATCACAAACTAATACCATTTTTTATATATAAAAAGTGAGATGGCGGACAACAGATGAAATAAAGGAAGTAATAAGGTTAGGTACGATTGTGTGTCCTAAAAGGTTAAGCTAATTCACATCTTCTATAGCTATAGTTCAAGTGTGTTTGTTATTCATTTAACACTGAATGTTATCACCCTAATACTATTGTACTAATAATATTGACAGCATGTCTTTGTTGGTCTTGCTGTTGTAATGTTTCGATTGTTGCAAGTAAATGTTCATATTTCTTAATATAATGCGTAAGAAGGTTACCTTCCACGTTCAGCTGTTTTATATGAACAAGTATTTGTTCATATAAAACAGCTAAACGAATTCGACAAATAGAGAGATAATAAATATACTTTCGTGGTTTGAATAATTGTATGTTATAATATAATATCAGAAATTTGTTATCACATAATATGTACTAGTCAACTTTCTCAGTATCTATTTTGGTAACCATTACCAGACATTTTCCTCCATGTGATCTCGTCAACACATTTCAGAATGGCGAAACCGCGTTCACACCTTATTAGTAATAAACGTTTAAAATATCTTGAGAAAAATGTAATAATAAATATAATATATTAGCATATTTCTTAAGAGTAGTTTCAGTACGCCATACCTCACCTAACACATCAAAGATGTTAATTGCTCCAGCATTTATCTTATACGCAAACTAAAGTATAAAATTCGAAAAGAATAAAGTTTAAAAAAATCATCGTATTGTAAATACGTTAGTACATATCACGTTACTAGCCAGAATATGCAACGTTATCAGTCTCAGTCTAGTGAAATGACGTGTTATCGAACACGATAAAAATTAAAGCACATTTATTTATATTAAACACGCCAATACGCCACTGCAGTCTGTACTATGCTCCCGGCAAAATTTATCAAGATTAAAACTGCCTGTCAGCTATATAAGCTCATAAACCCCCACAGTGGCAAAATAAAAAAACGTAATCGATAATTCCAAAATAACAAATTGAAATTTATTTAATAATTGACTCAAAATCTTCTCAAAGTTGCACAATGGCTCAAATCGTTTCCTAAACAAAGAAATTGAGATAAATAAAAAGCACTTTCTCAGTCCTTAATATTTCCCTTCGTATTTTCCTTTGATGCTTCGCTGAATAACGCGATCAAGAGATAAAACGCACTGGAATCGGGACCGTGCCCATTCGCTCGGCAAAGATTTTCACGGCTGGCTCCCATCCACTTTTCAAGGAAAGCCTATGTTTTTACCGACACTTCTTATGAAGACTACGCGACTTCAAATTTGATCCCACTGGCGTGGGCGGCAGATGACACATGCCTTCTGAAAACAAACTGAATAAAAAAAACATGCTTTATATTGTAGGTATTTTTACTGAGCACCCACGAACAGCAGCCGATAAGTCACCGTAATAACTGTTTTTTTCTTCATAATATTATTGGCAATATTCCATGACTCCCGGTGTTAACATCTGATCAAAATACTTGCCATATCATTATCCGAATTGGAACCGCTCGAGGTCATAGATATGCGACGGACATTCGCGATAACGCGAGGACGTGTGAGGGAGAATGGATGTGGTAATTCGCTTTATAGTGAGGCATCGTATGGTCCGAGACGCTAAACAATAGACGAGCCAACATTGTGCAGGCTTTGTGCACGCCACGGTATCGTCCCATCGCGGCACATGCCATGCCATGCAGTACTGCTGCGGCGCCGACGACGCTTTATTGCACTCATGTCACTCGTTCTTTTCTTACAATTTTACCATAGGAAATCAAAATCCTTTTCAAAGTAAATGTAAGTTATCTTATTTATTTCTATTACTTTTGCGCCTCAATCAGTTATTAAATTTAATGAATTTTGGAATAAATATGAATAAGTCCATGGAAATAATAGACTGCTTTTGCTCCCGAGATCTTGAGATTAAAGGTCCCGAGCAGCCATTATATGTTATAAATACGACAGTGACTTTATTTCTACACCCCTAATCTACTCACTCGATTGTTATAAAACTTTGCGTTATCTAAGTACACAACTAAGTACACAAATAGGCAATGAACTGGATTAACATACGATAGGAGATACTTTTTATCTTAGAAATGTGTTCATGCGGAATAATTCTTTTAGCGACAAAATATTTTAGCAGAAAAGAATAATATCCCAAATTTAGTTCAAAAGTGAACAGTTCACTTGCGTTTAGCGTTGAAGCTTACAGACGAAACCGTACCAAGCCGATGGCCGCCCGAAGAAACTTTGTATAATCCCTCAGAGAATGTTAGACTAGTGCAGTGCAGGCGGAGGCACCACTAATCTGTGCGATAAAAAGCAGTGAGCGGCATGAGCGCTGCTTATTCTGTTGACCGTCGATGGAGCGTCCAGATATTTAACCGAGAGGATGAAAAAGTAAACAAGGACTTTGTGCGGAACGCTGCTCGCCTCCCTTTGAGCCGACGGCCCACATCTAATCGTGTAAAGCGAAAACTGTGCGGGGCTCCATTCTCCACTTTTGAAAATCGTATATTTTGTTTGCCTCTACTGCATAATAGTTATTCCGCCCGATTGGTTTTAAGTACAGCAGGCTATTAAGTCAAATCATATTGTTTTCTATTTTGATGCTCTATAAACGTTTGAGTAGGAGGGGTTTCATAATACGGAAATAAAAATATATAGAATATAAATATTATGTAGAATTTATCTTTTGGATTAAAATTTATATTCTGATCATAATCATATGATAACTTCTTAAGAAAGTAATCATTGACGGGCATGCACAGAATCAAGATTTTATGCAATTCTGATCAGAAATTGGTATGTTCTTAGTAATTTTGCAAACGGTATGTATTATTTGTGTACTAAACTTTAGGGTTATTATTTTAGCAAATATAAATGCAACCACCTCATGTCCTAAAAGAAAAAAAATATCTTGCCATTAAGGGCCCTACAGACGGTTATATTTATGACTATAATCATTATATAAGTTATTAAAAAAAACTGCCAAACGATTTTTAAGTACTTGGTAACATACCAAAGCGCATATGACGAACTCCGTGGCAGTCTGTAACGATCGCCGAAGTTAAGTGGATGACCAATCGTGTAGTATTTATATTTTTATAGAAGTACAAGACAGAGCTGAATAATTTCAGCTACAAATCTTACAATTGAATGTAGTTCAATAGCGTAGTTCCAACTGAATATAAACAGTAGTTTCTCAATAATTTTCGTTTTAACTATTGAGAGTATACGATGAAATTAAAATACGCCACAGTTAACGAAAGCATTGAGACTGTTTAATTTAGTAGAATTGCTCTCCAGATCGTTTGGTCTACATTGTAAAGTAACCCCACCGATCAAACAGTCGTCCTGCTGCGACCCGCATGCCGCTCCCTCCGTCGCGTCCTCGCCGTTCGTCTCGCCACGTAGAACCTACAATGATTAAGCCTTCAATTACGGTATATGACGAGGGGATCATATTTGATTAGACATGTTGTGTTGATTAAAGCAAGCTTGCTTACCTCGGCATATAGATAATCAGCGAATCGTAATGCCGAAACCGGATTTTGATATTAATCGACAGCTCTCGTTGGCTCGGCCGTCAACTCTGAGTGACATTAAAAGACCCAGTTCAACAAATGAATTTAGTTTGCTACAAAAGTGCAGTATCCATTTGCAGATTGAACCTCTAAGATTATGTCATGACCTTCACGATTCTTTTGAAACCAATCCTTCTGAGGTCAGCTATTAAAATTCTGCTGTTACGTTTGAAATTGCCTTGATGTTTGTATTTTACATGTGTTATTAAGATGTAAACTTCTAATATACTCGTAGTAACTTAAAGCTGTTTCTGCCTACTTTGTCGTTAGTCTGCTTAGATTTCAGAATCAGTCAGTATAATCGCTTCAAAGAAACGAAAAACGGCAAATAAAATTATCAGCAGCATTTATGTTTTTTTTACAAAAATCTATATCTGGCCCAAATGTCAATTATAGAGTAATTCAGAATCATTGAATGTTGGCAGTTATTGTAAGATTTAACAATTGTGTTAGCAATGTAACGTAATCCTATAATTCCAAGAAAAAAGTTAAGTAAGTAAATTGCATTTAACTTAATGTAAAGGCAATAACAGATAAAAAATATTAATATGTGTACATTATTAGGTGTTTTTTAATTGGGCACAAAGTTCTATACACTGAGTTGAAAACATAAAATTATTTAAATTAATACCAGTGTTGGTGAATACAGTTTCCTTTAAAATGTACTTACGTATTAAATAATTTATTGAGTAGATAGGTACTTATATTCTTGCTATATGATATTCATTAAGTATTCAACGTTGCTTACCTTATTCCTAATTCGTTAAGCTCAACATTATACGATATATTACGAAAATATCATAAAATATATATTTTTATGTACTGGACGACACTACCTAATTATGTTTGGTTTTTAAACATAATAAATATTTTTTATTGCACTTATTTTTACAAGAAAGAACTGAGTGACGCAAATACTTGGCATCCGTTGAAAAAGGTTAAATACTTTTCATTCAAACGTTAACCTCGCCCACGCGCCGCTTTGGTGAAATATAGCAAGTATTTTTACATAAGATTTATATCAGTATCCGATATATCAGACAGTATCATTGTCCAAAAGTGAAAGTGTGTCAACAATAAAGGTCTAGTAGACGTGGGTAGTGCCGGTAGTGCATTGAGTTCAGCTATCATTTGCACATGCTGCGAAGCTGGAGCTGCTTAACTCATATACTGAAGTATAGCCAGCGACATGCCGTCCACCCACTCATTCACTTTCATCGTCTCGCGAACGTTAGTGCCACCCGTTTCTACCCACCCAGTTTAAGACATGAACTTTGTCGATATTAAAACATGCATTAGATGGGAAGATATAGAAATATGTACAAAGATTTTGCTTATCTTCACGTCTTGTCCAAAGTTTAAGAAACAAAATAAGACGTTGCGTAACCGGTACGATCCAAAATTAGCCGACGAAGTGGCACGCCGCCATCCCTGCTTCTCGGAAAGTAAGTATAAATTACTTCCAGCAATTCCCGCGATATTACAAAACTTTCGGGATTCACATTATTTTTGAGAAATATTTAAAAAAACTGCACATTTCTCTATTTCTGTTTGTTGATTTTCGTAAAAGGGAAAGAAAGTCTGCAATAAAAATGAAAATTGAACTCTGACGAAGTCCAATCGCCTGAACTCGGCCGGTTTTTAAGGCAAAGAGCAATCTGCTGCAACAAAGCCATCGTTCTAGTCCATCTGAAGGGTTTTCAAAACCCGCCGGCTAAGTGTTCCGCCGGAGCACGCCAGTGTCGAGACTCCATCTAACTTTTCCTCAAAGCACTGATTGTTTACTAAAAGCTAACTTTTATGCCCCTATACATAAGGCATTTTACTCATTTCTTTATGTGTTTATTTTATGTTACTAATATTATAAAGATATTATTGGTATTAGTTTGTTTCATTCTTATATCCAAGAAGTGACGCCATTAAATAGATCTGTTTGTAGACTGAGCTGAGACGCTAATTACCGTAATGTGCTACATACAAATTAACATTAATTGATCCGTGTAAGGCATGAGTCGATAACGCGACAAAAAGTAGACATGTGTGCACTCCGCCGCGTCGCACTTTTTAAATAGTCTAGATATAACTGTGCAAAAAATAAGCAACATAATTCTTTGTTCAAAAACTTTCAAAACAATCTTGGCTTGAAGTATTTATTTACTCATTTTGAAATCCGCATAAACGCAAGCAAGCACGCGGTGCGGTGCGGGCTTGTCGAACGTGTTTTGTTGGCGAGCGTTCATTACCTCCAGGGCGGGCACAACGAGCTTCGGCTCACTCGCGTGCTATCGTTTGCATTAGTTTTAAAAATCACTTAATCTGACCCAGATTGCACGCCAGCCTGCCTCAAGTAATTGCTGCATAAATTGTCGTTCTCCATTTTAATTGTGCCAGTTATTTGGATTCGATAGCCATTGTTTTCAGATCAATGCGAAGCGTCAGTATAATATCCATGTTGTTGAATTTTAAGATATGGAATAAATAATGTCCTAGTATATAAGTAAAACTATAAAAAATGTTACAACTCTCGAATATCTTACTTATCAAATTCATACACCCGATATCGCAAATCTTTACGCAAGTTATAAATAACTGAATTTAATAAGGTGTCTAACTTTCACATCGCATGATAAGTGGGGTGTCACGTTCCGTTCGCTCTCGGGTTTTGCCATTCGCTGTTCAAATTGCACTCCAACGAGTATTCGTGTACATTCTCAGTTTACCGCAGCCTGATAACTCGACATCCATTGCGATATTGAAAACTAGCAATCAGTAATTATTATGATAATAAAGCACGAACACTCGCCTCGCAGACTTCTGCCCTACTTTTATATGTAACTAAAATAAAGCGCCTCGTGTTCACTCCAAACGTGCTTTTCTAAAAACATCAACATCTAAATTTAATATTTCCACCGAGCTCTGCGCTCAGATGAAAAATACTTTCGTGCCATGTCCATTAGGCAAAGTGTACTTTTGATAGTGCTCTTAACTTCATAAACTTTCATTCCACTTCCAGGTCGTAGTTTCCGTCTTACCGCGACGCTACTAAAGCTTAGAAGTAATCAAAATTTCGTTAATTGAATTCCGGGCGGTTACATCCATAGCGGTCAAGAACGGCCAGTCTATTTCCTCTGTGGCATTTCTAGAGTCGTCAATAAAAAATACCACGAATCGTTCGCGAATGAGGGGCGGCGTGCGGCGCATTCCTACATGCCGCGCATTTCCATCCGATATTGCGCCGCCATTATGCCCTGCTCTTCTCCTCCCCCTTCCCCTATAGGCTTCAGCCCGCCGCCCTTTAATTAAACGGTGAGGCCCGAGAGACACGTCTCCACTGGCAACGTGGAAAATCACGTAAATAGCTCCCAAAGTTTCCTCGCGTTCTTTAGTCCACTCCATTGAATATGAAGATAGTAGTTTTTTCTTATTTCCCTATAAACGTATTCCAGGTTCCCCTATATGTACGCAACTCAGTGTTGTAATTAACCTCACATACACGTTAATAAAACAGTAATGAGTGCGACTTATCTACGCTCATTTGTATGCGCCGTGTATTGGCCCCGACCTTGGCACCTTGCATCATGTACTCGCTGAATGCCGAATTCCGCGATAAACAGCTCCGCGTTCATTGTATGCGGTACGATAGGTACGTCATGTACCTATTATTTTTATAGCCTTCTTCCTTTTAACGACACGACAATCAGATTCAGACACTGTGACCGCGAATTTTGAGTCAGTGTTCGTGAGAACAATGGCGCATACGAAGAGAAGACATTCCCTGGCGCCTGCTTTTACTGAGATGTTATCGCGGGCCGCCGTTACTCTGTTCCGATCGCTATCCGCACTCTAATCGTCTCGCTGAATAACTCAGATCGAGAGGCAATCGCGTCGCAAGAGTGCATTTTCAGCCAGAGGCGAGGCCCGCTATGCTTACCCGACGACGCTTTACATGACAATTGCGAGGTCCCCTAGGCGCTCGGGCGGCAGCTGCTCCGGAGCCAGCTATCTCACAGTTTTTACTGCTTCGCGCAATCTCGAAAATATAAGCACTTTTTCATTATTGCTTAACCTTCCTTTGTGGCCGGGTGAAAGTTTACAGCGTATGTTTTTATTAATTTATAGCGCAGTGAAAGCCGAGAAAGTTTATGAAATGTGTAACATTTATATTTATGAGTTTAAAACGTTCTTCTGCGGCATTAGCGGTCAATAACTCGGTAGGATGAGAGCCAGCAAGAAGGGCTGTTCTTTCGCAACTCCGTTTGCATAATTGAATACGTTCACTAGTCATGTCACGCGCCTTCGCCCGACTTAGCATCCCTAATTGGTCTACGTATTATTTGCCAATTAAAGTGAATTCTCATCGCGAACGTGATGCGAAACCTGTAGGATTACGCGGCAATCTCGGCATAGAGAATGAAGACTTATTCAAGTTATAGTAACCACGTACTGCATGTGTAAAAGTTTACTGTAATGGGTGAACGTTCAATGCATGCAACTGATATTGCAATATGTCAATAGTTTGAACGCTAAATAATATATGTTGTTACTTTAGTATGAAGTTCTATTGAAGACATTGTTGTCAATTCGAAGAAAACAAAATTATCGTTTCAGCACATTTGCTTGCGTATGAAATATCAGAAGCTGTTATTACTGCTTTCATAGAAACTAGCTTATCGGGAAGTTACTGTGTGATATAAAAAGCGGTTCTGTGTCAGGTTACCAGTTCCTTTACTAGGAATCAAATCATCGTTAGTAGTGATAACGGCGCGAATACTCCTTGTTTTGCGATATATTTTAGTCTTAGTTTAGTCGGTCGTCGGGATTCAAGGCCGTGCCTGGATTGTAGGTTCAGATCGAGTTCCTGATCTGCCGGGAATGGCTCTCGCTCGCTCCCGGCCAGACTGGAATGCGTGCAAAATAAACTCGCTTAACCGGTTTTATGATGCGTTTTGTACGCTGCGCCCGCAAATGCTATGCCTTTTTACCTATCCCATACGTTCACCATCTGTGCACGACAGTCACTTTCGTTGGTGCCCTATGAATAATAACTAGTTTAACATAAATTGTGACATTTTCGTAATTTATAATGGCCGTAAATAAAACAGAATCGCGTTATTAGTGGACGCACGTGTTATTTCAAATACCATGTATCTAGCTTAGGGACGAATGGATTTGAAACTAAGTTTAACCGCCCGAGGTCAGTCTGCATGAAGTCACAGTGTTCGCGATAGTTGGAAGTTGTGTCGAGTGTGCGTGACTTGTTCTGTCCCCATTTTCCGGTCCTACTTATGTCATGTCATTATTTACCCGGTAAAAAGGTGGATAGCACCGGACGCCCATAAGATACTCGTCAACGTTACACACTACAGTTACAAGTTTTTATACTCTACTTGATGTTTTTGTAATGTACTAGATTTATTTAGAGCTGCAATGATTTTTTTAAATGGCAATGAATTTTTATAATATATTATTGTTCGTACTTTTAAGGCTCAATAAATTCTACAAAGGTAAATTTCCAGCACCACTAACGAAAGGGCAAAAAATACCATTCGGAAATTACTTATTTTTCGTACCTTACTATAAAAAGCAACTTTACATAGCGCTAATCAGTACCTACATAAAAATCCTGGGGAGTAATTTTAACATATTTCCTCAAATCTATTGGCTGCAAGGTTAATTAAATCTTAAAAAACGTGTCTACTTTTTGCTGCATTGTAAGCGGCCGACAAAACAGTCCTAAATAAATAACCTTCAGGTAAAACTCTTTTGTCGATTGACTAACTAAAGCTTGTATTGTGAACGAAATGTATTGAAACAACAATAAGAATATTATTCACTAAAAAAACGCTACATTTACTTATTGAATAATTTCTGTAACGAGCTTAAGCGCTTACTGTTTCAGAGATCCAGTTTAATGACGAACCGATGCCCAATATTGCTATTAATGATCAGATAAATGGATGCAAATTTACGTTACAAAAATTAAGCATGGAAGCAGTTGTTTTAAGTAATTTCAGAAAATAACAGTCATTTATAGTTTGCATAACTATATGAATGTATTGTTTGCGTATTTAAAAATACCTTTAACCCTCATTGCAAATAATGTGTACCTATGTGAGTGTTTCACTGGGGAGGAAAAAGGGGAGGATATTTGCACACGTGTGAAAATTGAATATGCATGGCATAAAAGTAAAAGTATTAAACTATTTTGTGTGTGGATTAATTGATCAAGCAAATCAGTAAAGTTAGCCGCTTTTAGATTTTAATCTTTAAAGGGGTGATATCTTTGTAGGGTACTCTTAAATAAAGCGTGTTTGCAAAGCTTTACTACGCCTAGTTAAAAGGTAAAAGTCTAATAGGATTACAAACACCTGCCTTCGTCAATAATGTTTATATATTCAGTTTTTTATCTTTAAGTCTAACATAAAGCTGAACTAAATAAAAGTAAGCATCAAAATATCCGATCTCTGCTTATTATTAAATCGGAGGGCACCTTCGCGTGTTCCCGATCATTTGTCTTTCACAGTAAGGTTCTTGAAGCAGAACGTAAAATTGAATCGTGCTCCTTCAATTGTTTTCCCGGTTTCGGTCCCAACCTAATGCTAGAACGAACGGTTCGATGTCGGGTAGAGTAAACGTTTGTTACGATAAAACGGGTTTAATGTTAGACATAAATATAAGCATTGTATTAAAACCTAAAGATGTTAAGATTTTTTTGTTAAAATTAAAAAGTATTTCGCTACTTGCGGCTACTTTGTAACTTGAAATATGAAAGGTACTGGCTCTTTTACTTTCATTATAATAAATTATTCATAATTAGTCTATGAACATAAAAAACAGTAATTAGAGAGTCAACTTCTTAGGTTCCATTTTAATTAACTTACACGAGAGTAAGCACTTATGTTAAAACGCAACGAATCTCAATAACATGTTTTTTTCGCAATAAGATTCCGCCCTACTGTGAACGCCTAGGAGATTTTGATGTTCTTTTGATGTGTGAAAAACAAACTAAAGATAACTTTATGTCGTGGACCGCGCAGTGTAAAGAGGTAAGGTTTTATTCTAGTACAAAGCGAGTGGTGTAGAGTTGGCACGTTTTTGTCGGCAGGTTCGTTAGGCGCGACGTGGCGCCACTACGTGCTCGCACTCAAGTGCGCTCCTCCAACTCTTTAACTGCCTACATGGAGGACACTTCACGGCGCACTCTCCTATTATAAACTGCGCTTTTAATGGTCCGCGCCGATTTTAATTACTTGCGCCATTTCGACGCTAGTTCGTCTACATTTGCGTACCGTTCACTCACTGTGTTGACTGCAGCTTGTTGCATTGATTGATTTTGCGCGTAATCCATTGTGATCTTCCTTTCAATGTAGTCTACTAGTTATTAAATCTTTCTATTGTATTGCTATTAACAATTTGATTCAGATTTTTAGAGGATACATAAGAATCATCATCAGCATATCAGCCTTATGAAGTCCACTGCTGAACATTGGCCTTTTCAATAAATTACATTCTATTGGCGAGGCCCATGTTCAGCACGGTACATAAGGAGCTATCCTATATATTAAGGTAGCAAATAACTATTATAATTTTTCTAAGATATTTTTTATGGTTTATTTTAATTTCCATTCCTTAAAAACGCTATCGTTTTATAGCAGGCAGTTTCACAAATAGATAGGAAGCCATGAGAGCAAGATCTATCATAATAAAATATAACTTATACTTATATTATGATTCTGTAGAAATTTTATGGGAAATATTGATACATCAATCCGCCGCGCGTCATTGAGATCACGCTTCATATTATATAAAGCGCAATTAAGTTTTAAATTATTAATTGCAATGAATAAAATTACATACTTGAAACTGTTTATAAAAAAGGTTTGAAGGTGGATAGGCAGCACCTCGATTTTACCTGTAATGAAGACGTTTGTACACTTTCCACGTAAGACGACATTAACCTACCCCGCAACACTTCAGTGTATGAAATAGACTGTCTGCTCTGTCATTTGTTATTCACACGGAGAAGTTAGCTCATTCCAGCATTCATCCGGCTCTAAACTCGAATTCGAGCTATAATCCCGTTAGTTTGCAATAGACTGACCGGTCCGGACGCAGCGGCAACAAAATCTATTAAGTGCGCCAGCTCGCTCCATCATGGCGTGCGATAATGCAGCGGCTCGCGACTAAATGCTAGTGTGCTCCACGACCGCGGATTACCACACGCACAATATCCACCAAATTGGATAATACACTTAAAATACAATCGCGCTATGAACGCGCCGTAATCTAGTGATGCGGCTGCCGATGAGCATATTAATTTGTCGCGGGAATAGGATTAGCGGGCGCAGGGTGGGGGCGTTTCGCGATCACCAGCTTACATTGTTGATACAAAGAGCACCACGCCGCGTCGCCGCCTGTCCCCGCATCGCGACGTACCTATTCATATTATTTCTTTTGTTCTTCCTGACGCTCACCAGACTAATACGGCGAGGACCACAATGTTCTACGAAATCGATTTTAAAAGCATCGGTAATTTTCCCATGAGATTTTAAAACAAAATCCTGCCTTATTTATATGCATATGCTATCTGTGTATCTGATTTATTTGTTGTAATCAAAATGTAATGTCTTGTAGAAAAGTATGTTTTGAGACGTTATCCCATGCTAGCTATACCCAGTGGAGAATCGTCAAAAAGTATCTAGATGCATTATAAATAAGTGGTTTTCCGAGGTCGCAAATCTGAAACGTTTTCCCGAGCAGCAATATTTCTTACTTTGACAGCGGGATCGCCCGCGCTGCCGCCGGCTCAGTCTTGCAACTTTGGAGGCGTCGCATCACTGTTTCGTTTTGAGAAAAGTTTTAAACTGTACTTTAGGTTCTTTATTGTCTCCGCAGCTCCGTCTGTCAGCGTAAAATTTAAACATCCACTTTTCTCAACAAATCTTGGTGTGGAACAGTCTATATATATTTACAATAGACATGGTTGTACACCTTCGAATAATATATGCGATTTTGAAATATTAATAAAACAAACAAGATGTGGTTCATCAATGGAATAAAATAACATCCAGAGACCAATTATACGAACATTTCGAAACTGCTAATGTTAATCCTTTGTCTAACAGTCCCAATAAACAAGCTCTATATAGAAGCAATAAACTGTTAGTGTACCTCGGGTTACATAAGGTGGATAGCGAATTATTTCGTTGTAGTTCTTATGTAGCGAACAAGCAACTGTCCTTCATCTCCTAGCAACATGAGAGAGACCGTTACGATTTATACAATGCGCTGTGGCCACGCTACTGGTTTTTTACAAATAGCTCCGCCCTTAGTCCTCTATTAACTCCTCCCTTCGTTTCTTTCACTGTTGAACACTTATATAAATCTAAAAGAATCATGACTCATTTATTCGCAGCCCTCTTTAAAATGTTACACAATACACTGTCATATATTTAAACAGCCGGCCGTTACATAACAAATCTATTGGATTTTATGACGCAAAGGAGACTTAAAAAAGAGTAGACCACTTTCAATAAGTAGCCAAGTTGGAAAATGTCTTCGGAGAGTCAACAGAGCTCGCAGCAGTCGGCTGTACCCTTACCCGTGTCAGCTTAGAACGAAATTTCGCTCTGGGCCGCGACCGTGGCGGATAGCGGCAGTTAACTTTTAACTCACTTTTGATGTATCGTTGTTTTTGTTAAGTTGGATACCTTGTAAACATCACAGCAACAAACTTTTGGGTCTGCTCTGGTCCGTTTCGGATTATATTGCTTCTATTAAGAGCCCTTTAAAAAGTTTACTTCTTAAATTTCAAGCTCTTGAAAATGTTAAATTTGGAAAGTGTTCGGGTGTCAGTTACCCGCGTCGGTATGATTTTAGTACTCCCGGTTTGTGTAGTCGATAATAAAACAATAGACCAACCCAGCAGCTTTACGAGCGTATCCCGAAGGAGAAATAGAAAGCCGTCCAAAATAAACAATGCGTAAACTTTTCCTCTGTATAAGTTCCCTATTATAGAAAATCCTTTCATATTATGAATTGAAGTCCGCGGTCGGCTACTACATCCAGCTATCCAAAATGGTTTATATAACAATAAAATTGCACCGGTTGTTTGTGCTACATTTAGTACTAGCTTCTGGCCACGGCAAAAAAATTGTAATTGTATAGGGTATTAAAATATATGCATTATTAATATGCGGTAGCTGTAAGCTATATTCAGGATAACAAGCATATAGTATCCTATATAAATTAAGCTAATTCAGTTCAGCCGCGAAATCGTGATTAAGGACAAACATACAAACTTTCACATTTATATCATCAATGCTATTTCATCGGCGATAAATTGATTTTGACTCTAATCTCCTGACGTGTATAGCATCACTTCCAGATTAGTTTCATTAGAAGTTGAACCAAATCTAATTTGTTTTCGATTTGCAAACTCACTCTCCTATGATGGGAATAACTATAAAATTACTTACACACTTTCTTATCGTTCTTGTTTTTGTAATATCGTTTTGCTATTCACGAAACTAATCCAGCTGTTTTGCTCTCGGGCACTTATTATCGACATATGATTATGACAATAGGCAGGCGAGCGTGTTCACCAGTCGGCTTTCTAGGGTTTTATGTAAATGGACGCCGATAAACCGACCTCCGCGGGAGCGCGGTAGCTTCATTTGCATTCATAGGCTCGTAACCCTTGCTCGCTCTTCCTTCGCTCATGCAGACCCTGCCGTGGCGGCAGCGTAAAACTTGCTGCTTTGCCTTTTGCACGATAATTTACGACTCCCTATGTAATACGTCCAGGCGATATGAGTTCGGCGTATATCTACTGAGGATCGTGAGGTCGCGTGGTTGCCGTTCGATTTGCATATTATATTAAAGTCCGCGACGAGGAGCCCCATCCGCCGTCGCCACCGGCCGTTACGCTCCAACTTTTCTCAATTTTTCTGCCCATAAAGCGCCCGAAACGAAAGTTTCTGCGTCCGCCGCACGAGTGTAAATACACTTTTTTTTATAATGTACTTAGTCATTCTGTCGCCCTCTGAAATGGACTTCCTTTAATAGGTACGCTTCAGAGTTTTAAGACGTATTTGTCTAAAAGAACAATTGACGATTCTACATAACTTATGTAATGCGGTGTGACGATATTTGCATCAAAATGGTTTTATTATTAACTATGCACATATCATAATTTAGCTTGAAGAGTATAATGTGATGTAAGAAGACAAGTAGATGTAATGCTCACACTGGTATTACGTCAATCTTGTACATTGGCCTGAGTTGCACCTCTACTGTAATAGTATGATTGCGTGCAATTACTTCGCATTCGCATCTATGTCAATAGTACACCAGACTTATCTTTTTATACCAAATTAATTGTTGTATATTTATTCTTTTATGTTCCTAGTTATACCAAACTGATTTTTTGATATTAGGTACTACCTATACTCAGACACGTAATAACTGAAATTCAGTCCAATCTGGTTGAATCAGTAAGCAAACCCTGGGCCCTAAGCTTAAGGTCTAGGGCAACCGGGATAATGCTACGATATGATGATGATGACCTTTTCTCAGATTACAATAAAAAAAATTAAAGGAATGTAGTTAAAATTATCAATGTTGAGCTATAATAAAAAACCAAGGTGACGAAACAAATTATATCATGATAAATTATAGCCAAATATACCAAGTTTACCCAAATACCCCAAATATGAGTACGCAAACATGCTATGTCGTACGAACGTCGGTGACAGTTGAAAGCACGTTGATGGAAGCTCGCGTGTCACGCAACGCACCCTGCCTGCGCAGTCGGCCGCCCTCTCGTTAAAACTTTCCGAAATATGACGCGCGTTTACTACCCTTTGTGTTATTTCCCCGACTCCCATTACTTGGTTGCCCAGTGTCTTAGAGTTTATCCCATTTCACATTTTATCTCCGAAAGGCTACCGCAGTTTTTGTACTTCGGGTACTGTTTAAGCGCGGTTTCCTTTTGTAGTTTGATCCTGTGATTTGGTCGCATTAGCGGGTGGATCAAAGAGCGAACGGGACGCACGGAACGAGGGTCGGCTGACTCTGACCCGATAGCGTCAATCTAACGCTCAATTAGCTGAATGCGATTATCCGATTCGGATCCAGAATCGCAGGCGTCTTCTCCTCGCCCGGCGCCCCGAGACAAACCCGCTAACTTTATTAATTAAGCCGTGTCTTATCTCTTGTTAGCACTCATTCTATTATTTGTCTTTTCACCGCTCATTTCCATAATTTCATCGGCGAGTAATTACTTACCACTAACGCGGAGAGCGTTTCCCATTTTGTTTGCATATTTTGTTGTTTGCTCTGTAAAGTTTTCTCCGGGTGATCCCGATTCGAGTCGAGGAACATTATTGCTATGAGACGATTCATACTCGAGTTTGCGTTTGCTATTAACGTCGCATTTGACCGCTTGTGCATCATTCGCGTACGTGAAGTGCGTAGCGTCATAAACACACCCAGACGGTCGTCCGTCTGCTTAGTTTGACCATTGTTTCCACTTCTGTGAGAAATGGCTTTGTTGTTAAAATGATGCGTCAGTTAAGGGACGCCACTGGCGAGTGGGGGCGGGAGGTTGTGGCCACTCTCCCCCACTGTGTGTTTAATTAGCTTAATTGACATCGCGAGGCGCGGTGTCCGAGCGTTTGTTTGCACTATCGCGTTACCGGTATGGTCGGCAAATCTCCAACTCTCTACTTTGCCGGCAACACTAAATATCTTTAGACAAATAAACAATAACTGATCTTATAACTTCAGTTCAGGCTACCCTCGAATAACAGGTTTTCAATAAATCACATGATGTCTGTTTCACCAATTCGGATAAAAAGTGAAGTGTCAGCATTTACGGATAGGCTCATGCCGAGCGCAGCGAACGTCGAGTCAGCATGGCGTCATACGGCATATACGTCCCGCTGGCTCTTCCGCTTCCCACTCGAAAGGTAAAACTGCCGTCAAATTTATTTTATTCCTTGAGTAGCTCGAATAAATTGTATCTTGTATGTGAACTGACTCACAAGCACTAATAGAAAATACATGCGGTTTCGCTTTTTAATATTTGTTCAAAGCCCTTTACAATATTTTTTACTGATTTCATATCCATATATTTTCTTTTTCTTTCCTTATCTGTTTTGTTAAAAGTGGTAGAAAATTTCAGTAATGAATGTCTTCGGCATGCCCTCTCACACGCGTGTGATTAATCTCGCGACGAACAAAGAGAGGATTTCCGCGGGCCCCACTCTCGATCGATCATTCACGGCCTAGAATAAAAATAATAATAAATAATAGGGCCGGCGCCATTGTCCAAATGAGGCGTGCGTGTCAGCGATAGTTTTGCCCAGTCGAAATAATATTGACTGACTAGCTACGTAGTGGGTGGGTTTCTTTGTCCCTGTTCCATTTACCCTTTTAGCTTTAATTGTATCGGACAAGGTCGGGGAGCATTACTTAAAAATCAATCCACAAATTACGTACTTATTTTGCTTTGTCCTGCTTTTCATCCATTTTGTCTTTATCTTCATTTTATTATCAAAAAGTCGAGTTCAACATTTGACAACGTCAAGCTGGAAAAATTTAATTGTTGACTATTTGTTACATCATTTATGCAATTTTATTACTATAAAATATATAGTATGAAAATCAACTGCTGGTAGACGTACATATTGATCTGTGTAAAAGTTTCAAAGAAATAAACGCAATGACAATGAAATGAAGGTCGGAATTGGAATATTGAAAAGCATTCTATAAACTATGAAGTGTTTGCGAAGCATCGTGTCATATCTATACCGGGCAGGTTCGCTCGTATGTTCCGTGATGGATGAGCAGTGTGAGCACGCGGTCGGTCGTCACGCGCCGCCCATCTCGGCTACAGGGGACGCACGCGGACGCCCAACGTCACTGGACGGCACAAAAACATATCACATATTTCTTAGTCTGCGGGTACGAAACTTGCGACGGCCGGAGCGACGGCGGGGCGGCGCGACGGCGTTGTAATCAAATGCATTAAAAACATTAAGCGCTGTGTACGAAACGGGCGACGGCGGAGCGTCGCGATCGAGCGATGCACGGGCGGCGGCAGAGCGGTGGCGGCGCGGAGCGACAAGAACAAACTAGTTTGGTTTCGCCGCTCGCACGGGTACATAGTGTTGCATTTTATCATAGTAATAATATGGAAAATATGGAAATTGACAATGAAGAGTTAATATCTTTTATTTTATCAAAACCGGCTATATGGGACAGTAAAAACGTACACCATAAAAACAAAAGAGTTATAATAAAGTGTTGGGAAGAAATAAAACGCCAATTCGGGAATGTTGAAGGTAAGTGTAATTTTCATGTTACAAATTGTTATTTACAAAATACTCTTTAAATTTTTCCCTTATATTTATTGCTAGATTTCCCGCGTGGTTGTTTCTGCGATGTCGGCGAGTTTCATTCACATTTGTGTTTATGTTATTTGAGGTTATGTTTGAGTAATGATAATCGTTGGAGCCATCTTGATCAATTATAATATTATGCAATAAGCACGTTGTTTTAATTATTAGGCGAGCGTGTTTGCAATCAGTTTCTATGGCTTTATTTAAAATTCTCCACTTGGCACATAGTATACCGAATGCACATTCAACGCATTTTCTCGCTCTAGATAATCTTTTATTAAATATTTCATTCTGAGGATTCAGTACGCTTTGTGGATATGGTCGCATCAAATATTGTTTTAGAGGATACGCTTCGTCGCCTATTATTACCATAGGTAAAACTATTTCTGTTCCTGGCAATGTCCTTGGGAGAGGCACATTCATTATATTATTTTCTAATGCTTTGTTAAGATTTGAATATTGAAATGTGCCACCGTCACTCTGTCTTCCTCGCCCTCCAACTTCTACGACCAAAAATCTTTTGTCAGCATCAACCAACGCTTGAAGATGCATTGAAAAGAAATGCTTGTAGTTATAGTAGGATGAACCCGCATGTGGGGGATTTTTTATTCTACAATGTTTGCCATCAATGGCTCCTACACAATTAGGAAATTGCCATTTATTAAAATATTTATCAGCAACGTTATTTAAAATATCTGTAGTAGGTACTGGCAGGTGTGTTTGTTGAAGATTTTCCCAAATCGCACTGCAAGTTCCATACACTATTTTTTGAACAGTTTTATTTCCAAGACGAAAGGAAAACGCTAAACCTCGAAAAGATACTCCCGTTGATAGAAATCTGTAAATAAAATCATTTATATTAAGTTTATATACTACTAGCTGTTTCTTATTCTACGTACAAATCTTTCCTCTTTATAATAATAACTAGCTGATGCTCGCAGCTTCGCACGCGACTCAGTAGGAAAATAAAACATATATTATTTTCGAAAAAGTAGGTATCTACTATAAACAAACAAACAAACTCTTCAGCTTTATAATATTAGTATAGATAATATAGGGTTCATTAATTGGTAATAAATATGTTTTATTTTTTACAGTTGCGATTTTGAAGAAGCGATGGAAGAATTTAAAGGATCAGTATCGAAAAGAATTAAAAAAGCTTCCTACACCCAGATCAGGAGATCCAGGAGATAATGTTCAGTCTACGTGGCAGTTTTTCCACCAAATGAATTTTTTGCGATTTGAAATTCTGCCTGATAATTCAGACACAAATTTAACAACGGTTGATAGTCAATTACCGAATACTTCAATGCCTTCACCGTGCATAGAAACAAATTCATCGGAGTCCGTAATTAGAGAATCAGATATTAACCTATGTTCGCCTACAGATTCGGTGAATGCCCAGGAACTGACGTCGATAGGCGACGATGAAGTACGTACTACAAATACTCCATTGTCAATTAATACCGCTAGTTCTAGTTCTAGATCCCTAAAAAGAAAGACTGCAAATGATATTCGGATGGAAATGTTGGAATTAGAAAAAAAACGGTTATTGTTGTTAGAGAAAGATTTGCAACAAAATTCCAACGCAAATCAATCTGGCGAAAGTAAATCAGAAGATTATTATTACTTGATGAGTTTGTTACCACAAATGGAGTCATTTACTCCATTACAAAAATTTAATGTTAGGAATAGAATTAATCAAGTAATGATGGAAGAAATACATAATTCAATGTTTGGGGATCCATATAGAGGGAATTCTAGTTCTAGCTGGTCTCGCGGGTATAGAACTCAAACACCCGAATAGTGAATTTTTGTATCTTGATTACTCAATTAATAAACAAAAATATATTAACAATCTATCTACTTTTATTTACCTACTTACCTTAGTGTTAAAAATAGTTTTTGTTCAGGTGAGATTATACGATTTCCGAAAATGTTAGATTCCAGATTACTTCTAATTTTCTGTAAAACATAATCGAATGTCTCTATACTCATTCTTGTGTAATTGTAGAACTTTCTTGAATGACAACGTAGCTCGTAATAAAGTGTAGAAAATTCTCCCAAACTGCATCGTCGTTGATTTATTGGATGAACACCATCTCTAGGTAATAAAAATTCTCTCATTAGGAGACTGGGCTCCAATAGTTCTCTTCGACGTGAATTCATGTTTATCACAACACTATGTGAGTGCTACTGCGCGGAAGTTTGTTTCGTACACACGCAAGACACCGCTATCTCTTCGCCCCGCGCCGCACCGCCCCGCCCCGCCGTCGCTCCGGCCGTCGCAAGTTTCGTACCCGCAGACTTACACATGTAGGTACTCAATATAAACGCGCTTCTTTCAACGTTTATCGCGTGAGCACATAAATATTTTTAGGTCAGCTATAAACTCAAAAAGGATTCATTTCAAAACACTTTAAAATTTTAAAAGTGTATGCTTAGGACATGATAAAAATATTGTTAGTAAGTCGTCAGAAATAATACATGCATGGTCGAGCTTTTCTTATAAATAACATTATATGACCGCTTTCGATCTCATTACGGCTACCGTTATAGGTTCTAAGGCTCAACGAACCAGTTGTGACGGGAATGTAAAGTAACCTATCTCAAAATTGGCTTGTTCGCTAAAAAGAAAACGAAGAAATATAAGTTAAAAGAACAATGACCGAATAGAATAAATAAATATCCCCGACATTATATTAGTTTTGGCATGACAATAGTGACTGCGTGGCGCGTAAGACAAACCATTTGCGCCTGTATCAGGGAATCCGCTACAAATGACCGACAATTTTTCACAATTTCGCCTAGACGCGTCGAGTGGGGTCTGTTGAAAAATCGAACGGCAGCGAATCAACGCCTCCGCCGCGCGCCCGCCGCCGACGCCAGCGTGCTGCGATCCCATAGCGTAATACCAAAACAAATGGCATCCTTTGTCGTCTTTTTATTTTAGGTACGTGAGTTATACTCGAACACTACGTGCGTTATTCAGATACCCTTGGCCACTCCGAGACGTTCGCGCGATTTATTTATGTCCCAGGGTAACCAACAGCTGCATCGAAATAAGATTCTTTACAGAAGCAGGCGATGAGACGAGGCTTAGTGGAGCGTTGCACTTTTCACAATTATTTTTTATTTCCCTTCTATATCGGAGCATCGCTTCCAATCGCTGTCCGATTAATTGCCGAGGACCGGCTCCTCGCAAATATTCCGACGTTGTCCCGACGACGACGTCAGGGGATTTCTTTTAAGTTACTAAATAAAGTTCGTAGAACTTTTCCCACAAAATAGCTTCGTGCATTACCAACTCCCAATGTTGTAACTTCAGGCGGTCGGTTATATTTTTACTTTTCACGCTGTTTCCACGGTATTGTTAATGGTCTGTTTTATTTGTTTTTATTCTGGCAGCTCGTTTTGAACGCATAAATATTGTATAAATATAGGTATGCCGGAGCCAAAAATAATCTTATTATGCATCGAATCGATGAATCCAATTTGGATAGCCGGCGAGCTATCGGGGCATTAGCAGCATCGATCGGCTATCTCTGTTCGGAACAAAGAGAGAGATGAAATTTTAATCGGTCGCGTAGTCTGCGATCGCTGAAGTTGGCCGCCGAGCCGGCGCCAGGCCGCCCTCCGCCGCCGCGCCGGCCGCCGTATTGTAATGTGCGGCGCTGCTCGGCCGGCGCGGCTCCGGCTGAATAATACATGCGGTGCTGCGGACCGGCCCGTATGTTCGCCGCACCCGCACCCGTAGTTCGCAATCGAACGCCACAACCAATCTTTAAAAACACAAGAAATAAGCGAGCTCTATCTATAAAATATAAAGACTAAGACATGTGTAAAACTTGTACCAGTGCGTTATTATACTTAATTATCTCTGTAATCTCGTTAAGCCATGTTAGAGGCCTAATGGGCGGCTTGATAAATTCTAACAGCAGGACGCCATACACCTGCCTCCGCCAATCCGCACTGGGTCCGCGTGGTGGAGTATGACCCAATACCCTTGCACCTTGGTATGTGAGAGGAGGCTCGTGCTCAGTAGTGGGACGTTTATGGGCTGAGATGATGATGATGATCTCTGTAATAAATCGTAATTTTATTTAACATTATTTTCTGTTTCAGTCATATCAACTTTACCTGAATTTACTAGAATAATGAAAACACTTTAATAACTTTTTGTACCATAACCAGATTAAGTACTTAGTTAACATTATATTCGGAAATAATTGGGAACGGGTCCATTGTTCATTAGTTAAATTACGGCTGAAAAGCTTTGTCCCGGCTCTCGGTTAATGACGGACAGAATGACTCTAGCCCGTGTTGTAGTTACACCCCGCTGTAGATAAGAATACCGAGACTTGTGCGAAAGAGAGGGTTGTTATAAGTTTGTATCTTTTATATGACTTGGCAATATTGTTTGTTATACGAAATATTATTCTGATTATGATACTATTTTTATTTCGCCATTTCTAACTGTACCTTTATATGGTTGAATTATCATTTTGGACTGAAAAGCTGTGTCCCGGCTCTCGGTTAGTGACGGAAAAATGACTCTAGCCTTAATCATTACACGCTGAAAAATATTGAAATTTAAGTGCATTAAGTTATTGTATAAAAATAATCTTTGAAAAAAGTTCACACATTGTTTATACGTTTTGGTTTTGCATATTGATATAATGTTATCTTGTATATATTCTTATAGATCATTTATGTTTTGTTAAAGGGTCAAAATTGATCCCTATTTTTATTGAAATAAGACCTACTAATATTAAAATAGCCAAGGAACATAGTTTCCGTTAATTATACAAGTCTCAAGGAAACGGGAATACTTTGAGCATTTTCCCTGGTTTTAATATCAGATCCGGGGGATCTCCTATAATAAGTTGTGAACTTGTGTTCGAGTGGAGGGCTTTTGGGCTAAGTTTGGCGGAGAGGGCGAGTGCCGCCAATCTCGTTAAAATATACGTCGAAACTCTACGATGTTGCGTCTCACGTCACGTATGATATCACGTGACACCACATGTATGTCCAGCATGTTAACTATAACACTGCTAATCAGATTATATTGTGTCAACTTCACTGGTATAAATGAGGTTAAAATTCGAGCTTTAGGGTACAAAGCATAAGTTGGTGTGAAAGCGTCCATTATGCATATGCTGCAGAACTTCCGTTGAAACTAAATCACTGGCAATCGCGATGACCTTTCCATTAATTAAGTGTACTGCAGTGCTGAACTATGAAGGTGAACACTCGCGATATAAACTAATTTCCTGCTTGCGATAAGTATTTTATCTAAACACGCCTAACGTTTCTTTTCTGAAGTGCTAAAAAAGTATGCGTGTCCAGTGTCACACGACAATCGGCGCTCTATACTATTTGGTGTTAGTCGTTAGGAACCTCTCCCACAGACGCTGGTTTCGTCGCCCGTGGCTCTTATCGCGCACACTACGAGTAATGGCGCCTTCGATTGCCGGGCTAATGGTTCCGTGGGACCACTTAGATACGCAAATGAGCATCGGCGAGTACGTAAACGTTGCGATTACGTACACATTACCTACAAGTGAATGATTTAGTTCCGTTACGAAATTATGAAAGCATGCTGACCTTTGGGCACTGTTTTTCCCTAAATGATTTTAAATTGTTTTTGATTCGAAGCATCTTAGCTTTCATCGTACATAAATATGTACAATATTGTCGCAGCCATGAGATATTACTATCACATAAATACCTATCAGAGTTTATAATTACCTTCTAGAAGCTTTAATTATCTTCCAGGTCAGGAGGTTAATGCATCTCGTCTCGCGTCTGCCAATGGACACGACTTGAATTATTACTTAGATATTATGACTCGCTTTGCTTCAAACAAATATATAAAGTAAAACCTAAACACTAGTTAGGAACCGTTTACAGTTATTTTTAATTATAAACTAAGATAAACAGTAAATAAGTATTATTGTCCTTGACGCGTTAACGGATCAACAGAGAATTATTACGGTTGAGGTATCGATATTCCTCAATACATTTTGTTAAATTTGCAAAGCTATAAATGTTACAATTTACCTAACTACCTAAGCGCTTATTTTAATTTATACAAAATAAAATAAGGTCAAAAAATACCCATTGTAACGATAATGTCTTAAAGCCGCCGACCATTTGAGAGCATTGAAAGAAAAAAGACAAGGTTACAAGATCGAGAAGTGCAGCCAAGTATCACATTTCTTGCGAAGGTCACATTTATCAAGGTAACTGGAGCGGTGAGCGCTATAACAGTTTAGTGGTACGGAACGGGCAGCAGGCGCACGCGCATACTGCAATCTCTCTATGGCCCTCTCGCCATCCGCGGTAACGTTCCACAGGGCCAACTTAAAGTTGATTGAGATATTTATATGAAATCTTTCCGTTTGCCATTAAAATGTTTACAAGCGAGTTATATGTATTATTTGTTCTTTACAAATAATTCCTATAATTTTTAGAGGCATTTTATAAAGCGTTGTATAATCTACCCAAAACTAAGCAGGTCGTGTACTTTTACTCTACTTTACTTTAGACAATGGTAAACACACTTTAGCAATATATTTTTTGGAAATACATTCTTACAAAATTTACAATACATAGAATACAACCAGATAAAGACAAAATGTACATTCAAACAAATATATGCGCTATGTAGAAGTCGAAGTCACCCATAGAGCGTAAGAACAAGCACACCGACTTGCGCGGCCGTATCAGTCAAGAATATTGTTTAATATAAAGTTTAAACATCAAATATATATTCACACAAGTTATGCATGCATATTAAAGTTTTATCCAAATTATAGAAAAGTGGTTTCTAGTTTGGTATTATATGTAATCCGGGTCATCAAAATATCCGGATGACTTTTCAAATAAAACATAGTCGGCACAGTATTCGAACCTAGCCTCTACTGAAGTATAGAATCCTTTTTAGCATAGAGCTTTAAACACCAGAGACGGTTAGTTGAAATAATAATGAGTTTTACACATGGCTTACAATCTTTTATATAATAGGGGGGTTACATAATACTGCCTTCGTCTCTTGAACATCACAAGCAATCGGTTATCGCGTTGAATAGTTGAAATTTTAAATAAACTGAGCACTTTATAGCGATAAATAACCGGTTTTGAAATGAAATTTATTGTGTTACCTATTGGTATTATATCTGAATTAAATTCAGCGCAGTGGACTTTAGTGTCTGCAAAAAACGGCCCCTCCTCAGAGGCCGGCTGACACATGTCCTCTAGGGCTTACGTCGGTGCCCCTACATATGGCGCAAAAACGCGATACATGTGCCAAACTTACTCCGTGTGAATGCTTCAATATCGTGTATTTAACTTACCCATTACAGTATAGCTCTCTCTATACGCCTCAATGTTTTTTATTCGCACACGATAACATTTTTTAGTGCTCTCATAACGGCTTTGAGCTGTTAGCGCAAATCCGTCTTTATAAATAAACGAAGGAATCATAACATTTCGATACTTCTATCGAAATCCGTGAAGTGTTTATAACATAACGTGCAAAAAACGATGTACAGAAATTGTAGTTGAAACTGAGGAACCTTTATTGCGAATAGCGGAAATAAAGCCAGACATGCGTTACTGTCTAAAGTGCAGGGACATCTCTTATTTTTATTAAATGTTGTCTCCTTTATTGTCGCTACAAAGCAGACAGTATCACGGCATCGCAGTATCTCAGAGCCGGATTTACTTGAAATAAACGACTTGTAATATTTACGAGTTCAATGCGTCACATGGCGAATGTCCCGCGCCCTGCCCGCCATCCGGCAACAATGGCGGCTCGGTGTAATAGCCTACTAGATTAGGATTATATTCGTTCCATAATCTCGTGGTGTATCGCAGAAGCGAGTTATAAACCTAAAAAGATGTCGTCGCCCCACGACACGCGGGCGCCGAGACGGCGGCAGTTGTTAATGGACTGCGCATTAATACCCAACTATGTAATAAATGTTATTGTTTGTCATAAACTTTGTTTATGAAGGTCGCCTGATCCGCCACTACATTTGGACGGACCTTTAATAAAGTTTAGCGTCCACTTAATATCCTTATTTACTGATTTAGCCACAACAAATCCGATTGTTACAAAATCACGTTAAGAGTTAAGTCGATCCCTATCCAATAAATTCCCGTTTATTCGATAGCAGCAGACACAAATAATCCTATTTTGATATTTCGAACAGATACTCGATGCTTTGCAACGTTGTCGTAGCGAATTCGCCGACTCATTGCAAAAGTTGCGCTGAGCTTTGCACCGATATTTTCTACCACTCAGTAGTTTATCGAGATAGTTTATCATGAGTATCTCATAATTTCGTACCAAGAATAATAAACGTTGTATTTCTAGATATTCGGATAGCACACACCGATAATCAAGCTTTCGTAGTTTCTTTACTTTTAAATAATTTGCTGTAAGTACCTATTGGTGATTTTTGATCTAGTATAATTAATACGTAGGTACTAAAAATATATAACTGTATTATTTTATTGCAACCCTTAAATTTTTTTTTATTATCTTAAAATAATAGATTTTGCTTTAGTTTAAAACTTAAAAATAAATAAACTGCATTATATTTATTTGAACAGCAATAAGTCAAATAAAGAATATTCAGGATATTCTATTTCAATCAAGTTGGGCAACGGGTAATAATACGAGGCAGGCAGTGCGACGTCGACATTTGAGGCGCATCGTCGACGGTGGGCAGCATTAACTGATTTGTATGTAGCTCAGGCCCGCAGCGAAGGGGGGGTTGCCCCGAAAGACGTTCGGCGCAATTTTTCAACGACTCGGGTCCGTGTTCGGCAAGCCGATCGCTCCCGGCCCGCCCTCCGCCGCACCTGCTCCCGCGCTCGCTGCTGCAACTTTAATCCCCCAATCCGGCACCGCACGACCGCACACCGGCGCGATGCGACGCTATATTTCAATTAATTCGACCATCCATTCTCGACGTGGAACTTTACAACGTTTAGCTCATAACCCCGCAAGGATACTCGACCTGACGCTGCCGGGGTACTCGAGACTCGACTCTCCAATCTCGACATGCCACCTCATGCATCGTTGCGCGCTATTTTCGTCCACTAATTAAGCTAAAGGCTCATGTTACTTACTGCATAAATCACAGCTCGCCGAGGTTATTCCGCTTGTAACGGTGATATAACTTTTAAAGCCCAATTAATTGCGAGTATTGTTTTGCATAATAATGTGTCGCCGGGGCGAGTGGCGGTGGCCGGCGCCGGCGCGGGCGGCCGCCGGTCGCGGCGGTAAGTCTCCGGGCGCACATGGCGGAATAATCGGTCGTACTTCGGGTTCATTTGTCGCGTCGCTCCCCGCCCCGCCACATCGTGGACCGGTTAATGAGCACTCTCTCACTCGCACCCGATCCCAAGAGAATCCACTCAGGCACGTACGATTGCATTAGCTCTTTTCCTCTTCCACACATTTTAGATTAACATTTTGGAGAACTGACTAAATTGTAAGTCATACTGACGATTAGTTCAAAACTATTTAATTTTGCCGACTACCATCTCCGTAACACCTTGCCGTCATTCTGTCTCTGCCATATTTCCACACAATGAACGATCCTGCTCTAATTCATCAGCTTCCCGCAACCATTATTTGCCGTAACTTGTGGCCCAACAATGTGGTCGCTATTGAAAAATATTTCCGCAATAACGGCTATCTGGCATTTTATCTGTAAAATTTTCTAAATTTGTGATTGTATATCAAATTAGAGGTTTTTTGGTCTTTCTTCGTCTTCTTCACAAACTTCGGTTAGGACTTTAAAATATGACTTTTCATCAAAGTATTTTTTTTCAATTTGTTGAAATATTACGTGAATTTAATATTTATTAAATCGGCAATTCTTCTCGCGTCTACCAACCAAAGCCGGATAGCTGATTCAATTCGCAGCCGCAGCTGAATGAACTTAATTTGATCCCGATTGTGTTAAACCCCACCTCTCCTACATTTAACGACTTAATGACCACAAGGATTCGATAATTTCGAGATCGCTTCGCCATTTTGTCTCTGAAATTCACATCTATTGGAATAAAAATATTTTTCTGTAGTATTAAATATATAGAAGGTTATATATTCATTATAACTAGGTATATATTGATAATGAAACATGTTTTCTCTAATAAGACCATAAGTAACTAAATTAGTTTTTTTGTTTTCATAAACTATTAATTTAAATAGTTACAAACATAGTCGACGCTACACAAAAGGGGGGTAAAAACCGCTGATAACTTCGACTGTGGTGTCATTGTAGCGGAGCACAAAGTAATTAGATAGCTGTTGTATTGTACACATGCTCAGCGCTTTTCCAATGAGCGGTCGCATCGGCCGCTCTCTTGTTTAATTGCGGCCCGAACCGTAACGGACGGCTGCGGTCCGTTTTTGTCCCACCCGGACGAGATGAACCGCGTATTCTATAATGAGTCCCTCCATACCCCTTTTTAACCCTTCACGTTGATGTTTCGCAAAAGCACTCGTAACTTTTCATTTTGAATTCGTAAATTTTAAACTGTTCCATAAATGAACATCGTAATATATATAAATATATATAGGTACAGACTGTCCAATAAGCCCTGCCAATTTTTTGTTAACGCATAACGTAAACTCCAATATATTTATTAGTCTTAAAATAATATTTCCGGATAGTTAAAAAGTTTTCAGTCGATGAGAAAATCGTCTGTCTGCGAATTAGTCAGCTCATAAAATTCGATTGAAAGCAAGCACTCCGATCAAATGGAAACGAAATCGAAACAATTTATTGGAGAGTAAACAAAAGTTTGTCGTCTCTAATCTATCTGGAGGCCCGGGGTCCGCTCACAGGGCGGCTGTCTTCGGCACGGATCTCGGCTGACATCGGCACCACGTAAATAATTCACATTCGGTGCGAGCGAACGAGTGCCGAACCGAAGTGGGCTCGCAACTTGGATGCCTCCTGTAATTTCACGTTTTCACACCAACCTGAACCCGTCGACTGTTTCCTGAACACGCATTAAAGTTTTTGCCCCGGTTCTGTGCCTGTATCTATTCATGGTTAATTTTCCGAATACAATTTCAAAACTTGATTATTGCGAGGGCGTCAGCGAATACTTCGTTAATTGACACCCGAACCTCTAAAACTTAAAGCTGGCGCTATAAATTATTCATCTAAAGTAGAATTTCCCAACGTTACGGGGATATTTAGCTTTATTATTGCGATCTTGTTACGTTCAGTGCACGTATCCGATCTTGTTAACATTATGTTATACCTTATAGAATAACAAAACACGTTGGTCTAATTAATAACAACGTGTCATTAATGATGACAAGGGAATTGCGGTGTCGGTGTTGTTGGCAGTGTCGGATCGGGGTGCGGGTAAGACGATACCAGATTCGGGTCCCGAGTGAGCGGGTTTCTGCGCGGAGACGCTTCTACCCGCGTGTGTCGCGTCGTCATCCGTACGCCATTTGTCATCCTTGCTCCCTCTAAAGCACACAAACACAAAGCCGTCAAATTTGAATCACTAAATTAAGTTCCAATGTTAATCTCAAATTCGCTACTAATAAACCACATCTCGCATATGATCTGCACTGTGACGGCATTACATTAGCAGAGTATCAATCCAATAGACTACTTAGTGGAGGTTTTCTGACCGGTATGACAACAAACAACGCACCTTTAGTTTCGAGCTGCCAGTCATGCTCGACGCGCGCTCTCTCACGGCGTCATTTTCCGTAAAATAAATCGTGACTGTGAAATTCCCAGCGGATACGAGAAGCGACACTAAATATTTTTCGAGGTAACCGATTCGTAGGCCCGCAGCAAAGAGGCGCAGTTCCGAAACAATCAAATTAATTTTCTCCGTTGTTGTTTAATTAGCTCGGAGTCGTGGATGGCGGCCGGTGTTTATCATGCAATACAATCGCGCCTCGCCCCCCCGCACTCCGCACCCTGGCCCGTGCTCACCCCCGAACCAAACCCATTATTATCAAAGTCAAGAATTTACACCAGAGTAACTTTGATTCGTCACTTCTGCCATTATTGTTATTATAGACATTGTTTACTCTGATTGACTTTTGCTGTTACAAATTACCAAAGATATCCTAAATAATGTTAAATTTACTTTGTTTCAGGTAATCTTATTGGAGTGATTCGATGTCATTTATTTTGGTAACCGCAGTCAGGTATGGCTCTTGTGGTTTCGATGAGTAGTATTGTGTGAAAGGGAAAGCAGTATGAAACAAAATAGTTGCCGTTGAAGCCTTACCGAGATAATCTGAAGCCATATTTAATTAAATTGTCCCGGTAGGTGAACCTCGCCACGGGCCATTCTGTAGACGCCAGCCCTCCAGTTCGGACGAATAGTTTTGTGTCTAGTTATACATTTTCACCGAGTATTTGGGAGCTAAGCTCAGGTGAGAACAACAGTTTAATTAAATCGAACTAATTAAAGTTGATTGAATAGTATTCGAAAATTTACTTTGATCCGTCACGTTTTGTAACTGATTGAAACCAGATACTAGATAATTATTTTATTTAATATCTTCGACTATTCTAATACTGTAAAAATTAAGGAGAAGTAAGAGTTTACATACCAATTAAGGTGCGTTTAGCAAAGACGAAGCTAAGATATAAAATTTACACGTTCGTTAAATTCTCTACCTTTTAGATAACTTCTTACTTGTACGAAGGACTTTAAGTCATAAATAGAATTTCAACATTTATCTACTTAGTAAGAAGTAACTTTTTCATGTCGGTTTGCACGCCTCGGCATCTAATCTAATTATCCAGTGCTCTCTTCAAAAAACTTGTAAGGAGCGAGTGCAAGCAGTTTGGTCCATTCTTTCCTCCCCTAGACCGGACCGGGGCCGCGCGCCCGCCCACTAAACACACCATTCCAATAATACGCCTCCGCTCTGAAGGTAATTGCGCTTCCTTCATTTAATTATACTTGTGTATCTTTATTATTTTCTAACTTACGGAGAAATCTCGCAATCTTACTTCAAATCATGACTTCAAGACTAAATTAAATCAATTTTAATTCATTATAAGCACTATAGCTTATGAGAAACACGCGTTCCGTATCGAACAAAAGACCACATAGGTTCAAAAGTTAAATTCTATTAGTGACGTTTCCCATCATCGTTCACAAGTTTACGACTTTCTTTACAGCTATACTAAAACTTTATAGTGGCCTTTATAAAGCTCTCCCGAATTGGACAAATAGGTGATTCGTTATCAAACTTGGAAATATTTTTCTACTTAGGAATTTTCAATCAACTCTTCAGTATCTTTTGATCTTGAAGAATTTCTTCAGTGGAATTTAGAGAGGAAAATCTGTTGACCTTTATAAGTCTTTCGTCTAAATAAAATAATAAAAAGCACTTTTTTGCTTTGTTCTAAATCTAATAAAAGTAATTAGAAATTGCTTAATCCTTTGTTTCAAATATTTTTTTATCCATAGTAATCTACAAAATCAATTAGCTACCCGTACAAACTAAATATTATACCAATGCAACTCGTAGAACTGTACGACTATGTTAACTTATATGTATGTATGTATTGTATGTCTTGTAAAAACTTTAGGACTTAATGGTAAAATTTGTTAGAATATCATAAACTTGTTGCCCTACAATTCTAAGAATTAGCTGTCACAAGGATTAGGTACTAGATAATCTAGTTCTTTTTGCAATATTGAGGAGAATGTTCGGGTCTGATGCAGAATCTGCACTTCGCAAAATGTACCCTGGAACAAAACACGTCTATTTATAAAATTGTATGATAAATAAATGTAAATTATAAAAGTGGAATTGCTTTTACTTGGTTATATAAAAAAAACCTTAACCTACTGGGCTCCTTATAGGTTTTTAGAGCAGGGGACATTTTGCGAAGTGCACATTCTGCGTCAGACCAGAATGTTCTTAAACCTTTTTCACCACATTATACTCGTACTAGATAGGAAAATTTAAATCTAATAAATGAATAGTTTTCGAGGATAGGTCATGACACGAATTGTGTCTATAAAGAATTGTTTTTTATTCGAGTTGAAGTTAGAGTAATTCATCCGCACCCTAATTGCAAGGGATATTTTCGACGGCCCGTGCCCTGACCCCGAACCTTTGACCTCGCATCGTGATCTACACACCCTTCACTCGACTAACCTGTTTTATGAGATTAACGCGATAAACACTCTACCTACTCGAATATTAATAAAGCCCTAATATTTCCCTCTTGTATTACGTGAAAAACAATTTAATTTACTTAATAACAGCAACATTATAACGAGCGCGACGACCACCTAATTGGATAACAATCTATTTTTAGAACCTTTGTGGTATCCTTAACTATATGCGCACACGTCAACTAGCCTAATGGATACTGTAATGTTGGGCCATTGTCGCAACTCACAAGTTTCCTGACTTGTTTTTTTGGACTTATTCTTACTGATAAGCTGTTTTTTTTAATGAAATATATCAGTAAATTTTTTGCTCTTACTTATCCTTTCGCGTCAGAGACTTAATATAAAATGCCACTTCTTTTATTAAGATTCCAGATAGGAAAATTCCATAAGGGAAGACTTCCACTGTTTGAATTTTATAAATATTTCTTTGTTTTATAAAGCAAGGTGTCTTCAACAAATACTTGGTTATCTAATTTAATACGATTACGCTACGTTCTGCTCTCATGAATAGGGTCAAATAGCACACAATTACGTAAACTTGCTTAATGTTTGAGCAATGGCATCGTTGGGGTAAAGCGCATAAAGTAGCATTCGGCCAGTGTATTTCGTCGGCAGACTAAACGGCTCTGGGCTGACGCCGTGTTTGCGCCATTGCCGTTATTAACAGGCACGATAGCGAGGTGGCCCGCGGCATAGCACGATATTTGGGAAATCCGGATTTGCATAGGATAATGGGGAGTGCGGCATACGGCCACATACGGCATGGCGGCCGCTTCGAGCGGCGACACGCGACGGTCGCGTCGCCTCACCGCGTATCTATTCGCCATTACAAATTATACTTGCATTGCAAATTACAAGGTACCAAAGCCACCATTAAGTTTTTTAAAAAAAATATAATAATGACTATCTTTATACGCACTTTCTTTTTATTTACGAAGTTAATATTAGTAAATAAGGAACCTTAGAGTTGATAATAATATAATGTAAAATTAATTGCACATTATGATCGTATATCTCGTAAAAGTTATGCAATAATAATCTAATAACATGCGTCTATATGTTATCGTTTTAATTAGGAACTATAATTATAACTTGCGATTATGACAGAATGTTTATTAAACAGGCGGGTGTCTGTGTGAAAACTATTAGATAACAAATGCATTATTGTCCATGATTCATGAATGCAAATTGCGACACATAGCTGTAGAGGCACGATAGAGAAGCCAGTAAATTTTATTGACGTAGCGTAGCGGGCGGGGCGGTCTACGAAACCGATCTACGCGTTGACTCATCAAACGCACGTCGTTCGCAATAAAACGCCGTCAATTATGCATTTCAATTAGTTACCTACCTAGTAATAATAATTCGATCGCGTGATTAGCACTGCATTTGTTTGTATAATTTATCGATCCCCCTGTAGCTTGTAAATTGTAGGCATTATCACAGTTTATAGAGGAATGCTTTTTATAGCGCACCTCATGGATCAAGTCTTCGTAAAAGGATAAAAAAGAATACATTAGTCATGTCCACACTTAATGATACAAAGTTACGTTAAATTAAATATTTGTAATGTGAAAGAGAATTTAGATAATAGGTATGGAATGTTACACGTATTGGGGATTGATTTAAGTTAAGACTTAATAGTGATATTTCTAAATCGCAATAAGTTGCGTGTACCCAATAATCAGTCATAAAAATTCTTTGTTCCGATATAGAATTGTAAATGATAATTGGTCTGGGGCAGAGTGGGGGGTAAAGGGAGCGCAGTGACAGTGGCGGTCGCGTGCCTGATGTATGCGCCGCCGCCGCGACGCCAGACCCGCCGGCGCCGCGCCGCCGCCGCCGACGCCCTACAATGCAGATACCCTGCATTCAGGCCCATTCCATTCCACTCGCGGACCTCACGCCTTGCTCCTTTATTACCGTTTACGACCACGCGAAATGGCGTACTCGATCCGCGTCGCCCGATCCGACGACAATTCTCAACCTAATTTCACGATTCAAATCGTATGCCGCACGAGAAAATTCTTATTCATACATGCCAAGAAAGAGAGTCACGCTCCGCTTAGCTGAAATCGTTTGTCAGTGACTCAGCACAATTGACGACTCGCTATGGTCTGACCTAACTTATATTACAGTCTGTCTTTGTAATGTTAATTTTAGTCGAGTCTTTGGAATTATTTGTAAAAAAATCGTGCGTGCTTATCCTTACATAACATCGATTGTCATAAGAAACAAAGCTGCAGTTACTAGTGATGACTATAGTATTGATACCCTCAGACAACCCGACAAATATAAGTGTCAGGAAGTTGTCGACGACGAGGGCGCGGGGAATCGATCCGGTGCTAACACTCACCAAATCTGCGCCGCAGTGGTCGCCCTTTGATTGATGTAATGTCGTAATGACGCGGGAAACAATTTCCTTCGTATTTCCTCCACTCAATAAAACATCGAATATGCTTATTTATGTGTCCGCGTCAGTTTATTTGGGGCTTTGTCATTGCGGCCCGTAGTGCCGACTACACTCCAAAGACCGTCATTTGTCAAGATTATGGCTGTTTGGGGATTGAGATATGAAAAGCGGTTATTGTTTTGAATATTTTCTTTTTTATATGGGAGCCCCTTTCTTGCGTTAGGCTTATGATTCCCGATGTATAACCTCATTATACTTTCGGTATCATCTATCCTTCTTAGTTATATTTTTTCGATCCCTCGAAAAAGTAATAATCCTTTATAGTATACCTTTAGGTTTTCTATCTTTGAGTAGATCAGTTTTTTATTACCTACTTATATTTTAATATGTATCTAGATGTATTTTAAATTTCACTTACATTAAATATAAATCTTGTATATATCCGTAAACGTTTGGATCACCTTGCTTGAAGGAGAAAATAATTCAAAAATCACCATGCAAACCTAGGATAAGCAGGCGCGTGCATTTTAATTTGACTATGAGACCTTGATAGAAGCCAATATGTGAATTGCCATACTTACTATCGGTCACCCATCTAAGATATAACTGCATATTATCGGTGACAGTCTTAATTCCTTTTATTATAAAAAAAGAAAATAAGTGTTACCACTACACATTCACCAAGTCTCATTGATTACACTATAGATTTCCATTAAGTAATTCTCAACGTAACGAAGTGCCCACAAACATAAAGCCTTGACTTTGCGTAATGGCACAATTAACACGTACGTACACTCTTACAACGGTCACGGAGCCCCGGCGAGTGGCAATTACAACATTTCATCCCCAATAAAAGTGCACTCTGGCGACGCGAACAGCGCGGCGCTCACCCGACCGACTCCGTCGCCTATAAAGCTAATGTGGACGTATAAAGATTTAAATGACGGCCCGCGGGCTCCCATATGTATCGCTATCGAGGAATAATACCGCCGCTTGTTAAGACCGCTACACAATAAAACTATACGAGCTCTGTCGTGCCAAATAGGTATGGTTCGGTCGTCATCAAATGTTTTGCAACTTTGCAAGTCGCGACATTACCACACGATAAAAATGTCTAATTAAAATGAATTTCTCATTTCACACTTTAAGTTAACATATATGCGCTAGACGTCTCTTCTTCAAAATATGACAAACTTGGATCTGTGGAGAAAGCTAAAACAAATTTTACGCTTTAAATCCTTCCCAGAAGTACTTATAACGACAACCTTATTGCACGCAGGCAAACATTTTGTCGATTAATCTGACATCGCCGCTCTATATCGGGGGTGCTGGAGGCGGCACATTTATTTTATGTGCCGGCAATGTTACATACGCCATAAAAGTCGTTAGGACGGGCGTAACGTCTCGCCGTCGTCTTGCCGGCTTTAATTATACCTAGATAATGCGGCGCCGACTGCGCCCCCGCTCCAGACTCGGGTGGCCTTTGCCACATTAACGTTACGCGATGCAGTAACCAGTAACACTTGCCATTCTTCCTAATGTGCCGACCGTACACAAATAATCATACATAACAATACCCACCATGGCTCAAAAGCTTGGTTTTTTTGCCGTAAATCACCACAGCTTGCAACTTGGTCGCTGAGGAAATTGATTTATGTCGACACGTTTACGAACTTTACTGCTGTACAGTAAAGAAATTCTCTCCCACCTTAAGATGTTTCTCGTAAAAACTGCGGTTTTAAAACTTTATTTAAAATCAAACTTGGAATTGCCGGTATAGATAATTATTTTTTTTCATTAAATCACTTATTTTGGAAATATATATTTTAAAACTACGGTGCGGCTTTCTGTGGTGGGAAGGAAGTAACCTTACATTAGTTGATATGATGAAAATACAGATCCGTAACAGAACCGTTGAACTGGATATTCCTCTGATTGTCTTTAACATCTAATTATGTTATGAGGTCTCGATTAAAACTTGAAAGGAGCATATGTAGTGTGACGATCCCCAAGATGAGTCGAGACGGGCCCGCACGGCAGCAGCTTCTTGGCCCAGATGAAGATTTATCGCTCCCACCGGAACCCCAGCTACAAGTTCGCGCATTAAACCACTTCGGTACATTAGCAGCCTGCAAGATGCCGCCCGAGATCATAATTAAGTGCCGCCCAATTTATCGGTGCGACCCACGCCCGAAAACTCTTAAACTTCCCTTATCGTACCTACTAAAGGCTCTTTATTTTGTAGTTAGTCCTTTCTGTCGCTATCGTCTTTTATCTTAGTCTCTCACATTGTTTAATACACCCGTTCCACGCCGCTTTAGTGTTTCAAAAGATATTGGCATCCCCACCGAGATTATTGCTTCCAAGACACTAGAAGCAGTCGAAGATAGAACTTAAAAGGAACAAATTAAATAAGCTACTTTTATACACTCCTCGAGGAGGCGGCAGTGGGATCCGATATCGCACAGCGCTCTCTATTAACCAACACCGAGCAAAGAAAATGCCGTTACGGAAATGTCCTAGAAACCTTTGTTGTGATACACCTATTGTTGTCTGCAACTATGTAAGACAACTTGTGTCAAAAGTCGAAAATGGAGTTTAATACGATCTGATTGAGTAATGACGTGCGCTTGTCGCTCAAGCGGGTAGAATAGACGGGGCGCGCAATGCGAAGTGATGGCGCTACGTCTAGGTGCTTAGACTAATTACTGCAGGAGCATGGCTAAAGTAGTTAGCTGGGCCGGTGCGGGCCGAGTGACGTCACTCCATATCGTTTCACTTTACAGACTCCGCCTCCGCTGCTAGACGCTTATTTCACTAGATTGCACGTGAACTCCGCGCACGTGTTCAACTGTTTACTCAGCTACCTGCATATATACACAGTGTTGATTAAAGCGCTGCTTGACTACAAACTCGACATTAGATATGCGATTATCCACCATTATGCGAGTGGACTAGACGTAAAGTGCCTGGTGAATTTTCAGAAATGCAACATTGGTCCGCTATTTAAATGCATTAGCTAATTATTCAGTCGTAGCCAAAATATTCTTTGAATATTAGCAAAGCAACGTTGGTTATTTATTTGTAAATGTATTATAAAGAGTGTAGTACAACTCGTATCTATTCATTTACCACTTACCAGCTTCTAGATTTGGCCCGTAACGAACTGGTTAGCTCCTAAGTGGAGAAACCACTTTGTACTGTGTTACAAAAACGTTCCACGCATTCCGTGCGAGAGCGTTCACTGACCTAATGATTTTGCACCCCAGGGCGCGTTACTAAAACAGGCAATTTACGCGAGCCTATAAGTAACAAGATTCATTAAGGCCGTTACAAAGTGGCGCGGGCGGGCGTTCTTAAAGCGAATAGCCCTCGAGCTTGCAGCTTTCATAATGGCCGTACGAGCTGGCGGAGGCGCCGCGCGCAATTTAATGAAACACCTGGAGAGGTCGTGCCGGCTTCCGTTGAATTAATCTCACACCCTGCCGCCGCGGTCTCGCTTATAAAGCACCGCTTGGACTCTCTTAACACCTTCCAAATTATTGCCCTAACACTACAGCACAGCTCGGAGCAATTAGACGCTAATGCCTCTAAATCTCTTCAACAAACTCAGGCATGCTAGATTGAACACATTTTGGAGGCAGGGTTACCTTCTTGCCACCTCTCACAGTATAAGTACTGCTCATATCGAGTTGGAATAAACTAGTGACCAGGCAATGCGAGCTCAAGTGGCCGAGACAACTCGCGCTCAACTGCAAAATAATTTAGCCATTTATCTCAGCAAACTTATCGAAGAAATAGTTATTTTTTCAATTCACTGCTCAGTTTTTTTGAGCAATTCTCATCTTATTCATAATATTAGTGCTTTTTAATTCAAAATAATTTGTTGTATGGTAAAATGCAGAGCGTTAACTATTACTTCGAAAATTTTAATAAGCGAAAGCGTATCATGACGTTACTAGCTGAAACGTGGCCCGCCTAAAGCTGGCGAAAAAACGACGCGAACACGGCCCCTCGCATTCGCATGACGCCTCATTAGCCACTCCCCTGCGCCTCTATAAATCATTTTAAATTCAAATTCTACTCACTTTTGGAATTGACTTTGCTTACCTAATTCCCGTCATACACCCGAAATTCACAAAATATTATTTTCCATTAGTTCGTTTTCCTGAACAAGAGAAGATAAAATTATATGATCCTTATTGCAAATAGGATCATATAATTTTATCTTCTATAGGATGTATCAATATTTTTCTCTTCTATAGTTCTTCAGTCTGGATCAATTTTAAATTAACATTTTTTTTTCAAAAATTTTTTTTTTATTGAATGTTAAATTATCTTTGTTTTTATTTAAAAGGTACTTATGTTGCTTTATTTAGAGCAACACTGTCACTGCAAAAAAACATTTTAGCTTTTTAAATGTATGTAAACTAATAAAAAGGCATTCCAGCAGAACGCAGGCACGTGGCCAGCGCTCTCGGTGGCCACCGGAGTTGGCACGTCTCACCGGTCGTTCTATTCCCGGCTGTCCCTGTTAGACAAATATTTCTGGCACTACTTTCGTACGATACTTCGGGCTTCGTGACGAGACCGTGTCATTCATCGGCTCGTTATCTCATTGTTTTCCTCGAGTGTCGATTTGTTGTGAGCTGCGGCGTGTGTCCAATAGTAAAACAGATAGACGAATGCGTACGTCACACCGCGCTCCGTCTCGCCGACAGCGTGTCGCCGATTCATCAATCGTGATCGGATGCTCTGATCGATTATACGTCGCGCGCCTAGCATAGCATACTATGAATGTCACACTTAGCTAGTTGGCATTTTACTACGTTCATTAACGCTGTTGATAATGTTGTTTTGTTATTACAGTGAGGTTAGCTTTAGTGAATTTGATCATGAGCCAAACTTGGGCAAGTCATTATAACAAGGGCTGGCGCGCCGAGTGGGAGTGGCAGCCGTCTGGCAACAGCCTCCGCGGCTCGAGGGCCGTTCGTTAACACGTCGAAGTTGCGGAGGGCCCTCAGCTTCTGCCGTAACGAGCGAGCCTCGTCTGCCTCTTCATTGATGTCATTTTTGTCTTAATCGACCATCGCTGCCAGCTCGGCTACTTCGTACTTTAACACAAATACTTATGCAGCTTCGAAATTCTTTATGTTTCTACTTAACTATACTTTTTCTCCTTTTTACATTCTCAGGAAGGATAGAAACATGAAACCCTCACCCGGCTAACCCCTTATTGAATTGAAAGTGCGCTTTGTTGTGCCATAAAGGACACTAAGGAAGCGCAGGGTTTGCTACTCCACTATCGCACAAAAATGTTATTAGATTTGGGCGGTTATTGCCCGCCCCAAACGTTGCCTTACCAAACAAACACGACATATTGGAGAATTTATTTTAATCCCACGGGCCAACATCGATGTCAAATAGTCGAAAATAAGCAATGCCTATTGGGCACTTCATAATTTATTGCTACGCTGTGAAAACAGAATTGTTGTACAGAGCAAAATCCGTACAAATGGAAGGTCGTCGGTACAAATAGATAGAGGTGATCGAAATGCAATTAATGTATGGTAATGTGTGCACGGGGGCTAGTGTGGGGCATGGGCCATCCGTCTGAGGTGACGCGGCCATTTGTATCGGCGCGGGCATCCGTCACACTAATCGCTGCGATACACCTGCCTACGTCAGCCAATCCGACCCCGTACTGCCGGCCATAAGCCAGCTCTGCAATGCAAAACGAACGCCAAATAAAGCTAATGGTTATAAAGCTAGCTACTCTCTCAACAAACAACAGCTCTTTATTAGAGACCTGCAAGATACCTTATTGGAAAATTGTACTTCAAAGATTTACTTATATATATATATATATATATATCCGAGACAAAACATTATAGTGCATACATACGAAATAAGTTACTTTTTATATTATCTTGGTAAATACAAGAAGATGCTAATTAAACATCTAAATGGTTATTGCTTCATTTACCATTCATCCAGTGAGGAGAATTGGACGATTCAACGTTCGAAGTTTATAATAGTCAAATCCGTCCCAGCTAATAAATCCGAGTTTGATAGAGCCCATCGAGTTATCATAGTTATGATGAAAACGTGATCACCCATTCAAGTTTCACAAACGGGTTGGTAGGAATCGAAACTCGGCTAAAGTAGACGGCGTCGAGTAACAGGAAATAATAACTTTATCCCCGGCTTAAACTGCGAGAGGACCGGCCAACTAACATTATGCCTGCCAGTAACAAGTTAATCTAAATGCAGCTGGATGCTTTCACTAGCTGCCCGTAGCACGCATAGCCTAACTTTAATAGGTAACTGAGATATTTGAAATAAGCTTCAATTCGACACGGCTTCAACAAAAATGTGTTCTCGTCCACGTTTACTCTTTGTATATCAAAAGCTCCACACTACAAGTATACGTTTAAATAACTATTCTGATTTTATCCAAGCGACGTGCCTTAGGAAAGTTAGTCTATAAATCACCCGAGAGCCGTTCCGCGGACATTATCAGGAGGCGCGTCCCCAAGTGTAGCACTGAATATTCAGATGGCGTTTGTTTGTATACTTATTTCTTTGGAACGGCGATAAGCGCTTTTCCTTTTTTCTGAATAAAATATAGCGTTAGAAGGTCTGCGTGCGACGATAAAACGTCCGCGTAGCTCTTCCCGTCACGTAGTGCGACACTTAATTACGCGGATGTAAATAAATCATCATAGACGGGTGCGGCAGAGGGCTTCGATTCCGAAAGGCAATTATCTCGCGCCTCATTGACGTCGAAAATGAGCAAAGCGAAGTAGGAGCCGCACTCGACACGCCTCAGAAATATTTGACACCGCCTAAGACTCGGTTATAAGGAAAAATCGAGTGGAGGATTTCTGGTGGCTACGTGCCCGGCTCACCGCAATTGTGATGCATGGAGGGATTTCCGCACATTCGCCTGATATTGAGCCGAAACCGCGGCCGCCCAGCGCCTCCCCAACACATATTGCTTATCGGAGTGATATCGAATGAGGTCCGCCATTTTCGGCTATATTCTAAACGTACAATATAGCTTACCTGGGAAATGACCTTTATATGATTTTATGTTCTTTTTTGGGAAAGTGTTTATTTTTTTGTTATTGACTTCTTTGGGAAACCTTTGTATTTCTTAGTTTATTCGATTCTTCGTTTTACACGTTTTTTGAACCATATTTTAAAATATTATTTATTTTATTTTCAGGGTCGGTGTAACCGTGAGAAGCCACCCTGCAAGTACTTCCACCCTCCACAACACCTGAAAGACCAGTTGCTGATCAACGGAAGAAATCACTTAGCATTGAAGAACGCCTTAATGCAGCAGATGGGCCTAACGCCGGGCCAGGTGCTGCCTGGCCAGGTCCCCACTGTGGTAAATCCGCTTTGTACTGTTCCGCCATAGTGCTTCGAGCGATCGGTTCTCAACACTGTTGTTACTCTATGCACGCAATGCGCTTTCGGTGTACTAGCTACTTTGTATTTAATCGTGTAAGCATTGTAAAATCTTTACATTAAACCATGTAGTATTTGAAAGTTAGCATTTAAGTTGTGCCCCGTATCTACTTTAAGAGGACCCGATAAAAGTCTTTGTCCTTAGATTCAGGTATTTTGGTCAAGGTTATAGTATTTTTATTGTTTCAACTCTATTTTTCTCTGAACAAGTTTCACTCAAAACGCTTTCGGTAATTATTACCTACATAACGTGTAAACTCATTCCCTACTTTTTGGCACAACTTAAAAATTCGCTGGTGACCGATCGCTCTTCAAAGCTTTAGCATGTTGTAAGATTCCTTTCTAAGTGGCATGTCTATTTTTCTAAACTTACTCACACTGTATGATCTGGGTGCATATGGTTTATGTAAAATTAAAACACTGAAATCCCTCACCGATCACATTCGACGCCAACAATGCGACCTAGTGCCTCGGAATCAGTCATTATGCCGCGCCGCAGTGTTAGTTGGCGGGTAGTCGACATAGTGAGCTTTCGAGTCGTAGTAATAGTCAGGAGGGCAGAGCAGGGGCCGATACCGAGGCGCTAGGGCCGCAGGCGCGGGTGGTGTCCTCGCACGATGAGTAGCGTGTTTGTGTGGTTTTGTGTCGAGGTGGGGGGCATGAGCGGCCACGGCGCGGCAGCGGGCCACATCACCGCGCTGGACCCCATCGGTCTCGCGCTGCTCACTCCGCAGGTAACGCCGCCACTGCAGACGCCTCCGCCCGCCGTCGCTCGCCGTCGCCGCTGACCTCGTTGCCAGCATTCCCCACGCAAACTCCTCATTTAGTCACCCCGAAGCACCCTTACTAAATACTCATACTTCCCACTCCTACCCACATACTTCTAACTATAGGTGGTCGGTGGATAAGTAGACTGGACAGACAGTATGCTTTTTGAATATTTTTCTGTTTCTTAATGACGCATGCTATTTACTGCTTGTTTGGCTAATACGAGGTGGATTTTCATAGCAATAAATTAATATGGCTGTCTTAGTTTATGTCCCTATTGGTAATTTTATAGGTTTGCTTGCATTTTGTTATGTTTTAATTGTTCTTTATTTAATAATGTTAAAGTTTAGTCATATGGCACATTGCCTGAATGCAGATCACAATTACTCAAGAAAATAAATCACCTTTTTATCAAAACTTTTAATGATAAACAAATTGTTAATATATTAAAATTTTCTAAGACAACTATACCCAAAATTAAATGAACAAACATTTGCTGCATGTTTTCATGAACGGCGCTCAAGAAATACTCACCTTTTTATCAAAACTTTTAATGATAAACAAATCGTTAATATATTTAATTTTTCTAAGACAACTATGCCCAAAATTAAATGAACAAACATTTGCTGCATGTATTCATGAACGGCGCTCAAGAAAACTCAAGCAATTTGATATCATTATTTTCGCGCATTAAATGCGCAATGATATAACATCTTTGGCTATTGATTTGAGAGCAGTTTATGAATACGGATATAGTGTTTAAATATATGTATGTTTTTGTTAATGTGTGTGCGTGTTACTTTGGTGTGGTGCCTGGATGAAATATACCGCATTTGAATGGTGTCTGATAGCACAATGCAGCAGCGTGAATGTGATGTTTATGCGCAGGCGACGTCGCCTTACTTATCCGGCGTGCCCGGGGTGGGCTCAACGTACGCGCAGTACTATGCGCCTCAGCTAATGCCTGCAGTCCTCGGGCACGAGCACGCCGCCGCCGCCTCGCCTCTGGGCGTCATGCAGCAACCCGTGCTGCAGCAGAAAATGCCGCGCACTGACCGTCTAGAGGTAAACAATCACCGCATCATGCTCTTCCCATGTTTCAACAGCCGCGTTGACACTCTTCAATTCTGTTTGAACAAAGTTGGCTTTGGTTTTGACTACTGAATCAGTGGCAGCGTTCGATATCATGCTTTTTATCGTGATGTAGATAGCTATCACTGTCTTGACTTTAAGGTCGGCTGAACACCAAGTGCCTACGAACGTTTTAATGGTATCCATTTACCTTCACCTTAGTGTCAAAGTTGATTTTGTCAAATAATATTTGGATCGTAACAACGCGACTTTTTACATTCGTCACTTTCGTTACGGCACCTTTAAACTTAATATTTTTTTCGGACTCAAGTGGGTTTTTATTTTTTATAAGTATCAGCCCAATTTATCAATAGGTATAGTCGTCAGCTTTTGCTAGGAATCAATATTTTACACAATGATTTGTATTTTAATATATATTTGTAGCACAGCAATATAGCAGTGATAGACAATCTGTGCATTTTTAAAACTTTTTAAAATTTTCAGAACTAGAACTTAATAGGAAAAATTATAATGATAAATTCGAAAGATGTTGTAACGAATTGTGACAGTTTAAGTATATTTGATGAGATATACCTCGAGTAGTGCTTCCTGATGTTGCCCCTACACCAGAGACCGAGGCATTGTGTCATAAGCCCCGTGGACACGTAGATACACTTGGACAAAGTACTCAAGTTTAATTGCCACTTGACCGTCACTTTTATTGCACTATCAGTAATCAAAACATATTTGGATATCATATACCCGATGTGAACTTTTGTAAAGGACCGGGTCCAATTGAATTGATGCCGCTAAGTCGATGTGAATCGAATTGCAGAAATGTATTTACCATGAAGTTGCGTACATTAAAAGTCTTACAGTCCACTCACTTTGATGATCTAGGTCTAATTAATCTTAAAATAGATCGGGACCATTACTATAGAAATTCATCGATATTTAAAAGGAGACATTTCATATGATGTTAAAAGACATCAAAATAAATACGAATGTTTGCTTTGACCAAGTGAAGTAATATTGTGCGATCGTGGCTTTCGAAGTAGAAGCTTCGGTCCCTGGTGAGTCGTGTTCTGGTGAGCACGGAGCCCCACGCCCGTCCTGTCGGCGCGGCGCATGCTCCCGTGCGTCAGCGCGCGCGCTTCGCGAGCACCACTCGCTTACTCCCCCTGGTGAAGGAAATACCCTGTGGGCGCATTTGTTCAACTGTTCAACTATTTGTTTATGGAGATAAATTGGATACAATGAATTATTGAACCGATTTCATAGAGTACGATTGATTACCCGCATTTGACAAGATATTGAATTGATCACAGAATGAACTCATTTCCACAAACAAGCCCAAAACGCAGTTTTTTTTGTGCAATTAATATAAAGTTGCGCCCACAGCGTATACGCGCCATGCTGCTTAATCGACAATCGAATCTCATTTAATCAAAATTAGTTAGGATTCTCTCATGGAAATGATTTGAGCTATTAACTAATAAAATTACAAATTATTGTTGAATTTTGTAATACACTGAATTAATCAATGATTGATTATTCTTGATGAATAATCAAGAAACTAATAGAATCACGTTGATGCGACGGATGCGTTGAACGATAAATTCAATTGAAATAAATAGTGAAAGAATCAATTCGATCGATATTCGAAGCGGCGTCGGGTCTATAATGTAATCATTAGAAACCTTTTATTCTCAATAAGGACTTGATAAGCCGATAATGTGAAAATACACATTAGATACCAGCGTCCAGAGAGTTTGGCTAGTATAATGGTTAGGCGCGTACGGTGGAGTCAGTGGCGAGTGTAGGCTAGCGGTGAGAGGCGCGCGGCGCGCGGCGGGCAGTGGCACAGTGGGCGGTGTGTGCAGTATGAGGTGTCCGGTCAGGTGTGCCGCGAGTTCCAGCGCGGCGCGTGCAAGCGCGCGGAGGCGGAGTGTCGCTTCGCGCACCCGCCGCCCGCCGTGGGCGCGCACGACGACGGCTGTGTCACGGTGTGCATGGACGCCGTCAAGGGCCGCTGCGTCCGCGACCCCTGCCGCTATTTCCACCCCCCCCTGCACCTGCAGGCGCACCTTAAGGCCCAGGCGCGCGGCGCGGTACGCCCCCAGGCTGCACGCTCTCTCGCCTCGCTCGCTCGTTCGTACGCGCTCGCTTCTCTTCTTCCGCTTGACGCGACGCCGCTTTCGTTCGCAGAGCTTTGTTCTTGTTTAGTTCGCGCAGACCGGCTCGCGTCACGCTTCCGTCGCACTCACGCTTCACTTTTTATTTTATTTTTTATCTTTCGCATAATTCACCTCTCGCCGAGCTTTAGGTGTATTCTGTGCATCTACTACATCGTTATTGTTTCTGTCCCGTCCTGCGACGCTTCGCTTCACGTAGACGGCCGTCGCAGTCCAGCAACCCACGGCGAGCGTCGCTTCAGAGCCGGGCAAGAAACGGCCGGCGCCCTCCGAGTACGAGCCGCCACCGGTACAGCCGCAGCTTTGCACGCTTCCCCCGATCCTTTGCCCCGCTCCCCCCCGCACGCTCCTCGCGCCCCCTCCCGCGGGCGGCGCCAGCTCGGCCGCCCCCGCCGAACTCGCGCCGCCCGCGCCTCCGTCCGCGCCCCGACCCGAAAATTTCCGCTCAACCGTTTGTTTCTCGTTTCAGATGGACATGAAGAGCGTCGGTTCCTTCTATTACGATAACTTCGTAAGTATTCTTCGCCGGACGATCATCATTCATCTTCTTCTTGCTCAAGAGTCGCAACTAATATCTATATTTTGTTCTCTATCCAGGCGTTTCCTGGAGTGATGCCCTACAAGCGGCCCGCCGCTGACAAGGCCGGCGTTCCGGTATATCAGCCGGCGACGACGTACCAGCAGCTGATGCAGCTGCAGCAGCCGTTCGTGCCCGTGTCATGTGAGTACCCCGCGCCCGCGACGTCCGGGCCCCCGCTGACCGTGGGCGCCGGAGGGGGCGCGGCGTCGGCGGGGGTGGGAGCGAACTCCGCGCCCGCCCCGCCGCCGACGCCCGCGCCAGCCGTGCCCGCGCCGCCCGCGTCGCCGCCCGTAGAGCCGCCCGCTCCCCCCGCGCACGCGCCCGATCCCGCCGCTGTCGCCAAGGAGGTCGCCCAGAAGAACTACGCCGCCGCGCTGGCTTTCGCAGCGCAGCACTCAGCCATGGCGCACGCGGCGGCTGCCTACATGCAGCACGCGCAGAAGGCGCGCGCGGCCGCCGGAGCCGCCGCCGCCGCCGCCTCAGCCGCCCAATCGGGCAGCATGCCCGGCCTCATGCGCGCACCCTTCATGATGCGGCCTGGCTGGCCCGCGCCGCCCATGCACATGCCCGGCTACTACCCGCAGCAGTACATGTACCCGATGCCGCCGCCAACGCCGCCCGGGGCAGCCGCACACGCCGCCGCCGCTGCCGCGGCTGCCGGCCACAATCCCTACAAGAAGATGAAGACGACATAAGAGACGGAATCGGCCGGTCGAGACGCGGGGGCGCGAGCCGCGGGGCCCGCGGCCGGCGGGGCGCGGGGCGCGGGGTCTCCCCCTAGAGACTCATACGTGTGCGAGCCATTCACCGCCCCGGCCTGTCGGGGCGGCTAGCGCTAGGCGTGTTGTCACTTTGTATTGTATTATTGTAAGGACGAAGCGAGAGGACTCGCCCTCGCGGTTGTCTCTGTAGTTTTACGCTATGTCTATTCTTATTGTGTATCTACTCACTTACCGTTATTATCCTATGCGTGTATATTTCTCGTAACTACGATCCCGGTAATAATAACGCTTGAGATGCATGACTGTACGTTTTTTTATTACCTCTTGTCGATCGTCGTTTATCGTGAGTACCCTCGTCGTTCTGAGAGTTGAGCGCTTGGTCCGTCGATCCCGCTACGTACACGCTTTTTTTCGAGGAGCTGCGCAAGTCCGCAAGTCGCACGGGTGCGCTTTGGCCGATGTGTCCATCCCGAACCTAGTGGTTACCGGCTTGCAGCTGCAGGCCCGCACCTAACACAGCCGCCTTCTAATTTAGCATGGAATAGACCCACCACCTTATCCGTTTGGCTCATCAGGTATTATTCTCATTATTCTAGTGCTCCTCGCGTGTGCTCAGTGTGCCGGCGTGCTCATCAGTAGATTTTTTTTATTTTCAGTCGCACTTCTTTCTCATTTATTTTGACGCTTTCTGTTACATGCCTTCCGAATGACCGCTTCGGCTGTCGTCCGCATTGCAAATCTTTTGTCGCTTTTTGTGTCGGGACCTGGCAGGCTGCGCGCCTCCTAACGCGCCCTTTGTGGTGTACACCGACGAACGCGGACAGGTAACGTGTGCCGCGTTGAATCCCTGCCCCGCCACCACCACACCTACCTCACCCACCTCACCCGCCACACCCGCCACCTCCCAGCCCCACACGCACCTCGCCGTATCGTACGCATGTCGCTTACTAACGACATATAGTTCGTTCTAAACGCTACTCCGATGCTAGCGATGCAATTCTCACGGTCACACGTGTCCCCGCGACCACGCCTCGCTCTAACTGACACTTCACGTTAACGCATAATCACCTCTACCTTGCGTATGTATTTACCTTTCTACCCGCTTATTTTGTTCAGTTGGCAAGCTCACACATGCAAACAGTAATTTGGGGTGACAGATTGAAAGTGGCCTAATTCGACGTTTATTTGGAAAGAATGGTTTGAGCGATTGGGTAATTGTAATTTGTAATCATAAAACCTAGAGCTAGTACCTAATCAGCCAGAAGTAACTTTATTTTTAAAAAAAAGATAACATTTTGAGCTAATTTTTCACGGCGCTTCTGTAGTCACATTTAGTTTAGTTTTATCATGCTTCGGACGGGCTTAGTAGACTAAGCGCTTATTAATATTGAGCCAGCATTCACAAACATGCGTCACGGACGTTAATCGGCGGCCTCTGCGGGTTACGGTGCCTTCAACAGCCTCTATGCACCAAGCGAACACATAAAGATACCAACTCGTTTCTTCCAAAAAATAACTAGCTGGTTGCGGTGTTATAAATGAAAACCGCTACTTTATAATACCTAATCCGGCAATCCTGCTAAATAAACGAGATAACTATGTACACAAAACTGATTGAAAATGGTGCGACATTGATCGATCTGTCGGTCCGTTGCTTATCGAACGTCTCATGTGTATCAATGTCATTCGCATTAATCATTTAGTCATTGTGCTGTAACTGTAAAAATATATTGTAATGAACAGTTGATGCTACAACTACTTGTTGATGATTTTTAGTTTTTGTATAGTGAGACATACTTGCTTTCAAATGTGGAAGAAGTCACTCTACAGTATTGCCTTGCTTACACCCGGTAAGATACAATCAGCTTACTATAATATCCTCAGTATAAGTGATTTCCTGTTTTATGGCTTTTAATGAAACTGCCTGTATCTATAACAAAGATTGCCTATTCTTGTATATTTTTTTACCAAAAAGTTACATAGATTAACTGGCAGTTTCAGTGAGAGTTTTCTGTAAATTTAATAATGAAGCTTATGTACAGACTGTTAAAAAGTTGACTCTGAATACCTCTTACATTATAATAAAAACCTGTCACTGGTTTTGTTTTTAAACACTAATACTATTAATATAATGCTTGAAACGCTTGGTCAACTTTCTTGGCAGAATGTTATCTGAATTCACCTTCTGCCAGTGTCAACTATCAACCGCTACTAAGGGGGTTTTCGTTTCTCACAATTTTTTATTATTGAATCGCTTCTTGTTAAATTAATTTATTATTTTTTTCTGCGTAGTTGGTAGTTGAAATGTGTTTGGTGAATAAAAGAAACGTCGAAAGAATTTTATATTTTTGTGTAAATTTCAATATAAACCCACAGTTTTCTTATTCGCTAAATTAAAGAGGAATATAAAGAAAAGGGTCAGTTACCAAATTCGACGTTTCTTTCATAATGCTTCAAGTGCTTAGCCGTTGCGGCTTCAATTCCTCGCTTAAGACTTGTTGAGGCCTCTCTGATGCTTATTTAAAGTGTTCACGTAGATGTAATTATAGGTTTTCTTTTGTTTGTCGTACAGTAACCGCACTCTAATGGTCATTATGTTGCAGTTTGTACTACCACTAACATGTCACGTCCAGAACTGTCATGTAAGCTAAAGGTATAAATTTAATTTGTCTATTTACATTTAACCATGCCTACCTACCGATAAGCATGACCGTCCTCCGACCCTCGATGAACCCGGGACCTCGGGGTACGGCTCATCATCACAGCTGAGCAGACACATGTCGCCACTCTCCCTACACGGCCTCTTAAGCTTTACTCTAGCAACAGTTGGTATTTCTGGGTACACTTTGGCGCTACGAACCTCTAGAACGCCCTCGCCCTGGTTAAAGTTGTCTAGCATCATGCTTAAGCTTTTTTGTAAAATATAGTCACGCTTCAATAAGATTGGCTGCGCAATAATGATTATACTTCAAGCGTTCTGCATGCCATTTAGATTTTATATATTCATACCCACTATGTGCATAGTGCAGCGTACTTTAACACTACTCTCTGGCGGTAAAGGAACCACGATGATCAGATTAACTCTTGGGCTAATTTAATTAATTTTGTGCAAAATAATTTTAATGATGGAAGCAATTTATACAATATAAAGGTGACACACATTGTTCCGGCGCGCACGTTAATGAAAGAATGCTTGGAAGGTTCAATCATATTGTGCAACGAATCTTGTAAAGTTCTTGTAATATTAAAGCAGCAATAAGATTTCGTTTCGAGCAATTTCGCCTTCCGTGTGTCCCGTTTTGTGTTAATTCATCTATGTAGCAACAGAGAAACTACACGCATTTAATAAGTATTTAAAGAAGCATTTGTAAGAGGTTAAAGTGCCTACGCGAGTTTACGTAAAACCATTGAGAGCCGACTCGTTTCATAGTTTCCCGTTTTAATAGCGTCAACAGAGGTTGTCATTCCCACAATGCTCTTTGATATTACAAAAACTGTTTCAGCGTTATTTTTCAGAAGGCTGTGCAAGGAGGATGATGTTCAATGTCAGATGAATGAATGTCCAAGAAGTGATGATTTAGACATAGCATTAACACATTAACACACATTTCGTAAACCGTCGGATAGTCTTTATTCATCGCATTTTATCTGTTAGCTGAATGTTACGATATTCCGACAGTTTATGAAAGATACATTCGAACAGACCACACAGTTGCTCCTGGCAGAACCACATCAATAAAGAGTTATTTTGATCTTCTTATATACGAAAAGTGATAGCGGAATTTTTCATGGAGCATTAAGAAAGAAACAGCTCTGGAGTGCGAATAACCGTGCACAATAAACGTCAGTATTGTTGGAAACATGCCAAAAACGATGGCAATAAACCATGGAATGGCAACTGCAACCGCAATGATCGTATTTTGTTTATCTCGATACATATATGAAATTATATCTTCCAATTCGTAGACGCAACTGTGTGGTTGTTCTTTAAATGAGTCAACGCATTTGTACTTATAATTATTTCATTATGTTTTCAGTTACTGGACACCCTCCCGGTGTGCCAAGATTTTAATCGACAAGGATGTACAAGACCTACCTGCAGATTCGTTCATATACGTGAAGGTATGTTGGCAATACTTTACATTAAACGTACACCGATCTAATCACAACATTAGCATGCTGTATTTACAGCTACAGTTAAAAGACTGAACTGTCATCGACTCTCGCTGTTGCTGACTTCATAACGAACCATCCCGACCCATCCTAGTTTTATGCATGTTAGTCTTAATGTCTCTTAATTTATGCACCTACTTTTGAAAGGTCCAAAAGTAGTTCTATATTCTTGTAGCTGTAGTGTTTCTACTATTATACTGGCTAATAGAGTCTCATTACTAAAAAGTTATATTAAATAATCCTATTGTAACAAATGCATGCCTCTTTCATTATCATGGCATCAATCTGATAGTTTTTTTAGCATTTTTCTTTGTCCACATTAAAGTGTTGAGTTATAATCTGATTTTATTTTACGTATTCACATTTCGTGTCACTCATTAGATGAATCTATTAAGAAAGAGTAGTAGCATTTTGTAGTTTCATGTTTAGATAGTATCTCTTATAATGTGAATAAAGTCGTTTCTTCTGTAACATAATAATTTATTTTTGATGTGTACGAATAAAATATCTGTAGCTCTACTATGAGTACTTTCTGGAGTTCATTGAAATGATATATTGCGGTATTTGTTTGGAAATTTGCAAAAATCCTTTTCGTATGTTGCATAGCATAACAATGGAGTGATAAATTAATATGTATTTTATGTTTAGTATGAGTATTCATTGTAATTTAACTATACTGAATTAAACTTTAATTAAGAGAGTATGTGGACTAAACCTAAAACCGAAAATTCCCACGCGCATCCGACTGACTGCCTGGCCCAAACAAAAACAGTTTAATACCTAGTAAGAAATACCAAGTAATTTTAAAGCTCTGCAAAGATTATAAGCTGCCTCGAGTGTCAAAGATATAACGATAATTTTCATAATGTGATTCGATGAGAACAGCTTTTGTATTTCGAACAGTTTAATTGATGTTGTTGAATTAAAACATTTTTCATTATACTCTACTGCTGTATTATATCTGCGTGTGCGGCCTAGAGTTAATAAAAATCATTATGTATTAGCAAACTTATTTGCAATAATTACATTTGAAACCGTAAAATCACATAATAAATTGTATTCTTAAACCTTTATTCAAGTCATCAAAGGTATCATTTGAAATTTCCATACAATATTGTTAAACAGAAACTCATGTTAGAGCTATCGTCCCAAGATCTATACTAACATATGTGTTGTAATGTTGCAGGGTGCGGTTTGCAAGTAGCGGGTAGCCGCGTGGTAGTGTGCCGTGACGCGGCGGCCGGATCGTGCCGCCGCGCCGCGTGCCGGTATTACCACATCCCGGTACATCTGCCGCCCGCCATCAGGCCGCCCTAACTTACCCAACTCACACACATTATATAGGTCTAGAACGCCGGCTCCATCAACATTAATCTGCAGGTCTTCTGACAACATCACAGATTGTAGACTGTTGTTATTCAAGGAGTTAAACGATTGAGTTAATAACACTCAAACGCAGCGCTAAGGATAACCAAACTCACATCAAACTATTGTAAGCTCGTTTCCTTGTAAAGTACACAAATCAATAAATAATTTAATTATTCATGTCGCCAAAGCGCAAGCACTCGCTTGCGCGCGATTTATGTTTGTTTTACTCGACTAATGATTTGTAACCGCCCGAAATGTACGACAACGTACGTACGTAACGTCCACACGTAAACTTGTTATCGTGAGCCGGCGTTCTGTACTTTTATATTTTGTGCCACTTTGCCTATCCCCACCCCTTTCCACGTACTATCGAATATTTACACCGGTCATACTTCATAGTCTCGCTGTCCAATTTGACAACTAAAATAAATTAGTTGTTAATATATTTTTTTTATATAAGCATTATATTTATTATGATTATATCCAAATTTTTTGCATGTCTTATAGTTAGTAGTTTACTGCATATTAAATTATTATTATATATATTGCATACATATAAACGATTTATTCGAACAGCATATGTAAAAGCTGTTCACGTCAGGAAATATAAGTTTTGTTTTTGTGATTCATCAAAATCGATTTATTTTAATATAAATGACATCACCTTTGTACAAGACTAATAATCATTATTCACGATAAAAAATATTATGAATAAGAACTAACGAGTCTAAGATAAAGTCAACGAATAAATCTAAGACTGCTATTAAAATAGTGAAATTAAATTATGGGATTATCTGTTGTAAGGTCAGAAAAATCAATTCGTAAATAATATTTTTTGATCAATAAGTTGTTTGTAATTTACAGTACGGTTTTATGCACATTTGACATGTTAACTAAAGAGTGTGAGTACTGACCTATCAATAAACCAAATGAGACAAATGATGTGTTAAATTTCGATACTACGCTGGAAGCTCCACTTCCACCCAAGTTCTGATCTCCTGCAACCCACCCAGCCCCACCCCAGGTCCCCCGACAGTCTGTTGGTGTTGCGCCTCACTCAAATTACAGGATTGTCATTTCATTTTCAAGTCTACTATCTACATTTATCATAATAAAGTTTCATTACAATATATGGGATTTGAAATATATAACCTGGGTGACAATACTGTTATTTGTATTTTGGCGCGGCTCTAGAAGACTAACACCCTTTTGTATCCATATCGATCGCGCCTCTGGCACACTCGGGAGCAGCAGGTCGCCCCGCGGCCCGCAGCTGAGGCGGTGATATTTAGTGAATATCGGTTAGTGTAAGCGGCGGGGTCTCCCCGTCTGGAATGAGGTAGTCTTCGGGAAAGAGTGTGTACATATGTAGCGGGATATAATTCTCAGGCACGGTCATGCGAATGTGATATGAATAGATTTCGAGACGCCGGGGCCCTTGTAATTTTATCGAGATCATACCGAGATCGTCGAATAGTAGTTAGTGAGGTTTCAAATGTTTTATTACTACTGTATATTTTTTTTAAGATACGATATGAGTTCCTGTAAAGATCGGTGCGTCCGCCGTACGGCGCAGCACGGACACTTTGTTGTATATAAGCGATGTAATGTTACGGGTGATGCGGCGCCCGGGCGCCTCAGCTCTCCGCCGACGGCTATTGCCGGTGTCAAAAGTTGCATCACCCTACTCCTAATGTGAGCATTTTGTGAGATTTATTTTACTTTTTTATTATACGTTATCAATTATTTTTTTCTAGATGACAAGTTTTACACTAGTTTAGATTAAGCGAAACAGTAACGGAACACCAATAGAGTAGCCGCTTCTCTCGTTCGGCACGGTAACTTTTGACGCCGGGGGCCGGCGCGCCCCGGCCCCGCCGCCCGCGCATGCCCTCTCGGATCTCACGCTACTAGCCGCTCGGGCAGACTCGGGCAGGCTCGGGCGGCCTCGGGCAAGCTTGGGCGGCGCGGCCGGCTCGGGCAGGCTCGCGAGTCATCCCGTCCGCTAGTGCCCCCTCCGCGCGCCGCGTCGCGTGTGTCGCGTCGCCTCGCCCACTTCACACTTAGCATAGATCACGACACTCGTAGAGTGATAGAAAACTGAAATTCGACATACAATGAACGTTATCGGACAATATTGAAACGAAGAAAGCATACTTCCAAGCTATTTATCTAAATTATAGGATAGAACGTCGGCTTTTATTCCAAATAGATTTTGCTAGATATTCATTCTTTTACTGGTCGATTCTCGTCTATCGAAGCACAAAATGTTACCGACGATCGAGTCTGATTACCCCTCGAGGCGTACCTACACCATATTGAAATAGCTACAAAGTATATTGTTTTCGACACAAACAGTATTAACGTTTTGATCAAATTTATCTCGTCGTATGTATGTAGAGGTGATATGCGTTTAGAGAGGAGAGGCGGGAGCGCGCGCGGCCGACGAATGTCGCCATCTGTCGGGGATTTTTGGATGTTGTCTGGGTTAGTGGCTATGGTCAGCCGTTGTCGTTGTGAGACGTCAGTCGCCGAGCCGCGCGCGACCCGAGGGCGTGGAAGCCTAAAGCCTAATATTATTCCTAGTCCATATCCTTTTTGTTGATCAGTCATGCGATTAATGTTAGAGTAAATATTAATAATTTGATTTATTCCTCCCATTTAGTGGATATTTTGATAATGATATATTAATAATGAAATATTTAAGATACATAATACATATTTGATTCTAAATCCTGATAAAGTGACACTACGTTAGTAATTTAGTCGGAGGGATACTTGTGCCGTGATTATATTTTTAGGTATATATTATGAAATAATTCCTAGCGTCGGAATTAAAGAAGTGATTAATGTGTAAGCGTGTTATATTTATTGTCGTAAAGTAAGTGGAATGCCATATCGATAAAAGGTGAATATCGGAAGCAGAGTCAAACTCGGTAGGAACTGGTTGCGTTTGTTTTATGTTGGTTGTTGAGTATAGTCGGTCCCGTGCTAGTGAGTGACAGTTCACTTTTATCAATACGGCACGATGACTCTTATATTATAAGTTGTCATTTTATTTTTTGTTAATAATTATCGTTTCATGAAATTATTTGTTGCCTATAATTTTTATAATCAAAATTTTATGATCTGACGCATTTATTGTAAGACAATCGATTACTTTTATAATTAATTAGTGTGATAATAATAAATATGGTATAAAATTGCCGTTATAAAAGATTGAACATCGAAAGTATCCTTCCTGTTTAGAGGGACTCTTCTGACCCGAGGTTTCTAGTGGATTTATATATTTTTTTCTTTTGTTGTATTTTTAATGTTGCGTGTGTCTTACACATAATATATTTCATTTTTGTGATATTTTCTAACTATAAAGTACTGTTATTGTAAATCCAAATGGAATAATGATGACCTAATTAAATATTCAAGAATTTATTTGTAAATCACAAAAAAAATGTAAAACTGTAAATATATTAACAAAAAAAATGAACTGCAACACAATAATTGATTATTATATATTCTCATCAGATAAACTGTAAGTTGTTTGAGTACCTAATAATGGTATCTTAATTATGTAGTAAGTACCGTCATTCTACTTAGGTGAACCGGTCCAGTGAACAAACTATTGATAATATTGTGAACATTTTTTTATTCACGAACAATCACAGAAAGTACATGACATTGTAATATTATTTATGAAATTACTATGTGATGTGATCTTCGGATCAATTTTGAGTACAGTATAGATAATAAACAACTGAATATGTGATCTCTATGTTTTATTTAATTTTATTCCTGTTTCATGTATTGTTTAGATGATACCCACATCTTTCAGCAAACTTCTAGTTTAACAATAATACAAACACTGATTTAATTTTACGTTAATGAAAAACGGAATGGAATGATAAGTTAAACTAGAAGTTTGGCGGCCGTCTCCGGCCAGACAAGAGTATTTTAGTGACTTGGCTATCTGAGCGAAATGCGAGTGTTTGAATTTAGTTGGCCAGCCACACGCACTGATTGTTTTCAGTTTCTTTCAAGTCTATACTGATTTGTAATCAATAATGGATCCAATAATATACCCAATAAAAGTGCATTATTGTAGTATCTGCATCTATATAGCCTTCTTTTCTTGCTCTACCTGTTTCAAAACTCATATTTTATTTAAAATCAAATTTGAGCTGAATTAATAATTACTTAATGAAGACATCAGCATCTCCATGCTCATCTAAGGTCAGGACAGCATATTTGTCTTTCGCCTACTTAGTAAAAACATGATCGTTTTGGTGTAACAAAAGCAATGGCTTAAATTAATTATACATAGCAGTTTTCACTCAAAAGTTATTTTGTGTTAAAAATTAATAAAAATACTAAGAGATCGTTACGAATCCCGGGAATAAAATTGCAACCAGTTCACCTACAACAAATTTACTGAGTTACCCTAAATGAGCTTCTTAACCTTGAATGCACAAATTGATTCCATTCGGAACTTCACTAATGACGTAACTTTTAAAAATGTGTTTGTATGGTTCCATGGAAATGCAAAACCCAAATTGTGGGGAAAATGCCTTAATATAGCCATACAAGTAGGTACAGGATGCAATTTCATCTCTTAAATGTATGTAAGTGGCAAGCGTAGGTAGGTACTTTAAATTAACTATGAAATCAATTTACTACACAGAACAGAATGACTCCTCTGTTCTGTGGTTCAGTATTACTTTTCCATACTTTTAAAAATAATAAAACAGTCTTAATTGAGTACAAATTGCTGTTGTCATTAATTCATTCTCCTGTAATAAAATATACACCTTGTTTAAGAAGAACCTATAGCCGGTAGGTATACCTGTGTACGTTGCCCCAGCGAAAATTCACTCTTTGAGTTTATCAGTTTTTCAGTGTATGACGTCGTGTAAATGTGTATGGTTAGTAAAAATGTATACAGCATGGCCGCTTTTTTATGGCTTTCTGAAAACGGTCGGGTTATGTACGAATTGCGAAGGTGATCAGTGTTTGATTGTATTTCGTCAATAATTAAGTGTAATGAAATAAAATTAACCGGGCAACGTACACGGTATACCTACTATGTTTGATCGACCTTAGGTAAAGGCGTCTAAACATTTGCCATCGTTCAAGAAAACCAGTGCAAACTGCCAATGTAAATCAATACTGTGGAGCTGTCTCCATGTAAGGCACTGTTAGTAGTCTCGAGCGAGTAAGTTTTACCAAAATATGATATGTATAGGTACTGTACCTAGTTGGTGGTTTATATGATGCCAGTTAAACTGTGTTAGCGAGTGATGACAAAGCTAGACAAAAAATATGCTGGTATTCTTCACTGCAAACGTGTTGGTATTGCCGATTCAAGAATCTACAATACAATGCCTAATAACTTAGGAGTTTTTATCGGTTACCTCTAAAAGCCAGTGCCTACTCGAAATAATTTTTCACCGGGAATTCGCAACGAAAAGTGGGTTGGTTGTATCAGTAATTCTAAAGACTCATTCAAGGCTCTTCCTTCGGTTACAAGTGAATTTAAAACAAGCTAAGAGAGCTAGCAGAACTTTCTTGTAACTGGCTGGAGAAAAATCTAACCTTGACGACTTTCTTGCCCGTTCTTTTATGATCAAGCTCCCGCCCGCAGTGAATGGGCGCGCTAGTTTATACTCTCTTTAGCTCTATGAAGCCAAATTTGAATAAATGATTTTGACCTTGAACCATTGGAGGCCAAGTTTTATCCTCAAGCCTTTTTCGTTATAAGAGTTAGAACTTAACCAGACTAGAACTATAGAACTGTCACCACACACCTGGCCTTCGAGCTAATGTGCGCCAATCCGCGAGGGTTGATGGAGAACGACATCGTAGTCTAGGTATGTGCTTCCAAGCTTCAGTTTCGGTTATATGCCAAAGGCTTGAAAAGATATAATAACAAGAGGGCGCACCAGACTCTATTTTGTTAATAAGCACCTGTATTTCGCTCATCATGGTCTGTTTAGTAATTAGTTAGAGAGGTTTTGTGCTTTAAAATTGGATGAATAAGACAAATACAAATTACGTATTGGGACGTTGGATTAATCATCGGCCGGCCGGCGGGTAGCAATGAGGTGAAGGACTCCTGATATGTGACATGCAATAAATGATTGGATTTGATAGATACTCTAAAATAAAACACCTGGAAGGACTCCTGAAATGTGACATGCGATAAATGATATTCCCATCTTTGGGACGGTTCGCATTATAGGGGACGCTGAGGTTACAGCCTCTCTCGAGGATCTACACGTACGTAGGGACATTGCCTTTCTCAGTGTCTTCTACCGGAGCTACTATGGTGAGTGTTCTGAGGAGCTTTTCGACCTCATCCCGTCCTTTCCTTTCCTCTCCCTAACAACACGTTCTGGTCTTAGGAACCATCCGCATACTGTGCGTACTATCAGCACTTGGACCAAGAAATTTGGTATGCCGTTCTTGTATAAGACCATTAAGCTCTGGAAATCGCTGCCGGCTATTGTGTTTCCTAGTTCCTGTAATCCTGGGTCTTTTAAGCGGGGCGTGAAACGGAATTGTTTTACCATCAGGCAGGATGTAGTCACTTTGAAGTGTCACATTAAAAAATCAATATCTACTAGGTATAATCTTTTATAACGATATTGTATCTCATTATTTGGTTGCATGGGTATCTACGCTTGCCTCCGGACTCCTGACTGTAATACATCTTTTCTTAGATATTGTTTAGTAGTTTATGGTACGTGCTCAATTTCGTACTCAGGAAAGAGAGTTTTTTATAAGAATGACCTTCGTATTTTCTTACAAAGGCCGATCATAAACGAATCGTAAATACCTACCTATCTTCTTCTTTGTGTTACAAAAACAGATTAGGGGACTATTGAATTCAATGACGGAAGTGCAATCACCATGACCTCCTTATAAAGTATTTTGAAAAGTAAAAAACATAGTGAAGGTCGACGCAGGCTATAGATCATTTAAAATAATCTAAGCCCAAGAGAAGCGTAGCGGAGAGTATTAGGATTGGTACGAGGAGGGCAAGGCACGCTCGTCCTTAGAGATCCGTCAATAAAATCTGATAATATGGTTTATCTTTTGTATAATTAGTTTTTGAGATTTCATAAGTGACAAAGTAAGAGAGTTAATAAATTTTACAAACAGGTGACAAACTTTATATGTTCTACATATATTATGCGTTCTCTACTCTTATACTCTAAATTTTATTGTATGTATACTAACATAGATTTGAAGTTCCTTTATTACTAACCATTAGGTATGAGTCATTGATAAGTCATCATCATCTCAGCCCATAAACGTCCCACTACTGAGCACGAGTCTCCTCTCACATACCAAGGTGAGAGGGTATTGGGTCATACTTCACCACGCGGACCCAGTGCGGATTGGCGGAGGCAGGTGTATGGCGTCCTGCTGTTAGAATTTATCAAGCCGCCCATTAGGCCTCTAACATGGCTTAACGACTACCACATTTTAGTGATAACCGGGACCAACGGCTTAACGTGCTTTCCGAAGCACGGAAGCGTTCGATATCAAATGCCATACTAACGGTCACCCATCCAAGGACTGACCTCTGTAAACTCTGCTGTACTTCGGTGATCGTTTCCGACCACCGAGCACCGCAGAGCTACGAGCGCTTCATTTGATAAGTACTTGGATAATATTATTTCTATATATGTTAGCAATAGGTCAGTAGATGCTGCTGGAAACTACGTGGCACCCATAAAGCGTTAAAGAAAAATTAACAACCTGCTTCTCCTACTGAGCTAGTGTAGGCAAATAATTTACTTACGTCTAAAGTCATGCCACAACAAAAGACGCTTATATTACTTAAGAATGGCAAGTTTCAGAAATAATATATAACATAATAATTATCATTTAGCAACTGAGTTATCAGACAAAACTACTATTGGTCTAAAAACATTTGATAAAATGTCTTTTAATCTGTTACATACATAAAGACAAACAGGGCAAAACTTTCGATGATAAACTAGGTTGAGGTTTTTTTATTCTGGACCATCACAAAAGTATTAGTTTTGACTTGTAATGGTTGTATACTATAACAACATATTTTGGACAAATGCTTAATTTGCGAAACATATTCCATCATATCCTAGCATTATCCCGGTTGACCTAGACTTAAGCTTAGGGCCCAGGGTTTGCTCACTGGTTCAACCAGATTTGACTGAATTTCAGTTATCACGTGGAGCGACTGCCCTCTGACCTCCGCAACCCAGAGGGAAACATCATTCTATGGGTAAACGAGCTGTCAGTCTGTTAGAAGGCACTGAAGAACTGTCCTTAGAACGACTGCCCTAGATGTTCATGACAGCTGGGACCAACGGCCTAACGTGCTTTCCGAGGCACGGAGCAAGCGATAATTACGCATATAACTTCAAAAAGTCATAGGTGCGCCACCGGGGTTTGAACCCGAGACCCTCTGAATTTAAAGGCAAGGGGTGTGGTCGTCGCTCTAACGACGCGAAACATATTATTTGATAAAATAAAAAAGGTTAACTGTCATTTTAATATTTAACACATTTAAAAAGTGTAGTGTTTGCTAATGGATAACTTGCTAAGTGAGTTTTTGTAAGATGATATTTTTGTCAAATATCTCGTTTGCCAAATGAACATTTGGTGAAACGTTGTTTGTCGAATGATCATTTGTCGATATTTTTTGGTAAAACATTATTAATCCTAATCAAATTCTAGATGCGCAGCTTCTCTGAAATATACCCGAATTTGATTGTCCTATCTCCACATCACTCCGAAGTCCGATGACTCACGAGAGAAGAGAACCGACTGAACTGTTCCGAGAGTTAAACATAAGGCATATTTTGTAGGTTACATATTATGCGTAAGTTGTGATTTTAATTTTATTTAACCATAAAGAGCAGTTTGTACAAGCCGCCTTAAGTACTAAAAGTACTAAAAAATATAATTTCATAAATAACTCCAAACTAAAGAAATTATTGAATGGCTATAACAATAATAATTAATGGTAAGGAGTATGTGCAGTAGGGTTTGTCATTTTAGAGTAAAGATATGAGAGAAGTTGTTAAAAAACTAAAGGTCTTGGTGGGAAAGTGAAGCGTCATGTCTGCAGTTTTGTTTTATTTTCAAATATTTGTGACATTTCGAACATTAATGTTTAATATCGGTGGATTATTAACCGTTAAGTGTTTGTGAACGTAATTAGTGTTGGTAAATGAAGCAAAACAGTGCAACATTACTTTTCAAATTCTCTCAAGAAGTCCATGTGAGATCTCAGTATTGTCCCACATCTTTATTGAGGACTCAAGGGGCTTAGAGGGGGGCATCTCATTTACCATTTATTATCTTTATCATCACTCATTCTCATTTACTATGATTTATAAGCAGAGGTCGGAATTAGGGAGAGTTATTTATGTACTTGCATCGAAATGTTGATAATAATGTGGACCTTCCCGGGATTTCAAATGCAAAATTTTGCAACTTCGGTCATCCAATATCATTGATGATCCTCCTCTCTCCTACACTATGCTGTGCCCGACAGGGTCCACAATTGATACTTTTGTACCTAAACTACCATCCTGTAACACATTGTTGGAACGCAATAAAGTATTGAGTATTGAGTATTGATGTAAGTTTGGCAACGTCGCGCGTGCAGTAGTCTAAATTAAAAAAGTAAAAGTAAATAACTTTTTATTAAAAAGTAACGGGATTTTTTCTATTCTTTAAAATTAATCCCGGGATTTGAGGCATATCCACTATATTCTTTCGCTGTGTGAAATCAGTGTAAGTACATGAATAACTCTACCTAATTCCGACCTCTGTTTATAAGTTATTAATATATCTCTTACTTGACACTGGCTAAATGTGCTAAACGCACATAGCCATTATTTAAAAGAAAAAAAAACTAAAGTCAGTGTCAATGCCAAGCCTGACAGATAGTCCAAGGCGTAAGTCGTCAATTATTTTTTGTGTTGGTTTATGGTGAATTTCTGATAAGAATTGATACTTTCCAATGCGATTTTTATATGTAAATGTCTACAATGTATGAAAAATATCAATATATTTATTTCTTAAAAGCTAGGGCAGGCCACAGACTCTACCAATAGCAGGCTGGTACGATAACTACGACAAGTGTATCCTTGTGCACCAAATAACTGTCGCCTCGAAATTGTGAGCTCTATCGCATTTTATCTCCGTCATTAACATATTCTTTGACTCTTGTAAGACAGTTTTTTACTTTCCAGAATTGCCCTTCAACGTGTCATAATGTTTGCTAGTTTGAAAAGTAAAATTAAGGAAGAGACTGGTAATGACCTAAGTAAACTGACGAGCAGCTGGCGAACAGGAGCCTTTTTAGGGAGAATCAGTCTCCGGGATGATTCTGTAAGTCGAGACCAATAAATTTTACAAAATACCATGCCCACTCGTAATATACTTGTTAATTCAAATAATGATATTACAACTGTTTCAAATTGTTTTAGTCTACCGCAAGCCCTTCAAGTTCTGGAGGTCCTGGAGATTCCATATCAGACGTGAGTGCCGTCATTTATTATATTTCATAAATATGCATAGTTAAAATTAAAGTTGTCTAGTAGTATTTACAGTAGATGTAATAGGAAGTCCTTTATTATATTGAGTATTTTGTAGCATTTGCAATCCGCTACATAAGTAGCGTTACAATATACATATATTGTAGTGTTACAATAATGTAACAGGTTATGAATACTGAATAAATATATGCTTTTCAAATCAAACCATTTATTGCGTATCACATTACGGGAGACAGATATAAATTAAAATAGGCCTATGCTAGTATTAAAAAAAAATATCATCCATTAGCCATTCAAGTTTTGCTCATTAGTGTATTCACTATCTATTGGGGCATATGTACTGTAGACTTAATCTAGGTCATTACGGTTGTATTAAACCTTTAAAACCCATTGCATGCACACCTAACATATATAGCGAAAGCGAATAGGAGATATTAGATAGCACATTATAAAGCCAAATAGTTTTATGGAGGACTAGTTACCAATTTTCCTATAGGTCTGCACAGTATGATGGTGGTTCCTCAGACTAGCACGCATATTTAGTAAGAGAAAAGAAGAGGGAAGAATTAAGCCAAAAACTTATCATCTAATCATTTATGCATTGCATTTGTTTGTTACTCAGTCTTTATCCCCACAACTGGAATCATACCTGGCTGAGAGGACTGGGGGCCAAATTGACCAAACCGCACTGCAACAACAGTATTCACAACAACTGGAAGAAAAACTCACTGAGAGAGATGTGTATTGGCAACAGAAGATTGACGAGTTGAAGCTTTCCCTCACAACAGCTCAAGGTAATTTTGTTAATCTTATGTTTGGTCAATTTAATGTGTAGATGCCAGGTATTGGATACAGGTTACTTGAGAAAAACAATTGGGGAAGCTGAGGACTTCTAACGGCTGATAAGATAATAAATATGACATTGTTTTTTTTTTGAATAATGTTTCATAGTAAAATTTTAAATTCCAAATGACTGAAAGTCCATGTTTTTTATGATGTCTAGGATCGACTGGAGAGCCAAAAGGATATTTACTTTTTAGATTTAAGGTCTTGAGTAAACTGTAAAGATCTACAACATATGTGAAGAATAAACCAAGTTTTTTAAATTGAGCGGATCACGCAATCGATTTCGCTCTTGGGGGTAGACTAAAGATAGAAAGTGACAGGTTGCATGCTCGCGAGTGCTGCGTCCCGCGTTTTTATAGTAATGCGCTACCTCATGCCAGACTTCAATTGCGACTGAACAATGGCTGTTAGTGTCCAGTAACACATTTACTGGGTATTAATGGCCATTTTTCAATTTAAGTGTCACGGACTATAATAACAAAAATGGTACTAATTGATGAATGATTAGGTGAAGAGGCAGCTGCAGCACAAGCGGTGGCCCGCGCTGCGGCGGCTGACGCGACGAAAGCAGCTCGGGAACGAGATGCTGCAGATCGGCAGTTGACGGAGTTGAAGACCCGACTTGCCATCGCAGAGCGAGCTCAGCATCGCCTCGAATTGGTCACGGTCAGTACCAACATACAAACGTATCGAGGAAACTATCTGTGGAATAATGTAGATATAAAAGAGACAGTTTTGCTGTCAATAGTTGACCTTGATAAACAGTTGATAGCGCGAATAGTCATATCGAAATAATGTAATATTAATGTTATCAACCTTTGCTGATACTATTGTGTTACGATACACTCGTGTTCCGATACAATTGTCTTACGATACTACCGTGTTCCGATATAATTGTGTTACGATACTATCGTGTTCCGATATAATTGTGTTACGATACTATCGTGTTCCGATATATATGTGTTACGATATGATCAAGTCACGATACAATCATGTTACTATACAATCGTGTTACCATACACTCGTGTTACGATACACTCGTGTTACGATACAATCATTTTACAATAAGAGGTTTGCATCAAAATAGTCGATACTATCTAAGATATACCTATTCGTTTCAATAGTATCTCGATTCAATCAATAGTTATTGAACCAATTGATTTGAAGCAATAGTTATCCATCATCATAGAACTAAGCCTTTGCCTTTGGTTGTGCTCTGGACTTACGCTTAGGACCCAGGATTTGCTCACTGCACTAACCAGGTTTGCCTGAATTTCAGTTTTTACAAGGAGCGTTTGCTCTTCGACCTCTACAACTAAGAGGGAAACAATCGTTGTATGGGGTTAATACAGCTGTCTTTCCAAGGCACTGACTTCCTAATAACGACTACCATCGTTGCATAGTGTCAGGTACAAGGCAGCCGGGACCAACGGCTTACCATATAACTTCGAAAAGTTTCATATACTAACTATTACTATAGGTCATAATCATGGGCGCGACTAGGATTTGAACCTGAGGTCCTCTGCATTGAAGTCTATTGGTGTCGCTACTGGGCTATCGCTTTAGCAATCTATCTATCTTTAGCAATAGTATTTATTAATCGTTAACTATCGCTAGTTTCGATGGCTAAGACAGTATGACTAATTTTCAAGGTACTTATCGATGATCTATCGCTATCGCAACTACACTGCTACATAATTTCATACAACAAAACTCTGATCAGAAAGCTATTATAACTGCGTCTAAAACCGAATCAAACTAATTGACATGGATTAATATAAATCAATATACATTTTTAGTTATTTCATTAAAGGATGCTTTTACACATGATAGTTAAATAATTTATTGATTCAGGCTTTGCGGAAATCCATTGTGAGCAAGTGATGGATAAAAAAATATCTTTGTAACAATTCCCGTGCAACTGTAATTTCCCGAAAAATTAAGAAATTATAGTTGCGCGGGAATGGTTGTCAAACTTGACAGATTCTAATAAATAATAACAATGACTTTGTTTTGTACAGGAAGAATTAGAAAATGCCCGTCGCGAGTGGTCTCAGGAGCGAACAAAGCTATCGACGGCCTTGAGTGAAGCACAGGCGAGGGCTTCTGACCTGGCTGATGACCTGGCTCTAGTTAGGGCTGCCTTGCCGCCGCAACATCACGAGCATAGTCTGCACGCTGATGGTAAATTAGTACTGCTTTATAATTTGAAAGGGGAGAACTTGGGAAATGCTTCGGCAGTGCAAAATTTGTCAATATGAAGCTAATGAAATGTCTTGTTACACTGCTGCCAGTAACATTAAATAAAAGTTACTGGCTCTCAGTTCAATATATCATATATTTATGATATATTTAGTTTTAATAGCAGCAGTAGATACGTTACGTATTATTTCATTACCTTGAGAATTCGTTTTTAATTCCAGTGTATGTTTAGATAATACATCGTTCTTTTGTTATACTTAATAAATTTGTTTCGGAGGTAATAGGCGTATAGGTTTAATTTTACAGTTTATTAATGGTTTATGATGCAATAAATAAAAGTTATCCTGGTTAATTGAATCCGGTCGGATCCGGCCGAATTAAAAATTACGCCGGATTGCAATCCCTACTTAGAATGCCATACAATATTTATTTTTGACAGACATACATACACAATTTTGCCATAACTGACAGTCTCAGGACTCTCTTTAATACCTCAACTTTAATAAAACATAACAAAATATAAAAATAGTTACAATTTGTATTTGATTATGCATCCTTCTTTTATCTTCGCGTATAGACAAACGGGAAATAAAGCCAACTGGATGCGAAGACTACGACCGCGTTTGTCGTGAAAAAGCAGTTCTTGCGCGGCAGTTGCAAGAGGCCAAAGTTGCGCTCGCCGATGTCAAAACCTCGTGGAGTGGACAGATTGCCTCACTTGAGACTCAGGTGAGGACCTCGATAATTTTTCTACTTTTTATATAGGGTTAAAGCAAGGACCGTTACGCTATACATATTTATTTATTATTTAGACTGGTTAACTTCAGTTGTCACATAGGCATTGTAAAATTGCATAATAATGGTCCTATTTTTATTTGGTATGTAATATTTTAGTACACAACACAATACAAAATAGAGAATACACATATTACAAAAAAAAACACAAAATAAACACTGGGAGAACATATACATTCCTATGTGAAATAAAAATAAAACATTATGTAGTATTGTTATCACGTTATACAGTAGATTATACTGCAAAATGTATTTACTGTACGATGATGTATGGTGTGATCCACAGACAGTATATACTTTTATATATTAATATGTTCTAAAGAATGTGTGTTAAACTTGCTTTGATGTAGAAGCCTGCTGATATTGCTTTTGCTGTGTTTGGTATTGACTTGAATCGTGATGCTTGGAATTTTAGATTAGACAAAGAATAATTCTCGTAAATAAATTAATGTATTTTTAGATCAGGTCTAACTTTTTCTATCGTCAGGTATAATTCATCTATTCAATAAAACTTCAATAAAAATGCCATACACTGAAGAACGTTTATGTTTTTTTTTAAATCAGTCGTATTATACTTGATTCAACGATAATTATTAAATGGCAAGTGATAACTTAGCTCCGATTAAGAATGTAATATCATTGCATATGTATTTCAATACATTTTGGCAGTATAGTTTGCAGTTTTATGTGTTAAATTGCTTCGTGTCCGCGATTACAAAATGATGAGTAGAGAAAAAAAAAATTATTTTATATTTTCCTTATGAAAGCGAAGTGTGATATCGAAGTGAAATAAGCAGTTATTGCCGTCAGATCATAGGTAAGGTCACGTAATTTTACGCATGTTTACAAACGCACAAAAAGTTAGCTGCATGATTAGTTACACAACTATTGTATATAATAGGTTGGGGAAAAAGTCTTTTCGTATTTTTGTATGAAAAGTCAAGACATTTTTTTCAAAGTTTATTTACATTTATTTACAATATATATGTACCGTTTTGTTGAATAACTTTCTGCCATTTTGTGGGCAGAGACATTATCCCGTTACTGTAGAAACTTTGGGACTTCTGATCAAAAAAACGGGACAAATAGTTTTGGCAGTCCTCTCTTGAGGTCAACCTTACAGAACCTAAAGAATTCTGCAGAGACCGAAACAGGTGAAAATCTGAAGGCGCAAGGTCGGGGCTATATGGTGGATGCACTAGGACCTCCCAGTCGAGCTCTCTTAATTTTTGCTGAGTGGCTAAAGATGTGTGTGGTCTAGCGTTATCGTGATGAAAGACCACACCCTTCCTGTTGATCAATTCTGGCCGTTTTCTCTCGACTGCTTCCTTTAATCTCATCAGTTGCTGGCAGTAAAGATCAGAATCGATGGTTTTGCCGGGCGGTAAAAGCTCATAATAAACAATGCCCTTCCAATCCCACCATACACACAGCATCACCTTATTTCGTGTTAGGCCAGGTTTGGCCACAGTCTGTGAAGCCTGGCCAACTTTCGACCACGACCTTTTTCGCACGTTCTTGTCGTACGTGATCCACTTTTCATCGCCAGTTATCAATCTCTTCAAAAACGGCTCGGTTTCATTACGTCTCAATAATGAATCGCAAATGAGTACACGGTTCATTAAGTTTCTTTGAGTGAGCTCGTGTGGCACCCAAATATCGAGCTTTTTTGTATAACCAGCTTTCTTCAAATGGGTCAAAACTGTTTTGTGGTCAATTCCCAGTTCTTCAGCTACATCGTAACTACTAAAATGCCGATCTTGCTCCACTCTTTCAAAAATGGCGTCCATTTTATTCGTAACAGGGCGACCAGAGCGAGGTGCATCTTTAACATCAAAATTTCCGGACTGAAAACGTTTGAACCAAATTTGTGCTACTCTTACTGACACTGCATCAGGTCCATAAACATCACAAATTTTTTTCACTGCTTGAGTTGCATTTTTGCCTTTTTTATAATAAAATTTAAAAATGTATCGAATTTCTTCATTAGATTCACTCATTTTAACGGAGAGAAAAACAAATGAAAAATAGCGGGAAACAACTTTTTTTTATTTTTTTCTTATCTTTATAATGGAACCTTTTTAATGTTACCAAAACCAGCCAGACACAAATAGTACAGTCAAAAAAATTTTATAATAAGTTTATACCTACGTTATGCGAAAAGACTTTTTCCCCGACCTAATATTTTAAAATAAACTAATGAAATAACTTCAAATTGAACTAATCAATATAAAATTTCTATAAGAATTTTAATTGCTATAAGTTTATTGTTAATAATAAATTGCAATTTATTTTCATATTACGAAACGAATTCCATTCTTACACATTTTTCCTCTTGCGTAATCGTATAAGGTATAATTTAATCTAGAACAAAATCGTCCTAATATTCCTCTAAAATTAACCTACATAAAACAAAATTTTGTTGGCTCGTCTATCTATCATGTTTGTAAATTAATAGCCTATAGTTAGTCATAATATATGCAATAGTTCAAATAATAAAAGTTTAGCCATGTCGATTACACTGAATAGCTATAAAGGCGATGTCGCTAGGTGGCGCGAGTGTCGCGGCAGGCAGGTGAGGAAGGCGGGGAGAGGCGAAGAGTCGAGAACGAGAATAAGGAACTTCAAGAGAAACTTGCCGAAATGGCCGTTGAACTCGACAAAGCCAAACAGAGCCTCGTCAACAGTGAAGCTAAGGTAATTTCACTTATTTGTATATAGTAACTAATGAAATAACGCACAGATCATTTGTTTATCATTCTACTTTATTAATTTATTCAACTAATTATTTCGTAGTATTTAACACGGTTTTGTAGGGTGATAACTACCATGCGGTTCCTTCATAGCTTATCTAAATTAGCATAATGTTAATATCAGACTGTTAAAATGTAGGTATTGATCTTTGAAACCTAAATATTTAACAGTAAGACAATATGTATCAAAATATATGTTCCATAAAGAGTGACAACTAGAGACTCCAAATCTTTTTTTATCAAAGAGGTTCATCATTCATCAGTATGCTATAATATGAGCTAATAGCTGTTAGCCCACTGAATGACTGACTGACTAAAAGACATCTGTGCTTGACGGATATTAACCGTGCAGCACTGCGCCTGTAGATTCTTACTGGAAATGTTTCTTTCATATTTCTGTTTTACTTTTAGAACACTTAAGGATATTCAGAATGTAATATTGTATAATTATACCGAATTTACCGCTTACGTAAGCTACATAGTATTACAATCCCCCATAAAAAATAATTATGAATTCTTACTTGTTTCTATGTAATTCAAAACATAACAAAGAAGACATGCGAATCGTGTAGAAAATTAATGAGATTTTCCGGGTGGCATATAGGTGGCGCGTTTGAACGGAGAAGTGCACTCGCTCGCGATGGAGGCTAAGTCTCTGCGGGCCGCTGCGAGCCGGCAGGCTGTGAGTGATAGCTTCTACACCATTTAGGCCTGTAGCACTGTAAGGAACGCGAGTCCCAAGGCTTATACATAGGTCCCACGAAGCCGTTTAGAAAACTAGTCCCTATTCATCTGAGCTTGAGATAAAGTGTGAACAAAAAATAATGTTTTGTTGATCGATAGTATAGTTGTATATAAATAAATACAAATATAGAAATCGGCTGATAACAAAACATCGCTTTTCATTGTGAAATGCTCTTTAAACGTGTGACGTTTTTTGTTGTTTGCAAATCACGGAAAGTATAAATGCATTTAAAGTATTATAGTTGATGCTGTTGATATTTTTATTCTATTAATGTTGAATAACTTAAAGTTAAGTTTGTTTATCTTTTGTCTCATAGCTCCCTGAATACGGTATAAATAGTGCAAGTTCTCAGAAAGCAGAACTTCACGCTTATGTCAAATTACTATTGTTAATACTTCTATATGGTTCGTACTTGCTAGAACCATGGCTTCGGACTACTGTATGCTGTGTCTGTAGTATAAAAAATACCTAGTTAGTTTTTCCAAACTGGCTGTATATGTTGTTTACCAAAATCTGGCACGTACGACACAATAAAGCTTTAGTAGTGTCTGTAGTTAGTAATTATGAGTATTTTATGAAGAGATAACGTGGCCTAAACGCTTTCTATCAGGTGGGCTACGTCTCATTAACATTAAAAGGAGTACTGTCGTGTCAGCTTTCGGGAATCGACCTATTTGCGTTCATCGCTGTAATAAGTTGTTTTAGGATACGCAAGTTGGTTCTGATTGTATTTATCAAATTTTAACAGATACATTGCGACAGACTATGACAGGACGTCTAGAAAGATCCCAACTCAATAGCGCTTTATGCATTTGAAATGCGTTGATCGATCGGTCACCGAAGTAAACTTGGGTTTAAAAACGTAATTCCTTCGATTTGTGTAGTATTTAATATCGTGCCATTCAGATCCCTTGCTCGGCTTGAAATATATAAATTAATAACAATAAATAATAGAAATAGCTTATAGCAGGCCGCCCAACTTCTATTAAAGGCAAAATAAAACTGCTTGTTTACTTGCGTAACCTAATTCGACTTAAATATATCTAGCAGTTTGTACTGAAGCTTACTTACTGACTTTATTAAGCTTTTTAAGTACTTTTTTGTTTTTATTGTATTAACGGAACATTCCTTGCCCTTTCCCATAAAATACTTTATCTATTTGAAAGTTTCATTCAGTATATTTGAAGTTATTTAGTTAATTAAGTTTATTTCCATATGTAAAGCGAAAGATGTATTGAGTCATTAGAATTAAATACGTTTAGTTGAATGAAAAGATTAGATTTGCTAGTTTTATTTGTTGTGATTTTGATTATAGTGTTGTGCAATATTATTGTATTATAGAATGCGCGTGCGCTGATTGTTTATGTAATATATTTTTAATGTTTTAGACGCAAATTTTCTGCATTTTTACAAACATACAAAATATAATGATTTTATTTTAGATTTTACATGTGTACTTATTGAATAGTTTCAATTTATTTATCATTTTTTGTGTTAAAGGATGACCATATTATTTTTTGTTCTAGCATATTAATAATCTTAGTAATTATTCTATTTTTTATACTTATATTTTGCACGATTTTATTTTGCACTTAATTATTTTGTAACGGTTTGAGTGACAATATTTGGGGGTTTTATGCACCGTTTGAATATTTGGTGGGTTTTGTGAAAATAGAATAAGCTCGGCAGCCTAAATGTCTAACTTATAAACGTTATTTAGCACCTGCATTGGTTTAGTTACAACGTGATTTTTCTTTTTTTTTGAAACACAGACAAGCATCCTGACATCACTTTAAAAAAATGATATGTTACCGATTTGAGATTCTGATTAAAGGCATAAATAGAGTATTTTATTAGAAAAGTTAAATTGTGTCTTCTTTTTAAAGACCTTATGGGGAAAAAAATATACTTTCTTTTCGTTAGGGTGTCTGACGAAAAGGTTAAAACTACCTATATTTAGCACTAGCTTATTTTTTTCAATAGGAGTGATACCTATTTGAGCTCTTAATAGATTGACAAACCATTGTAGTCCTTATCTCTAGCGAAATGAATGTGGTAGATTGTTGTAGGTGTGTATTGATAGTAGAACCACGTGAGAAAGTCTCGTCAGATAAATTTAGTAACTATCGCGTGTCGGTGGATAACACAGGTGCGCTAATGCCTATTGTACTCTGTTGACTCAACATTGACGCAGCTAGTATATTTAAGCAGATTTTAAGTAAGTTATTTTACGTTATTATTTAAACTTGTGTGATGCAATTTATCGTAATCTTACATTGTAAACCAAAATACAAGGGCCATTATACAATGTGATTTTTTATTGTTTCATGTGCTCTTATAACTTTTTTTGCGAAATAAATTAATCTTTAATTGAGAAATGTTTGATGGTTTTGATTTAACCCTTCTCTGCTATTTTGCATGTGTGTTTCTAAGCTTCATTTATTTTTGCGCACTTTAATTGCATGTTTTGTGTATGTAGATAAAAGTGTCGAGATAAGAGTGTGTTTTTTTATCATATGATATTGATCTATAGGGGACGGAGCTATATGGTTCATAGTAATAATTATCTGAATCTGTTGTGCTTGTAGTGTGGAGTGGTGGGCTTATATTCTTTCCACAATTGATTTAATATTTAACTATAAAGATTCTGCTACTCACAATATTTCAAAATTTTACACACTTCATATTATGTAGTTTCACATCTAAAAAAAATGGTATAACGTCGTTGCGCCTGCGCATTGTAAAGATATCTCGATAACGGTAAAGTATGTCTACCCTTTATAGGCTTCTTAAATGTAACTTCTGTACTTATGAAATTATATTTTTAAATTTTTCCGCAATATATTTTGGCATGGCGGAATCTGTAAAACAATAACTTCGTTAATGTTCAAATGTTGTTCGTCTAATGATCACTTACTAGTTTTGTTGGTTAATCGTCTAACATATTTAGTTCGTCTACTAAGTACAGTTTAAATAGTTTACATTTACAATAACGATGAAAACGTTCAATTAGTCCACAGATAATCTAATCGATAACTATCACGGAAAACAACCTTTCGGATTCTTGGAATTGAACCTTTTTTGGTTGATGCTCTAGTGCTCTGGCTAACTTGATACTAATATAACACGCAACCTCAGATAGTCAATAGTAAGACGAATAATAGATGTACATATATATATGCTTATCGAATCATCATCATCACAGCCCATTAACGTCCCACTACTGAGCACGAGCCTCCTCACACAAATCAAGGTGTGAGGGTATTGGGTCATACTCCACCACGCTGACCCAGTGCGGATTGGCGGAGGCAGGTGTATGGCGTCCTGCTGTTAGAATTTTTCAAACCGCCCATGAGGCCTCTAACATGGCTTAACGACTACCACATTTAGTGATAACCGGGACCAACGGCTTAACGTGCCTTCCGAAGCACGGAAGCGCTCGATATCAAATGCCACACAAACGGTCACCCATCCAAGGACTGACCTCTGTAAACTTTGCTGTACTTTGGTGATCGTTTCCAACCACCGAACACCGCAGAGCTACGAGCGCTTCTTATATGCTTATCGAATACTTGTTACAAATTTGATGGCTATATCAGCAATATAGCGTCATGCAGAAGTCTTATTTTTCGAAGTTTGTATACCTACTAAAAGCAAAAATTTACACATTTCCTCTTAGTTTCTAATAGATCTGTCACGTTATCTACAACTGTTGAAAGTATTAGTTTTCTTTGATATTAGTAAAATTGTGTTATCCGCTCTTTGAAATAGTTTTTTGCTGAACTAGTGTATAGTAAAAATTTTAAAAGTGTTTTAATTTTACATCTCGTATATACGCATATAATGAGTTACACACCACGCGGTGTATTTATTTTTTGAATTGTTATCGTTTATAATAATTATGTTATTTAATTATTTATGTAACAAGTGTTTATTACGCTTGACTAGCCTTCCAACCGACCGATAATGAAAGTGCAAGTCCTAATCATATCTACCATCTATTAAAGTATAAAACGGATCTATGTTTGATAGATATTTTACCGACTTGAAAATGCAGAAATATTTCAATTTCAGTGTTCTTATATCATCTTATATCAGAAATATTTTTTGTAATCAAAAATAAATATAGTTTGTACCTAGTATGTATACAGTATGTCCGGATGTGAGCGTTCCGCAGCACAGTTCGGAACAGTTCTTCATCGGACAGTAATTTAAACGAGACGCGTTTAACTTTAAAAAATTTGCGCATACCTAAGACGATTGGAATAGGATACCTTGTTTTATTTTTTTTTTAAATTTCATTCAAATGTACTATGAAAAGTTTGTTCGCTTTTTCAGAAGATAAACATGGATCTAGAAAGGCGAATCGAAGATCTGACAGAAGTGAACAGAGAGCTGTCAACGGCTTTAGAGCAAGAGAGGGAGATGGTGAGGGTCCTCAAAGAGAAGGTAGAGGAAGCGAATAATATGTGCGATGAGCAGAAGATCGAGGTGAACCATCTGAACTCACTGGTCACTGATATGCAGCATGATTACGTTGATGTGCAGAGGAAATACGAAAGGTTAGTAACTTGTACTGGACACATGCATTTAATAATATTACTATGAATGGTTAAACGGAAATATCCGTTGTCACGTATATCACAAATCGTAATAGAGAAATAAAAATATCACAGATTGTATAATAGGAATCGTTTTATGATAGAGTATCATTTAAATTTTCCGCGGCCCCAAGTCTTCGGTACATTTACTCATTGATGGGTACAATCGTACTGCAGGATTGTATATTAGTATTCACATCGCGTCTTAGTATTTCTGCCATCCAAAAGTGAGTTCCTATACTATTATGGGAATATAAAATTTGCATCTCTATAGAGGCCAATTTGAATATTTATTGCTATTATGACCATATCACATTGAACTCAAATTACAAACATAGTAGAAAATACGTTTAGCTATGCCAATTAAGTTAATTCAAATATTAGTTGTGAGTATTAAAATCGTACTCAAGTACTTAAGAAAGTTATAAAAGTAATGATTGTAGATAACATTTAAAAAACAATAAAAATATATACAATACTTTACTGCTTACTGATAAAAACATACAATTTTAGCCTCGATATAAGTTTAGTGATCCTATAAAACTTACATGACATTAATGACTGATTATATTGTTTACAAACTCAAGTCAATTTATAAAATGTAAGCCTGTAGTGATTATCGAGCAAGTAATTATTAATTCACTTGGAGCACAATTCGTTTTGGAATGTTCTTTTGCTGTAAAAATGGCAAACTGTATAATAAATTATGACTTTTTGTGCAGAGAAAAGCGCGAAAAAGACGAGACACTTCTACGCAACGCTCACATGTCTCAAACGCTCGAAATGAGGCAAAGTGACGTCCGGTACCACCAGACTGAGATTGCTGACTTCAAGAGCAAGATCGATGCTCTCAACGGTCTGCTAGCCGATCACAAAGAGGTCTGTATTTAATAGCAAGGGTGCACTTGTGCAGTTATGACTGAAGTTGAATAGGATAGGATCATCATCGTCCCCACGGGATTAAGAGACCACGTAGTCATCAGTTATTAAAGTGTATTTTACTTAACAGTTAAACGAATAGACCACCAACCCGCAACATGCTGCTTCCTAAAATGCTAAACCAATGAGAATGTGAAATAACTGTCGTGACGTAATTTGTACTTTGTGTGAATTTTCCAAAAAAAGACATTACTCGTAAACCTTAGAATAATAACACCTAGAACGATAGTTCCCTCGAAAGCGGTCTTTTAAAAGCGAGGCAAGAAAACAATCTATGTGTGCGTAAGATACTTGTATTTACGCTCGACGAAACGCACACAGTGAAAAAAATCATGTTGTCATTTCATTAAATTTTCCCTAAAAGTAGGGAAGTTGAAACTTTTACACTTTAGCTTAGCTATTTATTGCATTTAGTTTATGCGAAAAACCACTTACTTTATAATTTCATTAACATTGTATATTTATTTATCCTGCCTGGGGTGAATAATTTTTTACTACTTATTTATTTAATATATTTAGAGCTATGAAACTCTTAAATTATTATAGTTAGTCAACTGTTTTATGTAGATAGACCAGAATCGAATAAAACTATTACACCTTTTTAAGATGTGATTTATGCCATATCAATTGAAATCAATCAATCAATGAAAAAATAAAGACTTTTGTGTTATCGTATATTAAAGAAATTATTCCACGCAAACAAAGTCGCAGGCGGAAGGTAGTAGCAGATAATTGTCAAATAACATTTTGTGCCATTTAATTATTGTCTAATTGAGACGTGTTTCACTTACAACAAAATGTAGGAGATTTTTTCCCTTAATGGCAACATTTTCATCAACTGTCACGTAACAAATATTGAAATTATTTTTTTCATTTCAATGAATATTTTACTTAATAATTTAAGTTCAAACGCATAATTTACCCGTGTAATGTTATGTTAATATGTTTCTTGTGCTTTTCCGACGTATTGAGATATCCGTTCATAGCGCAAACCGTCATTTTTAATAAAAATATCAGGAGTAGTTTTTAGTACGACACGACCTTGAGCACTGACGGGCCGCGTAACAAACTTAGCCAATATGGCTAGGTTTGAGTTGCCTCACTTTGACGACGCGTACTAGGCTTCTAGGTGTAATTATTCTAAGTCGTAAACTATAAAAATCGCGGTACATACATGGGGGTGATTTGGGTTAAAAAGAAGCTCTACCTCTGGACCTTCGCTTGACACTCGTTTCTGGGACACCCTGAATATTACTAGATTTAAAAAAAATCGCCTTTTGTTTTCCTATACTGGACAGGGTGCAGTTTTACCGTCACTGTTGTTTGGGAAAGTTGCAAAAATAGCAAAACAATAGTAGACAAGCCCTTTGTCATATTTAAACTAACAATTAAACACATTCATTTACAGAACCAAGCAGCATGTATGTTAATAAAACAAAACGAAGAAGCACGCATCAAAGAAATTGAAGACATGAAAAGAAGAATAGACGAACTGGCAGAGAGTGAAATCACCCTCAAGAAGACTGTTCAAGAGTTGGAGACTGCTATCTGTGATAAAAATAAGGTGGATATATATTGACTGAGGTACTAGCTTATAAGAATACCTCTTTGTGTAATAATAATAATCAAAAACACATAAAAAAAGTTTGAAAATACATAACTTTAGCTGGTGAAATCAAAAATATGTAGCACCAGAAAATAAAAAAAACATACCGATCATAATTTCGTTAAAAGGCGATATTCCATAAACACTGCGCATCTCTCAATACCTTAGAACTCCATGAGAGTCATATACACTTGCAAAAGTCAATTATGACACGTGGTCCATAGTGCGGCGTTTCCTAAATTCAATACCCCTACAAAAAAACTAAACACAAAGAATAGAGAATACTTGGCTTGAGCCCATATCTTATTCCTTCATTTTCCTATGTATATTAAGTATGTATTTAAAAAAAAAAAGTATTTAAGTATGTTTATCCGTTCTTTAGTATCCATGACACAAGATCTTAGTGATAATTTTCTTGGAACTAAATAATTGGTGTGATTGTAATAGAATATTTATTATTTCAAACATCCTATTCAGATCGAGCTTACATAGAAATGTTTTAAAATAAAAGTCAATTCTGATCCTCACAGAATCATGTCTCATCATTCGCCTGCCGTTATCTTAGTTTATTTGGGGCCTGCGCAGCATGTATTTCCCTTCCATTTATCTCTGTTATCCGTCATCGAATCATCCACTTCTTTCTCGATTATATCATTCTTCACTCACTTGATCTATCTCATCTCACAGAATCACGTGTATTGTAAAGAAAAAAGTGTTTGGAAAGATAGGCTTTATAAATTATTACCGAAGGTAGCTACTCAACTGTATGGGATTTACTCATGTATTCTTTGTTATATTTTTGCAGAAAATAAAAACATTAGACAATAGGATATCGGATATGAAGAAAACGTTACAACGCGAGCTTCAGAGCAGCAAGTCCGATCTCTCCACCGCCGAGGAACAAGACATTAGCAGAAGGTAAGCAGTCATACAATAATAATAATAATATTTAAAAAGGAGAAAATAGTTGATTTTTTATTTTGAATATTGAATAGGTTCCGATACTACTGGACCGGTTTGATAAATTATTTCACTAACAGTATATGTTGGGTTGTGAAAACCGCAATAGCACAGCGGCGAACCCCATTGTCTAAAAATTCAAAAGGGGCTTGGGTTCAAACCCTGGTGACATTGTTATGTGCGTAATTATCGCTGGCTTCGTGAGGTCCGCTTCCGAGGAAGCACGTTATGCCGTTGATCCCGGCTGTCATGAACATCATCGTTATTAAGAAGTCAGTGCCTACTAACATCCTGACAGCATGTTTAACCAAATAATGTTGTTTCGCTCTGTTGTTAAAATCTGGTACAACCAGTCAGCAGACCCTGGGCGCTTAGTTTAAATCTAGGGCAGCCAGGATATTGCTAGGTTATGATGTGAGAACACTTTAAGCCATTTAAGTTTGGAATCCGTACGAAAACTCAAAAGATGAAAACTAAGGTAAGGTCTATATATATCTATATATGTGAAAAACAGCTACCGAAGCGAAGCAATGTTGTGCTTCTAGTGTAATATCTGTGTTTCTAATTATTATAAAGTAAAATTTCGAAGGCAGTGTACTGTGTAATGTTTTAAAGGGGGTAATTTTGATATGGTATTTGGCGTTTTAAACACTCAGTATAATTATTTTTCTATTATTTCAAACGATTACTACTATTTCTATGCTATTAGGCTTATCTTATTACGTTTAACTCTTAAAATCTGATATAACAAATTTGCTTGCATTAATATCATTTATAAAAATACTTAACAAATAAAATTTCAAATTTATGAAACTATGGCCTAAGGCTGCGTGTCCACTGAAGCGGAGCGGAGAAACGGACAAATATTAACCAATGAGATTTCATAAAATCTTCGGTCCTCTCCTGTCCAAGGTTCCTATTGGATAATATTTCTCCGTTTCTCCACTCTGCTGCCTCTCTCCGCTTCAGTGGACAGGCATCCTAAAGATCGATCGAGGTTATCTCTTTCGATGTTGCAAATCTATGTTACTATGGTTCGCGGCTATAGGAAATCTGATTAATATCACGTATATTATTAAAAGTTGTTCTTTGCCCGGCAGATATCTGAAGCACGTGGTGCTCCGATTCCTAACGGCGCGCGAGTTGGAGGCGCGTCAGCTGACCCGCGCGCTGTCTACGTTGTTGCGTCTGTCCGCGCACGAAGAGGCGTTACTGCACGCTGCGCTCCCGCCGCGTTCGGGTCTGGCTTCATGGATCCCTTCACTACACGCGTGAGGACTTTGATTTAGCTAAAGGCCTTTGAGTCTGCTCGATGTCTGGTCTTGCAGAGTGGATCTTCACTATACGAGTGAGGACTTTGATTTAACTATAAGCCCTTGAGTCTGCTCGATGTCTGGTCTTGCAGAGTGGATCTTCACTACACGCGTGAGGACTTTGATTTAACTATAGGCCTTTGAGTCTGCTCGATGTCTGGTCTTGCAGAGTGGATACACGAGTGAGGACTTGATTTAACTATATGCCTTTGAGCCTGCTGGATATCTGGTCTGGCAGCGTGGATCACTTTACTACACGCATGAGGACTTTCACTTTACAAACTACTTTACTGGTCTGGCGGAGTAGCTCCTTTCTCTACACGTGTGAGGGAGATGACCTTTACTTTACTATAGGTTATGTTTAAGCCTGCTGGATATCCACTACACGCGTGAGGACTTTCACTTTACTAGAGGCCTTTGAGCCTGCTGGATATGTAGATGGACAATGTGCGCCAAGCAGGCAGCTTTTCAAAAAAGAAAGTCAAGGCATATGTTATCAAATATACCTTCATGGTTAAATGTTATTTGCGTTCTGATCTTATTGTTCGGTTCGGTTTGTTCAACATTAACACAAAACAGTCGTTTATTGAATAAATCTCATGTTGTCTATTGCCATTGACAATAATGGTAGAACATGAGAATGGTTCACTTGTATGGAATAATGCTGTTCAAGGCTTAAAAGCTTCAAGTTTAACGATTGACAATCTCGAACATTCTAATAAGTCAAAAGACCCGTATTGTCATTATCATGTCATAGGATCGTAACATAGACATACCCATCATTAGTGCCTTCTGCAAAAAGTTTAACGTCCGAACTGATGTGGATAAGATTTTGCCGGGTCTTAATACTTAAGGGCTACAAAATAGAAAAGATCGCTCTAATTTTTAGTGACTTGGTGAACAGTCAATATCATTAGTTACCGCAAATTCCGCTATAGAAAAACACATGTCATGACTTTACCTGAAAGTTAACAATGAATCTAATAGGATATAGTGATCCAGCTATCAGCCAGATAAGCCATCTAATAAAGGCGCTTAGATGAGACACTAAATGAACGTATGAAACTCCTACTTAATGAATCAACTTACAATAATGGTGTTATCACTAACAAGTGATATATGTACTATATAATATGACGATAAAATATAATACGATTTCGGTGATGGTGCACTGCGTTTATTGTATTGACATGACATTATAGTTATGTTATTATAGTATATAAGTAGATCTTAGAAAATGTAACAATTTTATACCTATTGTAAGTTCTAATGTTAAGCAAATTTCAATGTTTCCTTTGGACTCTGCAAACACATGGTAGTCTATATATTAAATTGAATATTGTACATTCCCTTTATTAAGGTAACTGCTAATCGTAGCTGCAGACCTACCTAAGTTGCATTCGACAACTGCAATTCGAACAGACAAAAATAAATATAGGATGATATTAAGATTTGACGACATCCTCATAAGAATAGACTGAAAACTCTATTCTACCCGAGTTGCGGCACTTCAAAATGCTTACCACAATTTGCAAACATTGACGAAGTTTTTAAAGAATAAATTTCGGATTAGTAGAGCTTGCGAATTGTATTATAATAGATCGAAGCAATCTGAACTTGTTGTTGTTATATAACATTATTTTATATAAGATTCTATTTGTTGTTACAATTTATAACTATCGAAAAAATTATTTAGATACTTGTTGTTTTCAATACACAATATAATTTTTCATTGAATAATATTTTTTGATATTTTAGTTTATTTTTTGGAATTTTAAAAGTATTATGTTGCATTGTCTACTAGTCATTTTGTATTGTTAAATTTTAATAATGTTTTTATTTTAGAATAAATGGTTAATAAAGCTATATTTACTATTAGAATTATGTAAATAAAACTACATTCCTATATGTTAGTTTCGCTTACCCAGAAATTGCTGCATGAAATTTAAGCAATCCTTATTGTTATTTTCGAATTTATTTTTTTCGTATTATTTTTCTAGTAGCTTGTAAATAAATAAATAAATATTTTCTGAAAATTACACCAATGATTTAGTTCCAAGTAAGTATCATTAAGAACTTGTGTTATGAATTATTTTGTAATTACATACTTAATATACTTACATAAGAAAACACCCAGACTAGAACAAATATCCATGTTTATGCACACAAAGATTTGTCCTGTGTGGGATTCGAACCCACGACCTCAGGAGCGGATTGCGGGTATACGCGCCTCCACGGCATATCCAATATCAAATAGAACACCGGCAAGTAACGGCCTTATTAATAAAAGTTAAAGAGGATTATAAGCCCGCTCCACAACTAGCCCGCTATAAGCTGGCAAAAGCCGCGAATGCGGGCAAATGAAGTTAGAAGCAGTTTTGTATATTCCACGCGGCTGTGGAGTCTCGTTAAAGTGTTCGTAGAGCAGAATGACACATCGACACTAAATTCGTACACTATCTAGTGTCCTAAAGTAAAAGGTCCCGTTTTTTTTAAACTACCGCAATTAATTGATTTTTTTACGGGACATCGCGCTGTTTTTATTTGCTTAAGTGTGGAGTTAACCATATTTATACAACATTTCTTAGTAAGGCCGTAAGTATGTAATAATTGTAATCTCGTAGGCTTAAGATAGTAGGTCAGAAATACAATCACTGCCATTTTGATGTTACGCGGCCTTCATAGACTCAAGAAGTAGGTAGCTTTATAACTAGGTAAAAAAACTTTCGACGTACTTACACTGTATGGCATACTTATAAAATTTGAATAATCAGTACACATAATGAAATGAAAATAATATACCTACATGTACCAAATTAAAACTCTATTTACATTGCGCATATCGATTATTTTCAAGTAATTTTAAGTAGGCGTTACAGAACACATACGGTTTTCGTCTATTCGGTGTATTTGGTCAGAAATTATGACCGAAGTTGCATGGGTGATCGTTTTTGTGGCACTAACATTTGATATGGAGCGCTTTTTACTTCAAAGGCACGATAAGCTAAATGGTCCTGACTCACTACATTATGTGATAGTTGTAAGGCAAGTTAGAGACCCTAATAGGGGCTTAAATAATTCTAACTACAGGACGCTACACGGTTTTTGTGGTGCATCATGACCATGCCCTTTCAGCTTTGTTTGTGAGAGGAAGCGGACGTTAATAGCCTGAGATTGAGATGAAGACAACACGTAAATATGATATGATTATAACAGGTTTTGTAATTAGTGATAACTACGCAATTATTTGATTCGATAATCTAGTCTTAAAATATTCTAAGGGTTCGCTTTAAAAAAAGATTGTTATATAACTATATGTAACTGTATAATAATATATGTAACTAATGTTATGTCATGGTTGTAGTTTTCTTTATAAGAGGCACGCCTAAGCATCTGCCCTAATAAAAGAATAAATGCCCAGTCTCAGTTATTCTTTTTCTCCAAATATTATACAGAATATATTACGTCTGTAGACTTTATATCTGCAATATTAACAGTCTGTGTAAAATTTTGGTTATTTTAATTTCGTAGTGGAGTGAAAAAGGAGCTGCTAACAGTTTGCACCATATTTGTTTATTTATATTGACACAAAATAAGACACTTTAAGGCGCAATTTTTTGTTAAATTGCAGTTGAAACCTTACAGTAATTCGAAGTTTTATGTATGATTCACATTTCCCAAGATTTTAAACATACTAGTAAACCCTAATATTCCCTCGTACATCTAAAATATGTTTACACACTAGATCTGCATTGTAACTTTTCTTATGTGATCTTAATCCTACAAGGACTACCAATCTGTCTATAAAGAATTTGAAACAGTCTCATCTCATAATGCCAACTTCGCAAAATGACAACCGGTTGTAAGTATATATATTTTTTTAATAGGTTAAGGTTTTTTTTTTATAATCAAGTAAAAGAAATGCAGTTTACATAGATTACCGATTTTGTCGTATTTCAGCGTTTAAATGAACGTTTTATGGGCAATGACAACCGGTTGTAAGTATATATATTTTTTTAATAGGTTAAGGTTTTTTTTTTATAATCAAGTAAAAGAAATGCAGTTTACATAGATTACCGATTTTGTCGTATTTCAGCGTTTAAATGAACGTTTTATGGGCGGTTGTCATTTTGCGAAGTTGGCATTATGAGATGAGACGTTTGAAACGTCGCGGCTAAATATTATAATAAACGACAGATATGTGATTTATTTTAATGGCGTAACCTTAAGAGTAAAAAACAATATCCTTTCTACACTTGTAATAAAATATTTGGAGACCTTGAAAGCCAGACAGTATAATTTTAAATTAAAATAACGTTTATTTTTGTATACCAATTAAGTAATACATAATTATATAATTTATGTGTTGTTGTATGAATTTACATTTATTGACCTCGTTCACATTTGCCTTAATTTTGGTAGAAATAAAAATCTTGAATATATTTATATTTTTTACTTAATTTTTCCTTTATTAATACATTTTGGAACTCTGCCCATTGGATGGTTAATACAGTAAGAAAATATATTTTGAGACCTTATATCCAGACTAACTACCAACTCATGATATGAATCAATCGGTAAACGTCTGATATTAAAACAAAAGTTCAAGAATTTTGTTTTAATATTAGAAACATCTTGTAAAGCCAGGTATACGCTTTACAAGTCACATTTACTCGATAACCGTTACCAAGGTAATAACAGGCAGACAAATGAGACACGACAAGTAAAACTGAGTAATTTCTCCTGGACGTGTCTTGTAAAGCCAGGGATACTCTAGGGAACCAATGTCTATGACATGTGAAGTGAAGCCGTTATATCGTGCGAGTTATTTCCGCTGCGTCATGAGGCGAAGTTGGCGTTGCCAGACATGTCGAGCGAAGTCCGCCAACATCGCACCCGACGTCGCTGGCGCACGTGTTCCAAGACATTTAGACGGTATATATTCCTGAATTAATTCATACTTTCTTTGAGCTGGTAACTAATGACAGGCTGACTAACGAGGCAAGGTAAGTAAGACTAAGTAATTTCTCTATGTTTTAACAGACACTGGACTAGATATTATGTCTATTCAGGTAGGCTGTTTTTGAGTATGACTGGTAAACCAATTAATAAATATGTAATTTAATGCTCAATTAACTTCTTTATTTTTTAAACGACCCAAACCCTACCGCCTAATTCTAAGGCCAGTGGAGGCCTGCATGTTAATATAATTTATCATGAGGCATCAAAGTAGCGCAACATTATTAGATTTGTAACGAATTACTGCACTCGTCGAATTATCTCGCTGCACGCCGGACCATAAACGTGCGAGCGCACGTCGTGGGTCTTATGGCAACGAGCAGTGAACTTAAACGCGCGAAGCGATATGTTATTGGTAAATGCTTTCAAATTTATAATAAAATAAAACAACAAATCTTACACATCTTTTATGGATGAATCAAATGTGCACTGTTTTAATATAATAAATAATAATGATGACCGTTATTCCTTCATTGTCTTCTAATTGTTTTGAAGCGCTTTTTAGTCACTAATATTTTTTTGTTTTATCGATAGCGCTTGCTCGACGCAAGCACCACACTGCACAAAACATGTTTCATTCATGACTTCGCATGCAGCGCGATGTTGCGCCAAATATAGCGACCAGAATACCAGTTAAGTGGGTACCTCGTTAAGTATCTTCCTTCACCTACGATTCGCAGATAACATCGTTATGAAATCGTATTTTTTTTTACAAAATTTACAGGAAATGCTAAATCAGTCGGTCATAGCTGAAATAAAAACTAAATGAGTCTTACCGCTAAGACCCAACCAGGGAAACAAAAAAAAACAGAACTTTACTGTATGTGTTTATTTACAACTTACAATTTTTGGGGAGCAGTAGTAAACGGCGTAACTAACTACTTAGACTAGTGCAACGGTTCACATTACAAGGCACAATCTAAATGGAGAGTCCCATACGTGGTCTATTACAGTACCTCTATAACGACTAGTAAGTATAAACATAACTTGTGACTTGATTTAGAGATTATATTTTTTTATTTTATCACCTCTGGTTTCTAAGTGTATTAGTCACAAAAAGTCCCATAGACAAGAAGTTACTCAATAGTTTCTCATAAAGTGCGTAAGTCAACAAAAACATCTTACGAGACTAAATGGTGGAATGTTCTATCTACAATAATTTTATCTACATTAGTATATTGGATAAATTTAACATATTTGCATCACAGCATCGAAACGTCTTTATCGTTATTCATTGTATTAGTTGGGAACTCCAATAAAAACAGGCAATTCTGGTATGTATGTGGGTAATGTTTGTCTGAATTTAAAAAAATAACTTTTCCGTCTCCCACTTGTACTTATTTACTAAGATTACGTAATAACCACAAAGAAAACAAAATATATAGATACGTATAGCTTTAAAATTGACATCGAGTACGTTCAAGTAAAATTACAAGTACAGATCACGCTTAGACTTCTAGACCGCCCTTATGGTTTTTTAAAACCAAGTCATTTGTCAAGTTTAATAAGAAATAAGCATGAAAATAATTATCATTTTTAAAAGAAAACCTAGTAAAAAACCATCTGACCGAGCTAGAAGTTTAGCTCAAGATATGGTCTACTTACGAAAACATTAATTCTTGTCATAACCTAGAACCATCATACACAAGGAATAAGCCTAATAATGTGTGTTTTACAATCTATCACGATTGATGTGACAAAATTTTGGTTTCTACGTAATATTTTACTTGATTTATATGAATCATCTAAATATCCCGTAAAACACGCAATGGTATACGTGGATGTGAAACCAAACGTGATAGATATTAACCAAGGGTCTTTGTAACTTGAAATATATAGGCGTCATTTATAGGCGATTATGAATAAGAGCTCTATTGAGCCAAAATTGAATTTTGAATTTGATTTTTTTGAATTTTGACAGTTTTAGAGTAACCTTTAATTTGTTGGTAAACTTAAAAGTACACGGATAATAAATAATAAAGCGGACAGTAGATAGCGAACTGAGTGATATTGTTATATATTAAAGTATAAGTTACACTATAACATTTTGGTCAGGGCAAAACAATTGAGCAATTGATTAAAGTTTTCGTATCAAGACCATACTTATCTGGACGCCAACCAAACTCTTGAGTTTTAAGCATATTTACCTTAACTTTAATAGTAACGATTATTGCATACTTTATGACAGGAATCATTCACGATTCTGACACATACTTTTGATATAAGACCTGGCAGCATACTGGTGTTACAAGCCTCTGTGTACTCGTGTTTAAGTGAATATTATATATTATTATAAAATAAAGAGTTAACATACAGGTTTTCAAGTCGTACGTATCGAAATGCATTCAATTTTCGTAACAAAAAAATCATAACATGAAAAAACTCCTTTAATTTGTCGTAACATTAAAAATCAGCAATAATACACAAATTAAAAGAATATCCTTCTTTATTGAAAAAAATATCAGCCAACATGCCATGAATTGCTTAGGTACTTAAAAAAAACTATATGTTTATTGAGATTTCTTGATTTATTTTTATTGCGCTATAATCGAACCGCGATATTTAATTAAAGTTCTCACTAATTTATCATTACCAATGTACAATATAATTGGAATATTTGTACCTACATTTATCACAACTCTCTAATGATGCCTTTAGACATTTATTTAAAACATTTTTGACGTCCACCCGACCCAATTACTTAGCAACTAGTTGATGCCAACATTAAATTTAAAATTTAAATATAGTGTTAGAACGCCCTGACCCAAAACACAATACATTGGCTATTGTGTCTGTGATCGATGGCCTTCAACGTATAAAGCAAACAAAAAATAATTTATTTATTATTACGACAAGCTCAAATACAATTTTGATATTATTGCTTAGCAGCCGTGACTTTACGCAAGCGGTTTATCATAGGACATAATTTAATTACATAGTTTTTTATTCAATGCTTAAAACAATGAAATAAAGTGCAAAATTTATTACAACTAAACAATCACCCACCAAACACGTATTATTTTAATATTATTCTATGAAGATAAGGAACAGCTGAGAAGTATTCAAGTGTAGAAGAAATTAACATTATCTATGTGGTGTTCCACAGGAAAAGGGACCTTGTGGTGAAAATAAAATAAAAAGTGCTAAAATGTACTTAAATATCAACCACCGCTTAAACCTTATGTATTGCATTGTAATAACGTTTTACAATACATACTTGATTATATCGAAAACCCAATGCTGCCATAAGGTCCCTTTTCTCGTCTTTATTATGCTATGTTATATTGGACGATACCTCAAAACTCGAGTGCGTCTAAAGGCATTGAGATGCTTAGTGCAGCAGGCGTTTAACATAAATTAATGGTTGGTCGATTATTGTGAAATACTTATTTTAATAGAATAGATATAGAATAGTTTTCATACGACATCTCAATGGTGGGACTAAATTAAGTCTTCTTTGGTTTCGCGTGAATACCTTCTACGTTCGTAATTTTCTATTTTCGATCTCCGTCACAAACCAGATTTATAACCAGACTGCTTGTTTTCGACTGCGTCTAGACTAGACCTATTTGGACACTGATAGTACCAGATATTTTTAATAGGAGTGACGAAAGCTCCAATGAACATGAATTGTCTTATCAAGAACTTGATCATGTTATCAGCACTTGCATTAAGTTTTTTACGAACGCCCAATACGAACTTGTAAAATAATTTGACCCATTACTGACCACTGCACTTTTCATGCAATAAGCGTTTGAAACTTCCCAAAAATCTTCAATTTTTACAAACCCGTCTATTGAAAATATGAGTTTACATACTAACAACAGTTTACAATAATACATATTCAAGCCATCATCCAAGGATGAAGCCGGTACTTATAGCACAGGTTAATCCCCTAAGTCTGTATATACAAATTACTATTAATTTCACCATACATTTTGTTAATTATAATGGTAGTTTAGAAATTGGGACGAAACAGATGAACTTTTTAACCAGTCCATTATATATTTAACCTTGTTATCTTGCTTACCTTCATCGCCATAGTCGGGTAAAATATGGATTAGGAAGTTGCAAATGAAATTCAGATATTTTACGAAAATCCTTCTAAAACGACATTTTATTTTATAATTTATTACTAACTGCAGTGGTCACTAATGAATCAACAAGGCGACTAATGCTTGCACCATTACAAGGAGTTTTCTGAAATATCGTACCGACTGAGTTTGATTTTGTTGCAACTGTCATTACTAAACTCTTCACGTCACGTGGTCGAGGTTAAGTCAAGTTTCACAAGTTACCTAGTCTATATTCGCAGCTTAACAAGAGACTCGATTTAAATCAACCTGTCCAGTTTCCCAACTTAGCAACAAAATCATTATTACAGTAAACGTTAAATGCTACCTTAGAAGAAAAAATTTGACTGTTTGATGCTTGGTGAAAAACCAAGCTGACACAGTGGTGACTGATTAGACGGAAACCTAAACAGGAGGCTAGTCTGATTCGGCCTGTAGAGCTAACTAAAGCTTCCTGCCCAGCTTAGCCTCGACTTCATCAGGAGCTGTAGTTCGGCCTAACTCGAGATTGTGGTGGGGGCCTAGAGTTTGACTCGGCCCGCGCAGATGTCGGCACTGAGCTGCGGCGTGATGGGGATGAAGTCGGCTCCCGAACGGAAGAACAGCGGGTCCTTCACCACTTCGGGGTCGAACGCCTCTTTCTGGTAGTGCAGCTTCTTCAGTTTGAATGTGCCTGTGTATGCAATAAAAAATGTGATTACAATTAACCATCTAATTTCGATTTGAATATCTAAGGTGAAAAATAAGGTTATTTTTAAAGGACGACGGACTTTTTCCGTGCATGATATTTATTTCTGTGATGTGTCCGCGTAGATTAACTGATTTACACGACTTTAAATGCATACAGTTTCAATATATCATGCATGGACTTGATTGGACAAAAAGTCCCGTCTGCGTAGGTCTTAAAATTTGATTTCCGGTAAGTATTGATAAAAATCGGCCTGTTAAGTTTCTCTACAGTTTAATTTCTTAAACAAGTAAAATTCAATCGCCAGGACGGTCAGCAGCGAGAGGGCCCAGCGGTAACGTGCAGTATCGATACTTTACACCTACGATCATATGTTTTTATTGTGCACTGTATAAGTACATAAACGCAACCTTTAACGGACTGATCTGTCTATTCTCCCCGTTCCTACTATTGGTCGGCGCTCCCTCCACCAGGTATAGTTCACATACCACTTGTGACCTGTACCGTATATTGTATCGCGTCCCAACTCTTGCAGGAGTTTACATATCGTCGTTTAAGCGCGGGTGTATAGGGGTCCTACCAAGACCTAAGGAGCCCAAGCCAACCTCACCTGCAAGTGGTGCACCTGCTGATCAACGAACGAGGCTCTGGCGAACATAACAGTGCCCGGTAAGCGGAAATAGGCTTGCCACCTATTACATAGGACCAACTATATAATTGGCGAAGTGTGGGCGTATAATATGCCTCTTCCTAGCCCTTCGGGGAAACAGGCGTGAATGTATGTATGTACACATAAACACGTCACAACGGTGCATCGTGTCCCTATCACGATCCCGATCACTCCGCCTATCAACAGGATGGTATGTAAACTATACCTCATGGAGGGAGCCCTAAGTTAAGCATAACTTCTAACAAAGCCGAAGTCCTAAAACGGTTATTTGACTTTTGCATGTCATTCGATAAATAATCGATAGATACATCTCTAGACCAATCAGAAACAGGGACTTAACCAAAGGATTCGTTTTCGAAAACAAATTCACAACGTATTATGACGGCAATATAGGAGTATAAGTTTAAATAAAAACAATTATAACTAAGTATACCTAATATTTTATTACTATGAAATTTAATGAGAATAACAACTAATAACTATTAGTAGTCAAAAATGAGCAAATATTTACGAATTATTTAATTAACAACTAGATTTAACTTACTAGTAATTCAACAGCGTCCTCCCTCCTCTCTCCTATACTATGCTGTGCCCGACAGGGTCCACAATTGATACTTTTGTACCTAAACTATAGTTCGCGTCATGTAAAAAGAACGCTGGCGGTCAAGCTGCGCATTAGGCGATTTATCGGTCTATTTGGTCACTTTCTTCCAGCGTTCTTTTTACATGACGCGACCTGTACCATCTTGTAAAACGCATTGTTGGAACGCAATAAAGTATTGAGCATTGAGTGAGTGAGTGAGAAGCAACACTCACTGGTGATCTCGATGTCGTCGACCAGCCGCAGGAACAGCGGGCGCGCGAACGAGGGCAGCGCGTCGTCGAGGTGCCGCGCCAGCTCGCGCAGGTCCAGCGAGCGGCTAGCGTCTGCCACCGCCGCCATGCCGGCGCGACCCTCCGTCTGCGGGATCTAACACACAAACACATTATTTCAACGACTGACGCTTAATGGCAAATACTAACTATTCTTCTTCTTCTTCCGATATGGCGTGGAGGTCAGTATACCTGCACTTCACTCGAGAGGTCGTGGGTTCGATTCCCACACAGGACAAATCTTTGTGTGCATGAACATGAATATTTGTTCTGGTCTGGGTGTTCTCCTATGTATCTTAAGTATATATTTACAAAAAAAAAAGCATTTATGTATGTTTATCCGTTATTTAGTATCCATAACACAAGTTCTTAATTATACTTATCTTGGAACTAAATAATTGGTGTGATTGTAAGAAAATATTTATTTATTCTTCTTTTAAATGATGGCTTCGTGCGGTTTGCACATTTAGCCAGTGTCAAGTGAAAGATATATTAATATCATATAAAATATAGTAAATGAGAATGAGTGGTGAAAAAGATGATAAATGGTAAATGAAATCCCCTCCCCCTTAGCCCATTGAGTCCTCAGTAAAGATGTGGGACTATACTGAGATCTCACATGGACTTCTTGAGAGAATTTGAAAAGTTATGTTGCACTGTTTTATTGCATTTACCAACACTCATGTACGTTCACAAACACTTAACATTTTTTTTCTTTTAAATAATGGCTTCGTGCGTCTAGCACATCTAGCCAGTGTCAAGTAAGTGATATATTAATAATATATAATTCATAGTAAATGAGAATGAGTGATGATAAAGATAGTAAATGAGATACCCTCCCCTAAACTCCTTGATCTCCTCAGTAAAGATGTGGGACTATACTGAGATCTCACATGGACTTCTTGAGAGAATTTGAAAAGTTATGTTGCACTGCTTTGTTTGATTTACCAACACTTGTGTATATTCACAAACACTTAACGGTTAATAATCCACCGTTATTACACATTAATGTTAGAAATATCACAAATTTTAGAAATTAAAACAAAACTGCAGACATGACGCTTCACTTTCCCGCCAAGAAGTCCGACGACCGACATTGCGTGGAGGTCAGTATACTTTTTTGTCGGAAGGAAAATCATTGCATGACCGTCTCCATGTGAATGGAGCGGAAGGGTGTGTCAGACTGACTAAAAACTATTCATGTTCCGTCCTGAGCATGCTATGTCCCGGTCCGCGGTAACCCTTTAAAATTTTCCCGCAACAGGTCAGTATACCAGCACTCGTAAAGTCGTGAGGTCAATTCCTCACAGAACATATTTTTGTGTGCAGAAACATAAATATTTGTTCGGGTCTAGGGGTTTCCTATGTTTATTAATTAATTATATATATTAAAAAATGGATTTATGTACTATTATTGATACTTATCTTGACATTTAATAATTGGTGTGATTGTGGAATAATATTGATTTATTTATTTTAATTTAACATTAACGGAAATATTAAGAAAGTTGATGATAAACCGGGGTGGTTGTTCTGACTATCAGGGGGAAAAAATAATGGTGTACAAGGCAACTGCCGTGTTCGCGTGCAGAAGGGAAAGGCGCTTTTTTACAGGGATCGTCTTGGCCACGAGAGAAAAGAAAACGTATGTGGTACCGTGGGGCAGCACCAGCCAACAGTAGAAATGATGTTAAAAGTAAAATTCAACACGGACGGTCACATACAGCTCGTGCAATCGATGCAGCGCTACTCACCGAGACTCCGTAGACAACACACGCCCTTTGCCCCAGCACCGTGCCCAAAGCGTCCTCCACTTCAGCCGTGGCCACGTTCTCGCCCTTCCAGCGGTACGTGTCCCCCGTGCGGTCTCGGAAGAACAAGTAGCCGAACTCGTCCGCCACCAGTATGTCCCCGGACACAAACGCCGCGTCTCCCTTTTGGAACACGTCGCGCATCATCTTCCTGTTGCTGTCACTCTGGAAGTTCATCATAGATATTTTAAATCTCGGCAGTCGTACGCCATGTCATATTATTATATTAATGTTTTGTTATTTTATATAAAGTTTATTAAGAGAACCAATAGCCTTCATTCAATAATAGACAACGTGTCGCCTATTAAATATAGGATACTGAAAGCAACAGTTAAAATTGGGCATATTCCAATCTTAGCCATCGACAAAATTATTATGGAGGTAGTACAAAGGTACCTAAGTAAAGTACTTGAGGTGGTGGGAGTGTGCCGCATCTGTGTTTCAAAAGACACGTAAAGACGACAACAAGTAACCATGGTTATTATTAAGTGGTAGTCGTGGAACTATGTTACAGATCACTAGATGGGTTCAATATTTTGCCCAAATCTACTCTGTATTGTGACTCATGCTGTGGCATGGAATATGATTGAACTTTTTTCCACCTCCAAAAAGTAAGGTAAAGTAAGCACTGAGGAAATTAAGATAAAAATAATGAAGATATTTGGAATACCACCTACCTTATCGACGTAACCGTAGTATTCCCTCGACGCGTTGCCCTGTGCTATGAGGCCGATGAACATACCCGGCTCGCCTGCAATCAAACATATAAATATCGTACAGTGAGAATTCCGTAGTTACGTCATCAACCACTAAGCCCATTAACGTCTCACTACTGAGCATGGATCTTCTCTCACAAACCTCACTCCACCACGCGGACCCAGGGTGGATTGGCGAAGGCAGGTGGCTAACGAATACCCTATATATAGTGACAGCCAGAACCATCGGTTTAACGTGCCTTCCGAAGCACGAAACGCTTGATATTAAATGCGTCTTAAGCGGACTCATCCAAGGGCAGACTTATGTGAACTCTGGTTTACTTCATTGACCGTTTCAGACCACCAGCTAGGAACGCTTAGAACTAGTAGCTAAGAACGCTAACACTAAGAATGTGTTCTATATAAACATCATCCCTGATTGTATTTTTTTTCGAAGTCCTGGGTGAATTGACTTTTTATCTCGTAAATAAATAAATAAGTTTTCAAACACAATGAGTTAGGTCAAGTAATTAATAATAGGTGATATAGCTTTCAATAATTACTTTATTGTTGCCTTGGTCATCGTTTATAAAGTCAAGTGAATCGAATGAACAATAAGCGCATGAGTTCTCATCACAGGCTCTATCATTATCTGAGACAATGCTAAGTGAGCACGCATTCAGGTACATCTGGCCTATAGGAAAATTCGTGCACAGTTCTGACTAAGTACTTAGACAGGATTCGCTTCAAATCATTTTTTTATTGATTTCAAGATCAGTCAGATTAGTCTTAGCCATTTAATTAATATTCAATGGCATAAAAAGCGTCATAGCGTCTTTATGTACCTTTCTAATAGTGAGTAAGTTTATTTTGCTTTCTCTATTAAGTGCTAGGTCGATTTGAATTAAATTATTGTATCTATATATAAATAAGACTCCGAGCTGAACGTAATCTACGTTTCGTCGAAAAAAATCGTAGTTCATGCTTCAAACTGTATATTAGGCGGGCGAAGCGAGTAAGCAAGATGTATTGATCATACCGGGTTTTAAAAATGTGTGGTTCCTGTAGGACGCTTAAATATGTAGACCATGCAAAGAAAGCATGAAATTCATAAGTAGATACGCTTATAAAGAAGCACGAAGAACCTACGAACGATAGAGCGCTAAGGTTGTTCAATAGCGACTGCAAACCGGAAAACGTAGCAGAGAACAGCCTCCTACCCCGATGGACCGATGCTCTGTTCAAGAAGGCGGGAAGCCGGTGATTGCAGGAGGCTCAGGATCGCTCTACGTGGAAATCTACTGGGGAGGCCTATGTTCAGAAGTGGACGTCATAGGACTGAGAAGATGAGGCTTTTAAAAGACATGTAATAGTGGTCATACCTGGCTGACAGCGCACGCAGAAGCCATCAGTCCCCCTGACGAGGGTGCCCTGCTCGTCGGCCCGCACCAGCGCGATCGGGTGCAGGCTGGTCGGCACCAGCTTGGGCAGGAAACCCACCGCACCCACCGTGTTGTCCACGTTTACTGGAAGAAGCAATTAGACAAGGTTAATTAACTTGCTAAAAGGAAATTGGTAACTCATGGATTATAAAATAACCAATTATAATTTATACCGTAGTTACACATTTTTTTACGTATTATTTATAGTCAGTGGTGCAGTTTTAAAGTGTTACTAGTATTAGTTTACATATCAAGTACTTCAACATAATTACTTATGTGTGTCTTACTTATTGGTATACGACCTTGATCCTTCCTACTTATGTTTTTCTACAACAATCGATAGCTGTTCTATTTGTTATTACGATACCCATATTTCCTTCTGTTGAAATCCAATTAATTAATATTGATACCCTATAACTAATGAATTAAGATAAATGGACCATAGCTACGGGTCACAAGAATAAAGCAATTAAAGGTAAATAAGAAAAATAAATACTTCGAAGTAGAGTAATCAATACATCACCTGATGTGAAGAACAAGGTTGCTGACACACATTCAATGATAATACGCAGCAAACACAGACATATCTGAGTTTACATATATAGTACGTAATTGTTGGCCAGTAATTAATGAGCTTATTACAAAGTCCTCATGTTATCAGTTCAATAAATTCAGCATAATCGACTCGAGGGCAAACAGGATAAAAACATTGTCCTTATAATAAATTATAACGGAATAACTTAATGGAACCAGGAATTCATTAAAACTTATGACTATTAAATATGATGAATATAATTTTAGAAAAATGGTAAATTTAATATTCATTTGAATAAAATCTTAGGTTGACCAGCAATTCATTACAATATTACTAATAACATATTGAAATAACCTTAAACACCTTGAAAGTTGAACAATCCATATTGTATGTCGATCGAACTACAAATAGCAAGAATTTTATGCATATGTAATTATAACGAAAGTTGAAGATTTGTAGGAATGAAAGTTTTAATCGCTATCGGAATATTACATACGATTATACAGGTATTATGCCTACGCTTTACTTGTCTTACGTCGTAGTTTTTGGAAAAAATCCAAACACAACAGAACTAATAAAATTCGTTCGCAACAAAAAAAATACATTCTTAAAAACCTCCTAATAACTACTACTAAAATCAAAGCAACAGTCTTTGTTATAAATACCTAACACATAGGTACTTGTATTATATTAAACTTTGCATTATTTATTATATTATTATATACATAGGTAGGTATCCGAAGAACAAGAAGACATATAGATTATTTAAAAATATATTATTATACCTAGTTACTTTCCGCATTTTTATTTTTTTAATCATTGTATCTGTGTAATCTGTGCCACAAAAAGGTCTTAATTAGTAGTTAGTAACTTAATTTGGAATTCGTTCCAATTTGACTTTCATTGGATATTTACAGCACTGTCATTTGACAATTTGAATATTGTGAGCCACTACTCACCGTCTATATATGAATAAGTAATTCACAGTTTTATTGTTAGGTGTTGTTCGAGTCTTGTAGGTCTTTTTTATCTAAACTTAGGTACTACGGTATTAAAAGCTTCATATAAATTAAAGTGAACATGCTTGCATTGCTTGGCACAAATAGTTTTATAAATAAGACCGTAACCGTTTACATTTCCAAACAAAAGAGGTTTACTTACTTATATTGGCATTGCCTTCGGTTGCGCCGTAGATCTCGTTTATCTGTGGTACTTTGAACCTAAACAAAAATATCATAATTATATTTGAATCACGATTTTGTTGTTGTAGACTACACGTATCCAATCTGTTTGTTTGTACAATTAATTTTGTGTAAACGCTTTGATAACACAAGCCACCGTTGCCGGTCCAAAGCCGCAGCGTGGGACGAGCTGCTGGAGGCCGTTGAGGCGGATCCATGGGGCAGGCCGTACAAAATAGTACGGCAAAAGCTCCGAGCGTGGACCCCTCCCGTCTCCAGCAGTCTCGAACCGGCGGTACTCGGTAGGGTGGTTGAGGCACTGTTCCCAGACAGGGGAACCGACTTCGTGCCTCCCACTATGGCGGCGCCAGATGTCACCCGTGACTCGGGCACTGAGGATGTGCCCGAGCTCACCGAGGAGGAAGTAGGAAGGGCCGTGCTACGCCTGAGGGGCAAGAGCACGGCCCCAGGTCCCGACGGCATTCCGACGAGGGCGTGGGACCTGGTTTTGAGCGGGGAGGAAGCGCCTTTTCTTTCCCGCGTGACCTCCCTCTTTGCTAGGTGTCTGCGGGATGGGGTTTTTCCGCGGCGCTGGAAGGAGGGCCGCTTGGTACTCCTTCCCAAAGAGGGACGTCCGGCCGATGACCCTTCTGGTTATCGGCCCATCGTGCTGCTCGACGAGGCGGGCAAGCTCCTGGAGCGTGTCATCGCCAACCGCCTCGTCGAGCACCTGGAGGAGGTCGGACCAGATTTGTCCGACCACCAGTTCGGGTTCCGCCGCGGCCGATCGACGATTGACGCGATCGGCCGCTTGCAGGACCTGTCGGAGAGGGCGGTTTCCCGGGGTGGGGTGTTGATTGCGGTGTCGCTCGATATCGCGAACGCCTTCAACGCCCTGCCCTGGTCAACGATTATGGAGGCGCTCCGATATCACGGGGTGCCTCCATATCTGCGGCGGTTGTTGGGGAACTACCTGTCGGAGAGGGCGGTAGTCTTCCCAACGATGGGCGGAGGAGGCTGTCGTCGGCGTATGGTGTGCGGTGTTCCGCAGGGGTCTGTCCTGGGACCACTCCTGTGGAACATCGGATATGATTACGTTCTGCGCTGTGTGAACTTGCACGGCGTGGACGTGATCTGTTACGCCGACGACACCCTCGTAACATCCCGGGGTTCTGACCCCCGGGATGCGAGAGTGTTGGCCACTGTCGGCGTCGCGGCGGTGGTCGAGAGGATACGGCGGCTGGGGCTCGAGGTGGCACTGCATAAATCCGGGGCCATTATTTTCCATGGTCCCCGGAGGCGGCCGCCTCCAGGCCCTAGTATCGTGGTAGGAGGAACTCCCATCCCTGTCGAGAACACGCTGAAGTATCTCGGCGTGCTTCTCGACAGCAGATGGGACTTCGAAGCGCACCTTCGGCACCTAGGCCCGAGGTTGGTGAGCACGGCGGGAGCTCTATCTCGCCTGCTCCCCAATCTCGGAGGGAGTGGCGGCAGTTGCCGCCGCCTTTACACGGGAGTGGTGCGGTCCATAGCCCTGTATGGAGCCCCAATTTGGGCGAGCTCCATATCGGGTCGCCATCGACAGATCCTGCAGCAGTCGCAGAGGGTCATGGCGACCCGTGTCGTTAGGGGGTATCGCACCATCTCCCATGAGGTGGCATGCGCGCTCGCCGGGTCCCTGCCATGGGACCTCGACGCCGAGGTTCTCTCGGCGGTCTACTGGCGTGGCGCGCAATCCCGGAGCCAGGGTCTCCGCCCCACACCGGACACAGTGGTGCGGTGGCGTCGAGACGCTCAGACACAGGCTCTGGGCGCATGGCGGCGGCAGCTACACAGGAGCGCCGAACTACGTGCCGAAGGATCGAGGCGCCGTATCCTCGAGGCGGTCGGGCCCATCTTAGAGCGATGGGTCGGCCGTCGGTGGGGGTCGATGACTTTCCGGCTCACGCAGGTACTTTCCGGGCACGGGTGCTTTGGGAAGTATCTGTGTGACGTCGCCGGGGGGGAGTCGACCCGGTGTTGCCACCACTGTGACTGCGCGGAAGACACCGCGCAGCACACTTTGGTGGCGTGCCCTGCGTGGGCGGGGCCGCGGTCGACGTTAGCCGCGGCCCTGGGTGGAGTGGCTCTCTCGCTGCCGACCATCATGCAAAAGATGGTCGACAGCGAGACGGCGTGGGAGGCGATGGCCTCCTTCTGCGAAGTGGTGATGTCGCAGAAGGAGGCCGCGGAGCGGGAGAGGGAGCGGGATCCACTCTCTCTCCGGCTACGCCGTTGGCGCAGCGGGCGGGCCAGGAGGGCCCGTCAGGCAGCGCCCGGGGGGTCTTAGGCGGCGGGGGCAGGGGGCCCCTTCCGTCTCGCCATAGACCCCCCCCGAAGTCGGCCAGTTACGCCATGGCCGCACAAGGAGGTAGGGGGGGCGCTACAAATTGCGCCTTCCTGAGGAGGTCTCCCCGGTTCTGATCCGGGGGACGTTGGCCGCGGGCGGGGTTCCAGAAGCTACAAACCCGGGCACTGGTGCCTCGCCCCTTTTCAACAGCGGTGGGCGTCGTCTGAAGTTTTTTAGTGGGTAGGACTGCGGTGGTCGTGTCGGCCGCAGTGAGCCCCACACCCCCTCCCGGTCTCCCCCTTTTGGCCGGGAGACAGTGCGTAAGCAGCATTTTTTTACAGACGATAAAAAAAAAAAAAAAAAGCCACCGTTACAGTTTATTGTTTGCTTATTTATTTAGCAATAAAGAATATAAATTGATAAGATATAAACAAAGTAAACATGTAGGTACTTCATCCCGGAACAAAGTTCATATGTCTAATGATAAAATATCTACTAATTATAAGGTTAAAGTCAGCTCGTCAGTTTTAAGTCGCTTAGGTATCTATCACTACATGGTATTAAACCAAGACGCTTTCCTCTGTGTGTCCCTATATATATTTAAATCTTGAAAACTACGCATCGGATTTTGATGCGTAGTTTTTAAGATTTATATATTATTAGCTAGTATTACATATAATACTTATTTACCTACGGCCATGTGTTTACAAGGCTATTTTTCAAAACATGTTTGTCATATGGCAAAAGAGATAAAAGTTGGTTTCCTTTTTATAGCATTCAGTGCTACTTTAAAAACTTTAGTTAGGCACTTCTATGATATCAGTATCACCACCATCTCGAGAGTTTAAAGCAAGATTCCATTGCCGAACCATGTTTGGGTTGCCGATTGGCCTGATTACACACGTAGATTTTAACTAAGAAAATAAATACTTGCAGCTTTTGCTTTTGAAAGGTATGCGTCTTCGTTAGATACGCTTTCAAACAAAATCGTATTTTCTTTGTCTTATAATTATGTAATTTTCATAAAAAACATTGCACTATAGTCGTTTAAATCAATTATTATTGAATCAAACTGTCTTTTATTATGCAATCAATTTAGACTTTCAGCTTTTGCTTTTAAACATTATAAATATCATTAGCCTTTATAAATATACCTACTTGTGAGGTATAAGTCTACACCTTCAGTAAGTTCGTATGTATATTAAGTATGTATTTACAAACAAAAAGTATTTATATATGTTTATCCGTTACTTAGTATCCATAACACAAGTTCTTCATGATGCTTATCTCGGAACTAAATAATTGGTGTAATTATAAAAAAAAAAATATTATTATTATTAAGTAAGATATAGGTGATAGGTTCACTGACCTGTCGACGATCTGTTGCCAGATGGCGGGTCGCATGCCGTTGCCGACCATGATGCGCACGCGATGCGTCGCGTCCGTGTCGCGCGGAGGCTGCGCGAGCAGGTAACGGCACATCTCGCCGATGTACTGGGCCACCTGATGCAAATATTATTTATTGGACATTCTTATGACGATCAACAGCTTGCTTAATTTCTAATAGGCCCCACTTTTAAAAATAGTAGCTATCTAAATAAGTACAATGATAAACAAAACAATAATTAAGACATAATAAAACATACGCATCTAAAGATAAAAACATGTATATTTATTTATGTAAAGTATTTTAGGTTTAGGCAATATCTTTTAGCATTTGCTTGCTTGTAAGCGAAAATATAAGGTTTTTAATTTACAGAATCGAGTTTTCCTGCTACTCTCAGAACCGAGGGATCCCGGCTCCGATGAACCTTTACACCTAAACCATCAAGTGTTACCAGTTATAACTTTTTATTGATCCTCAAACTGACTAAGATAACAGTGATAGATAACACAAGAGCAAACGATGCCCCAGCGCAATCTCTTAATTACAAACCGGATCCATAATAAATACTTAAGTAGGTACTCGTACCTAATATCTAACATCGCAACTAGAAGTATAACATTAAACGCGCCATGTGCACTTGCTATAAGATATAACCAGATTCCAATCATGTCGAAATGCCTATTTAATTTAAAGTAGGCACCAAACTGTGACACTATCCTAGATACCCATAGCAATAAACGTTAAAGCGATTTTAGTATACTTGTTATAAATTTTGAATAAAAATCAAACTCGTCTTTATCTATCGAAACTGGTAGACAAAGAATGCACAGTAGTGCTGCATGGGGCATATTTGGCGCAGTGGCATCAACTATTACAGCATTATCGCAGTCTGAAAATAAAAAATACCATCGCAGCATAGGTGTTTAAAACAGATCTCAATCCCAACATATCTTGTATATATCTTACAGCCTTTTGATTCATCAAAATTGCGTTACATGCGACTTAGACACTATGTTTAAGTAGGTACTATCGCATTCACCTTCACAGGCACAGCAATGTGAAAAAGAGGCGCAGACAGTTTTAAATTTTTATCAATAAAAGTCTAATCGGTTTACATTTTGCATAACTTGTAGTATTTTGCAACCTTAAGAATACAACCGTTAAGATATTGTGACTCACCGTGCATTGATATTTAGCGCAGTCGGACCAGTAATTGGAGGCCGAGAAGCGCGGCCTCAGCACGGAAGGTATCCCGTCGACCAGCGCGGCCCCTGTCCCGACCAGGCCTCCCGCCGTGTGGTACAGAGGCAGGGCGTTGTACATGCGGTCAGAGGGCTTGAGACCCAGCATGTGAACCGTAGCTACCATCACTAGTAAATATCTATCAGGAAAAACTTCGGCATGAGTATTATGCAATATTCGGCATATATTAGAACAAACAAATATATCCCAAACTTAAATTTTATTCATTTTGACGATTAGTGCTACGTATAACAACTAACTGTGACTGCTATTCCCTTTAGCATTTAGTTCCATATAAATTATTGTAGTTTTTCTTAACATTCACGCAAACTATGAAACAGGTTTGAATATAAAGATAACACGTAATTGAGAATATAAATAACTGGCGATGTAACCACCACGCGGAGAAGACCGGAATTTTATTAAATGTCACTACAATAGGCGATACGGTTTGCTATTTAAGATAATATTCTTACAGAGTCTTCTACCGGAATTACTACAAAGAGTGTTCTGAAGAACTGCCCTGCCAGCCCTCTCGTTTCCCCTCCCAAAATTCGCGTTCTGATTTTAGCCACCTTCATAATGTGCAGATCAGCACCCGAACTAAGAAATGAGAAGTAGGTAGGTGAGTTGATTCGGCTTTGTCTTTGGTATTCTCAGCAAGCGCATATATTTTCTAGCTCCTAGATATGACTTTTAAATGATGCGTGGAATGACATTCTATGCCATTCATTCAATATATGCATGCCGTCATGAGTCGGTGCCCTTCTTATTGTGCTTATTTTACGAAGCTCTTTTACTTATGTGGACTGCATCTACTGCTTACCATCAGGCAGAACGTAGTCATTATGACGAGTCACATTAATAAATATATTAGCCTTGTTTCAAGATTTTCCAACAAAAATATAGCCTATTTCTAGAAAACTACGTTCTATTTGACAAATAAGCCGTTACGTAGTATGAAGTCTTTCATTTTCTATACGAGAAAACTTCTGAACTAACTTAAACACATATCTATCTTTTCAAGTTAAAAGGAGGTATTTTCTTGGGAAAACATCAATGCTGAGATCTTTTGGCATCACACTCAAGGACGAAATAAATGCTGGGCTAGAATATATTCGCTCGCTGTATTACGTTGAGAAATGTATAAAAAACATAATATAACCGTAAACTTGACGGATGACATAGAAAACTTTAGAGCGACTTTAGTGTAAGTAATAATATTATTGTAACAAAAATTTGCCAACTCATCTTATTCGCCAATTTTAATGTTGGTCCCACGTAATAGATAGTGAGCCTATTGCCTTTTCTTAGGAACTGTCATGTTTATCAGAGCTTCCTCCGTTAAGCGGCGGTTGCACCCCTTTCACCCTTTTAAATTTGTACGAAACGATAACTAAGATTTGACTCACTTAGAATTGGGCAGCACCGCAGCCTTGGGCATGCCGGTGGTGCCTGAGGTATAGATGTAGAGCAGAGTGTCCTTATAGTGCAGCTGCTCGGTGACTACGGGGTATTCGGGTGGGTGGCGGTCCATCTCGGCCCCGAGGTCGGTGACGTCACGGGCACATTCCCCGTACAGTTGGAACAGCTTCAAGTCCGCGGGAAGCTGGTCGCGTATCTCTTCAATGGCTGGATATGTAAGTTATTGTTGTTTAATAAGTCATAAATAAATGGTTTAAAAGACTTGCCTCTTTTTTACCATCCCGGAGCTTGAGTGGTAAATATCTAAGCTTATCAAGCTTCCGATGGGTTTGAGTAATAACATAGTGTATAGAAAAATCCCTTGATAATTAAAATAGTCAACCAAATTTTGACCAACAAAAATATGGTGTCCTGTAGTATCAAAATTGAGTCACTTAACAAATACACTTTTTTATCTGTAGAAAGGATAACGACGTAATAGTTTAATATGGTGGTTTTATACTAATACGAATTATCATTAATGAGCTACAAAAATAGCCAAAGCCGGTTCTCAAATAAGTTTTTGCCGTAAAAATAGGGTTTGCCCTGCAGCTACAAACAGTTGTTTTTAGGTTTGGTAGCTATTAGGTCAACACTTATTGAGCACATCTCACATAGTAATGGAAAAAATATAGTATGTAAATAAACTAGAATAACTAGTTGCCAAGTTTAAAATTATAGACAGGTGTGTGACCAGGTGAAACAATATGCCATCTTTATGAGCGGGTAACTAAAATGTTCAAGAGACAATTACCGCTGGCCAGCTGATCTGAGAACACGATGGCCCTGGGCTTGGCGACCTGGATGCAATGTAGCAGCGGCTTGTGGCGCAGGTTGCTGTTGATGAGCGCCGACACCGCGCCAAGCTTAGCCATGCCCAGCCACGTCCACACGTACTCCGCACAGTTTGGCATGAACACGCACACCACGTCGCCTCGCTTCAGCTCCAAGTGGGCTTGCATCACCCGAGACACTTGGTTGGACTTGTCAGCCATCTGCCAGATAATATAACTTAAATAAGATATCATCTTACTCCCATCAGCGCCCCATTACCTCTTATCATCTACGCTCACTACTTGAGCACGAGCCTATCTCACAAACCCTAAAACTAAGAGAGAAGACACACAGGGCCCCTTGCCTGTGTGTGTTTTATAACAAAAAACCTATATATAACACTTTCTGATGCACGAAAGCGCTCGATCACAAATGCTATTTAAATGTCACATATTAAAGAAGTGACCCTCAAGCCAGTCAAATCAGAAGGTGGAATCACATACAAACTATACAATTTCTTACTTACTTATTTACTTTTAGTACCTATTTTACTAGTATATTTTTATTTCACTGCTCAAAGAAAGATATTGTAGGAGGACTATAGGTGCATTTACTTCCGTCAACTAATAATACTCATGCGTCATGGTAAGTAACAATATATTCTTAGAACAATCCTTGTTCTGAACTATCCATACAAGGCACCATATGGAAGAATCAGAAGACCTTGGAACTTTCTTGACTTTCAGAAATACACACCAGAACCAACCCATTACTTATACTTATAGAAAAATAAGTATGTAGTAGGGCTAAACTTTACAAAAATGTGTTTTTTATTTTTCAATTAAAGGTATTTATTTTAAAAGTAAGGAATTGGTATGGTAGAATTCATTTATTCTTTTTTTTGCCGGCATTTTTTTAGCATCTTATATGAATAATGAATATGCTAATGTCTAATTATTTACATATTCGTTAAATTAATTGCGCACTGGTATATCAGTCTGGATAATGTTACGTTGTTGTGTTTTATGTTTTTTAGCACAACTATAGAACTGCGCAATAAACAGGTAGAATTAAATATTTTTTGCTGGCGAAACGCATGTACACGAAAAAGTCATATTATAAATGTTGGTCATCTTATAAAAATTTGTCTGAGAAAAAGTAGACTTAGTACCAAATATCAGGCAGTATGTATGAAAAATCAAAACAATGAAATATCTAGTCCCTAATCAATTACATCAGATATTTAGCCATTTCAGGGTATTAAGTTGGGAATATTAAAGTCTCGTGGTACTTTTGTTACCACATAAATCCTGCCTATTTTTATAAAAAACATAATCCATGTAAAACTACTCCCCACGGATAGGCGGCAGTAGTAATTTGAATATAACGGTGCGTATAAATCGAAGTTGGACAATTTAAAATTTAATCACGTAGAGGACGGCTCGCCGGTACAGCGTCGTCATGAATGTGATTAGTTGGCAGAGGTCACACTCTGTCGACGGACTCAGCATCTTTTTTACATTTTTGCGAGTAGCAGGAAGTCCATGGAGGAGTCTGGACAATGTCATGATTGAAAGTGGTGCAGCAACCAGAAATAATAGACAATTGGAATTTTTCTTTTCGGGTTGCAGTGCAGGGTGAGCAGATGATCGTTAACCAACATTTCAACCGGTTAATGAATGAACTAAAAGCTGGGCTCAGTAACACCAGTTTGGAATGTAGATAGTTTTATATATGAGGGTTGTGTGATCATTAAGTATGTGAACGCGACAGTTATTAAGTGCCACATCATGTGGTAAATGAGAGCTGGAAGCTATGTCTGAAATAGTATAAATTACAAAGTGTAGCAGGCATATGAACGAAAAATAGTGAAATGATGGTCTTTGAGACGGAAAATAAAGATGCCAAGCCCTAATAAAGTTCCAAGAAGAGTGATTTGCAAGAGTTCACAAGTGAATAATATAAAACAGGCCATAAAGTCAGCTAATCTGTCAATATTGACTCTATTCAAAAATGATTCCGATGGCGCAAAGAACGCGGGACGCTGTCGGTAACATGTCAGGCAGGTTTGCACGTTGTTCAAATAATGTTAAAATTGCACTCAATAACGGTTATTATACCCCCTTTTGCAAGTGGAGCGTGTGGCTAAATGTGCTTGTAAGTCCTTGAACGCTTAGCAGGTGCGGTATAAAAAAGACGTTTAGAATGCTGCAAGGATTGCCTTAGCGTCTAGGTTGTGTTGCGCTGCGCCTCAAAACCAATATTGCTACCATGATTGCTAGCAGGCTTGACTTGAATGTCAGTCTATACCCCACTTGTATGTTTAATAATGTAAGATCATCATCGTCTTGCTATTAAAAGTCCACTTTACATAGTACTTCCCGATTGTTTTCCACTGATATACGATATTTGATGTGAAAGTTTCAGTCTTAGCAGTATGACGATAATTCGTAAGAGTTGTATGGAATGTAGGTTCTACCTCCTTGAAGGTCCAGGTGCGGTCGCCGACGACAATGAAGCATGGTGCGTCGGGGGTTCGAAGCGCGCGCTGTGTAAACAGCTGCGCCACAGTGGCGTCCTGCCGTCCCCACCGCTTCGACCGGATCATGCCGTTTGCGTACCGCCATAGGAATCTGGTTAAAAACATAACGTGCTCATTAAAAGTATATTACTTACCTATCCGTCTGCACCAATAAAGATCCTTATGCATATTAAAAAACCGGAAAAATTTGATACCCACCGGGCGGTGTTTAAGTAGGCACCATAGCAGTGCCAGATATTCTGCCGCCAAAAAGCAACGCTTTGTTTTACTGCTTAACGAGTGCTGTTTTATTGTTAGATTGCTGTTTGGATGCAAAATTACTGGAAATTTAAGACTAAGAACTGCCATATTGGTGTGAACGGGCGCTGTGCTTCACTGAAAAATCTAAAACAGCAAAAAACTACGCAAAGCCGTTTTAGTAAAAGACCTTGGACTTTTTAATTTTATTTATGGCGCTAACTTGATCATTATTATACCAAATGTAAGCAACATCTGCTTATGTAATTGTACATAGCTATGATGATATTATTGACAGGTTGTCAAATTCTGCTCTAGGCATGTGGCTGGCATTCGATAACTGCAATTCCATTAGATTAGATTATAACGTATAAGACTGAGGTATCTTTGTCATAAAAGGGTAGGAATTTCAATTTCTTTCCAGGTCTAACTATTTACACTAATTTACATAAATTTGAGATTTAATTGGATGCAAACCTAATACTTGATACTTGAGAGAATATAGCTAGGTAGATAAAATAATACAGTACAGAAAGAAGTAGTTAAACATAGCCATCTGAGTGTTTTCCCAGAAAAGAAACATTGAATTTATTGACCAGAGAAAATGAACACATGTTCGTTCATAGAACGTCGCCGACAATATATTATTCCGCGTTCAACATCAATGTCAAAATATCGATCGCTTCCGAAGAACAGCTGTGATTCTATAATATGGTTACTGGTCCGTAAATGTTAGTAGTGTAGGTACATTGTACAATAAACGCAGCAGAATAATGTTGTATAACAATGTTATTGTGCATATGATCATATTATTTCATTTCTGCAAGCTGCGTAAACAAAGTAGGTATTTAGAATTGAGTACATCTTTATATATAACATAGTTGTAATTATTTGACATTTAGTACATAGACCGCGTTCATCTCGTGTGATACATTTTGTTTTGACAGATGTATGCCAACCATTGTTTGCTTTAGGTAGTCTAATCAGAGATAGCGACTGTGCTGATAGAAAAGATTTATTATGTGAATATGAGTCTGAAAAAAATTTATGCATAATTAAGCAAATATTATTTTGCTGTATGGTAGAATTCGCTAAATATATGGCCGGGATTGCTACAAAGATATTGTAGAGCATCCCAATTCCCAAATAATTTTTAATTAAAATATGTGCCAGCAGGCGTTGGTGGTTTTGTAAAAATCTTGGTCGATTTACCTAAACGAGACTCAAGCTCAACTTTTGTTCAGAATAATTCAAAATTGAACGGTAGTAGCACAACAATTACAAATTATATAAATAATTGGCCAGCTCTCTGTATTTTGTAATAAACTGATAATATGGTCATCTAAGTATTTGTTATATAACACTACTAGCATTGTTCATCAACTCTATATCGGCATTGGATTGTATGATTACATGATTGTATTGTGTGCTATCGTTCAGTGAAAAGTATACGTACTCACACATATATAAAATCGTTGTACGTTACGTAAATCGTAATTAAGTAAAATAATGTCGCCAACCACGCGTCCACTTTTCCACATATTTAAGTTGTTACCTATTCTACTTTAGCTACCTACCTTATTACCCACACATTGATATTACTAAACTTAGCGACAGGCTAGAGAAGAAGCCTTTAAACGGCATTGCGGAGGCATGTACCTAACCTACCAAGCCACTAGGTAATGTCAGTCGGGTCGGGTGGCTAGTCACGCGAGAGTCTGACGTATACAGTCCACCTGGTATAGTATAATCCCATAATGCAATGAATGAATATTCAAGGTCTTGAAGGAATACTTCAACCGAGTCTCAATAATAAATGAGACAAACGTCGATTACTTTACAAAATTTTAAAAAGTAAAATATCACATTCGTCTAGTTGAACATGCTGTATGAATAATGAATATCTTTGATTACTAGCTGTTCTCCCGCGTACTTGTATGTAAAAAAAGATAAGAGATTATTTAGCCCCACTACTCTTCAGCCAGTATTTAGTTCGTTAGGTTACTATAGGAGAAGCATAAGACAAGTTTTCAGCTTGCCCCAAATACCTACTCAAAAATGTGTAAAAGTCGCCGACTACAAAGTTCAACAGTAACATTGTCACTCTGGTTGCCTGAATCTATTATTTTGTAATAGTGAAAAAGACTAAAAATTTATTTAGAAAGCGGTCAGTAGGTAATTCGGTATCTAACTCGGTTTTAGTGAAATTAAAAACCTTGCTACGGTTTTTAGCCCCCACTTATAAGTCGGTACGGGCGGCGCCATGTCGAGCAGGTAGCGCCAAATATATAATCAATGTAAACTACTGCCAAAATGGCGACGAACAACAAAGTCACAAATAGAGCCATTATACCTACTAGTGGAAAAGAGGCATTATTTATAGAAAAGCCTTCGAATAAAGTCACAATAATTTCTTTTGTGTTTTGGAGCCTATTTGGTTCACTCTTCGTATGAGATTTATGTTAGGCAGATTGTAAGCGCTACTCAAAGTTTTTCTCTCTCTGTAGTCAGTCCCTCATGTCTGCGGATCGTGGTCAGCTTGGGGTCCATTTTGGGATTAGACTATCTGCCTCCATCGGCTCTTGTCTAGCGCCTCCCTCGTTGGACTGAATAGAGCTTGGAGGACAACGAGTCCTTACCGTGATCGGTCCATCTTGTTGGTGAGCATGAGCGAGCGATACATTGATGCGTTTAGCGGTCCATGGAATTCTAAACATTCGCTTCCAGCACCACTACTCGAATGCAACAATCATCTGTCTTTTAGGTTCAGAATTCCCCATGTTTCCACTACGATAGGGAAGCACGATTTTGGCGAATTTTAATATTGAACCCAATGTCTCTCTTCTTCCAGATGATGTCAGGGGAGTCATTGCGTCCTTTGCCGTTGCAATGCGCTTCTTTATCTCAGGGACACAACTGCCATCATTGTAGATCAAAGAGCCCAGGAATATATAATGATCGACGATGTCTACGCCAGGAATACTGTAGTTAGCATCTGTAAGCTTTCCGGCTCGATCTACTACCATCATTTTGGTTTTTTCCCTGTTTACTGCGAGACCGACTCTTCCACTCTTAACCTACAGTCTTTAAAACAAACCTTTCTCCCAGTCCTCGAGAGTTGTGCGAACGACGTATTCTCATTGACAAAACCAGCTAGTTCCTCGGGTATCTGTCGACGCAGGAAATGGTAGGTCAGTAATAGCTGATCATTTTGGAACATTTTCGCTCTACAATGTCGCAATACAATCAGTAAATACCAATACAATCATAGATCTGAACACAGTTATTGGCACAACACAGCGATGGTACTTAAGTAAAAATAAATATTAATAATAATAAAATAAATAAATATTTCTGACACTTACACCAATTATTTAGTTCCAAGATAAGTATCATTAAGAACTTGTGGTATGGATACTAAATAACGGATAAACATACATAAATACCTTTTTTTTTGTAAATACATACTTAATATACATAGGAAAACACCCAGACCAGAACAAATATTTATATTTACACTCACAAAGATTTGTCCTGTGCGGGAATCGAACCCACGATCTCAGGAGTGGAATGCGAATATATATGCGATATGCTTTAAGTGTAAAGCTACTTAAGTGGCCAACCGTCCTATAATAATGTCAAAGAACAGTCATCTCGTGATACGAAAAGATATTTATTTAACAAAAATTTTAATTGCTTGGTATAAACTATTTGCAATTATTCAAGAATGCACATACTAATGAGAAAATTTTAATGAATTAACTAATACAATAGAAGGTAATATTTTGATCAGTATCATATTGGGTAGATGCAATATCATTCATATTTCATATGAATATTAATAATCCCAAGAATAAACATTCAAACAAAGTTAAAAAAAATATATAATTCCATGTTTGTTTAAATAGCGCTGACGTCACAGGAGGTCGACAGTAATAACTTTCGGTCACGTGATACAAATTGAGAAAATACTTATTTTTTTTAAACTTGAACAAAACGAATTTTAGTGTTATTATATGGAATATAATAAACTAAACCTATAAAAAAAGCTTTTTTGATCATCAAAAATACTGAGTGAGCATCTAATGAGGTGATTAGGTGCTCAATCAGTATTTTTGATGTACAAAAAGGTTAGGTTAGGTTGGCAATTTATTAATTTTGAAGACACGTTAAATATGATCCTTATTATATTATTGTGATGGACACAACAATACACACAATGTTGTTAGAAGTCAGTGTGAAGAAATTGAAAGGTTACTTTATACTGGCAGATGCTGATGAATCAAACGATCAAATTGGCTTCAAGTGCGTTTTTGTAACAATGTAGACGGTAAACAAAAACAAAAGAGTACGCCATCGCCATTGCGATTAAAGTTCAACCAAAAATAGCTTTGCGATTGCTCGCTAAAGGTTAAGTACTTCTCGTACTCAGGCTACCTCTACCAGTTACATTATCCTATCATATTCATTGCTTACGATCATCGAAGTTAAGCAAAGTTGACAGAAATTTTGGATAGTAACCGTTTTGTGAGGCATTTAATATCAAGCGCTTCCGTGCCGCACGTATAAAAGTTGGTCTTAGTTTGGTCGTACTAATATACGTTGTAGTCGTTTAACCAAGTAAGAGCTCTTCTTATAGAGCAGATTGACAAATTTAGACAGCATGCCAAACATCTGCCTCTATCAATCGGCTCTGGGTAATTGAGGTGGAGTATGGCTTGAATTTGAGTAAGAAGAGGCCTGGCATGCCCAGTGGTGGGACATGAATGGGCTGAGGAGATCATATTCATTAAAAATTAATTAGGAAGACCAATGTTTAGCAATGAAGTTTTTGTTGCTGATGTATGATGAATCATTGAAAAGCTTCTTCAAAAAAGCATTCTGAAAGTATACTACTCCAAAATTAAATGTACTACTATAGTAAGCTTTTTAGTAACACTTTATACCACTAAACCCTTTCGTGGCAGTTAGGTACCTACATGATAGAGCGGTAAATTCCTAGTAGTAGAAATAAATACACATAAGTATATTAGGTACAGAGAGTAATTATGGAGAACAAGATACACTGTAGAAGCCCTCAGATATAATAGCACCCATATGGATACAAAAATGACAATTCACTGTATATCTATCTATAGGAAGTATTTAGAGACGACGGTTTTTTAAATGTCACTCTAGTTGATAAGACAGTTAAGATGTCGATTTCTACGAGACTTCACTAGTTACATGCATACATTCACGCCTGTTTCCTCGAAGGGGTAAGCAGAGGCATATTACACACCCACACTTCGCCAATTATATAGTTGGTCCCACGTAATTGTTGGCGAACGTATCGCCGCTTACCGGGAACTTTTATGTTTGCTAGAGCCTCGTCCGTTGATCAGCAGGTGCCCCACTTGCAGGCGAGGTTGGCTTGGGCTCTTAGGTCTTGGTAGGGTCCCTATACACCTAGTTACAATCTTAAATATTATCTATTGAGTGTAGTATAGCTTCAAACTCTCATCAGGACCGCCCTCAGATTTGAATAAATGAATAAACATTTTATTGCACACCAAGAAAGAAAAACATCAAGCAATAGATAGATAACAATACATTGAAATAAGTTGTATCATGGGCAGCCTTATTGCTAACAGAAATTTCTTAAAGGAAATCTCCTACATACATAATGCCATAATGCTCTAATCTAAGCAGAGCTTGTACTTTAGTTATTAAACAACGGATATGCATGATATTTTTTTTTTGTACTACAGATTTACAATACATGGAATACACTTATGATCACGCACATAGTTAAATCTGTCTTCCGTAAACAGCAAACTTAGTACCGTTAAGTACAAATACAGTATAACTAATATGAAAACTGCATGCAACGGAGACGAGAATTTTAAGATTTAAGTTTGGAAGGAACAGATATGATAGAGAGGTAGTATGGAAATAGCACCTGCATCTGAAAATTAGGAAGAAGGATAAAAATTAGGAAAAGAAGATCTTGGGACGAGCAGTGAATATGAACGTTACCGGATGGAGAAGAAGAAGATAACTCAAAAACAGATGGATTGAGTGCCAACAGAATTATATAATTGATAAAGAGGTAAATGCGTCATGTCGTTGACCGAATGTCCGAAGTGAAAATATCCTTTAAAGGAGGGCTTTGAGGTTCTATGGTGCATCATTCAAATAGTATGTTATAATTTTTCTCCTGATTTTAGCTCCAGTCATATAAAGTAATGTTGGTACTAAAAACAAGCATCCCATTCAAGGGTCTAAACTGAGATCTAGGCGGTACTAACGCTGAGGCTGAGGAAAAGTTCACGGTGAATGTGAATTTTAAATCGAATGACGTGACATTTCTTATTAAAACAGCACTCACACTCACGGTCAACTTTTTCTTTCTAAGTTACAGGACCCTAAAGAACTTAGTTTTTCTGGCGATTTACGGCCAGCTTCATTCTAAACCTCATGACCGTGAATGTACTTGACAGTTATTCGCAACCAATAACCTGTTACAAGGTCAACAGAATGAGCAGTGGGCAGTTTCTTAACATACTAAAACTTAGACTCAAACAGTCTAAATTTATACGACACATTTTTGAACAACAGATATAATGGCGTTGGGAGATTTTAATGCCACAAATGTTTGTGTTTTAATTCGGATAATATTTCTGTTGGTTTGAGTGTTTCCTGTGTATGCTGTATATACTGTTTTATTTATATAATATATATAGAGGCATAATTATTTCAAATCGTTATAGTGTTTTCAAAGTTAAGCGACTATTAAATATATTTTCGGAGTAATTTAGCTTGTTTATAATTGTAAGAAATACTTCACCAGTATGAACATATCAATATGTACAACACTTGAATAATTTGTACATACATAGATATCTAACAATGAAATCAATGACATTATTGCACAAATATTCATAAATAAATATTTTTACAAGCCTTAGAAATATCTACCACACAATAATCACAGACAATGAAATTCATAATGTGACACACAATTTAATGATGGAAAGAGGTCAAAATAGAATATTTTTAATAAAACCATTACTTTTATCTATAAATGTTGAACGAATATTATGTTTCCGCCATACTTCATAAGGAACACAACAAATTTCATCCAAAACTAATCTCTAAATCCGGTTATGAATCATTTGTAATAAAAATAAATATCTTTCTGGATCGTACTGTCAAGTCTCATGAACATAGACTTTACTTTAAAAACAACATTACTTTCAATGAGAATGATAATTAAAAAAATTATAAAAAAGATGGTGGCTAATTGTGTTTTGAATAAGCGTATCTATTGCTCTGCTACAGGTTCGGAAAAAAAACCATTGGCCGTGTTAGATAAACGCATTTCTTCTAAATAAAACGGTCGGGTGCTGATCGTCTGGCCACGTCTAGGGACGTGATATTCTAGGCACCTTAGAAGCTGTTTGTTGATCGCACGCACCCATCACGGTCTGAGGATTCGCCTTTTGAGTCATTGGACAGAACTTCCCTGGTTGCGAAAACGACTCGTGATGATAAGTTATAACTGAAGACACAATTTAAGGATCAAAGCCTGAACTTCAGGCTAACGGACGTTTACAAATTAAAATATAGCAGCTATTGCTGAACCTCCATTTGTGAGAGTTAGCCGGCATCGATCTGCCGCACTAATCCGTATCTCTATAGTCCATTTTGAGGAAAATATATTTCACTTTAACAATTCAGACTAACTTACCAACCGGCTAACTGAGTGGTGCCATGAAAGGCTGACAAAAATTTCTTTCGGTAATTTTGGCCAGCGGCCAAAATACGAGACTCCCTGAAGGATAGCCTGCAAAACGCTCTCCAATTGTACCAACGTAGTCAAACTTTTCCCTGGCATTTATTGCTTTACTATTCCTCGAAGCAGCATGAAATTCATAATGTATGTGGATCCTGACAGTCAGTGGTCTTGATTAAAACGTAAAGTTCTTTGCTTGACTAGCCGCGCTTGCCTACAAGCCAGAAGCGTCTCACCAACTAGTATTGGCGGATATCAGTCATATATAATGTGAGTCCAGTTCCAATATTTTAACAAGCCATCTGTCGTAGTAACTGCGTCACTGTTACCATTTAAATGCTGTGCATCGATCGAAGGACTACATGTGACATTGCGATTGCATACCGGATGCCAACACGCCATTCTGGGCACTGTTTGCGATAATTAAACTCTCTTAATACGAATAACTAATATCCATCTAAAATTTCGCACACCGGGAATTCGTTAAAAAAAAAATTCTGAGGACATCAACATACCATTGCAAACAAGGCGCTGTTAGAGAACTTTCTTGTAGTTTGTAGGATTAGACCTGAAAACGGAGGCCTAACAAGATGATATTCGATAATTATCACTAACACACGTGTATGAATCATATCAAATGAAAATAAATATCTTATAGAAGCGTGAGAATCCACAAGCCAGTGACTTTATTTTGAAAACATAATTAAATTTAATAATAATAATTGATCAGAAATTCATGCAAGCGGAAAGTCTCTCGAAATAAAGCAACGCTCCTCTATATGAAGCAGCCTCCGAAATATAAAACTTAGTGTTAGTTGTACTTTCTTGCTAAGCAGCATAACAAAAATCAGACTTCTTTGGGGAAGTTTCACAAGATTTTGAGGCATTGAGGCACAAGATATTGAGATTATTTGTGTTTTAGTGGCGCGGCTTACAGGTTTTTTGTCTAATTCTCTTTGTTTAACAACTTGAACATATTTAAATGTATTTTTTCATTTTGTACAAAATGACGCCAATTTTTAAAATATGTAAAATCAACAACGCGATTTTCAGTATTTTTATGACGCGACTACTAAGTAGGTTATAATTTCATATCTTCTAAAATGAACCACTAACTCTTTTAAATATGATCTACAAAATGAAACCAATATTTTATATAGCAAAATACACGTCAACAATTATTTACTTAAAAATATTTACAATAACGCGATATTTAACGTTTCATATCGCAGGCACGAGTTCTTTGTCCCGTTAAACCTCAGACGTACGAATTGGATCTTTTTTGATATAGAAAATATCGTCTCCTACAAAATGAAACCAATTTAAGTTTTATTTGAAATTTAATTATTTATAGTACATTTGTTTACCCTTATTGTGATTTAAAATCTTCATCTAAATATAAATTGTCCTAAGAAGTTTTGGGTATCGATTGGCCGGATACCTGTGTCTTCAAGGGCGTAAGTAGTGGGCGACATGTCTCCCAGTGTTATTTTTACCTCCAAATGACTTAACCACGCCAGACAATAAAAAAATTACATAATCTGACCATTTTATACTAAAATTAGCTTAAGACTTTTGTAATATCACACACTTATTTTATATTTCCAGATAGTGTTTTAACAAAAGAGGATCCCAACTTTTCTCAACTCCAGACAAATGATCGGCTAACAAAACTATAAGAGGGTAAAAAAAAGTACGAGATGAAAAAGTCAGACGTTAGAACTCTTTGAACCTATTTCTTTGTTTGTTTGTCTGTTGAATCGTAACTCAAAATGAATCCCTATAGTATTGACTGACTGGCGTGACTAATCTTGTAATGAAATCCTTCCAAGTAATGGAATATTATAAATGAATAACATTCCAGAAAAGGTCACAATTTACTTCGTTAAACCCCGGAGGATTGGAAGAACGCGAGTATTTACCAATATTCTGCTTTAAATTGGATAGTTGTTGTAATTGGGCTTTCATAGAAATCTGATAAGTTATTTTTTCGCTTAGATGTTTATTTATTGTGTTTAAAAATATTTGTGGAGATTTGTAAATGGCAATAGGATTAAGTATATATTGTAAACCAATTAGAAATTAGACTGTAAATCTTCCTAAGAGAAAATAAATAAAAATAAATAGATTCCTACAAAATTACCTAAAACCGATTATATAATATCATAAAGTATTTAATCGAACAAGTCTTTCAAGTTGGTTGGTATTATGAGCTAACTACATATAAAACCCTTCACTTAATTAATGTGTGTCTAATATAGGTTAACCTAACCGAAACATGGTTGTCACTTGCTTGTAGGATATAAGATATGAGGATTCCAGACATAAACACTTTGTTCTTTAGTACAAGTATTCAATGTTATAATAGGTTGGGGAAAAAGTCTTTTCGTATTTTTGTATGAAAAGTCAAGACATTTTTTTCAAAGTTTATTTACAATATATATGTACCGTTTTGTTGAATAACTTTCTGCCATTTTGTGGGCAGAGACATTATCCCGTTACTGTAGAAACTTTGGGACTTCTGATCAAAAAAACGGGACAAATAGTTTTGGCAGTCCTCTCTTGAGGTCAACCTTACAGAACCTAAAGAATTCTGCAGAGACCGAAACAGGTGAAAATCTGAAGGCACAAGGTCAGGGCTATATGGTGGATGCACTAGGACCTCCCAGTCGAACTCTCTTAATTTTTGCTGAGTGGCTAAAGATGTGTGTGGTCTAGCGTTATCGTGATGAAAGACCACACCCTTCCTGTTGATCAATTCCGGCCGTTTTCTCTCGACTGCTTCCTTTAATCTCATCAGTTGCTGGCAGTAAAGATCAGAATCGATGGTTTTGCCGGGCGGTAAAAGCTCATAATAAACAATGCCCTTCCAATCCCACCATACACACAGCATCACCTTATTTCGTGTTAGGCCAGGTTTGGCCACAGTCTGTGAAGCCTGGCCAACTTTCGACCACGACCTTTTTCGCACGTTCTTGTCGTACGTGATCCACTTTTCATCGCCAGTTATCAATCTCTTCAAAAACGGCTCGGTTTCATTACGTCTCAATAATGAATCGCAAATGAGTACACGGTTCATTAAGTTTCTTTGAGTGAGCTCGTGTGGCACCCAAATATCGAGCTTTTTTGTATAACCAGCTTTCTTCAAATGGGTCAAAACTGTTTTGTGGTCAATTCCCAGTTCTTCAGCTACATCGTAACTACTAATATGCCGATCTTGCTCCACTCTTTCAAAAATGGCGTCCATTTTATTCGTAACAGGGCGACCAGAGCGAGGTGCATCTTTAACATCAAAATTTCCGGACTGAAAACGTTTGAACCAAATTTGTGCTACTCTTACTGACACTGCATCAGGTCCATAAACATCACAAATTTTTTTCACTGCTTGAGTTGCATTTTTGCCTTTTTTATAATAAAATTTTAAAATGTATCGAATTTCTTCATTAGATTCACTCATTTTTACGGAGAGAAAAACAAATGAAGAATAGCGGGAAACAACTTTTTTTTATTCTTTGAGTGAGCTCGTGTGGCACCCAAATATCGAGCTTTTTTGTATAACCAGCTTTCTTCAAATGGGTCAAAACTGTTTTGTGGTCAATTCCCAGTTCTTCAGCTACATCGTAACTACTAATATGCCGATCTTGCTCCACTCTTTCAAAAATGGCGTCCATTTTATTCGTAACAGGGCGACCAGAGCGAGGTGCATCTTTAACATCAAAATTTCCGGACTGAAAACGTTTGAACCAAATTTGTGCTACTCTTACTGACACTGCATCAGGTCCATAAACATCACAAATTTTTTTCACTGCTTGAGTTGCATTTTTGCCTTTTTTATAATAAAATTTTAAAATGTATCGAATTTCTTCATTAGATTCACTCATTTTTACGGAGAGAAAAACAAATGAAAAATAGCGGGAAACAACTTTTTTTTATTTTTTTCTTTTCTTTATAATGGAACCTTTTTAATGTTACCAAAACCAGCCAGACACAAATAGTACAGTCAAAAAAATTTTATAATAAGTTTATACCTACGTTATGCGAAAAGACTTTTTCCCCGACCTAATATATTAATATACCTACCAAAGACGTAACTATCGCAACGCGGCGACGCTACTCTCGCACGCATATGCTTAGTCACTTTTTGTTCCTTTGTCTACTCTTGTACCTGACAGACAACAGCCCTTCTTCTTTAAGTAACGTGCTGGCTACAGTAGCCAGTCCGTCGGACTCACTCGGACTTTTGCACGTCGCACGCACGACGAGTGGCGACGAACCTTCCTTTGTTTGATAGAAATCGCCGGCATTAATGTCGAAACAATCAGTTGTGAGAAGAACCATCGACCAGTTCCAATACATTAACAGATTTCTTCTCAAAGTCTGTGGATTGAGAATTGAGCTTTTCCACGTCATCGGCATAAACGAAAAGCAGGTGCGTGACGTCAGCACACAAGTGTTATTCGGCTACTGATTTGCGTAAGGTAATAGTTTTTCAAAATGGTATTAGTGTGCGGCTCCAATCGAGAGGAACATCCGCTATGCCCTAACTCATATAGAAAATTACGATCACTAGATCAGTTATGGGTAATCAAGGGTAAACTCAACGGAAGCGAGTAGAAGTAAAATGAAACATACCACCTCTCGCCAATTAATCTCGGGCGGTGGATGAGTTTGTGATGACTAACCATCAGGTGAACGTGTGAACTCAAATATATATAATTATTGATAACATTAGTTATACTTTATATCCGTGCATATAATAACCATATTATTAAGAACCTGACTGATAATGTTATCAAAATCATCCTTCCATCCCATTATTGTGCACAAAAGAATGATTAGTACATTCAACCGAACAATAAAATATGAAGCTGTAAATATTGAACGTAATATTCTTTATAAAATGTAAATCTGTAATCTTGTCTACGACTGGCGGTTTAGCGAGAAATATTGTAAAAAGCATACAAACCAGAGGTCGTTGCCGTCGCTTTCACATTTTTCACTTTAATGATAGATGGACCTTGGCCTTCGAAGCAGCCGGCCTCTGTGACGAACGTCAGTCATCAAGAATTTGGACGTTTCAATTCTAAATGAATTTTTGACCATGCTCATCTATTTCAAACGAAACTGAGGTTTAAAATTGAGGTTTAGGAAAAATTCAGTCAGGTGGTAAAGTTTTAATTCAATTCACATAAAATTTCTTTGAAATTTCCACCTTAAACCGGCGACATGCCGTTTTAATTTAGATCCAAAAAGAAGATTTATTTTGCGACATCACAAACCATCATCTACTTATGTCAAAGCTGATTTATCATAATACAAAGCGTTTTGCGAAGCGATTGTTTCGTTTAGATTGCGGCTGATCAAGTTACACACTTTTTTGAAAAACCCCTACTGACCCCCCCTGAAATGCTTTTTTCAAAAAATAATTGAATTCTACATACCGAAGTATAATTATAAATCAGCCTTTTTATTTCAAAAACTATGAAATCATAGTCTTGATTGGATATCGACTTATCGACGATATTTCACAATTTCAGAATTCTCAGATTTGTTCAAAAGGCATGCGTATTCCTAAATGAAGTATTATCCTTAAGGCCTGTAGAATTGTACATTAATTGTCTATAACAAACCTAAATGCTTTGCAAAAAAAGAAGTGTATTTACCTATAACTAGTTTTTTTTTGTTTTGTCAGGCGTAAAGTAAGTAGAATAGTAATTACATTTAGGTTAGACCTACTGCCTAAATTGCTTAGCTTGTGCCTCTTATGAATAATCAACACAAGTTTTTACGTAAGTTATGGACATAAATAGACTTCAAATATAACTGCATTCTGGTTTCTAGCAAACAAAACAAGTTTATGTGAACGCAATGATTGTAACATTCGACTCGATTTTGCGTTACAGTTTTCTTTGTAGGTAATTGGATATTACTTACAAGAGAAAACTTATCGATTGCAAGATTACACTCATTTTGTACTTTCTTCACTTGCAGTAATTCATATTCTATGAAAATTACTAAGCTTGGTACAATAGTAGAAGATATTTCATACTTGTCGACTATTTACCTTATTTCATTGCGGCAGTGGATTCAATTTGCAGGCGAATTGTAGAATGCGATAGCATGTTCAACAATGAATTAATTAATCGCGAAAAAAGTAGTTCTACGTGGAGGAACATCTGCGCACTGGCCATTTAACACAGATATTTTAAATTAAAAAGCACGGTATTGAATAAATAATTATTTAAATAAAATTTTACATTTACTTCGCAGCAAATATCTTAGTATGAACGCACTTAGGTGTCTTTGAGCTATTTTAAGATGGTATGCCTCTAGTTTCCTTGATTGATTTTCATAATGAGTTGTCAAAAAGTGATGTTTTAACCTCAGATTCAGGGTAAAACGTTAATGCGATTGTTCTCTATTAATAGTTCCGTAAATATAACAATAGATTCAAGGTAAGTACTCACTTGGTATCCCTAGGTAGAGTTTTGATGATAACGTAAATGCGTTTCCTATATCGGTAGAGGCACGGTGCGACCGCGAGCAGCGCGAATATCGCGGCTTTGGAGAGCGTACTCAACACGGCTGCCATGGCGGCGGCCAGTGCCATCAGCGCGACGAGTGCGGCGAGGATCGCGTCCATGCTGGCGCCTGGCCCAGTGGGGCGCGCTAACTATACACCGGTTTGGTAAACACTGCGCGCCCAGTTACGCACGAACGCGCGCCGCGAGACACCGCACTTTACTGCCGTGGTGCGCGAAGGATCCCGAATGCCGACGGGGAGCGCAGTCCGCGCGGTCAATGGCGGATCGGCAGCTGCACATGCGCCGAAACAGCTGATCCGATCACCCCAAGGATCGCGCGATCGCAATGCCGCACCGCACTAATATAATCACAATATTTAAATCATAAAAAATGTACAAAATAAAATATACGAAAATACCGAATTCACGTGGATGGCATTTGTGTCGTTTTCATTGTCTTCTAGTTTTGTTTATGATTTTTACAAAATAGTTTATGTACTATACCGACCAGTGGTTTTATTAAACCTTTATGCTTGTCCTTCCTTCACATAAATATAGTAACAGAATTTTATGTAGCAGTACCTAGTTGTATTATATTGCCTCCACAAAAAAGTGTTTCTAATCATTTGCTGCATAAAAAAGAAAATCAATAAATTATGCAAGTCAAATTATATTGCGGATATTTTCCATTCTATTTATGGATTTTAACAGGTATTTGAAAATTATTATAAAGTCTCTAACAAAATCAAGAGATAACTTAAGATCAATATTATATGTCTTAACTGACACCGTAGCATTATAGAAAATAGTCTTTAGATAGATTACCGTTCGAGTCGTATTTTGATATCGAGCGCTTCGAGCGAGTCGCTTCAGAATACATGGTTTGGTTTAGTTGGCCAAATAGTCCTGATTATCACTTATAGTTATCAAGTTAGGCTCTATTAGTCGGCTTGAATGACAGCAGGACTTCACACATCGCTGCCAAAGCGCACTAGGTTCGTCTAGTGAAATGGAATATGACCCAATTCTCTATATCTTGTTCTAGGGCTGAGGTGATGATGATTAGGAAATAACTTTGTTATGACATAGGTACTTCCAATTATAATAAAAATTTTAAAGGTTGTAGTTCGTATTCGAATACATGCATTATACTTAAGACCCTGGTCCTCAGTAGACACGAACACGAGGGTGACACGATCAAGGATTGGATATGTTCATAGTCCTTCGAGCCGGATAATTGGCAGGGCACTAGAGAAGTGCAGGTTGTCAGTCCTTGTTCCTATAGAATTTGTAGCAGAGGTCAGATCCTTCCACTTGCTCTGATCCTGGCACACACTTTAAGCTAATTAACCTTCTCATGCACTCCTGTCGATACCAATATAAGGTACTATGTACCAGCTCTTCAAAATCTTATGGATTTGATCATTGAAAGCCGTCTTACGCAGTCATAGCTTCCCAAGATTTCATCACTCTTTTTTTAATTCTATTTACTACACCTTTTTCCGTTTACAATCTTCCCTTATCAGAAAATTGCATTAATCTATAAACTTATCACTGTTTCCTCACTCCTACTTCTAAGCTCTTTCGTCTCTGTTGCATTAATCACCCTTTCATGTTTCTTCTATTATAGGTACCCAACTAAAACAATTTGCAGTCTTTTGATATTTAGCACTTTGTTTTTTTCTAATAACCTCAACTAGTGTATTAATTAAATGATTGGTAATAATTAATGATATAAAATGTGTAAATCAATATAATATTAAAAGTTGCACGCCAACTTCTGGTTGAATACAATGTGCACGTGCATGACTAATAATAGTGACCTTGTAGATTGCATTGATGCAAATACCTAAATGCATTGTTGTTAATTTGCATTCAGTAATTATTACTTACAAATATACGATTCTTCAGTTTGTCTTTATGTAAACATGTAGGTACAAAGCTAAAACACACGATACGCAACAATTTATCGCTTAAAGTGCAATCACCTTTGTTTTTATTTTGCTCATGTGTTGTAAAAGAGTAAGCCACGCTACACTGCGGCGGAAGGGCTATGCCCTGTAAATTACTTGGCATATTATATTTTTGATGTAGTAGTCGTAGAAAAAGTACGTTGTGGTCTAGAGATCTCGAGAAAAAGATTAGAAATTTGACTCTGTGTGCGTGAGCTACAGAGGCAAGCTGTGTTTTTAATTCTTTCTAGACTCTGGAAGGATGGATCGATGGAGCTGCTTGCTTATCTCTAAAAAGTAATTAAATCTAGACAAACTCGTGCCAAGTCTAAGGTTCCTTACTGCGATTTCTTTATTATTATAGTTAGTGTTGTGTGACTTGGCCGTTGAAGGGAACACAAGGGCACAGAACCAGGTGCTCCGTGACAATATTATACCAATCTGTCGCCAGAACCGCTACCCATTGACGATGAAAAATTGCCAATTGGACAACGTTGATTGAATAACAAGTGAAAATTAAGGCTTGATACTGGTTTTATACCCTTCAACGGCCAAGTTCTTTTTATTATTACAAATCTTTCTTTTCTTTTTTTCTGATTCTTGTATAGTAGCAACAGTTTTTCGTATTGCGTTTTCTAATCAGGGTCACCAACTCACCAGGTACTCCAGATCTTCGATTATCGTAGTTTTTATAGTTTTCCCTTTATGTGGCTATTAAACCCTAACTCTGTACCAAATTTCAGCGCTCTGAGTTTATGGGAAGTACTAGTTCTATTTTGATGATCATGAGTAGGTGAGTGAGTGAGTGTGTGTCATAAATGCGAAACTTTGCTTTCGCTTAAATTCGGAACTATAAGTCCCACAGACTTGAAATTTTGGATTTTAAGTATGTTATCATAGCTTACTGGATGATGAAATTTTCTGCGTTCTGGTCTTATCCAGAGGTTCTCAAATAGGGGCCTGAAAATGCAGCGAAATGGTTACAGTAAAGGATGGTACGGCAGTTTGCTTCGCGCTCGACTTGGCGGGGGCACTGCTGTGCCCCCAGATATCATATAATACGACAGTGATAATTCAGTTAATTCCGTTCATTCGTTAAAACAAAGTTGTACCTAATCAAACACTCACATTTTATTAGTTTGTTACTATCTAAAAAGTAATACCTAAATTTTGTTTACAGAGATATATATATATTGAGTTTAAACGGGTAATCTTCTTGAACTCTTTCGTACAATAAAGCACGTTACAAAAAAGAACACCAACACCATAATTCGTGAAAATTTATAAAGGGCTATGTAATTTGTAATAGGTAATTTATAAATCTATGAGACATGCGTACTTATAATAAACTTTGCAGTTCTGCTGTAGGTACTCCGTAATTCGCCAGTGGAATGTGTATTAACCGAAGGAGCAAGCGGTTTTCAGACAATTAGGATAATTCAAGCAGGACAGAACTAAGGAGTAGGAATATGCCTCCAAACTTTTTACTCTTTAACGGGCAGAACATGTTGAAATTTTTCATTGGTTTTCTACCTTAACTTAACTACATAAGGTTCAATTTATGGTGGGAATATGTTTACCACTGCCTTGCAAAGGGTTAACTGATTCTTCTTCATTATCTTTATTCTCTCCACTGTTGGACTTACATCTCCACTGTCTCCACTCTGCTCACTAAATAAAAATAATATACCTGGGTTAATGGTGATTTTAAAAATAACATACATAGTGTTACGCCTCTTCCGCGTAGGAGTAGATCACATCTTTCCACTTGTTACGATCTTGGCACACACTTATACCTTCTCATATAGGTACGCCCGTCGGTTTAGGGTACTTTTGACCAGGTCTTACGTGGTCTTCCCCTCCCAACACTTTTATTCACTTGACCATCATAAATCACTTTCGTTAGTCTACTTTCATTCATCCTCTCAACATGACCAAACCATCTATGCATACCTTTCTCAATTCTTGTCACTATATTTTAATTAACACCAGCTTCGGCCCTTATCACTTCATTACTAATCCTTCCACTCAATTTCACACCTAAAATACTTCTAAATGCTCTCATCTCTACTGCATTAATCTTACTTATATTAATATTAAAGTCAGCTATTATTGTTTTAAACACAAATGGAGCCAGGCTCAAGTAATAAAATCCAGTTGGTGAAATGTATTTTTTTTGTTACATGTATACGGTATATACAAGGGTGTCTTCGGCCTAGAATAGGATGACCTCCATCTTTATTAAGTTCGATTATCATACCGTAATTTAATGAACCTACAATACAGTAATCACATGAAATTATTCTTTCCAAATTATTATACTTGCCCCAATCTGTTGCTGATTATTACATAAGTACGCAAATTTTAATAAAACACGCAAGGTGGTATAAAAATATTTTTATTCATCTAGACATACCCATAGGCCCAAGTATACAGGAGATTCATCACTATCACTCATCATCAGTCGACAGACCGGAATGTGGGTTTGAGACTCGTGATTAATGCATGATTTACGGCAAGTAACTTCTTTATTTGACACCTTACACTACCATAATATTTACAAAATATTATGTATTTTGAGAGATATAACAGAGATGTTTTAATACAACAATTGATGAGTATGTATAGTACGAGTATAACAACAGAATACAGTCCTTGCAAATCTAAAATCTCCAATGTGACATTGTCATAAGAAATATCTTAATTGGCAATAAGTGCTCGCAAACAAAGAGAATAAAACCATTTTTATCACACACACAGTAGTTACTTTAGACTTGTAAAGACATATCAATAATATATACCTATCGTTATAATACAACAATAGAAAATATAAGTTTTCATCATCGAGATTCCTTTCTATTACCTATTGAACAAAGAAATCTAAAAACCATTTGGAAAAGTTTTTTTTTACTATTGTTAAACTAAATGTACAGTCGACAACCTTTCAAGTGCTTTTTAACTTTATCAGATTCAGCCTCAAGTCCAGCTTTATGTGGTTAGCCTACTACATAGTACTCGTCGCGGGACCGAGTTAATATTTTTTATTTTTTTTATTTATTTGGTACAAAATAAATATTCTTAGTTAATAGTTAATAAATATATGTTGCACAAACATAAACTTAAATAGTGTTTGCGTGCACACTTAACTGTATATATGTATGCAAAAGTATCTCAGTTTGTATAGCAGTCCAACTTGGTACGTGCGTCTAACAGTTGGTAGAACCTAAAGCGTCATGAGTCGGAACTAGTGGAAACACGACCTAGCGCTCTTGATAAAAAGAGTTGTGTGTCGATCTTTTTGGCGCTTTGGATGTTGACAACTATATGACGATGACAGTACAACAAACTGACAAAGTGGTTTTCTAAAAATGCGTTAAAATTTGCGGTCCCTCAACCACCTTACGTTTGATGGGCTGACGATTGTACTACACAAATAATATAACTTTCAATAAATTATTTTTCATAGCTCTTAAAATTTATGATATTTTTATATGCCTCCAAATCATCTGTATTAATTTATCTACAGTTAGTATTACAAATATTTACTAAAAATATAATAGCACTTCATTCATTTAAATATTTTTAGAATATTATTTTTATAGTTAAATCTAATGGAATTCGTAGTAGAGTAGTAAATGCGAAAAACAAAAAAAAATAAATGAAATATCTTAAAATAACTATTATATAAAAACATAATATAAAAAATGCGAAACTACAGATAAACTATTAAAGGTAATACCGATTAAAATAGGAAAAACATTGTTCGCAATAACAAAGTTTGTAAAAGAACTTTTAACAGCAATCAACTAACCAATAAATCAATTTCACAAGTACTATATACTGGTGTGTTCATATTGTTTTAATTGACCTCCTTATAACTGAAACTCGAGTAAAATTTTAATTTCAACTAAGCAGGATACATAAATTTAGGGAATATTGAGTACAATATGTCATATGTCTCTATGTCACCATTGATAACATACAGCGTTGACGTTATAGAATATTTAGGGTTTTAAGTGCAAATTGAGAAAAATCTAACATGATTTACCAAATTCCCAAAAAACGTGCCACTTGTGTAAAACTGCTTTATTTAAAACAATTTTCAAACAGAGTAGTATTTTTCAACGATATTTGAAATCAGAATCTTACTTAAGATATTGTTGAGGAGGTCTATCTATCATAATATAATTAATACGCGAAAATAACAATGTGCACAAAATAGCAAAGGTACTGAAGCAGTGCCCAAACATTTTAAAAAAATAATTTTATTAAGTTATTAATTCCTAATATTTAAGTACCCTTTTTTCCATCATAGTTTCACTATATAGCGATATTACACCTAAACCAAATTTTATTTTTTGCAACAACAATAAAAAAAGTACACAGTTACAATCTAATTTGGCCGTTATTAATTTTCTCATACTCCTCAGGGCCGAGAGGTGCGTAGCTGCCTAGCTTTGAATTCAAATAATATAGTTTATCACCCTTCACAACTGCAGGATTATATCCGTCTTTTTGTAAATCTGTTTTCTTCATTTTAAACGTGCCTGAAATAAGTAGAATGTAAACAAAATTAAACAATTATAATTACAAATATTAGTCTATATACCATACCGAATACAAAAAATATATCTGAATACAGTTTTCATACTTGTCATTAATTTTCAAGTTTTTTTGCGTTATAAAATAATAATTTGTCGACCAATATGGCGTTGGAGGTATACCTGCACTTCACTTCAAAGGTCGTGGGTTCGATTCCCACAGGACAAATCTTTGTGTGCATGAAGATGAATATTTGTTCTGGTCTGGGTATGTATGTTAAAAAAAACAAGAGTATTTAGGTATGTTTATCCGTTATTAAGTATCCATAACACAAGTTCTTAGTGATACTTATCTTGGAACTAAATAATTGGTGTGATTGTAAGAGAATATTTATTTATTTTATTATTATAATAGAAGGTTAATTTTAAGTGATCTTCATAACTGACAACTTCTGTCTCGGATATAGCAAACTATTAAAGCGTCGTATCATTATCATTTCAACCCATCAGGGTCCCACTACTGAGCTTGGAATTTCTGTGCCTATTAACTCAATTCCGAAAATATTTACTTTTTACTACTAGATTAACGTTATCCTCCTGCATGTCTTACCGGTAAGATCGACTTCCTTCATGACCCTCAATAACACAGGCCGCGCGTACGGAGGCAGGTCACGGGATAACGCAGCTGCTAGCGATGGCAGGTCCAGAGAACCGTTCGTGTCTACTATCCCGCACATACCCGCTCGACCATCGGTGTTCGGCACCTGTATGGAAACACAATTCATTGAAAGCTCGTATTTAACGTATCACCACAAATGTTACCTCAAAAATACTCAGTCCCCAAGTTACCAATTACATTCATTATCAGTAATTTTAGTGGTTCTCTTTATTATAGTCTTTACAAACGGTACGCTTAAATATCAGTCGTTATTATATTAACGATATACATAAAAATAAAGTGGTTTTTTATCACTCTGATCCTCAGTACACGGATAGCAGCGCAGATATTTTTTGTGAAAGTAAAATATGATTTTTATTGCTATTGCCGTAAAAGTTCGAGGCAAGAATATTCTCTCGCACGTTAAAAAACTGAGCAGCAGCGTCGAGTTTGCTTGAAACAACAAATGCACGTATGAAGTGTAACTTGTAGGACGAATTTGAAAAGTTGGGGCTTTATTTTGTCCTACATTCTATGTCGTCCGGTTTTCAACAAGTACCAACGAGAAATAGTTCTTTATAATTATATTTATCGTAAAGATCTTTTTTATTCCATTAATAACATCTGTATGGAAAGGACTTAATTGTAAATTAAGTTAAGTCAATTTCAATTTTATTGTAGGTTAACTGTAAGTTAATTGTTATTTAATTGTGGTTCACTCGTAGTTTAACCGCATTTTTATTTAATATAATAATACTTACTGATACGACTTGCATGCAAATGGCTCAGATTCGCTGAAATTGGAAATTTACTGGGGAGGCTTATTTTCCGCAGTAGAGGTCTCATGGCTGAGATGACAATAATACTACCTCAAATTGTTGGAAATATTAAGTAAAATGTAAGATAATGTTCTACATGTTACAATAACTAATAATAATACGTATATTACTAACGTGTAAAAAACGTTGCTGATGTCAAATAATAATAGTATTGTGTGACAATTACCTACTCTGTAACTACTTGATTTGCCACTGTTTGTTTACTTAAATAAATTGAAAAAAAAGAAAGTCTCAAAACGCCACGTAGGCCCAGTGCGGTTGGCGGAGGCAGGTGAGAATAAAATCTTAACGATCCTTCCTAAGGGAGGCTAATTCCGCTTGCTTTCAAAGGCCACATAAACGGTAACCCATCCAATGATTGACCTTTGTTAACTCTGATTTAGTTCGGTGATCGATTCCGTCCACCTAGAACCGCATACCCTTATCGTTTTAATTCTCACCTCCACTCCATAGACAACAGCATCTCTATGTTCAGAGACTCTGGAGATAGCAGCCTCGACCTCGGTGGTGCTGACGTTCTCCCCGCGCCATCGGAATGTGTCCCCGGTGCGGTCGCGGAAATACAGGTAGCCCAACTCGTCTGACACCAGGATGTCACCTGAGAAAAATTATATAGTTTTATTTACAATGCGAAATGAGGCAGAAAGTTTCACTTGCATTGTACTTCAATTCTAAGGTGTGAGGACTCCCTGCTGATGGTGACCGGTGCAATAATAGATGGAATTAACTCATCGGCGGTAGCCCAGAAAAGAATCGAACCTTTGGATTACCGGTCCACTGCTCTAATTAATAGCTATTTCTAGTAAAATTCGTCTTATAACCATATAATTATATAGCATTGTAAATGCAAAAAAAAAAAATATTAAGACACTTCAATTAAAATTTTTGTACGTTAAATTCACTTTGGATTCGGATCGAATCAAGAAGTATTTCAATCAAATAATAATTTAAAATTGATTATCGTATTAACAAAACAAAAATTGTTGTAAAAAAAATTTTTGTAAATTTCTATCACTTACCTGATATGAAAGCGGAGTCCCCGTGAGCGAAGACGTCTTTAACGACCTTCTTCTGCGACGCCGCTTCGTCTACGTAGCCCAGGTACTCCCGGGACGGATTGGTGAGGGATATCTTGCCAATAAATACCCCTGGTTGGTTGGGCAAGGCTTTCTGTAAGGCATCAGAAGATTTTACCCTTTTATATATGATTATATGAGAACAGCACAAAGAACTTTGCACACATCTAAATTCCAAAGTCAAAATCATTTATGCAAGTAAGGCTCAATAAAGCTCTCGTAAACGTCAATTTAAAAACAACATAAAACTTTTCTCTTAAACGTTTTGGGTGAAAAGCGGCAGCGCTGGTTATCTTTGGTGGGTTACCTTAAGCTGGTGGCGAACCTTAAGTTCAATAAATTCATAAGATAAATATTATGGTGCCACTTTATATGTCACTATAACCAATAGAACTCCTTTAACTTTATATTAAATATACTTTGAGCTGTAAGTGGTTCATAAATTTTACCTGACAAAGCCCCTGGGAGTCTCTGATAGGCTCGCCGGTTTCTTGGTTGACTTTGATGATGGCTATGGGGTACACGGCCGGGATAATTCTGGACACAAATCCGATAGCGCCCGGCGTGCCGTCCGTATTCGCTACAATCAATAACAATAACATAAACATCACTATCATTTGACAACCGATATGGCGTGTTGGCGAGTGTGCCGGCACTCCGCGGTTTATTTTTTAGTTAGTTAGTTTAGTTTAGTAAGTTTAATTTAGTAACTTTAGTTTAGTTTGATTAAGTTAGTTTAGTTTATTATGTTTTCTATATTATATATAGAATATATTTTATTGTATGATGTGTATAATTATTATATATATATATATGTTCTGGTCTTTTCATATGTATATTAAGTATGTATTTACAAAAAAAAAGAAGGTATTTATGTATGCTTATCCGTTATTTAGTATCCATACCACAAGTTCTTAATGATACTTATCTTGGAACTAAATAATTGGTGTAAGTGTCAGAAATATTTATTTATTTTATTTATATATATTTTTTTTATTATTTTGTATATTTGTGTAATTTATTTATATTTAACAAATAGTTTAAGTGTTTATTATTTTGAAAGTTTATGTGCTCTGCCTACTGCTTTCCTGTTCTATCCTTTGCGTCGGGTTGTCTGGATCGCTTTTAGCGATAAGACCGCCTAGTTTGGCCTTTTTCATTGTTTTCAATATTCATTGTAATCTGTAGTTTTAAGTTATTTTTGGTCAATAAAGAGTATATCTATCTATCCGCTCCTGAGGCCGTGGGTTCGATTCGCCCTCAGGAAAAATTATTATGTCGGAAAACATAAATATTTGTCCTGGTCAGGGTGTTTTCTTATGTTTATTAAGTATCCATAACACAAGTTCTTAATGATTTCTTTGAAAGTAAATAATTGGTGAATTGTCAGAAAATATTTATTAATTATGCGACGTTAATACCAATAAGTATGGTGAGAGGGTGTTGCGTCTTGAGGACCCAGCGCTGATTGGCGGAGAATATATAAATATGTTTTATTTCAATATTTCAGTCACAAGATGTTAAAATTCTGTTAATCTATTATTGAAAATATCTAATAAGCTAAATCGTTTATTGTCAATATTTTGAGTTCGATAGATGGTAGAACAGAAGAATAGAATTTTAATATCAATCGAATCCAATATATGCAGGGAAACGAGTCCATAATTTAGTCAAGACAATCGCATTAACAAAAGGATTTGTGATGATTGAACGATTGAGATCTGCCTCTAAAGGAAAAGCCGTTCAAAATGTACGTATGTAGGTCTTACTATGTAAAATTGCTGTTCGGTTTCTTAATAAAAATATAACAAATTAAATTGATGAGTAAACAACAAACATATTTCCAAGGAATCGAAAAAGACGGTCCAATAGAAAAGCATGGTGAATTAGTGACGATATAATTATAAAATTAACACGACTACGCGAAATAACACTAAAGAAGCGTTCAAATCTCAACACGTACTTATAACGTAATAATTTGACTTTAACCTTGAAGTTTTTTATTAAATAAATGTGAGAAAAACAAACTGCACGCCGACAACATACATAACGACTTACCAATGTTTGCGTTTCCTTCGGTAGCCCCATAAAACTCAATGACGTGTTTCACATTGAACCTCTTTAAAAATTCACTCCAAATCTGAAACATGGTTTTTTTTAAATAAAAATGTAGAAACAAATATCTGAGCTAACACTTAAACGTAGAAAAAGCTACAACTATATTGATCTCTTTACGATAATAAATTTAATTGCTACAAGCTACAAGGTTTACGCCCACCCCAAATGGGATAATTTAAGACCGCAAAAGGAAAGCGATCTGACAACACGGGTGCACATTACGCTGATTTTTGGAAATTGTTAATGAGAAGTATTACAACCCTAAATAAGATCAGGGCAGCAATAATTGTAAGTATAATATTGGTATATAGATGGGGTTCACACCGAGACTGTGGGAGCCCAAGACAACCCTCACCTGCAAGTTGTGCACCTGCCGATCAACGGACGAGGCTCTGGCAAACATAAAAGTTCCCTGTATGCGGTTGTAGGCTCGCCACGTATTACGTATGTAATTGGCCAAATGTGAGCGTATAATATCCCCTCATCTAAATAGTAAAAAAAAGGAGGCGTGATTGTATGTATTGTACTGAAATGAAATTACCTGAGGTCTCAGTCCATTGCCATAAATAATTCTGACGTTATGTTGCTTGTCGCTAGGAGATGGTGGCGTAGCAAGGATATATCGACACATTTCGCCGATGTAATGAGCAGCCTGCAAAAGAACAACAACCCGTTTATACCTCATTTTTTTACAAAAAGTTTGAGTTTGGTCATAATTATTAAAAAAGATACATACTAACAAACTTAGAACGGTTTGGTCGCAAAAAGTCCTCTGTATGAAGTATATTTATTGAAACAATTACTTTTGTTTATTTGACAAAAATCATCGTAATTGCTTTGACTTAGTTATAAAAAAAACCTAAGCCTACTGGGCTCCTTTATTAATTTTAGGACTGTGGACATTTAGTAACTAAACACATAGAACCTTCTTCTGTTATGAAGTCGGTTAGGATAAAACATTTTAGTCTAAACGATGAAAAGTCGGTATTCGAAAGTTTGAGCAAATAAATCTTTACACATGAAAATACGTCTCCATGTTTCTATAAACAAAAATCGAACAGTCACGTAGTGTTCTTTTTCCGAATGTTGTAAAAGAGTTTGTGCGCGAAAATAAACAGTCAAATTCTTGGATGGATTGGTGGATGGCCAAACACACTTGAAAAGTTCAGAAATTGTTTTTAACTGTCTCATAAATGGTTCTGGGTGTATCGGGATCCTACCAAGATCTTAGAATCCCAAGCCAACCTCACCTGCAAATGGTGCGCCTGCCGATAAACGGAAGAGGCTCTGACAAAAATAAAAGGTCCCGTAAGCGGTAATAGGCTCGCTCGCAAAATGTGGGCGTATAATATACCTCTGCCCCTTCGTGATTATATTATGTGCATAAAAGTTTCTAGTAATAAAAAATAGATTCTGATTTTCGAATACAGTCAACAGTTTAAATAACCGTAATATTAAGGTGTACAAGATAAGTAAGTGCTAGTAACGTATATTGGTTGTACCTACATGCAAATTACGCATATGAATAAATTAAGTAGGTATGCTAATTATAGTAATGCTTGGTTACGCGTAAGCTTTGTCGACTTCTTTTCATATTATAACTTTCAATGTTTCCTAAGCCATGTCATATCTTAGCATTATCTCGGTTGCCTCAGACCCAAGCCCAGGGCCCAGGATCTGCTCACGGGTCTAAAGAATTGGCTGAACTTCAGTTATTACATGGAGCGACTGCCATATGACCTCCACAACCCAAAGGGCAACATCATTCTATGGTTAAACCAGTTGCCAGAATTTAAGAAGGCACTGACTTCTTAAATAACGATTGCCATAGATGGTCATAACAGCCGGGCCCAACGGCTTGTCGTGCTTTCCAAGGCACAGAGCATATTTTACACTAACAGATTGCCATAAAGAGAATAGCAACTATTTTTTTACAGTATAGCATGTAATTATTGGTTTGTTATAATGTTGTCTGCTTTCGAACCGATTTTCGATATCCTTTCACTAACTAATACATTACATTACATAGTAAGTATCTAACGTAGGTTTAATTTAAATTGCTATAAGAGATAAGGCCGCCCATTGTATATACCTGTTTAATTTTCTTTGTTTTTGTGTAATTTTGATCATGGTGTACAATAAAGAGTAAATTATTATTATTATAAATTATTATTTAAAGTATGGATTCCTACAAAAATCCATTAAGGTAATCCATTTATGTGAACAGGTAGGTTAAGCAGGCGAAGCTGCAGTCAAAAGCTATTGTCATATCATTTGTTATTTTTTAATTACAAGTGTATAGTGTGACGATAGTTATGGGTTGTACTTAAGTAACATGTAGCAAAGCTTGTCATTGACGTAGATAAATAGATAGATATACTCTTTATTGACCAAAAAACTTAAAAACTACAAATTACAAAATTGAAAAAAAATAAAAAGCCGTGACGTAGTATCCAAGAAGAAACAATATCTCTAAAAATCTCTTACCGTCGCGTTATACTTGGCACAGTCCGGGAAGAACTGCGAGGCGGAAAATTTGGGCTTGATAATGACTGTGCAGCCCATTATCAAGGCTTGTCCCACGCTGATGACCCCGCCAGCTGTGTGGTAGAGGGGCAGTGGACAGTACATGCGGTCTGACTTCCTCAGGCGTAGGTAGAAGATGCCCGTTGACATAAACACGAATCTACCGGTCAACAAATAAACTATAACTAAAAAAAATTCTTGGTGTTTTGTTCACACCAAATGTGCCGATTATGATTTTGGGCGATGATTAGTCGTTTGTAAAGAGGTCGACTCAATGGCTTGTATGGTTTTAGCATCATCTGAATCAAGAACATTTTACTACTGTACACGGGCCTCCTTCTATAGGTCATAATCCTCACGGATCCCATGTGGATCGGTAGGGTTTTATTTCTATTAGTTGCGGGCTACCATATTTATCCATTTAAAATGGTATGCCTGGAAAGTCGTTCTTAGCGAGAAGGCCCCATTATTGTCTAAGGAAGCAATAAATGGTTTGAGGTTCTTTATATATAATAAACCGTTTACATTGATAGTCTTAAATTAAGTATTCAAGCTACTTGTAATAAAACATGAATTAGGTACAAGGTAGGTATTTAAAGATACAAGGAAAATTTTATACATATATTTTATAATAGTTGAAGCAACTATAGATTCTATATAAGTACCAACTGTTAACAGAAATCTGGATACGGAGTCGATGAAATTGTCTTAAACGTATATCTCACATATAATTTGTATGTAAATAATCTTATAACCTTAAAATAAACAAACATACATGTCTCGTTTATTGATAATGTTAAAAGTTTTGAGTGCGCCCTCAATTTTCCCTTTTGAGGTTTTGGAAAGTCGAAATGTAATGTGTGTATTTTTTAATTGTTATGTTATATAAGACCTGTGGGTTTTGGTAATAAAAGAATAGAATAAAGTATTTAATATCAGCTAGTACGGTGATGTCACAGATTAAATAAAAAGTACGTCTGAACATCGACGGTCTTTTGTGTGCTTCCAAGGCGCCCAACAAGCCGCTTGTTGAATGACAACGTTAAAATTTTATAATTTGTGAAGGAATTAAGAGCCCTACCAGAGAATTGAACTTTGGAGATAAAACAGTCTATCGCATTATGTAGCAGACTGGAAGTTTTATTTAAAGCTGTTTTTTACAGACATAAAATAATTAGGAGTATTATTCTTTTTGAGAACTAAAGTATATTCTGGTAAAACAACTGAACTGCAATAAGTATCGGTGTCTCTCGAGGAAACTTGCATTAATTATGTTGATAGTATGACTCATTTAAGGATTACGAGCTAATTTGGGCAGCACAAGTTACCAAACTGGTTTTGCGTTAACAGTTATAGTTATCTTTGTCGAAAACGAAATCTATAATCGTATTATGTTCAAGTCAAGTGTCCTAATGACTCAGTACTTTCAGCGCCAGAGTTTATTTAATTTCATAAATTTTGACATGTTAGTGCCGAACACACAGCGTTGATAATCGTTAAAGTAAAAGCAGCCTATAGGTATTTGAGTATTTCAGGTGTCAGTTCTCGCATTTAGTTAGTTTGGTTGACCATTGTACGTGGGCCATTGTAGCCGTCCTACCTCACTCCAGCCAGTCCACCTCTCTTCAGAAGCGGACCAAATCCCCAAACCTGCTTAAAATTTCTGTGATGGTTTGGTGTTTAGGTATTATATATAGATATAACTAAGGTAAGCGCTCGTAGCTCCGCCTTACTAGGTGATCGGATACGATCATCAAAAGTAAAGCATAGTTCAGGGTCGGTTCTTGACCGTTTACTATCGAGCGCTTCGCAAGTAGTGCCGCTAATATCGCTTGCATTGTTGTAAAAAAAATTGTATTTCTGATCTTGTTAAAGTCAAAGACAATAACGTATACAGCACTGGGTTCTTTTGGTAGTAGACGACGTAAAACCCTATATCCTTTGCTGATAATACTCTGGATGTGGTCAAGTAACAGATATTGACCGCTACATTAAATGAATCATCACTTTCTTAAAACAAAAAGGGTCTAAACGGTGTTTTATGATACACTCGCAAGGTTAGGTCGATACTTACTAAATAGGTACAGGAATAGTATTAACTAATCACTAACCTCGTATTAGAAATGACGGCGGCTTTAGGTAATCCAGTGGTGCCTGATGTGTAAATATACAACAGTTTTCCACGGAAACCATCAGCGTCGGCGAGGGTCCATTGTGCTGGAGGAGTAGCTTCCAGTAAAGACGTCAGATCAGGAACTTTGTCTCCGTCTTCGCCGCTTTTAACATTATCAGGATTTAAACGACGTTGGGTGAATTTGTACAGCTTCAATTTCGGGCTCAATTGACTTGATATTTCTTGAATAGCTAAAAATTTCATAGCCAATATTACAATTCGGGTCATCCTAATCGTATTGAAAGGGGAATATTGTTATGGGGTACATAAACGTAAAGTGGTCATAAAATGGCCGCTTCGTCAAAACGAAAATCGCTTGACTTTAAACTTGTCTAGGCATTAATTTTCTTTACGCTACGATGCTCTTTGTCTCTACTAACCATAAGTTATACCTGTGAGTTTGCATTGCGTTAACACTAATTAAATTTAACAAGAAATATTAGAGATAATTTTGACTTAAACATTATTATAAGTTTGCCCTACTGGGTAAACTTAAAGATCAAGGTGAAAGACATTTTGCTCAGTGATAATAAGCTGTCATATGTCACATAAGCCTACACTTGTGTGGCATAATGCAGTTAGAATTTTTGATACTCTTCAGCTAGCTTAGTTTCAACTTACCTGATTTGTATTCTTCGGAATATATAAGAACATCACACTTTGCAACATTAATAGAGTGAAGCAGAGCATTTCCTCGCTGATTGGTGTTGATAAGAGGAGTGATGGCGCCCAGGCGGCCATTGCCCAGCCACATAGCAGGCAGTTGAGGGCAGTTGCCTACAAGGAGCCCGACAATGTCGCCCTTCTTAACGCCCTGGGCTTTCATCAGAGCTGTCATACGTAAGCTAAGATCTTCAACCTAAAACAGAAAATTTAACTATACCATACCTAATTCTGTCATGTTTTAGGTATTTGAATACCAAACAACCAACAAAAAAATTTTTTTTTCTGTCTGGCACCCATGGCATTCTACATGTTAAAGAAAATTCTATCATTATTATTCGCAAGTCTTCAAAAACATGGCTGTTTGTTGATACTTCGAACCATTTGAATTAATTTTGGGTATGGCTTTTGTTAGTCAGAGTAATGTCTGAGGGCCTTTTGGTTATTTTTAAAGTGTTGCTAAACTTAGCTGGGAAAGTGGGTAAATATTGGTTTATTCTTATATTAAGTATACATAAGGTAGCAGAGATACTTAATATCAACAAACTTCCTAGATTTATGTGTTAAATATTACTGAAAACTGAAGGTTATTGGACAAACAAATTTCTGCGACTACTTTAGACAGTTGGATTATTTCATATTTTATGCAGGTTTAAGAGGGTGGAGCTGCAATAGGACAGTGGTATTAGTATGAAGATAGACCACATACCTCTTTGAACGTCCATACTTCGTCTAAGAACAAGAAACATGGCTTGTCAGGATGTCTCTGAACTACCTCGTGGAATATATCTGGCAAAGTCCAGTTCCTATTGGAGAACTTACGAGCTATCCATAATATCTGAATATAAGCACACAATGCCCTGTAAATAATAAAAACAACATGATAAAAATATTGATAATAATGTTTATATGTGTGTGAACATTACTCAAGGGATGACTTGTGATATGTCATAAATTATCTATCTTATGCTAAGTAGTAAGTAGGTAGTGGTCAATAACCTCAGCCTATTTAATTAGTTGGTGGTTAATTTCCATTCTGTTGTATGTATTAATTTGACTTGTTAATATAAATGTTATTGGATTGTATAAATCTTCTTTTGGTTTAAATTTATTTGCATATTTAGTTTTTACAATTACTCAAATTAGGCTATTCTAAAATCAGTTTTAACAGCAGGATGCTCTTTTTCTAATTATTGCTATGACATCAATAATCTTTTACTAATAATAATGTTTTGTTTTTACAAATTGAGAATTATAGATGTACTCACAAAGTAATTTCTAAACATTAAAAACATGATCCTTATGGAAATTTAAAGAACCATTTTAAAAAAAAGGTACATAGACAAAGTTACAAAACCCAATCCCTAAAACTTTGTCACTTACTAATCAATGTTAGGAGAAAACAATAGATGAAAAATTTGTTATTTTTTTCATACTTTTACTATATATTTAATTTAATATATAATATATATTTAAAAGAGTATCAGCAAAGGTCTGATGCTGAACATAACTTACAATCAAACAAAAGATCAACTTACAATAAAATAAACCATATACTTAATGATAGATAATTTAGTTTCATACAAAATTGCAAAGAGTTGAGTTCTATAATTATACTTTGTTGCTATTTCTGTAAGCTTTATTTTAAATCCATTAAGGGCAAGCTTGAATTGTATATATAATACAAAGGTATTTTTATTTGTAATTGCCTAAAACAATACATAGAATGTAACATTTACAGTAATCACACAACTGAATGGTTAACTTTAAAAGAGTTCAATGTTCATGTTAAAAACCACCATAAACTTTTAAAACCAATGATGCTTTCTTCTTATCAACCAATAGTAATCTAAGTTAATTCACAATATTGATAAAATATATAACTTTGAACAGCAGATTACTTAGTGAACTTTTTTGATTTCAATAAAAATAATCTTCTTAACTGATTTAATATCCATATTTTTGATTCTAGAATTCCAGGCTTACCATTATAGTGATGAGCTTAGAACAAATAATAAACAAGACACTTATGTACTACCTACCACTCCGTAATAATACGGCAAAAAGTAAGTAAATAATACGAGCTGACGTGCCAATATTTGCTTTTACCTAAGATCTCTTGGAGTTGTCCTGAGGGCCACGTAACACCATCTTGAATGGAACAATAGAGCATATAACCCTGTAAGAAATAGGGAAGCAGCTATTGTATACAGGAATCCATGAGATAGCCAAACAACGGCGCTAACCGCGGCTATCGCAGCGACTGCGAAAATCATAGCGACTGCCTTCCGCCACGATAGGCGTCTAACTGGCCAGCGGCGACCCACTCTGCGTCTTTCCACAGTTTTTATTTCACAAGCAATTGGAATTTCGAAATGATGGCAAATAACGGGGATTTCGCGTCTTACTGCGTAATGATCGCAATCACTTTAAAAAGGCGAACAACAAAATAAAGTACGAGACTTTGACGTCTGACAGGCAGGCCCATCCGTTTTGCTGTCATTTTGTTGACATTGACAGCTGGCGTGACATTTTAAGTAGTGTTCCGAAAATGGCACATTGGTTTTCAATTCAATTCTGCATCTAATTAATGTAACGACAGACATGCTTGGGATTTAATACCAGACAGACAAAGCTATTTAACCGGAGTTTTTAACAAGATTGTAGTTACAGTACCCGGCGGTCCATGTTATATATTGGCACTTAGTGAAATCCATGGAATAGATTTGTATGCACGATCAGTTTTTTATTCTTTACTTTCTACCCAAATGTTCATAATCAGTTTCTTATTTCGATGTCTACAAAAATCATTAGAGTTTGAATTCAGAACTAAGTAATGTATATTTGTTTTAATTTCCAAGAGCTGTAAGCCAGATTATCTATATAGGATATCAAACCTCAAGATCAGCTATTAAATATAGCTATTAAGAAATGAGTTACAAATTATTTGATACAACACACCAACAATTATATCGTCAGAATGTGTCGTGACTATAACACTTTATTGAACCAGTTAGGTGGTGTAACTAACATCTACGCTTCATCACTAATCAAGTGATAATCATCAATGCTCAGGTTAATGTAATTATTATAATTTTTTTTGTAACTTTGTTTCTTAGAATTGCATTTAAAACGCTATATTTAGTTATAAGGCGAAAATTCCCATCGCGACCGATTTTTTTTTATTTTGTAGTAAAAATTTCGTGTTTTATCACTAATCCAACCTCGTTGATGCAATCTCGCAGGTACTCGCGGTTACTCGCAGTGAAAACAAATGAGTTTTCCGCATGTGTTCCTGATATCAAGTATTCCGAAGTGGCAAGTCATAGCTGAGAGAAAAAAGTGTCCTAACACTTTATTAAAAGCCTTGGAAATGTTGGTCAGAAGCCAAAGATTCTTCCTTTGTGTTTCGTGCCCTGCGAAATTAATGCCGAAGTTCAGATACCGTTATATTTTTACGACTGTGGTTCCAAACTATCATAACAAGTCACTATAGATTTACATAACCGGCTCATTATCCCCTATGCCCTTGAAATATCAGTTGTACCCCCGTTTACCACCAGGTTATGAAACCACGGTTTAGGTAATAATACCGATGATGTCAAAACATCGCATATTGTACCTGCGTAAAACATGAGAATATAGCTTTGTTTCTTTAAATTAAAAAAATAAACTAGAATATTGTCTAATTTTAACAAATTCACACGTGCTATTTCTACTTTTGCTATTTCTTTTATAATCATTTAGCTGATGTCAATACTATAATTTTCCATCAATATTGAATTTTTATCTATTTAATGTGACAATTTATAGTAAAAGGACTCAAACCATTGTAAATTTAGTAGCTCATTTATAAAAGTAGCCATTCAAATGTTCCAATCGATCACAGGTGGTCCTTCAATCGGCAGGCATCTACATCTCATAACCTAGTAAAAATTTAAAGCTGCTTTTATCGAAAACTCTTAGTAAAAGAATTACAAAACTAATCATATTAAATATTGACCTTTGCCGTTCGCTCTACAAATAGAACTAGCATGCAAAAGTGGCCCCTCAATCGATCATCATGCGTTTACTTTGAACAGAGACCACAAGAATTACCTAATTGGTTTTAGCTTCAATAAATATATTGTATCATTTATAAATTTAACCTCTACTTTGTAATAGAAGCCATAAAAGAGTTTTTAATGTATAAAAATGGTCCCTCAGTTTAAACGATTGTTATAGGAAAATAACATTTACGTAGCATACTGAAGGTAAATAGACCAATGATATAGTAAAAAGATGAAAACTCAAATGTGATCCCTCAATAGACACGCTCAGTAATATTAGTGACTACACGACGACAATAATATTTGAATCTCAATTTTTTTTTGTGACAAATAAGTGAGAAAAAACCTATTCGAAGCATGCCTTTTTAAGTTAATGCACACAGTACGATTCGGACCACAGAAACAATGGGCTCATAACGTTTTTTTTCGACTTCTTGGCGGAAAAGTGAAGCGTCATGTCTGCAGTTTTGTTTTATTTTCTAAAATTTGTGATATTTCTAACATTAATGTGTAATAACGGTGGATTATTAACCGTTAAGTGTTTATGAATATACATGAGTGTTGGTAAATCAAACAAAGCAGAGCAACATCACTTTTCAAATTCTCTCAAGGAGTCCATGTGAGATCTCAGTATAGTCCCACATCTTTACCGAGGACTCAAGGGGCTTAGGGGTGGGATCTCATTTACCATTTATCATCTTTATCATCACTCATTCTCATTTACTATGAAATATATATTATTAATATATCACTTACTTGACACTGGCTAGATGTGCTAGACGCACAAAGCCATTATTTAAAAGAAAAAAATAACATTTTGTTTCAGGGAGTTTATGTCCATGCCATCACATCATGGACACGGACTTTGTCATCAGCATTTAACTTTACTTACAATTTCTTCTCGTAAAGTTTTTTTGGAAGTTATAAAATTTTATTAGACATGATGATATTGAGAATAAATTTTTAACTTAACTTTAATTCTCTTTTAACATTTAGCAAAACTTCTCTTTTGTTTCTTTCTTTTTATTCATATGTAAAGTCATCATATCTGGCTGAATTGTCGTCACTACCCTTGATGACATAGTCCCATTAATTTAAAAAAGAAGAAGAAGCATTTATTTATCGAAACAGATTAAGCTTTAGGTTAACTTAACTACTTTCTTTGTTCAGCTAAAAAAAAAAAAGATCCCAACTCAATATATTAAAAAGATTTTTATTGTCCTTATCTTTCCGGAATACAACTGTATATACTTAAAATAATTAATATTACTCAATGATAATAATCACACTACTTATACAATTAATAGGTTTCCTTAAACTAAAATCACAGTCTAATTTGTCCGGAGATAATTTTCTCATACTCCTCGACTCCCAACGGTAAGTACTGCTCCAATTTCGAGTCAAAATAATAAAGCTCGTCTTTTATAACTGATGGGTTGTATCCCTCCTTCTGCAAGTCAACTTTTCTCATCTTGAATGTACCTGGAGGAAAATAAATTATGTCATTAATATTTTAATAGCTAATATTTCAACATTATTTATCTACGCAAATAAATTGACATCTACAATCACACATACCTCCATTACATCATTTATATATTTAGCTAATATTTTAACTAGACCTACCAACATTGACATTTACAATTACACATAGAAAACTAAATAATAAGACACTAGAAATGGTATGTTCAAGTGCTGCGTAAAACTATCGGAGAACATGACGCCAATTTGAAGAAGAACGCATGTCGCATATTTGAAAACTTATGTTCGAGGTTGAAGTTGCTGCCAATTACTACGGACTACAAGTTATTCTTGAACATAGTACATTGATTGTTTAAAAAAAAATCTACTATAAGATGAAATTATTACTAGACAAAAATAACCATTGTAAATGCAATAAAATCAAATAAGAATAACCTTTTAGTTGGAGCAAAGCTTAGTTTTAGCTTACAGATTTTGTATATGAATTCAAGTCTAGTAAATAAGTTAGAGCTTGTACAATGGGTACTAAACGATGAATGACCTAACTTAAATAAGTATATCTGTAAATATATAATTAAAATACACACAGACCTAGACAAATAGTTAGGTAATCCAAAATCACGCCCTCTAATATTTATCCTGTGTGGGAATCTAACTCACGACCTTTGGAAATAAAAAACGAACGGGTAAACGGTAAAATAAGTTACTACGAAAAGTTGTCTGTATTATTGCATATCAACAGCTAAAATGCAAAACCGTTAACCGTTGTTTCTTAAGAAACGTTGCCCTTTTTGAAAGTGAAAGGTACAAGCTATGGCACCATTATCAAAGAAAAATCTGAAATGAAAGCATTTGACCGCAATAACCGTGTACGTTGCGTGCTGGAAGAATTTTGTACACGGTATTACGCTTGTAGAGGCTAGGGAGCGTATCGACTATACTAAAGGAAGATGTTTCACCAAGAATAAAGATGAGGCCAGCCGTTGGCGCCATATGGTAGAAGGGCAGCAGTTCAATAGATATCGCCATGTTTGAGATACATGAAGGGCATGATACGCCTACCTACATGAAAATGAATACTTATTCAATGAAGGCCAAATATAATGCAAGAATATTAACTAAGGATAGGCACTTGAGTAAAGAAGAATTTGGATAAGGAAATCTTCATGTTTGTCTTTCCGCCCGTAGGTATAGATTGAATTATTAAATTTAAAGAGAGGTGCCATTAAAGCAGTCGAATTAGAAAACCCTGTGTTTATCATGTAACAGGTATAAACTATGAAATGCAGGCTTCAAAAAACAATTATTAATCAATGGTTAAGAAGCAGTCTTAATTAAAATTACAATAGCAGTAACATAACTATAGACGTATAAGTATGTTATGTAAATAGGACTGCAAAACACAACATTGTCCATTGTATGTAAATGTTTACAACCAAGCGAATTTTGGCAAGTCCATTATCTGTAATATTATGTTACATTTGAAATTGGCGTTTTATGGAACTGGCCACTTTGATCTCAAAAATTCGGCGTTTTTTCTAGGCATTCGTACGTTTGTGGTTCCAACGCTTTCGTTCTGGAAACTTTGACCTCCAGAACAAACCTCGTGAACAGGTGGAGTTGTCAATGAAGAATTATAAGTGATCGTGAAAGCGGATCCTTCTCAAACCATGTCAGAGTTACAGACTTCGGTGTAAATGATAAAACCATCTTGGATCATGTAGAACAAATTAGAAAGTGAAGAAGCTTGAAAGATGGGTACCACATAAATAAGGGGAAGCAAACCAACAAACACGCATCGACTGTTGCGTCAGGCTGTCTCTCGTTGCTAAACCGTCACAATACCGAGAGGATCTTGAATCGTATCATTACTTGTGATGATAAATGTATCCTATACGATAATCCAAAACGCTCATCACAGTGGTTCGCTACAACCGATTACCACTTTTTTCGGAATTTGGATAATTTTCTTAGTTGTAAAAAAACTCAATTCAGATGAGGCAGTCCAAAACGCCTTCAAAGATTTTGTTACTTCTTGCTTCCGCAGTTTTTTCAGCAAAGGAATATTATAAAATGGCAAAAGAGCATAGATAATCACGTTAAATACGTTGGTTGCATAAATAAAAAAATTGTAAAAGATGACCCTTTTCCATATAAAACGGTTATTTCATATGTAGGGACCTAAATAAATGACATTTGTTTATTTATAGAGGTGTATAGGGATCCTACCAAATCTACCAGATCCTGCCAACCTCACCTGCAAGTGATGCACCTGCCGATCAACGGACGAGGCTCTGGCGAATTGGCAAAATGTGTGCGTATAATATGCCTCTGCCTACCCCTTCGGGGAAAAAGACGTGAATGTATGTTAATTTAATTTGTCCTACTCCAAATCATTCCGCAAGCGAGGTTGTTTACCTACTTATTGGCGCTAAACTTACGTTGCCATAAATATTTTTTAAGTCTTACCAGTCATGTCGAGGGCACTCATCCTTCGTATGAAGATAGGCCTGGCGTATTTGGGCAGATGCCGACGGATTGCCGTTGCGAAAACTTGCAGGTCCAGCGTTTTGTCAGCATCCACTATTCCGCACATGCCGGCGCGACCTTCCGTGTTTGGTATCTAGAAAGACACAAACATATGACATTTAACTTCAGTCGTGACTAAAGTCCAATTCGCAATTCGTATTCGGTTGCATCAAATAGTTTAGATGGTCTTAGATATAAATATTCTAATAGCAAAAGACAATTTTCGAGAAGGCGGCTCAGTTTTAGCTGTAGACTTGAAATAGCTAAAATGATGATGATGATTTAATTTACTACATACAGTTGTATAGATCTCCAAAGTACATCCCTAATATGTATTATTTTACTGTTTTCTATTTCGATACCTAGTAATAGGACTACTACCACTTCTATTCCCGGATTTATCTCTCGGCAACGTCTAGCTCTGCGGTGCGAAGCGCTCGTAGCTCTGCGGTGCTCGGTGGTCGGAAACGATCGCCGAAGTACAGCAGAGTTTACAGAGGTCAGTCCTTGGATGGGTGACCGTTTGTGTGGCATTTGATATCGAGCGCTTCCGTGCTTCGGAAGGCACGTTAAGCCGTTGGTCCCGGTTATCACTAAATGTGGTAGTCGTTAAGCCATGTTAGAGGCCTAATGGGCGGCTTGAAAAAATTCTAACAGCAGGACGCCACACACCTGCCTCCGCCAATCCGCACTGGGTCAGCGTGGTGGAGTATGACCCAATACCCTCACACCTTGATATGTGAGAGGAGGCTCGTGCTCAGTAGTGGGACGTTAATGGGCTGTGATGAATGAATGAACGTCTAGCTATCTACAAAGGAAAGATATTTACCTCTACTCCATAAACTACAGCGTCCCTCTGATCTGAGACCCTGGAGATAGCAGCTTCGACCTCCGTGGTGCTGACGTTCTCCCCGCGCCACCGGAATGTGTCCCCGGTGCGATCACGGAAATACAGGTAGCCCAACTCATCTGACACCAGGATATCACCTAGAACATAATTTGACATCAAGTCAGTTTTTGAGTTTGTTAATTATTACTGTGGAGGTGTGCTAAAGTCGTTATGTAGGTTACTTATAGGCATGATATTCACTATGTATATACAAGTAATTAAAAATAAACTCAATTTTATATCTGATGAACTTGCTGAATGAACATTAACGATTTCTTTTATTACAAATTTCATTGCAGTTACTGATTAGTAGGTATTGCAGTCGTATTTATTCAGACCTTCATTGCTAATGAGACCTTGGCGACTTTCTTGTCTGAAACCTTGAACGGAATCGTAACTTAATTTGAGATAACTTTGTCTATACAACACAATGAATTTGTTGTCTTGTGTCAACTAGACACGAGCGCTGTTATCGTAAACTTGCCTGAGATAAAGGCAGCATCGCCGTAGCTGAAGACGTCCTTGACTATCTTCTTCTCTGATGCTTCTTGGTCGACGTACCCGAGGAATGCTCTGGATGCCAAGTTCGGGTTGATCTTGCCGATGAACACTCCAGGCTCTCCGGGTTGGGCTAACTGTAGACATACATAATTGTGAAGTTGATTTATGTTGTGTCCTTGGAATATTTTGAGCTACAATAGACTCATTAGCTTAGAGTCGTGTGTAACGGATAATGTGCCCTCTCTTACTGCCTGCAAGGTCATGGCTTGGTTAATATGGTCTGTGATAACTCGTATCCAGTATTTTTAACATTAAGAATAGGGCTACATTTGAAATTTTTCACGAGTATATATACGAGTTTATTTTGTTTCGTTTGACTAAGCAGTTCTGAAATATAATCATTGGCTGATATAATCTCTCTGCCTAAGCATGTATTTAATATTTAGTGACGAAACTTACTTGACACAATCCACGAGAATTTCTGATAGGTTCGCCTGTCTCCTGGTCAACTTTAAGAATAGCTATGGGGTATATCGCTGGAATGATTCTGGACACAAATCCTATTGCACCCATTTTGTTGTCGACGTTTACTAAAAACATTAAGTAGAGTAAAATTAATTCTGCACAAACAGTTTCCAAGAGATTGTATACAAAACCAATTAGCAATAATTTACCAATATTAGCGTTTCCCTCGGTTGCACCATAGAACTCAGCGACTTGTTTGATTTTAAATCGTTTGACGAACTCCGGCCAAATCTGAAATATTTTTTTTTATGTTAAGTTGGCAGGTATGAGATGCAACTCACCCTAAGGTAAGTGAAAACTATTATCTGTTACATCCGCTTATAAGTACGCTTATTGTGCTGAGATTCTTTAGCTTATGTAATATTCCCGATATATGGGTGAGCGTCCCGACTAAAAAAGTTTCTGGAACTTTTTATATACAGAACACAGCAAACCACAGTGGCGGTACACCGTACACTTAAGTATGAGTGTGGTCGTTAGCCAATAGGATGCAGAAAAATAATACAGCACCGTCGTGGGAATTGAAGCTAGCTTTTAGAGAATTCGATTTAACAACTAGATCAGGATGTTATTAGGCAACATTTGTGTATCTCTGATTACGGAGTTCATTGATATGACTAGTATTGCAAATTGCAATAATAGAAGGAAGTTAATGTTTATTTCAGGATTACTTTATTACTCACAACAGGAAAAGTAAAAGACTCTACATTTCAAAATTAATATATGGGCAAATATTGATTTCCTTGTCAAATCAGGAAAGTAGGTAGGTACTTACTGCTTGTCTCATTCCATTTCCGTATACCACTCGAACTTTGTGCTGTGTGTCGACAGGTGACGGAGGAGTCGTTAAGATGTACCGGCACATCTCTCCAATATAATGGGCAGCCTAAAAATAAAAACAAATATTCCAGTTTGCAGACTTTGAGATTGGTCTGTCTGCTCATGTCTACCATACTATATTAAATTTTAGATATTCTACATATTAAATAGTGTTGCAGCCGCCTAGAAAATATACTTTTTGGATGCTAATGATAGATAATTAAGTAATTCTTGTTCTGGCGGGAGCATAAAACTTGACCCAATTAGGTATGCTTTAATCAAGCTGTCAGCAGTAAATGTGGGCATTATTTTTAAAAGCTTTTCTCTCATAGATAGCTCCACTAGAGTAACTTTTTAAAATATCCAGAATAGTCAGAATAATATGAGCAATAATAATTTAAAAAAGGCCTTAATAGGAAATTTATGATTACATAATTATAGACATAAAACCTTTAGAAAAACTTACAGTAGCATTATATTTTATGCAGTCTTTGAAGTACGAGGAGGCGGAGAATTTATTTCTCAAAACGATGGTGCAGCCGAAAATGAAAGCTTGACCCATGGTGATGACACCACCAGCAGAGTGGTACAGAGGCATCGGGCAATAAATAATGTCTTTGCGGTTCAATCCACCCAAATAGTGGACACCCGATGCCATGAATACCATCCTGCAATTGAAAAACATTAGTGACTTTAGTGTGAAGTTATGTCAGCTGATGATAATTTGTGCATGGACATTTTGAGTATGAAAAAAGTTTAAATTTATGAATAGACATTCTTAGTAATTACGTGATAAACGCGACTGCTCTGCATGTAGTAAGATGAGAGGAGGAGGTCAGTGAAGGCAGTTAACTAAATCAATTAGCTAATTGTTGTCCACGTCTAGACATAGGCTTATCTAGCTTATCCCGGTAAGCGGCAAACGGCTCGCCGCCTATAACGTGGGAACAACAATATAAATTGCGAAGTGTGGGTGTATAGTTTGCCTCTGCCTACCCCTTCGGGGAAACAGGCGCGATTTTATGTATGTATGTATAGTATAAATAGCAGACTTCCAATAACAGCATTACAATTATATGAACATTCGTGAAATAATTGTTTCTTTAGCTTGATAACTTGATATGATTTTCATATCACATTTTTAAACGGCTTCCACATTGTGACGTCACATGTTGCTATTTCCCACTTTGTACGGGTCGCGTGGGAACTTTGTCCAATAGCTATATTAAATGTAGCGTTTCATAAAATGGTTACTTAATACAAGTTGCTGTAAATTATATGAGATTTGGGATTGTAATATTTTTTTAAATTTATTCCATACTTTTGAAATAGACTTGCCCATTTCACTTTAAAGGCCTGTTAAGGTGTAATTTTTATAATTCTTTTGATGCATATAAAATAACATGCATAATAAAACACAGGAGAATACCCTAGTATAGTATTTTGTGGAATAAAAATTATTTGTCTCATTTAAGGGATGGTCTACAGTAACCTTAATTTGTTCGCAGTTAGCGACACGCGCGGCGTTGTGCCTAAACATGTTATAAGTGAAAGTAAAGTAAAAGTAAAGTAAAAAAAAATATTATTTCATAAACTATTATACATAGTACTTGAAAACGTCATGATTAAAAATGAAAAAAACAATCGAAATAATATTACACTAAATCACGAAGCTTAGATTCACTTACATGCAACAAAACAATTTAAAAACAAAAAATAATTAAGTGTAAGTGAATCTAAGTGCCAGTTCCGAGCCACCACTTACAGAGCAAGAAACTCATAGGCTATCTTCTCTTTTAAATATGTCCATTAGTTTGGTACTAGAATTATAATCTTCATTTGTCTGTGAAACATTCTTAACTAAGTACCTAATAGTTCTTGAGACAGAGGATTGATTTTAAGATATGACTACACGGTTATGTATTCTTCCGAAAAATCAAATTGATATACAATAGACTATGTTTCAGTTTGATTAGCATTGTAGATAGCGTCATTTCTGGATATTTGAGACTTTACAACTAATACATATAAAGTGTCGTATAGTGCTTATCAGGAATAAAGCAACCACTTACTTTTTAATCATTAAGTCTAATATCAAAACGATAGAACATTTTACCATATTATCGCCGAAATTGTTATGTAAAAAAGACATCTTCCTCCGTCAATTACACTGGGTCCGTGTGGTGGAGTATGTGACCTAAATGACTCTCGCCTTGGGTCGTGAGAGGAGGCCCGTGGTCAGTATAACCTTAATGGACTGAGATGATGAAACATACCTTGAGGAAGAAATAACAGCGGCTTTAGGAAGTCCAGTCGTCCCAGATGTGTAGATGTATAAGATCTTTCCATTGAACCCGTCGCCTTCGGACTTGAACCACTGAGCTGGTGGAGTACTCTCTAACATTGCAGTGAAGTCGTTTTCAGACTCTGCAACTTTCACCGCATCGCCCGATGTGTTGAGAGGCCGATGATTGAATTTATATAGCTTTATTGATGGATTCATTTCACGAGAGATCTCTTGGAAAGCTGAAAGTAATTAAGTAATTTATTTTTACTAGTCAATATTAATCATTGCGATTCTTCATTTTAATGCAAAAGAACTTAAAAATAAGAAAGTTATATCTATTGGGTAAAACAATGATTAATGATTATAAAAGCCATTTAAGATTATGACGTAAATAAAATTACATGAAATCGATTTGGGATTCCCGAGTGTGGCGGATATTGCTAATGTTTAAATAATAAAAGTATCTAACGATAATCATCAAAACTCAATTATATCTGTTTACGTAAAAAGTATCAGTTCATGTTCAACAATAATTACTTATAGTTATTATTAGGTTCCTACATATGAAATTGATGTTTTACATGGGAAGAGGATTTTTTTCATATTTTTTATTTAATTAGTCAAAGTATGTACCGTTGTTATCTATGCAATTTTGCCATTGTATGGCTGTATTCAATAATAAAGTGGTATTTTAAATTTGCTATGTTAAGCACGGAATGATGTCAAAATAAAATTAAATAGCGTGAAAACAAATGAATTATCACATTTAAAGCACGAAACAGATAAGCTTTAAATTTGGAATTTCTAACCAAACGTTTCAGACCAAAGTGGCCAGTTCAATAAAACGCCAATTTCATATGCAAGGACACAAAATACAACTAATGTTTTAAAAGATTTTTCAATAAATTCGAAGTTAGTAGGTATTACGACTTTTAAATGAGTTCAATATTAAATCGTAAAACTAGTATAAATGAATAAATACGATGTGGGCATCGATATATCGTTGCCCGATCGTTAAGGACCATATTAGGACTGGGAGTTTCATAAATTGTCGCTCTTTATAGATAAATTGTCGACAGATTCAGCCTATGTTAACCCTAAGGAAACTGGACTAGATATTAGTAGGTGGAAGGTAGGACGACACCTTGTATATAATATGTTGAACGTAACCACAATGTAGTAATTAACTGTTTTGGTCTGTGAATGTCTGGAATCCTGAAATCTGGTCTGTCCCAAATGTGTGGGTTTTATCGATTTCAGTCCTATTTTCAAGTCATTAAATTATTACGTACAACAGTAAACCAGAAGGATTGTTACAAATATAATTAGTGAATAAATATAAACTACTCACCTGTTTCAAACTCATCTCCATAAATCACGATATCACATTTGGCAATGTTGATTGAATGTAGTAGGGCACTGCCAGTTTGGTTGGTGTTGATGAGTGGCGCCACTGCACCGAGTCTGGTGATCCCTAGCCACATGGACGGCATCTCGGGACGGTTCCCCATCATCACTGCCACCACATTGCCTTTCTTCACGCCTTTCGATCTGAGTAACGCAGTACATCGCAGACTGAATTCTTCCACCTAAAATTATAGATCTTATTTAAGAACAGGTAGGTACTACTAATTTGTTATTTAATGAAATAAATACTAGATTATCCGGCGTATCTTAAAGTTTATCGCGTTAGGATTCAAATAGCTTCAGCCTAATCTTTATCGTGTTAAAGCATTCTTAATATCAAATTATAATCTGGCCTATTAGTTAATGAGTTTTTTATTTGTCATAAATGCTTTAACCATTCATTATAAATAAACAATCTCTTTCTTATGTAAAATATTTCGTATTTTTCCGTCCTTCAAACATGTACTCCCCCTTTCTCACCTAAGTCGGTTCTGCGGTTGAAGCTTTTAACTATGATATGTTATATTAATGACCGTTTTCTTACACACAGGGGTGCACGAGGATTCTACCAACATCTTAGGGTCCACGCTAGCCTCACCTGCAAGTGATGCACCCGCACCTTTTTTTTTTTTTGTTTTACGTCGGTAACAAAATGCATTTACGCACTGCCTTCCGGCCAAAGGGGGACCGAAAGGGGGTGTGGGACTCACCACCGGCAGACACGACCGCCGGCAGCAATACCCACTAAAAATCCTCCGACGACGCCCGCCGCTTGTTGAGAAAGAGGCGGGGGCCAGTACCTGGGTTGCAGCTTCTGACACCCCGCCTGCGGCCAACGTCCCCCGGACCAAAACCGGGAGGACCTCCTCAGAGAGGCGCAGTGGACGCGCCCCTCCTACCTCCCCCTGCGACCATAGCGTGTGTGGCCGACTTCCCGGAGGGTCCATGGTTAGACAGCAGGGGCCCCCTGCCCCCGCTGCCTAGACCCTCCTGGCGCTGCTGAGCGGGCCCTCCTGGCCTACCCGCAGCGCCCTCCATAGGTCCCTCTTAGTTTCCTCCCCGGTAGTCAGTACTAAGGGCACCCAGAGTCGTCGGTCTCTGGGTGTTACCTTTTCCCTAGCGCCTCCTGCGCCCTACCGGGAGGTACTCAGCCCCCCCACCACGACAAGGTGGAGACCAGTCGGGGGGGATGCACCCGCACCTGCCCATCTACGGACAAGGCTCTGGCAAACGTAAAAGTAACCCGGTAAGCGGCAATAGGCTCGCCACCTATTTCGTGGACTAACAATCTAATTGGCGAAATGTGGGCTTATAAAATGCCTCTGCCTACCTCTTCGGGGTGATTGTATGTATGTTTTCTTACACCCTGATATAATCTGGATTACTAATCAAAAATGTTAATTTAAGTAAATAGTATAAGTGAAGATTTTCAATTGGCTAGAATATTCGCATTGATTGAATAGCAGTCATGATGTAAATCTTCCTAAATAAACAAAATAATTATTTTATAAAGTAGAAACATAGTTAGTCGTAATAATATGACACTAACATTGTAATCAACGTAAAGAAACCTTAACCTTTACTTTTAGAGATCTTTACACCTTTACAAGAGTCACTCAGGTGTTTAGCATGGTAATAAGCCTGTCAAGGGTAGATACGTGATTAAAGACATGTCCCTCTGTCACTTCTTCGTACTTTGGACATTTCAAAACTATCGACGCAAAGTACTTAATAGATTTTAATTCTTGTTGGCCAATACTAAACAGCTACAGTTCCAAATAATGTTGTATAATAATATAGTTTAAATGGAAATCTAGGTTCTAACGCTAAATGTGATCTGTTTCATACAATCTGAAGGTTTAAAGGAAATTTAGATTGTTACAGAATAATATTATATTGCATTGTATAGCTTTACAGACAAATAAAGATTGTAATTAAAGTACCAAACCAATTGATAATACACAACAAATGAGATTCCTGCCAGTTCTTCGGTGGTGGCTCGAAACTGGCACTTAGATTCACTTACACTTAAATATTTTTTGTTTTTCAATTGTTTTGTTGCATGTGAGTGAATCTAAGCTTCGTGATTTCAGTGTAATCTTATTTCGATTGTTTTTTATTTTTAATTTTGACGTTTTCAAGTACTATGTAATAGTTTATGAAGTCAATGATTTTTGATTGATTGATTGATATAGAAAACCAGTAGCTGTGACATTATTTTCTTATGTCTAAGTAAATATTCATTATAACAAAGCTAAATGTACATTATTATAAGGTGTCACAACTTGCATATAAATACTCTAACAGGCTTATTATGAAAGTAAACTATAAGAAATGGAATAAGAACGAATTAAAACAAATATTGGTTTAAACAAGTACAATACCATAAAATTACATCTGAAACAATCTGAACATTATTGGTTTATTTTTTTGTTGAACTATATTTACATTAAACAAAGAAAAGTCGATACGCGTAACACGAAAAGCTATTTGTTGTCATAACACCGAACAAATGTGATAAGATAATTAATATAAACCCAATAAGACTCCGCGAGTGCAAAATAAAAGCTAATCATACTATACATCAACAAGATAAACGTGAACTTAAAAGTATGTAATGTACTTAGATGGGCAATTTTAGTACGCGGTTACACCATAAGCTCCCTAGTAGCTATAACTATAAACTCTCCAAAGAAGATGAATATGATAATATACAATGCAAGCTTTTGAGATTAAAATTTGTAAATCAGCTTGAAAAACTATTACTAATATAAACCAACACTGCCATAAACCAACACCTATTTTCTACCATTTTTGAGCATCTAGTGAAGTTCCAGCTTAATATCTACTAAGTCAGTATCGTATCTACTCGTACAGTTCGTAGCTAAAAGCTCTTTGTCTTGCCGCGACTAGTTAATACTTTTGTCGGACCACATCTTCTACACTCTGTCCATTTTATTATCAGTTTTTTGACAGTTCACGCAAGAAAGAAAAAGATGATTTTACAAGCATAAAACGGACTTAAAATCATGCATGCAATATAAGGGTAGAATAAAATAGTTTAAAATCATAAATTTATGTTTCTTAAATCCATCTCTTTCTTTCTTCGTAGTTATCAGTTATCCTAATTTTATAGTTTATAAATATGGCCTGACCGGATGGATGAATAAATTCTGTTTATTATCTGTAATGTGTATAGCGTGCGTGACTACCACATAGTACTTTACAGTGACTACTAAGTATATAATGACGTCCGTGCATACATAATGATACAAAGTTACATATTATGCTAAATTACCTGCTGAAACGTCCATATTTCGTCTTCAAACAAGAAACAGGCCTTGTTAGGATTCTTTCGTACGACATCGTGAAATATGTCCGGCATTCCCCAGTTGCTCTTTGCGAATTTTCTTGATAATAGCAGGATATTTATGTAGTAGTAGAGTGCTCTGTGAAAAATTAAACAATCAATCGGCTATGTCAAGTATGTCCTTAGTTTAAACTTCTAACTAGTTTAAGCTGGAGGTTACCAGCCAGTAAATTTCACTCAGAGTAATTATGAACCAAATAAGCTGTCTTAATTTATTATGTAATATTTCTTATAAAACAACAATACAGGGTTCAATCGCAAAATATGCAAAGCAAGTTTATCAATTATCACACATCAAAGTCAATGAACTTAAGAGCGATGATATGATACCCATATACTTCTAATTCAGAGGGTCTAAGGTTCAAACCCTGGTGACGCACCTATGACTTTTTTATGTGCATAAGTATAAATTGTCCTGTGCCTCGGAAAGCACGTTAAGCCTTTGGTCCCGGCCGTCGGATGAACATCTATGGCAGTCTTTATTAGGAAGTCAGTGCATTGTAATATTCTGACAACTGGTTTAACTAAAGAATGATGTTTTCCTTTGGGTTGTGGAATTTAGATGGCAGTCGCTCTATGCAATAACAGAAGTTCAGCCAAATCTGGTGAGTCCAGTAAGTGGGCCCTAGGCGTTAGTCTGGGTCAACCGGGATATTGCTAGGATATGATAAAAGTCAATGAACTTACGTGAAATCTCTTCGAGCGGTTCTTGCAGCGACGTATAGCCATCTCCAATAGATAATGAGAACGTAGAAGGCGACTAGTATTGTCAGAACTAAAAGGCTAGTCTGCCAGTCTTGGAAGACCCATGTGACGGCACAGGCGGCCACGAGAGCACACAGCGCTACCACCATAGCGAAGATCTTGGTCCACTGGACTTTAGATTCAATACCAGTTCTTCCACGCTCTAAGTCTTGCTTCGTCACCTGTCATCATAACACAACTGAATAATAATGTGCAATATTAATGCAACGAATGCTCATGTCACAAAAGTCCAACACATACTGGTTTATCAACACACAAACTGAGATTAGATAATATTATGTGTTATCGTTATTATCAGTTGTATAAAATTGATTTTTAACCATTTAAATGGCACAATGCTAAGCTATTTTGTAACAACACATCATGAAGTAATTCTGAAAAAAAATGGAAGGCGTTTGGTGAGAGGAACGGACGCTCCGCAGAATGATAAAATGTCGTTGAAAATGATAATATTATATGAAAGATTGACTAGATATTATGTATGTGCTTAAAAAGATAGTTCAACGAGTGATTAATGAATATTGTAGGATAATTTTATATTTTGAATCTATAATATTATTTATTATAAAGAGGATAATCTATTATTGTATCCACGTAATATGCCTCGCAATTTTTTTGTTAGTCTGAAATATTAAATACTATACTATACTATTGTATTCATTTTAGTTAAGGTTATGACGATGTGGGATTTCTCATTCACTTTAACACGTTAAACGCCATGGCAGACACCGTTTATCTGCCAGTTTGTTTTATCAATGGGCTAATTGAAAAATAACAAAAGGGTTGTCGGACATATGGTGGCTGCCATGGCCCATAGAGCAAACTAGTATTTTCGGCTGGGCGTTTAAGCTGTTAAACATGCAAACAACAACAAAATTAAATATTTACTGGAATTAATATGTAAATATAAATATGCTACTAGCGCCCGCCTACGACTTTGACCGCCTTATCCTCAGATATTTTTGTTCTTGATATTTGAAGTAACGTATAGCTTTAAGGATACTCCTTACACCATCGCCAGGGAGTCTAGTCAAAATCTGTCTAGGCTGTTTCGGAGATTAGTCGCGGCAAAAACAAGTTTTTTCGGACCTTTTATATAGGTTCTAACTAAGTAGACTTTGTACTGTAGATGCTGCTCTACTATAAGACTAACGATAAACATATTTCTGTCCATTTAAGGTTGCCTGAAAGAAATTGCATTAAGCGATAAGGCCACCCATTGTATATACCTTCCTGGTTAATTATCTTTGTTTTTATGTGTAATCTTTATCATGGTGTATAATAAAGAAGTATTAAAAGACCATACTGGTTTTACCATAGAATGCCGTTTTGTTCTGGATTGCGGAGGTCAGACGGAAGCTCGCGCTGTTCGCTCTGTGTAATTACTAAAATTCAGCCAAATCTGGTTGAACCAGTTAGAACCTTACTTAAGGGGCACAATGGGATAGTGCAAGAATGATGAGGATTAAAATGTCTTATTCAGTTAATAAAAATCTTTTCCTCTCCTTATTGATATGATATTACGAAAATATACCTACTTCAGTTTTATTTGTTTGTATGTAATGGAAAACAGCGTAGGTTATCTCTCAATCAAATTTTATATTACTTTATTTTTTTCATGTCGCCAACTTGCAAAGGCTATACAAAATAAAGGCAAATTGTAAGTTATCAATGACAATAGACCTCTTAGTTACTCCTAAGCCTTAAAGCTGTTTAATCACTGTTTACTGGTGATAAAAAAAATATTAAAAAATTGATAAGATTATAGCGACATTTTTAATACAAACTCAGTTATCATGACAGCACGAGACAAATTGTTCTACCATTACTAATAAGTAATTTAACTGATATCAAGGTCATAAATATGATTAGACATATTTAAGTTTATGTACTGGCTATGACCAACAGGCGAGTTAAGTTCTAAACTATTTTTTTATACTAGGCCTCTTTCCGAAAAACTTGTAAACGTCACTTAAATCCCTGAGCGCCACTTCCATCGCCAACACCATACTTAACATTGAAACGACGGAGTATGAGAGAATAGTAATGATTTGTGAAATAACATTTAAATATCTGAAACGCAAAAATAACAGACTTCAACTAACGAACGCGTAATTATTATTCTATTCTATTCATCGTTAGAAAAAATACCGTATATACCGTATACTGTAAAATTTTGTTAATCTTAACTGATGTCATTAGAATTAATTAACGATACTTTTATTTGACGGATTTGGAGACAAAACGTGAGGAGTCATAATTATTTATGAATAGTTGAAAAGAAATTAAAATTCATTAATTAATTTTCTTAGACATCTCATACAGCGCTTCTTGATAGAATATTATTGAATTAAATATATTGATATATATTATTTTGTAAATGCATACTAATGCATACCAAATACCACAAAAGACTAAAAAAACGTATGCATGCACACGAATATTATATTTTGTGTGGGAATCAAACTCATGAGCAGAGTGCAAGATACTGATCTAAAAGCCATAACGTTCGTTGCCGTCGATAAATAACCCATTTGCAAAAATGTCACGTACAAATCGTACAACGATTTTATTCAATGAACGCATTTCGTTTCCAAAATCAACCACTTGTATCAAACACTGACGTCTGTCAAACAGCTTTTCGAAGATTTACCGCCCGAGTTGGTAAGTCACGTAGGAAAGCTCCCACTTATGACGTCAAGAAGAGTCACCTTACTAAAGAACTAATAATATTCGGCGTCATTAAGGTCACCGTAATGTGGTTACTTTAAGGTCAAAATCCTTTGACAAAATCGATAGAGTGGCTCAACAAAATCAGCTCATAAAGAGCACGGTTTAAAATGAGAATCTATTGAACTTTGAACTCGGTTGTACTAAGCTGAATATGGAATCGGTGATTTCCAATTTTGGCGGATTATAGTTTAGAAATCTCCTCATATATAAGAATGATATGCTAGCTGCATTTACTCAAGAGGGGAGTATTAATATGCAGAACTGTAAAAATCCCCTGCACTAAATCAAAACCTTATTGTCCTTATCAAAGCCACTTTCTTTTAAATATTATTAACATACCTGGGTATAAACTGGTTCTGGAGATCTTCAAAATCAAAGTTAAAGATTTGAACTTAAAAAAACTTGTTATTATGAAACAAATAAAATAATGGTTTAAAAAAAAATATTATTAAACTGTTTTAAATCACAACATTGAATTTTTAATACCACGCACACGGACTTTATAACGCACACGAGCAAACTAAACACACAGCCGCACCGGGCTTTTTCGCGGGTAACATTGCCGACCATTAATTTATTCTGAATTTTTAATAGCAAAAATAAAACGTGTTTTCCAACGAGATTTTTTTATTGACTATTTTTATGACGTATATTAAACGTGACATATTATGTTATGACACAATTTTCGATAGAAATCGAACCTGTCGAAGACTAAGACTTTCAATATCACAAGGTTAAGAGTACTTTTAAATCATTAGAATACAATTCTTTAGAGGTGAGAAGAGCCTGTGATCAAATCATCACTATAATAAAAAATTTACGTGGTAGAATAGACTCTCCTGATCTTCATGGTGAGCTGTGTCGACTTTATGCACTCGATAATTATTATAGGAGCAGGAAACATAAACTGTTTGCTGTGCCAACCTGCCAAACCGTAGGACGCTTAAAATCACCCACTCCGCGGACGCACTTAATGCCATCCTGGATGCAGGACCCGACCGTGATTTGTTTGCGGATGGATGGCCTGAGATTTTTCAGTGTGTCTGAGGTATTGTGAGAGAATGGGATAAAAGAAGTTTTTACGTGTGAGATTTTATATTATATTTAACTTTTACTGTTTTGATAATTAGTATAATTCGTGTATTCCGTTCTGATTAAATAAATAAATAAATCGCTAGTTGATTTAATGCGGCTAATTGTTAGCAGTAGGTATGTTACGGATAACAGTTTTTCAAAAGTTTGAGATGTCGCGATATAAATTATGATTAAACGGTATTTACAATTTTACGGTGCCTTCTTAGACTTACATTAACACGATTCATCTTTTTTAATGTAGGTAGATAGCTCAGTGCAATGCTCAGGCAAGCGCCGATAGCTTAGTGGCGAGACCCAGACTTCAAATGAAGGAGGGTCCCGAAATGCAGCCAATTCTGGTTGAACCAGTGAACAGAACCTGGACTCTTAGCTTAATTCTGGAGCAATCGGGATAATGTTAGAATGTAGTGATGAGCTTTGTTAATATAGAAATAAATATTTTTTTTTTTCTAATATGCCACCATTATTATAAATCTTTAATTAATTTTATTCAATGCGACGCACGTGAAAAACGTCGTTTAATATGAGCAAAAAAATACCTTTAGTATGGTAATAAAAAATAACAACAACGTTGTCTGACATAGACGACGCTATTGCAATTAATCTTTATCAACTAATTTTCCGGTGCTAACTTAATGATGCAATGTCGTTCTTTTGTTGTAAAAAAACGGTCAAGTAGGGTTCCGTAGTTTCCTGCCACGATATGTGGTTTGGCTTAGAAAAGGGCTCCGATTTTTTGTCATCATGAACCTATATTCGTCCACTGCTGAACCTATGTTCACCTCTCCAATGGCACGCCACCCAGCTCGATCGTCAGCTTTTCGCCTTCAACCGCTGCCAGCCGTTTTGCGTATATTGTCGCTCTACCTAGCCGATTGTTACTATGAACATAATTATTTAGGTAAAATAACCTAACCTAATAGCCTAATAGCTACAAACTACAAAGTATTTCCTTTAGATCTAATTTAACTATAACTTACAAAGCCTTTTTAGCTGAGACATGTTTCTTTTCAGATTCATATTTATTTACTGTGTCGTGAAGTAATTTTATTTCAAAACTCAACCATTTAACTTTTGTCAGCTAAATAGTTGTGTTGAGATTATAACACATATGACCTCGAGGGACACTTGACCCGAACAAAAAATTAACATTAAGCTAGCCAAAACAAGGGATCCCATATTTTTATTGCCAATACACAGCAAGCTATTATGCCGTTATACTTGAGTATAAGGGTTGTAGCCACTAATAACTATGCAAATTTGATACAGAAAAAGTATTAAAGTAAGCGAGATTATGTCCAGTCATTCTTTTTTGCCACACAGCTTTTTGCAGCCAAAAACAGTAATCTAGCCTTTTTTTCGGATGGAAAAAAATCCAATGACCTTTTCCCGCTGGGGGTGAAGCGGGAGGGTATGTCTGACTTTTACTGACTAAAATCCACTCATGTTCTTTCTTGAGCCCACTTGGCCCAAGGCCACGATAACCCTCTAAAAAACCTGGTGGTCTCGACTCTAGGACTCGTATACCCTACCAGGGGGCCTACCGCCGAATTCGATGGATTACCGGTAATCCATCTAGATCAAACTTTGTTTTGCGTTCATTAATCCGTACCGGGGAATTTGCCGACAGCCACCTCTCATTCATGACCTTCAGTCCGTGACAGACCAATAGGTAAATGGAGAACGTCATTTTGTTTCGATTTCCATGAGTTCGGCGGTACGACAGAATCAATTCGAAATCCATTTTGCCTTATAATCGATTGCCATCGAACTCGGCGGTAGGCCCCCTGTTATCGGTCCAAAGGCAGGCGGCCCACTGCCACTTCCACTTAAAGTTATTGTCATTCTCATAATTTTTTTCTTAACTACCTTACCATGTCTATATGGTTTTCTTCTATTGACGCGACCATACATATTTAATAAAACACATATTAGTACTAATTTAAATCGAGGTTTTTTTTTTTCAACTGTCCTTATAGTTTTTTTACGACAAAGTTGTGGATGAACGTTATTTAATTTACGTTCTTATTTATGTTTTTACTGAATAGCCTTGTCCTGCTGCCAATAACCATCGTGAATCTACCTATTGTGTTGCAACTTGCAACTCCTGTCATCTATTCACATCCGTCAATTGCCGCAAAAACACATTTGTCGGTAATTGCTTTATGTTTTATATGACGCGGTTCAAGGCTCTCAACTCTATTCTGCTACTTTTTATACCTTAAGCGATTTTTTATATGAAATGCTCGTCATTATCAGCTGAGCCATCTTCGAAGAGGAAAACTAGATAAGCCTTCTTCTAACGTGAACTTTAATTTGAAACTAATCTTATGAACCAGCTCTTCTTTGGTGGCGTGGTGGCGAGTATACCCGCACTCCGTTCCTGAGGTCGTGGGTTCGATTCCCACACAGGACTAATATTTGACTGTATAAATATGAATATTTCCTTCTCGTCATATTGTGGGACGCATAGATAATACATATAATAATATCGAACATTTTATAGAATACCTGTGGAATTAGAAAAAGTAGTCCAAGTATGTTCACGAGATGTCTCCATGCACGAAACTCTCTCACATTCGTATTTGTAAATAACTGGTAAGGATAAGGGACATTGGTATTCTAAATGTGTCGGGATACCCTTGGCTTATAAAATTGTTTTATAACAAAGTCCACAAGGTAGCTCAAACTTACGGCCCGAAAGAACGTGGTCACAGTCACTTCAGCCTATAAATGTTTGCAATAACAGAAAGACGTCATCTAGAGCGTTGCCGGCGCAATTAATTTAATAACAATATTATTTATCATTTTAATTAATAATTAATGACGACCGATATGGCGTGGTGGCGAGTATACCCGCACTCCACTCCTAAGGTCGTGGGTTCGATTCCCACAAAGGACTAATATTTGAGTGTATAAATATAAATATTTGTTCTGTTCTGGGTGTTTTCCTATGTATATTAAGTATTTATTTACAAAAAAAAAAAAAAGTATGTTTATCCGTTATTTAGTATCCATAACATAACAATAACAAGTTCTTAATGATACTTATTTTGGAACTAATAACTGGTGTAAGTGTCAGAAATATATTTTAAAAGATTTTTTTTTAAAAGAATTAATAATTTTACACCTTTTTTATGTGCATATTTATAACTAAGCACAGGCGGCCACATGACAGGTGTAACAGATCAGTCACACACGCCTTGTTTTTGGGCGGGAAAGTAAAGCGTCATGTCTGCAGTTTTGTTTTATTTTCTAAAATTTGTGATATTTCTAACATTAATGTGTAATAACGGTGGATTATTAACCGTCAAGTGTTTGTGAATATACATGAGTGTTGGTAAATCAAACAAAACAGTGCGACATCACTTTTCAAATTTTCTCTCAAGAAGTCCATGTGAGATCTCAGTATAGTCCCACATCTTTACTGAGGACTCAAGGGGTTTAGGGGAGGGTATTTCATCTTCGATTTATCATCTTGATCACCACTCATTCTCATTTACTATAAATTATATATAAATAATATATCACTTACTTGACACTGGGTAAATGTGCTAGACGCACGAAGCCATTATTTAAATGTAAGGAAGGAACGCCTTGTTTTGTGGCTGATGTTTAAGTGTTCCTATTTTAAATTGTGATACCACTGCAGGGTTCATTTGAAGCCCTAATTGTACACCAAATAAAGCAATAAAGAATTATTATGCTTATGATTAAGTGCATACAACACACTAGACATTTTGTACTCTTGACCTTTCGTTCAAAACCTTTATAAAACTAAAATATTTGCATATAAAAATACCGTAAAGTCTTACAGTACAAGATATACTTATAAAGTAGGTAAGAATAAGGTTTCATTAACCCAACAACTTACAAGCCCTTCACTCAGTTTACTAAATAATTGACGTCCGACTCGCACCTTCCAACTCAATGTCATTGCAGTATAAGAAGTGGGTACTTGGTTGGTCACATTTCAACATTCATTCGTATTAGTTTGTTTGATTTTCTTTGCGTTAACTGCAGGTACTTTATTGTTTTTGGGTTGCAAAGTAACCTGGGCGTATAGAGACTCTATCAACGCCTTAGTAGCCCAGGCCAACCTCATCTGCAAGTAGACCTGCCGATCATCCGAACTTTGGCGGAAGTAACAGTTCCTGGTAAGCGGCAATGGTCTTGCCACCTATGATGACGTGAGACCAACCATGGACCAACAATGTAATTAACGAAGTGGGGGCGTTTAAAATTCCTCTGCATACCCGTTCAGGCATCCAGCCGTGAAGGGTGCCCTTTGGTTCGCCTAAAATTGTTTGTCCTAATATGGTTTGGCCAAACGTTATGGCCTAAACTTAAAACGTACAATAATTGTTTCGCCTAAAAATAGTTTTGCCACCATTATAGTTTGGCCTAAGAATTGAAAGGCCTAATTTTAGAATGTCTAATGTAAAATAGCCTAAACTATATTGGCATAACTTTATTTTGGCATAACGATTATTTCGCAAATTTGTAAAAGCACTAATTTTAGCATATCTAAAATGAAATGTGCCAATAATGTATTGGAAAAAAAGCATATAATTGTATAGAGAAAATAAATTGACAGAAGCGAATCGCTGCAAACCCGAGTCCACGTAGTCTTGTCTGCCCTACCCTAGAGTGCAATATAAGCCCGCGTAGGCGCGGAGGGGCGAGGCGGCCCGCGAGCTAAGGAGCATCTGCGACGAAAAGCTCGCGTGGGACCGCCGGAGTCCCGCAGCGCCGAAGCCGTGACGGAAACTATGCATGCTGCATGCCTGCTTGCACGCTTACATGCTGCATGACTGCACGCATGTTGCATGTCTGCATGCATGATGCATGCCTGCTTGCATGCTGCATGTTTGCATAAAAATGAGTAGGCGTTTTGTACTTTATGATTTTTAATTTTGTGCGAATTAATATTTAGGAATTGTAAACTTTAGGGATTACGAATTGTTCTGCCAAATGACGCATTTGGTAAATGACAATGTGGCGATAAAAAGTTAGGCGAAGTGAAATTAGGGCAAACACGATTCTGAAGAGTGAAATTAGGCGAAAAAATTTTAGGCTTTTCGTTTGGGTGCCATTACAAATTAGGCGTACAAAAAATTAAACGATCCGATAGGGACCCAGCCGTGAATGTATATATGTCTGTATGCAAAGTAGCCTCAGTTACCCTTATAATATCAGTTATCTGCCAGTGAAAATCCCGTCAAAAGCCATCCGTTTCTGCGATTAGCCACTACACAATAAACATGCACATATTTCATATTCATTTCATAATATTGACATTACAAACAGACACTTTAATTTTATGTATTTGTGCTCATTGTAGGCACTTAGTGGAACTTTACATACATTGTGATTAAACACACTTTTGACTTGTTCCACAATATATTTATTTACTATACTAACTGGTCTCGCACGCCCAACCACTACATTCACACGAAACGCACACACCACGATAATTATTTAGTTTAAAAGTGTATTAAAATATTTGATGTTGCGTTTGTGTTTAAAAAAGTATGATATGCAGTCAAATTTTTAAAATTTTACATTATGAAGCTCTTTTCAAGTTATAAAATAACGCGTCCTACTATTGTGAAACTATGTAACAGTATCAGAATTTTTACATGTTATGCTACACAAAATAACGTGTGCAAAATGGAAACATTGTCTTAATGTGGTGCTGTATAACTATAATAGTGAATTAAAATAATTATATAAACATAAAACTTTGCACAAAATAACAAATCGCAAATTATCTTACACTCATTTTCATTTATCAAAAAAACATTGTCAAAACAACTAGATAATTTTCTGTTAGCAAAACTCTTTCGGGAATGTTTTTTTTTAAATAACTACTTGGACATGTTTAAATAAACCACTGTACATATTAAAATACCTTTTAAAATGTACATCTCTTAGGAGTTAGAATGATGATATAATAATTTCAAGTAAAAATAGTTTCAGTAAAAAAAAATTGTCATAGTAAAACTTGACACAATTAAATGAAGCTCAAAGATAATTTGCCAAAGCGACAGGAGAGAATGTTATAGATCGATAGAATGGTGGACAAATCGGGTGCTGTTAAATAGTAGATAGGAGAAAAAAGATGTTTGTCTGACGTCTTAGGATATAAAAGACTGACTGCGATTGGCTTTATAAAAAAGTAAAATTAAGGAAAGGTACAAGAATTCCGAGGAAAAAATCTCTAAAAATCTAAAGAATAAAATATGATATCACTTGTACCATGACATCGCAATACTTTGGTCTGTCGCTTTAATGATTTGCGATGATCCGGCAAAAAAAAATACAAGAGCTTTGCAATTTTTCGGCAGTAAAAAATATGACAACCAGTATACTTTTAAGTTGGGAAGTTAGTACCAGCTTAGCCCAACGCATAATTATACCTTTTTTTTTTTTTTTTTTAAGGTCCCAAAAATGCATTTACGCATTCCTCGCCCCCCCGGGGGGGAGAGACGAGGATATGTGGGACTCGCCGCCCCCACCGACCAACCAATCGGGCGGAATACCCACTAAACAAGGACCCACACCCACCGCTTATCCACAGGAAGAACGGGGTCACGGTAAACACGTGTCGTCCGCGACCCCGCCAGCGGATGCATCCGCCCACCAAGATGTTGTGGAGGGCGGACCTCCCCAGAGGGGAGCAACGTTAGCGCCCCTCGTACCTCCGCACTGGTGTGAAGCGCCCCGAGGGTCCCGTCGTTAGACGGCAGGTGCCCCCGCACCCGCCGCCCGAGACCCTCCAGACGCGGCAGCTCGCCGGAGGGTATCACACCTCCGGGCGCGCCCGCCGCGTCCACGACGAAGCCGGAGAGAGAGCGGGTCCCGCTCCCTCTCCCGCTCCGCGGCCTCCTTCTGCGACATGACGTCCTCGCAGAAGGAGACCATTGCCTCCCAAGCCCTCTCGCTGTCGACCATTTTTCTCAAAACGGTCGACAGCGAGAAATCGCCATCCCCCAGGGCCGCGACCAATGTCGCTCGCGGCCCTGCCCACGCTGGGCACTCCACCATTGTGTGCTGAGCAGTGTCCTCTGAACAGCCACAGTGGTGGCATTCCCGGGTCGGTTCCCCTCTCGTGACATCACACAGGTATCTCCCGAAGCAGCCGTGCCCCGAGAGTACCTGCGTGAGACGGAAAGTCACCGACCCCCACCTCCGTCGAGCCCATCTGTCTACGATGGGCCCGATCCCCGCCAATATTCGGCGCCGAGACGACGAATCTCCAGCGCTGGCTGCAGCCTCCAACTGCCGCCGCCACCTGCCCAGAGCCGCCGTCTGAACGCATAATTATACCTTGAGCGAACCCCAAATGGAAATACCCACAAAGTAGTTACTGCTTCTCATCTTCCGAGCAACGAGTTATTGTATGCAAACTATATATCATAAGAAATATCAAAAATGAATTATTAATAAAGGTTTTTGTGAAGAGACAAAAAACTCTTACCTCTTGTTTTTCCCCTGTTGTTTTATTCATGTTGTTGTCAACGTTGGACATATTGTTGTTTGTTAAATTAACTTCTCGAAAAACATATTTCTCGAAAGAATATAGTTACATCATTGTTAATTTTCTCAACATTTTTTTTGGCTATAGATGTTTCAAGTGCAGAAGTTTGATCTGAAACAAAGAAAACACAAAATCAAATTTAGCAACAATGGTTTAGGTGTCAGGGGTTAGGAGTTACAACAAATTGCTCTGATTTAAATAGTACTCAATGAGTTTAAGGCGATCTTAATAGCTAATCAGATAGCATTTTAAATGCCCGCATGGAGTTCAAACTTTAACTAGCGCTTAAGGTCGAAGAAAAAAGAATATTAAGTACATTTATAAGCATATGTGCCCGACGTGGGTAATATTCTCGTTATTGTACTTTACTAAAATATTTACTTGAGTCCACTAACTTTCCCACTATTCAGATAGAATGAGATACTATTCAGAGATTTAGGGGCCAACACACAGGCCCAGTGCGGATTGGCAGAGGTGTGATGTTGTCCTGCTGTCATTACAAATCATTTATCTTTATTTCTGCATTTATTGCAAATATTTTATCTTTATAAAAATTTACAAAATCTTTAAAGTAACTATGACTTCCACGGAAGTACGCAAAATCACAGAAGCGCTTCTATTCTACAAAAATGATCAACCAACCAAGACCCACGTATTTCTCTGTGGTATCACGGAGCTTTTTAAATGTGAAATTCCCCAAATTACTTATAATGCATACATACATACATAATATCACTCCTGTTTTTCCTCGGGGATAAGCAGAAGTATAATATACGCCCACATTCGTCCAGCCTATTGCCGCATACCGGATTATTATGTTCGCCGGAGCCTTTTTCGTTGATCGGCACCACTTGCAGATGAGGTTGGCTTGGGCTCCTCAGATCTTAGTAGGATCCCTATAGAACCTACCCTATTACTCTACTATATATAATGGCATGGATGACTGGTAATTCAATGATACAGAAAAGAAATATATAAAGAGTATACTGTAAATTGTCTCGCTCGCAATAGTAAATTGGAAGCGAATATTGTAATTTTTACATCGTCATTGTCGTCAAAAATAAACACAAGGGACCGCTTGTTTACCCACTATACTATAACCACTATGAAATACCCACTTCACTATAGTTCAAGGAAAACTACAACGACCACAGTGAAGGAATTAATAAAACAATTTTTTTTTATTTTCTTTATATCGTACAAATATTCAAGAACAGTTGAAGAAGTATACTTAAAAAATTATTTATAGATATAAAGTGGTAATCACAGTCTTATTTTTATATGGAAATCCGTTATGAGTGTGTTCTTAATGCTTCTCGTCTTAAACAGATTGACCGACGTAATATTAAGACTTACAATGTACCCTAATAAACTTTATTCTATTTATTTAATAAAGTACTTGATAAAATCAGTATTAAACATGTTTTGCCAATCTTGTTTGTAAGTCTATAAATTTTTGTCCATAGATTTTTGGGGATCGATATGGCGGGGATGCGAGTATACCCGCACTCCGCTTCTGAGGTTTGATTCTCACACAGGACAAATATTTGTGTGCTTAAATATGAATAGTTGTTTTGGTCTAGGTTTTTTCCTATGTATGTAAGTATATATTTACAAAAAAGTGTAAATACATACTTACACGAACGACCGATATGGCGTAGAGGTCAGAATACCTGCACTTCACTCCAGAGGTCGTGGGTTCGATTCCCACACAGGACAAACCTTTGTGTACATGAACATGAATATTTGTTCTGTTCTGGATGTTTTCCTATATATGTTAAGTATGTATTTACAAAAAAAAAGTATATAAGTATGTTTATCCGTTGTTTAGTATCCATAACAAAAGTTCTTAATGATACTTATCTTGGAACTAAATAATTGGTGTGATTGTAAGTAAGAGAAAATTTATTTATTTATTTATATGTTAATCCGTTAGCTAGTATTCATAACACAAGTTCTTAATGATACCTACTTATATTAAAACTGAATGATTGGTGTGATTGTCAGAAAATATTTTTATATAGTAAATATATCATTAAACCTTACACGATATTAAAAAACTTTATAATTATATGACTGAAAGCTATGTCAAAACATTTCTCCCATTTACTGTTGATAAGTACAAATTCTAGAATTTGTACGACAATTTTTACTGCTGCCCTGTATAACGAGTAAATAATTGTGATTGAGCTAAGGCAGCGTAGTAGGGTCAAGTAGCAAGGTACCCGAAGGCGTTAAACGAAAGTGAGTCGATGAACCTAGGGTATTTGTCAAGTGGTGTGGGGTGGTGTGTCAGCCTCCGCTTTACAGTCGATACTCGTCTCGCGTCACGCAAATGGCTTATTATATTAAGTACTAGCAGCCGCTCGCTACTTCGTCCGCGTGACCGTCATATAAACTTGCATCTCGAATCACTATATCTATTGATAAGCCGCATCGAAATCCGTTGCGTAGTTTTAAAGATCTTTAGCATACATACAGACAGACAGAAGAAAGCGACTTAGTTTTAAACTATGTAGAATAAAACTAGTCTTAAAATATTTTTACTGGTTTCATGAAATATAGACTTTATGATAAAGGTTATATATAGGTATTATTATTATCCATAGAAATCTTAGTAATATAACAACTATTTACGTAAATATAGAACGGAGCTTTACAATTTTTTATCAATTCCTGTAATTCTAATAGCTCTATCACGACTTTGTTAACTGAAAATCGTAAGTAAAGCTTCTGCTCTAGTGAAGTGGCGCTCCCATATTTAAGTGACGTTTACAAGTGCTTCAGAACCAAGACAAGCTTGAATAAGAGTAAGAAAGAGGTGTGTTATTCGTTATTTGCAAAAAAAAAATTGTAAATACCTACCTAACTAAATCTACTCTACTCATTATGCATATTACGAGCCGTGATTAAACACTTTTCGTTTCGGTTCTGAGCTTTTAATAATAGCAGAATGAAATATTGCATAATAATTTAGAAACATGAAGTAATAAATGATAATTCCAGTAAATTCTTTGTCGTTTTAAACCACTTGAGTCTTCTACAAAATGTCTCAACGGAAACTAATATTTGCTTTACCGAATAGTTGTACGGAAAAATAATTGTTGTGTTATCTTAATATTGAATTTTGGACTAATATAATATGTATTTTATTTTACGAAGAATACAATGTATGTCGAATAAACATAGAGCTCCGGAAGTGGAAAACAATAGTCAAATAAAAAAAAAGGTTTTATAATTAGTACTTGAAGAAAAAGTTATATAATGAGTATTTAATGTCGTATGAGTATGTTAAAAACTTTTACTTACTTAATTATGTAGCTATAAAAACTTATTACTGACACGACATAACATTTTAGTGAGCAGTTATGAGGTTTTTAGTTCATTAAAAGTTGTATATTTTCTTTAAAATCTCTCTTATGTCTTTTATTAGTTCATTCAAAACATTCAACGTATCCTAGCTTTATCCCGGTTGCCCTATACTTAAACGTTGGGCCCAGGGTCTGCTAACTGGTCTAATCAGATTTGACTGAATTTCAGTTATTACGTGGAGAGACTGCCGTCTGACCTCCGCAACCCAGAGGGAAACATAATTCTATACTTAAACCAGCTGTTAGGATATTAGAAGGACCTGACTTCCCTAATAACGACTGCCATAGTTGTTCATGACAGCCGGGACCAACTGCTTTTCGTGCTTTCCGAGGCACGGCGCAAGCGATAATTACGCACATAACTTCGAAACCACTAAAGCCATTAATTTATAAACATTAATATCAGAAAATAAGATTGTTTTATTATGTAACTTTTTTACAATATAAGTGTAAAGTTGCGAACGTTTTGTATATATTTACGAAAACATTATGGCAGTGGAAATACTTTTTAGTGCTGCATTTTAGCACTAGAGAAAAATTTAATTCGAATTTTATTATACAAAACAGTGTTTAATGAAACCAACTTACATTAAAGTGACGAACAATGAAAAAAGTAAGAAGTATCTTTACCACGATTAAAATTATTCTACTACTAACATAAGGAATATAATAAACTGATACTATAAAAAAACTAGATCGTGCATCAAAAATACAGAATGACCACCTAATGAGCACCTACATTCAGTATTTTTGATGCAAAATAAAGTTAGGTTAGGTTAGTTTGGAAATTTTAATAATTTTTGATATACAAACCGTAACTAAATAAATTTAGTTGTGGGACACTTTACGTACAATCTTATGTATTCCCAGAAATATAGTAAGAAGTACGACCGCTGCTGTAAAATGTTTATAGATAAAACAAATTATAGTAAATAAATTACACTATATAATTCATTTACTTAAGAAATGGCTCTGATATTTATATTATCAACAGACTTCTATGATAGGTAAAGTATACAAATATAAGAAAATAAACATTCCATAAAGTATGCAAGTAGTGAATACATAAGTCACTTAGTCATTATTTGAGCAAATAAAACATAGCAAATTTACAAAAGCTATTGTATTTAAGGTCTAAGTAACATCCTTACACACATTAAATAGCTAAAACGACTATAAGTACAAAGTTAAAGCATTCATTATACTGATTTTCTGTGTACTGACGAATCTCTAGACAAATGTAAAGTCAGTTCAAAATTGCCTTTTATTACTAGTGAATAAGGTGCGTCGAAGTGGAAGCTTGACATGTAGACTGTACATACCTTGGAAATTGAACTTGTGCGCTTAAGAAAATATGTATGCAAATGTTAAACCAACATTATAATCAAGGGGTTATTTTAATCGTTGGAAAAACATCACATAAGAAAATCATGAATGAAAATTTTAAGTTATTTTTTACTCACTTATTAACTCAAATAAAAATTATGCCTTAGCGTAACGTTTGGTTGAGCGTTTGGTTCGGCTGAACACTGTTTTTTTTAAATGTATAATGTCTACATCCTGCCTAGTGCCGTAACTAGGGCGGTGTCAGGAGTGCCCAGGCACAAGGCGCACGCCGCAGACCCTGGAGGGGCGCAGAAATGACCAGACTAGTTTCTGTAGTACCTTTATCTCATGCATGTTAGCTAGTAGGTACATTTTGATTTATTGCGAACATGGTGTAGACGCGCCCTACTGTACCTGGCCTGTATTATCAGAGCCTGGTCAGAGTATTTTTCAAGGGCGCAGTTTTAAAAACTTGCACCGGGTGCATAAAAGGCTAGTTACGGCACTGATCCTGCCTGATGGTAAGCAGTTGATGCAGTCCAAGAAAATTAATGCGCAGCATACCGTGGAATAAGGTACAAAGGTTTCACGCGCCACTTAAAAGACCAGGGATTATAGGACCTAGGAAACACATGAGCTGGTAGAGTATTCAGATCTCGTCGATATACTATCCCCCCTGATAAGGCATTGTTTGCTTAAAAGGAAGATTCCGACCAATAATTATTATAATCATAACTTTTTACTGCAATAAATTATTATTATACTACAGAGTGGGTTAGCGCCACTTAAAACTAACCTTGACGAGTTTCTTTCCCGATGCTTCTACAACTAAGGTCCGCCCGCAGTGAATGGGCTCGCTAGTATTTGTTGGTTGACTTTCATAAAAGCTTTATTGAGCCATACTTGAATAATGGATTTTGACTTTGACACAAACGTTTTAAAAATAAAAGACATAAAATACATTATAATAAATTACATTATAAAAATAACGTATATACTCATGTAAATAGTCTTGAATGAGGAGACATACAAAGACCCAAATCTACTCTACACTCGGCTTGTTAAATCTTAGATTCGCAAAACTAAAACATGACCTGTCATTTAATGTAGCGTCGTGTAAAGCCTCAAGTAATACAACAACGCACAACAGATGCATGCACCAGATCTGACTTTCTTAGTAAATGGCGGCTGTCGAATTGCAATTAAGTACAAAACGTGAAAGTGCCGGGAAGGCGACGATCTTCACTGCACTCCACATTGCCATGGGAGAAAGCTTACAATATGACGTCAAAGATCATTTCGCTTTACATCGGTTATCTACGGTGGTTTTGTCTGCAATGATCAGTGATCGGATTAGGTAGAGTCATTAGTTTTGCCACACACGTTGATGTGATTTGGTTAAAAATGTGGGATCAATGAGGCCTTTTCAAATTATATTTATAAAGTTCTTAACTTTCTGCTCTATGTGATTAATTGTAAGGTTACCACTATTATTTGTGCTAACTTGACCGAGACAAATCCCGGCATTTCGGGAATATCCATATTAAGACAACATACAATTATTTCAAATATAGCTCTACGTACTCCGATCATTGGTAATGACTTAGCGTAGAGAAATGTGTGGACACTGCTGTACATGACTGACTGACTGTACCATTATTGTAAAGAATTAGTTTTGGTCACGCTTTCTTGCATTGATGTACTAATCGTAAAATATTTTGTTGCGATTTCCGAATTGCTTTGCAAATCTTCATAATTAATATCGATGTTTTTCTAATCGAACTATGGTACTTTATTTTAATACACTAAATCTTCGTGTGACTCAGCAAGTTATTTATAATTAAATATTTTATATTTTATATCGTTATTACATTACATTACTTACCATTATTTTATATAAGAAGGAGATGATATATCTTACTTTAGTAACTTATTTTATTTATTACTATTAAGATAATTTGAAAAATGAATGTATTAATGTTTTTTATAAAACGTGCTTCTTTCCAAATCATTTTTGGAGTAAATACTATACATAGATTGAAAATGCTTTTGCAAATTCGGGAACCAACTGAGGCAAAGCGCAACACTACAAAGCGAAAGTTGTAGTTTAAAGTATAAAAATATAAGGAGGAATATCTTTCAGCAAATCGGATCTGATTGCTGCAGGAGTCTAAAGATCAATCGATCAGGAAATCATTTAGGGTAACATAGGCCATTTTTAACAGTAGACTTCTTATGTTGATGGAATCGGATCTTGCGTATTCGATGTAAATTTTTCTCGAAAATAAAATAAATAATTATTTCAGTTTACCTATAGTATCCTCATGATCCTCTTTGCTTTTGATTTTTGTTGGGTCTATTGTAAAAAAGTCACTGGTAATGGAGCACATTAGACTTAACGACTTATGTCGATGAGAATGATGTCGAGCGCAGCCATCGTAGTGTTAACTTGAATATAACAATATATTGACAGGCGTGTCTTTAACCATCGGATGATGTAGATACATTTTATACTAAATCGATTAAAGAATCTTTTAAAGGTGTTGATTGCAATAAAAAGTATGTATAAAATTCTCTCTGTGATGTTGTTAACACCGTAAAGAATAAACAAAAATTTTATAAATTTAAAAAAATGTCAGTGTTGACTTTTGGCGCCAACCTGAAAAAAAACACATTCCGGCAGTATTATATTTTATTAAACTAGTGTGAAGTCGAGATATATGTAAATATAGTGGATTTTTAGATACTTCAGCAACGTACTCAATTATAGGGAAGTGGCATTTGTGAATTTTGTTTATTCGTATTGACTTCAAAACTCCATAGACGAAGTCTTCATTACAAAGAAGAAGAAGAAGTCATTGTAAACTTTGACTTGACTCGACTATTATGACGAACTTTACTTGACTTTGACTAAATGATGAAATCGTTGCATATATGCAAATAACATGACTTATTTACCTACTTGACACTTGCAAATATTATAAGTGGGAGTCCATAACTAAAAAAAAATCTGTGTTAGAAGTGCTAATTAATGTAATATCTAGCTTTGATTTTTAAGCCAGACACAAAAATGACGCAATACATATCTACATAATATATTATGGCGGCAAATTTTTAGTATAAAGTACGTAACCAGTTTACCTTTGATTCTTTTCAACTTTGACCCATAAAAATACTTAAGTGTTAAGTAACACTTTAATATCTCAACTTGTTAACATAAAATTAACGTAATTACTCATAAAATGAAGTTAAACTGAATTTTACATACAAGACTTTGTAGAAATAAAAGCTGTTATGAAGTCATCTTATAAAATGTCTCCTGTCAGCTTAGAATTATTATTATGGGTCGAACATAATGGTAAATAATTTCACTTTTACAGCATGCATCGAATCGTTAGTACCCACAACTACACTGTTACTCTTGAATGAAAAGAGCAAATAATTAGAAAGTTATGGACATCCAATCATCACTGCGTAATGTTTTAAAAAAATCGCGTCGCATCTTTCATGTAAACTCAAAAACGAAAGAACTCATTTTCATATAGTACTCGCGCATTACTGACATTTGACAATTATCGGTTATCGGTGTTAAAGATGGCGAAAAATCATTTGGAAAGGCGTGACCGATAGATATATGGATGACTGTTCGTTTAGCGCAATGCATACTGAGCGAATTAAGAAGTTCTAACAGCAAGACTTGCCTTCACTTATACGCACAGTACGCGTGGTAGAGTATGCACGAAATCACAGTACAGATAAAGGACATCTCTGTCCTGTACAAGAAATTCTATTGTGAGAGAATGTTACAAAAATCATTATTGATACTGTATTAATTTGGTTATTGAAAAATCGGTCCATAATACCCTACCCTCACCTTACCGTAGTCTGTAAAGCATATCATTAAAAAGAGAGATTATTTCCCATCTCACATTTCTAGTGAAGACAATGCTAACGTTGACTTGCGAAAAGACAATGGTTCATTAATATTTTCCGATTACTAAGTCGGAAGTAGAAGGAATTTTATGATTCACTATGGAAATTAAAAATGTTGTGATCTTTGTACTTACTGTAAAAAATTAAAAAAGTATTGTTGTTTTTGATGAGGTAGATGCTAATTAAGTAATTAATCATAACGACATTCACGACACAACCACAAACGTCTTAGTGCAATGTTTTGTATGCAGCACACATAATTTAGTTAAAGACCTGCGGTTAACGGTTACATGTTAACTGCCAGTCTAAAACTGCTATAAATTAAAAAGTCGCCCTTTAAAGCGACCACATTATATATTTATTATGCTATTAACTAGCAAGCGCCCGCGAAATCCATAGCATTTTACTGATTTACCTGGATAAAAGCTATACTTGAAGCTTGTATCATTTGTATCATATTTTATTTAAAAAATCCCAATAGTTTAGAAATATAGGCTTAGAAATGTTGAAAGTGACCTGAGATTTTTAAGTTAAATTAAAAAATTGTACCTTTTTAAGTTACGCCCATCTTTAGCGTATTTTGGGACCATAGTTTATGTGGCCCAGTTTAGTCTTCATATCTTATCGAAGTGAAGTGAACAAAATATATGTTAAATTTTCCACCTGTTCTCTACTAGGTATTTTTATCAATTATAATCATCATCATCATTATTTCAACCATTCGAAGACCACTGCCGAACATAGGCATATTAAGGTTGACTGGGAGAAATAGCTGTAAGCGATAAGGCCGCCAATTGAACCACATTTCTTATGCAATTGTTTTCTTGTTTTATTTTAATTTAGTGTACAATAAAGAATTTACTATCTATCTATCTAGGCTTCCCCATATATTTTTAGTTGATCGTGATCAATCAAAATATTGATGATGATATTCATTGGTCACACATTTTTCGATTATACAGTAACAGCAACTTTGTGAAAACAATAACTTTTTTTTACATGAACTACACAACGTCAGAAAGCTTGTGAAGTGTCCAACACGATGGTATAAGTGTGAATTTTAATTCGTTCTCAGCTCACTTCATATTTGTATTTCTTATAGTTTACTTTCATAATAAGCCTGTTAGAGTATTTATATGCATGTTGTGACACTTTCAAATGTTTACATTTAGCTTGTTATAATGAATATTTACTTAGTCATAAGAAAATAATGTCACAGCTACTGGTTGTACATAATAAATAATTTTTTTTAAAAATTACTTGAAAACGGCATGCATAGATCTATTCATAGTCTTGTTAAGCCTGCTTATTCAACAGGTTTCGCTAAGGACGGGTCGAGGACCTTAGGGACATGGCTACATTTTCTGCTATATGTATTTATCCAGATCTCTGTCAGAAATAATTATTATCCTTTTACATCCCCTAAAATCGTTTACACTGTGTCACAATGCTGATGCTCGATCTCTCCGTGCTCTACGCTGCACATCTATTGTCTTTCATGGGAGTAGGTATCTTACAGAATTACCTCGAAGTGTAGTTAATGTTGTGAAAGTTAATTTTATAGAGCTATAGACAAGTGTTTGATCTCTCACATTGCAGAAACATTGTCTGTTTTATGTAACGTTTGTTTGATATTAATACAAACCGAAATGACTTCCTGTAGAATACGAAAGCATCTAGATCCACAGTCACCGCAACCAAACACTTCCATACAAAAAGTATTACAGACAGCCCATGTGCAGAGGAAACAGTCACATACGTGCTTCTTAATCATAAATATTTACCTTAATAATTAATCTTAATTATCCACCACTAATATAAAAAACTGTGTTTTTAAATTACTCAATCGAGGTAATTAACAATTTTAAATAAAAAAACGACAACGACTCTCGTCGGTAAATATTTATATAAGAATATGTACTTTTCTTACTTTCATGTTTCTTCTGCCATAACCAACATTCTATTAGGTTTCAACATTTTCAACATTCTGGTCAGGGCGGCGGGGAGCCGGTGGATGCAGGCGGCAAAGAATCGATCTACATGGAAAGCAATTGGGGAGGCCTATGTTCAGCAGTGGACTTCGGATGGCTGAAATGATAATGATAAACCAACATTCGCGTCTATACATTAGTGTAGGTACCAACAATGCAGTAGAGATGAGAGCACTCAGAAGTATTCTACGTGTGAAATTGAGTGATAGGATTAGGAATGAACTGATAAGGGTCGAAGCTGGTGTAAAAGAAGATATAGTGACAAGAATTAAGAAAGGTATGCTTAGATGGTTTGGTCATGTTGAGAGAATAAATGAAAGTAGACTAACGAAAGTGATTTATGATGGACAAGTGATTGGAAATGTTAGGAGGGGGAGAGGTTAATGAGTGGGAATGAAGCTAAAAGTGTGTGCCAAGATCGTAGCAAGTGGAAGGATGTGATCTCTACCTACCCCTACAGGAAAGAGGCGTGACATTATGTATATATGTATAATGTACTTTTTATGAAAAAAGGTCTACAGATATTTTTTTCTTTACATGTGTCAGGGGTGAAATATTTTTCAAATTTTAGTCATCGCTTCAAATTTTTGTCCAAACATATACATTTTGTCATAAAAGTCATTAAGATAAGTTTTTTGCACAATAATCACTCGGCAACAGTGCAGAAATATTATTTCTTGCAATTCATCGAGATTTCCTATATTTCATTTCACATTACTTAGAAGGTAATGTGAAATGAAAATGAATATCTTGGTAGTAATTTATGAAACAAAACGCAAAAGGAGAATTATAACTTACTACATATTGTTTTCATGTATTTGAAGCATCAGGAACTCAGAACGAACTAGTACACAATAAGCTGCAATTTATTTAAATCGCTTTGTTCACTATTATTTTGTATCTGCTCGGCATAAAACATCATTCATGAGCTCAATAATCAAGCTGCGTAACGAGATGTGCGAGTATCTGATTAAAGATTTAAATTTTGATATCGTGTGCTACTTGTGAATGTTACATAATTTTGAATGTAATTTTCGTACTACCAATAACAAAGAGGCTCTGAAATGACAAAATAACATTTTAATTCAGGTATTTTTTATGAAAGCATTTCATTGCTTTGTTAATATATGACAATTTAATTAATTATCCTCCTTCATTTCTTTAAAATTATAAAAGAACTGGTAAAATGCGAGTCAGATTTTTTAATGACGGATGATTTTTAGCGTTAAAAAACTATTTTCACAACTGCTTCCTTCCTTCCTGTAAAATTTAATTATTCTAAATTTTAAATAAAGTTACCAGTATGTTTTGAGTATAATACGAAAAAGGTATTCTCAAGATCTTTGGCTTGCGTTAATTCAGAAGCTTGATTATTGTAGGTACAGCGTCAAGGGACCGCTTAGCAACGAAACACTCGACATAAAACACCACACAAACTATCGCCTATCTAAGCACTGATCTTTATAAATTTAGCTCAATTTTGATGATTCCATCCGGAGCCCCTATACAGAAATACTTATTACATCCCACATTTGCTAAAGCGTATCTAAAATTCAGCTAAATCTGGTTAGACAAGTAAGCAGAATCAGGATCCTACGCTTAATTTTAGGGCACAACCGAGATAAAGATAATTATAATTATTCATTTCAGAAAAAAGATTTTGCCACGATAAGGTTCACGAATTGTAACAGAGACTCTTGATTGGTTGCATTAAGAATTTTTCCAGTATTCATTTTATTATGCCTAGATACCAAAAAACATTAAAGCTGGGTAACTGTAGCTTGCTCTAGCTCGTTAAAATTTTCTTATATATTCGATTTTCCATTCAAACTTTGGCTATTACTTATATCCTTTGTATGAGTGACTATATTGTGATTTGCCACTCCGCTGAGAATGATGGATGTCAACATTACTTACGTAACCGACGTAACGCAACGTTATGTCGCCAACACAACACAGTATCCATCTGCTATCTACCTTGTGGACATTTTGCATAACCATTAGTAAATTACCGTAATTTGAACAAAGGAAGCCGTTTTATTAATGAGAGATTGTAGCAACTAAAGTTATAAAGTTGATAAGAGGTGTGAAATTCTACTGCTGAACAGAGACTCCCTCATAAACTCTTAATATGACCGATTGCAGAGGTCTGCATCCAAAGTGATCCTGCGATTTTTATAGTCTGTCCGTCTTCCAGGTGGACGTTTTACGCTACGTTTTCTATCAAAGGGTTCGACCATTCCAGAACTTTTCTGTTCAACGGTTACAAGCTCTACATGCAAAGTGCCCAGCCCATATTTTAACAACCATTAAATAATATAAAATCTAATTGGTTAGATACTGGTAAAGTTTAGTTTTTAGGATTAAGTACTTTTTTAGTTGTAGGTACTAAAATTATTTTGTTGGAATAAGCTTCCTTTTTAAGTGATACAAAATAACTTAATTCGGTTTACAGTACACAATTTACACACATAAACTAGTTTAAGTACAAACTGTTATTTTATTATACCAGTTTTACTAATTATAATAATTAATTATATGTAGCAAGTTTTAGATAGGTAATTAATATTACAGCGTTTTTATAATCCTCGCAAATTTCAGATAATTAATCCAAACCTTTAATCTGCCCTGATAATACCAGTACCTACTCTTTTATCAATGTTGTTTATTTTTTTTAGCTTACTGTAGGCGTATCAATTCATTAATGCAATAAATTATAGGAATTACAAAATAATTAATAAGTCGCCCAGTGGTCGAAATTTGACTTAGGTATTATATTCTTTATCATATGTTTTTATACTAACCTCTTTAACCTAGCTTGAAGGCCATTTAAGTCTAGGAGCACCAGTCCACGTGTTTACTCAAAGAAACAGTTCACAAATTGTATATCTCAATCGCTACCTATTACAAAACTCTCCGTGCTGATCTGAAAGCGTTCAATTTATACATTAATGAACCGTTTTTGTAAGGTTTTTCCTATAGATTCCACGAGGAAGGTTTAGGTGAAACATGACGATGATTATTAAATATAATAATAATAAGATTTATTTTCTCTTAAAAAGGTATAATAGGTATCTTATGAACTTTTACAATTACAATGGCATAAGTCGTCCCTTAGTGAGAACTGGAGTCCGTACTAGGTACAGGACCTGTGTTACAAATCTCCAGGTCTCCCCTAATATAAATATTCACTATGAGATGTAAAAAAAAGGTGTATAGGTATCCTACCAAGATCTATGGAGCCCAAGCCAACCTCTCCTGCAAATGGTGCACCTGCCGATCAACGTACGAGGCTCTGGCGAACATAACAGTGCCCGGTAAGCGGCAATAGGCTCGCCACCTATTACGCCACCAACTATGTAATTGGCGAAGTGTGAGCATATAATATGCATCTGCCTACCCCTTCGGGAAGACAGTCGTGAACGTATTTATGTATGTCACTAAAATTATGCATTTGTTGAATTGCCAGTTGCAAAAGAAAGACGTGACCGTTAAGACTGATTGATCTATCTACTGACCAGATCAGATATAAGATCAGAGATAAATTCGATAAGAAAGCATTTATTAGCATGCCATAAGGTTAAATTACATATATGGTTATGGCGACGTGAAGCTAGTGAATAAAGGGATCGTGGAAAGCAGTTAGGAAAGTCCATGTTCAGCAGTGCTCTTGTGGCTGAGATGCTAATGAAGGATTATTTTCAGGCTGTTCATTTCCAACATATAATCACTCGTTCTGTTCCATCGTTTTGAACAACTCTAGCTCTAGGGGGACGAAACAGGGATGAATAAACTAACCTACATTAAGTAGGCACGATTTCAAGTGCGACGCTTGTCCAATGCTCAGGAGTAAGTCTGCTATGTTGACAGTTTATACACTCGCACAAAGAAAGCGACATCCTCGATGCTATTGTTTATGGTTGGTTATAGGGCAATTACCAGGTCGCGCCACCTATATGGGAGAACTAACGGGCTTCTGTACGACGTAATATGTTTCCATTGCATGGTTGTGCATTAGATATCTGAGCCTCTTCAAGGTGAGTTTATAGTTAACAAGGTAACGTACATACTTGACGTTTTAAGCCATGGTAAGGTAACTTATGTTTTTCATATTTTGAATTGTTAATTAAATAAAGTATAAGACACATTTCCGTTGAAAATAATAATCATAATTCTTCATTGTTTCATTTGGTGTACAAATATTGAAGTAATTTTTTTTTAACGTTTGCTGCCAAAACTTTATGCTGTGTTAAAACTAAGCTTAAAAGCGAACTGTTTTCTGAGTGAACACGCCATCAAAATAATTAGGTGAGGTTTGAACTCTGAACTACGTCAAGTAATTAAGCCAACTAAATAACACACCCGGACGTGAAACCACTATATTAGTGGTATGGTTTATTAAACAATACAATAAGTAAGTTTAAAATTTGTCTGTTTGACTATTCGCCAATTATTGGCCCCGTACTTATACTCGTAAACTAAGTTCGCTAAAAAGAAAGTAGGAAAATAAAACATGTACGTATAATATATTCTAGTTTCAACTTCTTCAGATAATATAAACTTTATCTTCCCAACTAATTTACCTTTTAATAAATCTCTAAGTGGGGTGAAAAGTGAGTGTAGTATTTCATATGTTGGCAGAAAACTTCTCCCCATTGGCACACGGTAACCCCAGACGCTTTCATATTATTTTTATCATAATAAAATTATATCGCACCTCCACAGTTATAAAGTCAGAACTGTTTTTTTTTTTAATTTTACTGGAGAGCGTTTTAAAAAAATGATTGATCTTCTTATTACGGCTTTTGGGACTATATAGTGCAACAATAACGGTTTTATTGCACCACATTCGTGACATATTTACTTAATTTGCACTGTTGACAAAATTTCGTATTTATTAACGTGGGACATGTACTTAGTCAACCCTAAAAATCTAATGATTATTCCTTAACAAGGCTTTGTTAATTTACTTTTCGAGCCTGAGACTTGAACATGTCCAATTAACTATAAGGGTTAGGTCTTTAAGGAGTATCCTGGATAACAGAAACTAATATTTCAATTAATTATTTCTAGCAAAACATGAATAAATGGACGATTTCAAAATTAGTGAAAATCTATGTGTATAATGCGGATCTAATATTATACAGACGTGTTGCTTCAAAAAAAACAATACCTATCATACAACCTTCCTTGCATACCAATCCTTACTCAAAAAATAACCAGTTTGATTTTAACAATTTCAAATTGGTCGAGAAACAGGTTTACGGAGCATTTTTCATATAATATGAATCAGCAAGATGTAATTATTGGATACTTGAATGGTTGTATGACTATTAAATAATTAAGAACAGGATAGATCTCAAACTATACTAATAATTTGATATCAATTATAAATAAATTTGCGAACGCCTGCGCCATCGCTTGCTTTTTTTGAGTACATGATTGTGGACATCGCATGTGGGAGACTGTCTGTGGGAGATATAGTTTACTAAATAAGAAACATGAAAACTTATCAAATAATACGGTTTGGCTATGAGTTTTTAATGTAACATGATTTTTAATTAAAACATCATAAATAGTAATTTTCAAAAGCCTAATTAAATATTACTCTATTTTTTTATAATACCATTCAAATTAATTAAATACTGGCGTATCGTCACCATCTAAGAAACCTTCTGTGTGTAATATTTATTTTTGTATCAGAATAAAATAGTGACAAGTTAATTAAGTAAGTTTTAGTTGCAATATGTTCACATAACGCGTTGTGTTCATCGATAACATTTATTTGATAATAGAATACTTTTATTTCCACATCGTAGATAATAAGTTTTGGCACGTTACGCAAATAATAATTGGGCATGATTTGGGTGTACCATAGAATGATGTTTCCCTTTTGGTTGTGGAGTCGCAGTGGCAGTCGCTCTACGTAATAACTGAAGTTCAGATCTGGTTAGACCAGTAAGCAGACCCTGGGCCAGTCTGGGGCAACCGGGATAATGCTAGGATATGATCAATTTGGGTGTAACTCAATATCTATCATAAAATTCTGCGTATGAATTTTATGATAGATATTCCTAATAAAAACCATTAAGATACAGGTCTAAGCAGGAATGTAACTTAACGGTAAACAAGTTGTTACTCGGACGTGGTAACATAATATCTACAGCATATCGAAGGTACACTCAGTTGATGATCAGAATAAGTAGGTTTCTTTATTAATCATCATACAACTCTCATATTAGTTATGGTAATTAGAAAATAAAGTCTTATTTTTTTTTCTTTCTAGTTACTGCATAACACAGCTTTTTATAGACATTTCCAATTCTAAATCCTTACTGTATCTAATATGAAGTAGGTAATTTTTTAATTGAATTTTTGCAATAAGTGATTTGAATTTGAAACTTGACTATTTTCTTGCATGCAGCGTTAGTTTTAAGTTTAAGTTTATAAGAGCTTTATTGAATAAAATAACATGATTTTTATTAACTTTGTCGTACTTTTCCTAGAAATCTAAATACAGGACCAAAAGAATTTCAGATATGCCTGAATACACAGAGTTTGAAACGATTTTTGATTTTTATATTTATGTAACCTGACATGATTACAGATATTATGTATAATTATGGATTTGATTAGATTAGACCTGGTATTGTGTTTATTCCGTGTAGATACAGGGTATTAGATTAGATATTATTAAATTGTTATACAAAGCTACTATATCGACGTAACATGTTTAAATTTGTTATTCGTAATGTATACAAAATTTGATTGTATTTATTATAAATAAACAAAAAGGCATTGCAATGGAAAATAAATATAAATATAGGCTTCGAAATATGGAAACGGCTTATGACAATAAGCTTGCAAGTTTTGGGAAAATAAACCTTTTTGAGCCTAGTTCTAAGGCCTATAGGTGTTTACTCTACCAATCTTATTTTTTTAAGAAATATCAGTAAGTGAGGTAATATATCATTAATTGAACCATTTGTATGAATCTTTTCTATTTTTAAGGTTCTTTCAAATTTTGGAACGTAATACTTTATCTTTTCAGCTCTGTACCTACAGCTAGTTTTATAATTATGCTAATGTTATTTTTTTACTTAGAACACGTGACAAATTTTATTGTGCAAAGCCCATATTTTATTTACATTTATATAATAACTAGTCGATCGAAATATTAATTGTATTATCTTTAAGAAAAGTGTTTAACTAATCCGTTTAAAAATGTTATATTTAATAGTTTTAAATATCTATCCGATTATACCAAAACGCGACTTTTTATTCTTTTAAATAATGGCATCGTGCGTTTAGCACATTTAGCCAGTGTCAAGTAGGAGATATATTAATAATATATAAATCATAGTAAATGAGAATGAATGGTGATAAAGATGATAAATGGTAAATGAGATCCCCTTCCCCTAAACACCTCTTGAGTTCTCAGTAAAGATGTGGGACTATACTGAGATCTCACATGGACTTCTTGAGAGAATTTGAAAAGTGATGTTGCACTGTTTTGTTTTATTTACCAAAACGCATGTACGTTCACAAACACTTAACCATTAATAATCCACCGTTTTTACACATTAATGTTAGAAATATCACAAATTTTAGAAAATAGAACATAACTGCAGACATGACGCTTCACTTTTCCGCCAAGAAGTGAAAAATGCGACTTCGGTGCTACAAATAAAATTTTTGTTTTAAATAATGGCTTCGTGCGTTTAGCACATTTAGCCAGTGTCAAGTAAGATATATATTAATAATATATTAATCATAGTAAATGAGAATAAGTGGTGATAATGATGATAAATGCCCTCCCCCTAAGCCCCTTAAGTCCTCAGTAAAGATGTGGGGCTATCTTGAGATCTCACATGAACTTCTTGAAAGAAAATGAAAAGTGATACATTTTAGAAAACAAATCAAAACTGCAAACGTGACGCTTCACTTTCCCACCTAGAAGTCCTACAAAAATTATTGAGTACAATATTTGTATTCTTTTAGTATTGCAAACTTCTGGCAAATGAGAAAATTTGGTTCAAATTAAAACCTTTAAAACGAAGTTTTGGCGCCAATGCGAGAAAATACACATCGCGGCAGTATTTTATTTTCCAAAACTAGTGTACAAATCTCGAATTTACACTATTGTAAATATAGTAGATTTTTACATGTTACTTCTTTGGCAATGTACACAAATGTAGGAAAGTGATATATTGCAGTGAATTGTGATTTTCGTGTTGATTTTAAAACTCCCTAGAGGGTTTTAGTATAGTCTCCACTATTTTATTAGGGTATGACAAACTTTACTTGACTTTGACTGAACTGAATATAGTTTTTTCATTTATTAAACACATTACTTGACACTGGCAAATACTCTAACTAAACGAGTGAACCCATATTCAAGAGAAAAAAAACCCCAAAAACATGAATATAATTTGTTTTTTACTCACCAATTAAAAAATAAACGTCTTCTTTATGATCAAAATAGGAACTGGGACGACGAAACTTTTTTAAGTCACTGAAAACCTTTGCCGCGTCAATTATGTTTCGAATACTTTGGACGCACACCTCTTTCGTTTAGGCAGCGGAGTTAAAACGGCCTGCCAGCTCGCGTGCTTGCGGCTCTGTGAGCGCGAGTCGGCCGACGGAAAGCGACGGCATGTGGGGTGGTGATAGATCAAGATTGCAGGTGATTGCGATTTCAACTTTATAAAACTATAGTTGAAAATTTCATTAGTACCTGGTGACACTCTGGTTGATGCTTTTGTTAATTCAGCCTCCTTTACCAAACCTCACTACCAGGTTCGAGTGGTGGAAGATAGAATTTCCCTTCTTGCCGAATCCTTCGTGTGTGGAAAGCCGTGTAGCCGCCGTAGATGAAAATAGGATGTGAAGATGATGACCAGACGTAGCAGGCACAAGAAGGAACATGAATGGTTTTTAGTCTGTAAAAGTCTGACACACCCTCCCGCTCCACCCACAGCGGGAGAAGGTCATTAGATAATTTTCCATCCGAAAAAAAAAGCCTGGCAGAGTTACTACACTGATAGAGCAGGGCATCCTACTAGATGATTAATAGGTATCCCTCTCGCATTGATTTGTCAGGCCTAAAAAACGTTATTAGGCTCAGATTATAATGGGGTGACGTGGCTTTGTATGGATATAGATTTGAATTGATACTAATATAAATCAATATAAATAAATGAATAAATATTCCATTACAATCACACCAATTATTTAGTTCCAAGATAAGTATCATTAAGAACTTGTGTTATGGATACTAAAGAAGGGATAAACATACTTAAATACTTTTTTTATAAATATATACTTAATATATATAGGAAAACACCCAGACCAGAACAAATATTCATGTTCATGCACACAAAGATTTGTCCAGTGTGGGAATCGAACCCACGACCTCTGGAGTGAAGTATAGGTATACTGACCTCCACGCCATATCAGTCGTCAAATGTTTACATACACTGTAAAGAGCATTGTAAGAACAGACTCTACTGGGTGGTGATGATGATGGTGACGTTGCAATACACATCACTTACTATTTATACAAAAATAGTGGAGAAATCAGTACTGTTACTTTAGATATGGAAACTCATACGTAGCCAAGCCAAAATACACCAAGAGAGAAATACATAAACGGGACCAACTGCTTACTTGCCTTCCGCTTGAGGTCAGTTGCCGTACAAGCGGTCACACATCCAAGATTCCCTCAAGGTAAAATTGTGGGACCATTTATCTTTTAAATATATTTGCCATTTTTGATGGGTAAGCGTTATGGAATTGTATTATTTATTATTGTATTATTATTTATTTATTATTATTTATTTATTATTATTTATTTATTTATTATTATTGTATTATTTATTTAATAATACTTCTTTAATATTTAATATTAATCGATGTAGTAAATGTTGACGCTGTGAACGATTCCCCTACAAAGCTTTTCCGTTTGTTCACTCATAACAACTTACAGCTGAATGCAAAAACTAACTGTTCCAAATGCAAGAAAGGTTAAAACCAATGTCAATGATCAGAAATTAGAGTTAGTATATTCTACTGTTTTCTCAGGCATAACATACCTAAAGATAAAAAATCTTCTGTGAGGTCTATATTATGCATATGATAACTATTGCTGGTCAATTCACTTCCGCAGTTTATTTGATATTCGTAAAATTTCACGAATACCATAATGTTAAAACGTTAACAATATTATATTTCTGTTAATTTTATAGTATTTTTTTCGGGATTTGTATGTTTTTTGTTTTATTTATTTGTATCACATAAAGAAACTATTTTATTTAAAAATTCTCTATATGCTATCTCTCTCACGCACGGCGGGCGCTGGGAGAGTTAAAAAGATAGCATATCTAAAAACTGACCTACCTGAAACTCTTGTTTTCTCGACGATGCTAGCAACAACACAGCAAAAAAATTCGCAGGCGGCCACAAAATATTAATAATTCATCTAAACTGGTTTTGGTTTAAATGGCATATTTAAAGGCTATCTCTACAAATAAATAAAATTTAAGAATCTTTTTGTAATGTTAATAAAAACGTTTTGAAGATACTTAACTGACGTGAAAGAAAGTTTTACGGTACTATATACATAAATAAAAGTATGGATAAACCCACGACTGACGTAATAGAAAATGGGTTAATTAATATTCATAGGCGCCGTTGGGAGCTTTGGCGCCAACGCATAAAAGATAAATCGAGGCAGTATTTTGTTACCCGAAACTGGCGTAAATTCCAGTTTTTATGTGTAAATTGATTTTTAGTCATAACTTCTTCGACAACGTACGAAAGCTGGAAAAGGTTTCTCTCTTCCAGAGATAAATATTCCTTTGGAAAATAATCTAACATTATCATCATCATTACAGCCACATAAAGTACAAAGTTGGCCTCCCCTATACACTATAGTAGGGGTATTTGCCCATAATCACCACACTGGACAGGCGAGTTGGTGATCGCAGTTCAAGCCAGTAAGCAGGATGACTTTGCTGCCCATCATCCAGTGCTATTTATTTTCGTCGACTCTTACGACTCCCCGTGAGATGAGAGGGGCTGGCACTATTCTAGGCCGGGAACTATTTATCGAGCCCTGCCGGCCAGTTTGTCGTGAGCGACAAATATAAAACTTTACAGGAGAAGGTTTTTTAAATATCAAATTTTAAATATATAAAGAAGTGTGTTAGTAGATTAAATTTGAAATATAATAATTAGTTTTCATATTTTGTGTGCAGCAGTTAATGGGCTAATGGGTTAATGGGCTTGAAGGCTTTTTAAGGCGCTTAAAATATTTTTGTTAGCACAATCTACAGATCTTGTACTACATTCAGCACTTGCGACATAAAAATATATCGTATCGTCGACAACATTTCAATAATTCAATTCAATCATTGTATTGTATTCCACATTGTAAGAAAAGATCTTAAAGTTATTATTACAGAACAATATTAATAAATTAAGAAATAAAATATTTTTCTCAATATCATATTCAATTGACGACCGATATGGAGTGGTGGCAAGAATCCCCGTCTCCGCTCCTAAGGCCCTGGGTTCGATTCTCACGCAGGACAAATCTTTGTGGGCATGAACATGAATATTTGTTCTGGTCTGGGTGTTTGACGAAAATTATGTCGAAAATCCATGTTGTGCCTACTCCAGTAATTGTAGGAAGCTCGGCTCTCGACGTTGTCGTCGAGTATGTATATCTGGGACAAAAAGTACAAATGAGTAGGTCCAACTTCGAGAAAGAGGTCAATCATCGAATCCCGCTTGGCTGGGCTGCGTTCGGGAAACTGCGCAATATCTTCTCGTCCAAAATACCTCAGTGTCTTAAGTCACAAGTCTTCGACCAGGGTGTTACCGGTGATGAAGTATTGTATTGATACGTGGTGCCTGACTATGGGCCTCATAAGCAAGCTCAAAGTCGCTCAGCGTGCAACGGAGAGAGTTATTCTCGGGGTTTCCTTTCGTGATAGAATCAGAAATGAGAATATCCGTAGGAGAACTGGAGTGACCGGCATATCGAGGTGAGTTTGCAAGTTGAAGTGGCAGTGGGCAAGGCACCTAGCAGTCCTATATCCCAATACTGATGGGGCGTTAAGGTTCTTCAATGGCTACCGCGAACCGAAAAACGTAGTTGAACACGGCCTCCCACGCGATGTACCGATTAATTACCGTAAAGGCGGCGGGAAACCGGTGAATGCAGGCGACTCAGGATTGCTCAATGTGAAAATCTATGGGGAAGGCCCATATTCAGCAGTGGATATCATATGGCTAAGATGATGATGATAATGAATATAAGGTGAGGCTTTTGCTGTGTAGAGTATTAATAATTTGTTTTAAGCCAATATTCACGCATAAAAATATAGAATCTTTAAGAGTTTTGATCTTCTAAAAACAATTGCTTGCATTAATTTTTATGCTCAGCGGGATTTTTATATTCAGTACATTGTTCAAAAAGTACGCTATACTCAGAAGAATTTTTTTTAAACTTCTTACATAAAATGCTATATTTTTTAAGCAAACGAAATCCTATAATAAATATACTATGGAATACGTTGATGGTTCTAGATCTTTTTGTTTTAGGTGATCAAGATAAATTTTATACAGAGTTGCTATGTTCTGAAATTCTTGAGGTAAATAAAAATACTTTAGTACTTTTAGTGCGACAATTTTTTATTGAAATATTTAAAATGGGCCATTTTTTGCTGGATCAAACTCTCATCTCATGATACTCTACACTCGATCGCACTTGAGTCTTGTACAACAAACAGCGCTGCTCGGGAGTGAAAAACCGCCTCACCTTATTGAGTATACTCAACTCAACGGGAGGCAGTTAAAATAACACCCTCGATGTAGCATTTTGGATTTAGGTCCTGGCCGATGTCCATGCCGAGAATGCTGATATCCGCCGAAATGGCAACGGAGCGTTCTGAAGAGAGGGAGGACTAAGGAAAGGAGTAACCTTCGACGAGAATGCACAAACCTGGGTTTTGGTGGCATTCAACTCGACCAGGTTTTCAGATCCCCCGGTCGATCGAGAGTCCGGTTCACTTTGGCAACCAGGTCTTGCCTTTGCACCACGATATCAGCTTGCTATGCCGCAGGATGTCCCAAGTACCGCTCATGTACCGTACTGTCATCCGCATAACAATGAAAATTGCCCAAGGACAACATGTCATTAACATGCAGAAGAAATAGGGTAGGCGAGAGTACCGATCCCTGCGGCACTCCGGCATTGATTTTGTAGAACTCGGAGGAACTGCCCTCACACAAGACACGAATCCTCCGACCTTCTAGAAAGCCAGCCACCCAGGCGCACAAACGGGGCGGCATACCGAAGGCCTGCAACTTGGAAAGAAGGGAACGATGGCATACTCTATCGAAAGCTTTAGCGACATCCAGGCTTACGGCCAAAGATTCGCCACGCCCATGCGTGAGTAACGAACGCTAGAAGATCACCCGTTGATCGTTTCGGTCTAAACCCATACTAACTATCGTGAAGCAGAGAGTGATCTTCCAGGTAACGGATTAGCTGAGCATTTATCACCCGCTCAAACACTTTGCACAGCACAGAAGTGACAGCGATGGGTCGATAGTTGGCTGGGTTCGAGCGATCCCCTTTTTTGGGGATGGGTTGTATGTTCGCCTCCTTCCAAGACACCGGCACAACACCGGTATCGTAAGACTCTCTAAACAATCGTGTCAACACAGGAGACAACTCAGCCGCGCATTTGAGCAGCACAATTGCCGAAACACCGTCCGGTCCGCTAGCCTTCCGAACGTAGAGCGACCGCAACACGGCACGTACATCACAATGCCTGATACGAATATCAGGAAACATAAAACAAAACTGCAGACATGACGCTTCACTTTTCGAGGAGAGAGTTATGTTTTTTTTCAAAGGATCAGTTCAGGAATGAGGTGGGGCGATAACGAACAAAAGATATCGATAAAGCCCAAAAGGGTTATTTAAGCTGAAGTGGGCCGATTATGTCTGCTATAGGAACGATAACTGCTGGACGTGTTTTGAGTTGTTCGTGGATTACTGTCTCCAAATGTCTGTTGGTGGTAAACGAAATGAAAGTCTGGAATAACTGAACAATCCTTATAATAATATGTTCTTTACACAATTTCACACAATAGAATGTCCAAGTCCAACAACAAACTGATTTACTTTCATGGCAATGCCACGTATGAAACAAATGTTATATTGAAACTATTGAAACAGAACGATCAATAGATTTTGTGACAAAAAATGTATGCCTATCTATCTAGACAGTCCGTTATTAGGCTGTATATAGTTTAACTTCTACGACAACTATTTTCATAGTCCAATTGGCATTGTCAGTGCCAAAGTCAATGTCAAAATTCAGCTGTCTTAAAAGTGTCGTGCCGTGCTTACTTGCAGTTGCCGGTCGTTTGAAGAATTTATTCGCATATTTTTGTACTTGGTGCGGTGTGGGCAGGCGGTCCATGTACTCGCTCTATTACTGTCTGTCTTAACTGTTCAATCACATCAGTAATTTAATAAGAATTGAAAATGTCTCATTTTAAATTAATATCATCTACAAAAGCTTCTGATGTTATACCTGTAAACAAATACGTTTCTGATAAAACTGGATTAACCGTGATAATAGCTGAAACCGAGGGTCCCCTCGTAAACGGCTTCTTCTGTCTGGGTATGAAAGTTATAACTTTGTGTTGTTACTGTTTAAAATCTTGTTAAAAATAATTACCTATCTACCTACCTTCTTCAAATATAATGTATAATTTAAATATGTAATAATTCTATATTTCTATTTTTATTAGCTACCGAAGCTCATGATGATGATGGTCTGCCTCACACCTTGGAGCATCTCATATTTCTTGGATCAGAGAGATATCCATACAAAGGTATCCTAGATCTGTTAGCCAACCGCTGTATGGCCCATGGCACCAATGCCTGGACAGACACAGATCACACTTGCTATACTATTTACACGGCTGGTGATGCCGGCATGCTAAGCTTGCTGCCAATCTACCTGGACCACATCCTGAACCCTACATTGACTGATGAAGGGTTTATAACAGAAGTACATCACGTTGATGGTGATGGTGAAGATGCTGGAGTAGTTTATTGTGAAATTCAGGGCCGGGAGAATACTGCTGATAGTCTGTAAGTATAGTTCTGTTATTTATTTGGTTTTAGTTAGACAACTAAGTAGTTAAGCACTCAAATTAATAAAACACCAAGTGTTTAATGAAATCATGAAAAATTAAATCTGTAGACCTGACAAGTGTGTAGTAATGCCTTGTAAACTGAACTAACTTGAACTACTTTGTTATAAATACCTTTCTAAAATCTGACCATTATAATTACTTATCATAATGAAAATAGCCAGTATTCGCACCTACGGTGCTGCAACGTCACTTTGACGAAATTGAAGTGATTATGAGCAAAAATGCTAATGTACCAAATTGTAAGATGTTTCGTTTTACTTTGAAATGAAGTCTGAAAAAGAGGCTTAAATAAAACTAGTTAATTTCTTAAATAAGGAAGAGCTATATTTTATACCAAGATATTTCATTTTGAAACGCTTCTCCTGGCAGAACATGAAGTGACTCTTTCGCACCGGAGGTGCGATATACTAGCTGCTCAAGATTGATTGATGAGAGATACTATTGGAGAGGCCTATGTTCAACATTGAACTTAATGGCTAAGATGATAAAACAGCTTGTATTATAATAGGTTGGGGAAAAAGTCTTTTCGTATTTTTGTATGAAAAGTCAAGACATTTTTTTCAAAGTTTATTTACATTTATTTACAATATATATGTACCGTTTTGTTGAATAACTTTCTGCCATTTTGTGGGCAGAGACATTATCCCGTTACTGTAGAAACTTTGGGACTTCTGATCAAAAAAACGGGACAAATAGTTTTGGCAGTCCTCTCTTGAGGTCAACCTTACAGAACCTAAAGAATTCTGCAGAGACCGAAACAGGTGAAAATCTGAAGGCGCAAGGTCAGGGCAATATGGTGGATGCACTAGGACCTCCCAGTCGAACTCTCTTAATTTTTGCTGAGTGGCTAAAGATGTGTGTGGTCTAGCGTTATCGTGATGAAAGACCACACCCTTCCTGTTGATCAATTCCGGCCGTTTTCTCTCGACTGCTTCCTTTAATCTCATCAGTTGCTGGCAGTAAAGATCAGAATCGATGGTTTTGCCGGGCGGTAAAAGCTCATAATAAACAATGCCCTTCCAATCCCACCATACACACAGCATCACCTTATTTCGTGTTAGGCCAGGTTTGGCCACAGTCTGTGAAGCCTGGCCAACTTTCGACCACGACCTTTTTCGCACGTTCTTGTCGTACGTGATCCACTTTTCATCGCCAGTTATCAATCTCTTCAAAAACGGCTCGGTTTCATTACGTCTCAATAATGAATCGCAAATGAGTACACGGTTCATTAAGTTTCTTTGAGTGAGCTCGTGTGGCACCCAAATATCGAGCTTTTTTGTATAACCAGGTTTCTTCAATTGGGTCAAAACTGTTTTGTGGTCAATTCCCAGTTCTTCAGCTACATCGTAACTACTAATATGCCGATCTTGCTCCACTCTTTCAAAAATGGCGTCCATTTTATTCGTAACAGGGCGACCAGAGCGAGGTGCATCTTTAACATCAAAATTTCCGGACTGAAAACGTTTGAACCAAATTTGTGCTACTCTTACTGACACTGCATCAGGTCCATAAACATCACAAATTTTTTTCACTGCTTGAGTTGCATTTTTGCCTTTTTTATAATAAAATTTTAAAATGTATCGAATTTCTTCATTAGATTCACTCATTTTTACGGAGAGAAAAACAAATGAAAAATAGCGGGAAACAACTTTTTTTTATTTTTTTCTTTTCTTTATAATGGAACCTTTTTAATGTTACCAAAACCAGCCAGACACAAATAGTACAGTCAAAAAAATTTTATAATAAGTTTATACCTACGTTATGCGAAAAGACTTTTTCCCCGACCTAATATGTTTGTTATTAGGATATTCTTTATAATTATTCCTTTTTATAAATAATACCTAAATTTTGTTGCCTCAGTATTTTTCGTTTATGTTCTGAATCTCTTTCCAAAATCTATCCTGCTTATTTTTAAGTATGTAAGTATTATTATACTAAATATTACTTTACTATATAAATGTTTTTTTGTTAAAAATTTCGCAGGGTATGTTTCAAATGCTAGTGTTATAATTAGATTATCAGTGAGTTTTAAACTTGGCTCCTAATGATTTACAAGCTGAAGACCTACAACGACTTTTGAACTGTTGTAAAAGGATCAATTTTGTGTAATTTGATTCATCTATAAGGTGGCGAATAACTGCTGGGACACAGAAAATAATTGAATACAATTCAATAATGAATTAAATATTACAGAGTTACAATATGGAAACGAATTTTTTATGTTAATTTAATATGTAATTAAAACAGATCTATTTCAGAAAATACATAATTCGTTTTTTTTTTACAACCAGGTGTGAAATGCGGTTATTGAGAGCAATGTACCCAGACAGCGGATACTCGGCTGACACGGGGGGTGCCATGAAAAACCTCAGGACCACATGTGATAACATCAAAGTAAGTATAGCCATATACATAATTTTTTTGTGTGAATAACAGCCATTTGTTAGCTAAAACCCCTACAAAAATTTTGCACTCCAAAGATTGCCCGAGGGTGTCATAAAGGGCGACCAAGGGAATGGGCTCATCTAGTGTCCTCATGGGCTAAGGACTACTTTACACCATTTGACATTTTAATATAGAAATCTCCATGCTTTAACGTGAACTTAGCAAACACTAAATAGACCTCTCTTAAATAGTTGCAGTATCATATTATTATATCGGTGTGATATTAAATATATATGTAAATAACACCTAAAGGTATACTTATCCCTTTTAATAGGTGTTGCAGTATCATATATGGGCGTGATATTATACATGTGTGTAAATAACACCTAAAGATATACTTTTAATTAATGGAAACATAACATGAGCATAAAATGATGCAATAAACCATTATAATTTTTTATAAAGTATTTTTTGTTTGCATGTGATTAAACTCTGATGCTTGTTGTGGCGTCACTTCTAAGTAAATAATGAAAGAAAACACTTTGTACATCTCAATTTTATTATCAACTACTTTTTATAAAATCTAAATTTAGGGAAATGTTAATTCCATTTATTAAGATGTGAACACGAATATTTTTCTAACAAAAATTCGTAATTTATTCGAATCATTTTTTATGAGTCCATTAGTGGCAAATACATTACGAAAATAAATATCAGAAGCGCCAAACACAAATTTCCTCAGATTTTAAATTTTCAGTCTTATCAATACAATAGAAGTGTTAAAAAGAGATCTCTTTCAAATACATAATTATGAAAGTGACATGTTACCTACATATTGATTTTTTCATAGTAGTATCCCGGTTGCCTTGTACTTAAGCTTAGGGCCCAAGGTCAGCTCACTGGTTGAACCCGATTTGGCTGAATTTAATTTTGATCTAACTGTTTATTGTAGTTAGTCCCCAAAACAGCAAATCGATTATGAGGGGATTTTTCACTGGCACATAAGTGAAGGAGTAACACAGGCTAGATTTACCCAAATAAATAACTATGCACCTATAAGTCACACAGACAAAGTCGCGGCCGGCCACTAGTATGTAATACATCTGCTAAATTTTCTTTCTAAGGTGAAAAACTTCCACAAAACATTCTACCGTCCAGAGAACCTTACAATTATCCTGACTGGGCAAATCGCAGCTGATGATGTGTTCAAGGCACTAGTCACTGTCGAAGATGACATCATGGCAAAGGTAAATGATGCTGTTTTAATACTTACGTGTCGTAATGTTTTTATGCTTATTTTCCTTAGACTTCACATGTTTCCAATTACCGAAAAATGTCGTTTAATTTAGATTACAATTTTTTTTTACAAGCTTTTATTTTTATGTACTTTTTGGTATCCGATAAAGTTAAAATTTTTGCATACATACTTCTTAAGTTATGGTAATAATTTCAACAAAGCTGCCTCTTTCATAAACGGCAAATGACGTTTCCTCTGAAAACTTGAAATAAAATGTACGTATTCAAATGAATAAAATTTTATTTAGACATAAATACAAAGTACAAAAAAATAAACAATTTTCACAAATAAAGTATATTATGACTAAAAAGGACACAACAACAGCGCTGGCCTTCAGTGGAGACCTAATAAAGTTCTTGTGCAAAAGTCACACAAAGATTTTAAAACATATATATAAAACATATTTGAAACAAAACACAATAAAATTTTAATTAATTTAATATTACAACCCCTAAGACTTCACACTTTTTTTGAGTATGTAAGATTAAATCCATTACCAAAAAAGTGAAGAACACTCTTTTTCCCTTGCTTTCAAAAGTTAAAATAAAAATTAGATTATTTTTAAGCAATTAGTTCTAATCTTCTTCTGTTAATCTTGTTCTTTAGATTAAATATTGTTTTTTATTTTATTTGAAACCAGGAAAATAATTATCCGCTTTGGAGTCTATGTCATGTCCTTTATTGAATCCTGTAATACGGCGAACGTGTAACAGTCGCACTCGAATACACTTCCAATATGGTCTTAATAAACTATAGTTACTTCTATTTTTTAAATAAAAACAAGGAAAACTTTTTTTGAATATTTTGAAGCTACAATTTTTCCAAAAAAAAATTAAACTTATTCGTGGCGGCCAAGGTGAGATTCTTTTGATTATATTTGAATTTTTCTCAACTTTTTTTTTTTAACTTAGCCAAAGATAATTTATTCAAATGGTGCGTGTGAATCAAGATTGTAAATACAATAGTTGGTAATTAAAGGTTGCATGTAATCTGCAATATAACTATCTTCCTAGACTGCAGAATGACATCATGTTAAGTGCGAGTGGTATTAACATGTTCATTGACAATTGCACAAAAGTATTCATAACCTAATGTGATACACAAAAATATTTGTATCAAAGTGATTAGTGACGGTACTGAAGTACGGTATATGAGGCTATTGTGAGGTCTTATTTGGTGGCTTAAACAATTCTAATAGCCACCACAGACCTACCTCCGCCAATCTGCACTGGGTCAGCGTGGTGGAGTATAACCTTAATCCCCCTCACCTTTGTTCGTGAAAGGAGGCGTGTTCTCATTCATTATCTCAGCCCATTATAGTCCCACTACTAAGCACGAGCCTCCTGTCACGTACCAAGGTGCGAGGGTATTGGGGCATACTCCACCACGCTGACCCAACGCGAATTTGCGGAGGCAGGTGTATGGCGTCTTGCGGTTAGATTTTTTTAAGGCCTCTAACATGGCTTAACGACTACCACAATTAGTGATAACCGGGACCAACGGCTTAACGTGCCTTCCGAAGCACGAAAGCGCTCGATATCAAATGCCACACAAACGGTCACCCATCCAAGGACTGACCTCTGTAAACTCTACTTTACTTCGTTGATCGTTTCCGACCACCAAGCACCGCGGAGCTACGAGCTGTTCACATTAGTAGTAGTAAATAGGCTGAAAAGATGATGATTAATCATTCGTCCAATTTTTTTAAAGTGTTATACCCTGTTTATTTCAAATGTTACACTTTCAGGATTTTAAATTCTCTTTGTTCTTTATACCGAAAGTCGTTCAGACAGATAGGTTAAATTATAAAAAAATATCATATAGTATTTTTGCATTATGTAATCACAGACCGACAAACGCATTTATGACCTTGCGTTTGTTTCCTGCAACGAGAATGCAGCACGGTCCATGACACATAGTTTATTTTTGTCTTGTCGTTTGATACGTTTGCTATTTCTAAAATTAATGCAATTGTAAAGGAAAAGGTTTAAGATAAAAGTTCTACTTCGAATAGTAATAAAACCGCTTTTTTTGAATCATGTGCAAATGGACAATTGTTTGTATAAATAAACTCGTATTCCTAAAATATATCTATGATCAAAGATTGTGTTAGGTTCACCCCTCTAAAATATATATAATAAAAGTATTGAGTTGAGTACGTAGGCAGGTTTTTATAATATATAATTATATACTGTCGAATAAAAGAACATGCAAGGTTTATACATTAGTTTATGAATACTGGCAAATTCTGTCTATTCTAGAATTATGTGTCCATAAACCAGTGCTATCATAATATCATCCTAATTTATTTATCTCATTTCTCGCGCTTTGTGGTAGTTTTTTCCTATTAATTCGTTAAGTAATGTTATTTTAGGCTGCAGTGGCAAACCAACCTTCCAATGCACCTAGGTACTTTATATCCTAATAGTACCTTCAGGTAGATATAATAGGTTGGGGAAAAAGTCTTTTCGTATTTTTGTATGAAAAGTCAAGACATTTTTTTCAAAGTTTATTTACATTTATTTACAATATATATGTACCGTTTTGTTGAATAACTTTCTGCCATTTTGTGGGCAGAGACATTATCCCGTTACTGTAGAAACTTTGGGACTTCTGATCAAAAAAACGGGACAAATAGTTTTGGCAGTCCTCTCTTGAGGTCAACCTTATAGAACCTAAAGAATTCTGCAGAGACCGAAACAGGTGAAAATCTGAAGGCGCAAGGTCAGGGCTATATGGTGGATGCACTAGGACCTCCCAGTCGAACTCTCTTAATTTTTGCTGAGTGGCTAAAGATGTGTGTGGTCTAGCGTTATCGTGATGAAAGACCACACCCTTCCTGTTGATCAATTTCGGCCGTTTTCTCTCGACTGCCTCCTTTAATCTCATCAGTTGCTGGCAGTAAAGATCAGAATCGATGGTTTTGCCGGGCGGTAAAAGCTCATAATAAACAATGCCCTTCCAATCCCACCATACACACAGCATCACCTTATTTCGTGTTAGGCCAGGTTTGGCCACAGTCTGTGAAGCCTGGCCAACTTTCGACCACGACCTTTTTCGCACGTTCTTGTCGTACGTGATCCACTTTTCATCGCCAGTTATCAATCTCTTCAAAAACGGCTCGGTTTCATTACGTCTCAATAATGAATCGCAAATGAGTACACGGTTCATTAAGTTTCTTTGAGTGAGCTCGTGTGGCACCCAAATATCGAGCTTTTTTGTATAACCAGCTTTCTTCAAATGGGTCAAAACTGTTTTGTGGTCAATTCCCAGTACATCGTAACTACTAATATGCCGATCTTGCTCCACTCTTTCAAAAATGGCGTCCATTTTATTCGTAACAGGGCGACCAGAGCGAGGTGCATCTTTAACATCAAAATTTCCGGACTGAAAACGTTTGAACCAAATTTGTGCTACTCTTACTGACACTGCATCAGGTCCATAAACATCACAAATTTTTTTCACTGCTTGAGTTGCATTTTTGCCTTTTTTATAATAAAATTTTAAAACGTATCGAATTTCTTCATTAGATTCACTCATTTTTACGGAGAGAAAAACAAATGAAAAATAGCGGGAAACAACTTTTTTTTTTTTTTTTCTTTTCTTTATAATGGAACCTTTTTAATGTTACCAAAACCAGCCAGACACAAATAGTACAGTCAAAAAAATTTTATAATAAGTTTATACCTACGTTATGCGAAAAGACTTTTTCCCCGACCTAATAGTTAATCTATTCTACATGTTATCAAGGTTGTCAGATTTGTCATTGTAAAGTTATTCTCTATTTTATTTAAGAACGAAAAAATCTTTATAGTGGTTAAATCAGACCATCCCGCCTCCATCTTAGTACAGGGGGCAGTTATTAATTGCGTAACCCAATCTTTCCAGTAATACTTTTAAATAATGTTATAATATACTATAACAGGTAGCCATACTAGTTATAATTTCATACTAGTGGCAAATACGGCTATTTACCTTTGATCATCTTTCATCCTAATAAATGTATCAATATAGGTAATTGTCTTGACTTTGATATCGTGGAATTCTCTTGCTGTCGTGGGTTCGTTTCCCACAAAGGACCAACCTTTGTGTGTATACATAATATCACGCCTGTTTCCCTGAAAGGGTAGACAGAGGCAAATTGTACGCCCACATTTTGGCAGTTATATGGTTGGTCCCACGTAATAGGTAGCAAGCCTATTGCCGCTTACCAGAAACTTTTATGTTCGCCAGAACCTCGTTCATTGATCGGCAGGCGCACCACTTGCAGGTGAGGTTGATCTTGGTAGAAACCCTATACACCCTTATGTATTTACAAAAAAAAGAGAATTTTTGTATGTTTATCCGTTATTTAGTGTTCATAACACAAGTTCTTAATGATACTTATCTTCGAACTAAGTAAATGGTGTAATTTTCAGTAAATATTTATTATTATTATTATTATTCAATAAAGCTTTTATGAACATCAACTTAAAAACAAATGAGCCCAATAACAGCGGGCAGGAGCTTGATTAGAGAAGAATCAGACAAGAAACTCGTCAAGGTTGGTTTTTTACCCCCAGATCCATGTCATACACGTAAAGGTTATTCTCTATTTTTTTAGAGAGCGAAAGAAGCTCAAGAAGATTGGGTGAAGCCGTGGCAGACCATCCCGCCCCCGCCCCAGTACGGGGAGCAGAAGCAGCAATGGCCGGCCGATACTGAGGACTGTGGACAGGTGAGCTATATTTTTGTATTCATTTATCGGTAATACTATTAATAATAGAAAAGATTGCTAAAAGACAGCAAATAATTATAATGTAAAAATAAAAGTAACGTTTTATATTTAAAAAAAAAATCAGTAAATTATAACTAGTACATCCACTAGATGTAGCTTGAGTGGAAATATATAAAGTTTTTTCTCCCGCCAGTACAGATTGATAAATAAATCACTCAGATACTTGGAATATGTTTTCGAGTTTTTTTAATTATTATTGGGAAAACATGTAGTGGCAATTTAACTAAACAATTAATGATATTTTTCGCATATGTAAAGTTATTAACACAACAAGGTAGATTACTCACTGCAGCTTCAAACATTATGTTTGATTTTAAACACAGGTGATATTTGCATGGCGCGGTCCGCTGTTGACGTCATCTAACGCTATGGATGAGCTGACGGCGTGTGCGATATTGCTGCGGTACCTGTGCGAGACGGCTGCGGCGCCACTGCAGCGCTGTCTCGTCGAGAGGGACGATGCGCTGGCTGGAGATGTAAGTGCTACTAATATCAACTATTGCCCTTGTGAAGGAGCTAGGAGATGTCAATGGGTCTATGCTGGAATTCGTCTCAGTTCTATTCATAAACGAAGCGCTCTGTGTCGTTGCGGATAAGGAACGGCCGGAATGGGGGCGCTGCTTCACTTATGACTTAGTGTTAAGAAACACATTTTAGATATACCTATGTTCCAATAAAAACGCAGAATATCAGCGAAAGGTCACATATGAATCCTGAATCTAAAATTTTCATGCAACTTCTCTATAAATTATATACGTCGACCATCATATATAGTGCGCACTTCTAAGCGGCTCGTGGAAGAAGGGAATTGTTACATTAAATTAGTCGTGGTATAATATTTACAGTATGAGTTTACAGCAATAAAAACAATGGAAACGTTCTGTTCCCCTGGTTTTGCTTGCGTTTACAAACTGCGGTGAGCACTCTCCAACAGATGGGCCACATACTTGAGCGCTACCTTGTGGTATACAAAATAATAATAATATAATTTTTCCAGGTGTCCTTCAACTTGACAGAAAACATCGCGTCCCTTATCAAGATCCAGTTGGACAATGTGCCGATAGCTAAGCTAGAAGCAGCTCGCGACGAGGCCAGGTCCTGCCTCTTGTCGGTCCGTTCAGCGAGCGAGCCCATAGACATGGAGCGCATGCGGCGGCTGGTCCGCAAGCAGCTGAGGGAGAGCCTCGCCAGCCTGGAGTCTGACCCGCATCACGCCATTGCCTTCAGGTGTATAGGAGACGCACTCTACTCGCAGAATGAACAGGACGTAAGTGCTAGTGTTCATTAAGGTCCAGTGAGACAATGTGCGATAGCGAATTTGGGATCAGCTCGCGATGAGGCCATGTCCTAGGTTAGTTTCCTGTGATTTATTTTGCATGTTCCATGCAAATTATATAAAATAATATTATTATATAATATTAAATTTATCAGAAAGAATCATTACAATAATATACATTTTTAAAATGACATATTATTGTAATGCCTATTAGTTTATCTATAATTTTTTTTAACCATTTACAATATTACTTATGAATATACAGGGTGTAAAAGTTTACCAAAAAACATTACCAAAAATATTTTGTGACAGGCAAACATTATTAAGTTATAAGTAGCATTGTTAAGTTAAAGCATTTACACATACGTAAATATTTATTATGTTTACTATTTAGGTAACAATGGGTGAGATTTTGCCTTTATAACTAGACAGAATATTAGAAATGACCACTATTAAGTAATCTGGCGGTCATGTATTTAATAAATAAAAATAAAGATTTGAAACTTAAGATTGATTATTAGTCATACATTTTTGACGTAAGAATGAGTGCACTTTTGAATTAGTGGATACTTTTTGGCAGAATTTGTCTGTGTGCCTAATTTGAATAAATACTTACTTACCTAAAGGTTCGACCCACTTTTTACTTACTAATACCATTGTCCACAGTTCATATCACGAATGAACCCACAACAGTCCCTGGGGCTTCTCCTAGATCAGAACGAAGATTACTGGCTTCAACTACTGCAACGCTACTTTACTGACGAGCTGATCACAATCATCGGATCACCGAGTATAGCACTTCAGGCCAAGTAAACAGACGACTTAGAGATGTTATTATTCTTTTGAAATTTTACCTATCTTTGCGGTGCTTTGAAACTATTAAAAAAATTAAAAAAGCAATCCAAAGATACGGTAATTTAGCTTAGTTTCTACCATTTAAGCCTTATTTTCTACCATTTTAGCATTATTTTCTACCATTTTAGCATTATTTTCTACCATTTCGCAGGGAATCAATGCCAACAAGACCTAGACCTTTCTTCCCATAGACCTAGAAGGTTCTTGGTTGCAATTGGTAAACTAATTGTGACCCCTGTCGATGTATGGAGAAAATAGGTTGTTACGGCACAAGACCAGCTTGTAAGAAACGCTCGGTGCGCGAGTTCGATTCGCACATGACCGGTTTATTATTCAAAGCTGGGAGTGACCAGCATCGTCATTAGACAGTCCTAGAGGAAACCATAAACTGTATAGCTATCCCGACAGTATTATAAATAAATTACAGCCGTGTAATTTAGTAATATCGAAGTTTATATGCCTTATTTACATGCCACTATTTTCCTAATATTGTAGAAGTAGTTAGTTATCAAACTATTATTGCACCCAAAGTTCGTATATTGATTCGTTCACGGTGTAAAAATTGATGATATCATTAATTATAGTGTGCAAAACAATACCAGAAAAATGAAATAGTAAATTGCTCAATCGCAATACATTTCGTGTATTTTGAAATCCTAGAATGGCAGAAGAAGAAAAGACGCGAATCGAAAACCAAAGAGCTACTTTGGGCGAGGACGGTCTCGCGGAGAAAGCAAGACAACTCGACCACGCCACGGAATTCAATTCGGTATGGTATTATTAACGGTATGGACAGTGATTTTTCAGAAAGTAACCAAACAATTAAGTATCTTAAAATTCTGTTGTATTTAACCTTAATAAAACTGTGCAAAATATACGGTTTATGTATTTGTGCACAATAAACTTTCAATCAACATACATATACAAATACAACAACAATATTTATTTATTACAACAAGTTTTGGTTTATTTAAATCGATTTTATTTCCTTATTAATTATTATCGATTATCGGAAATATTAGATACGATTTCATTAAGGACATCTCTACAAGTGTCAAAAATCGATCTGTCATAGAACTCATCCTAGGTGAAAAGGACTCTAATATTAATATTTTTCATTAAAGCTAAACATTGGAAAACGAGCTTATTATACATACAAACATACATTTACGCCTGCTTCCCCGAAGGGGTAGGCAGAGGCACACCATACGCCCACACTTCGACAATTACATTGTCGATCCCTTGTAATAGGTGGGAGTGACATGAGGGCGTATAATATGCCTCTGCCTACCCCTTCGGGGAAACAGGGGTGATATTATGAATGTATTATATTCTAGTCTGTAAAAGATTCTCGGTCATTCCATATGCCTCTGCCTACTTCTTCGGGGAAACAGGCGTGATTATATGTATGTGTGTTACAGAGGACGCCACCACCAGGCACGTTGGCCGCAGTGCCAGTCCCGCCATGCGACCGGCTGAAGTGCCACACTCTGCGCAGCTGGAGTTCAGAATCGGGGCCCTGCGAATACATGGACCTCTCGCAAATGCCACTCTACACCAGGCTGCACAGTCTACATACTAACTTTGTCTATGTGAGTTATTCTCAAATGGTTGGCTCATAGTACTTTCTGTAAATGATTCTTTACCTTTTTTAATATAAGAAATATCACAGGATTTCATAATTTGTCATAAAATAATTAAACAACATTTGATCAAAAAATTTTAAGTTTTTAATCATTTGGAAGGGGGAAACGTCAAACCTTAGAAAAGGGGCAGGGCTACAATAGAGTGACGTCATCCAATATTTGAACTACACATTTTTCTACAGCTAATATTCTGTTCTCTTTTACTTATTTGGGGCTAGATAGCGTTGTGATGTTTATTTATTTTATATCTCTGTTTACCACAGTCAATATATTCCTTTCCAGATTAACCTAGTATTCGACATGACATTAGCAGAAACGAAGACGCGGAAATGGCTCCCGTTGCTGGTGGGTGCATTTGGCGAATGTCCAGTCCGACGGGGCGACAAACTGATATCTCACGAAGAGATAATATCTATCACGGAGCAACTGACAGTGACATTTGAAAACAGCATTGGCTTTGGATCGGGTGGGAACTTCTCTGTGGGCAGCTTTGGCAACTTCATACTTACTGATGTCAGGGTGAGTATTAATTTGATGTAGGCTTTACTATTTAAGTCAGCAGTTATCTATACCTAGGTCCTGTTGAGTGGCTTGAAAAAAATCAATATTTAATTAGGCTCCAATCAGCACCATCCGTGCCCAGAAGTAGGACGTTGATTGGCAGACAAGATGATGGTGATCATTCTTGAGGCTTTAAACACTCATATATCTATGATGCAAAAAAACACGCAAATTGCGCGTCCATTTAATAGGGATAACCGTCTAAAGGGGAACTTGATGATATCACATATTACATTGAAGGTAAATAGACGCAGGAATATGTTTGAAATAATGAAAACCGGCGCATAAGTTTTGATGCAATCTGTTTGGCGGAGATTTAACATAACTCGATTCAGATGTATATTCAAACTAATTATATTATAAATGTTTCTGTTTTCTTACAGTGTGAACCCCAAGATTACGAGGAAGTGGTCAATTTGCTTTACGAAGTTCTACACTGCTCAGAACTCACGAAGGAGAGACTTCTCGTGTTCGCGCAGAGGCTCATCAACGATGCTGCACAGGTATTGTTTTTTCCTTCTCCATTACTTTTTTTCCTTTGGACCTGTCGAGCATCGGACAAGGGCCTTGGCGAACATAAAAGTTCCCGGTAAGCAGCAATAGGCTCACGCATATCACGCGGGACCAAAAGTATGATAGGATGTATAATATCTCTTACCTACCTAGCCTACTCCTTTGGGATAACGGCGTGATAGTATGTGTGTACACAGTATGTATGTGTGATGTTTTATGTCTCCCTATATGTGATTCAATATATGTTGGGAACATCGTTCCCGTTGCCCAATGAAGGGTACAAATGTAGTTGTCTTACGGTCTTGAGATCGGTCAAATTATTATAGTTTGTTTTTTTTACCAACTACAGGTAATAATTAGACATTTCACCAGAATTTCGACTTAATTACCAAATCTGTTTCCACCAGGTGCGTCGAAATGGTCACAAAATGGTGTACGACGCACTGCGGGATTCCGTCTACAGCGAAGACAGCAACATGCACTGGTGCTCAGTGCTGCGCCAACACAAATTCCTTAAGGAGTTGGGTATGACATTATGATACTGTGTATTTTGTATTTAATTTTTCTTTGGGTTGCAACTTGGCCGATATATTAGCCCGAGTTGCAATGGTTAAATAAATGTAGAATATGCTCCATAGAATACTGAATATGTGTTTTTCTAGATATATTCAGTAACTAGTACATATACTATTATATTACGTAAATTAAAACTGTCATGTTTACGTAAAAAGAGCGAGGCGTTCCCTACACAAGTGTCTTTTGACTACTTTTTGGGAAGCCCCGGCAACTAAACTGTATAGATTTTATTTACTAGGTAGTAAATACTCTGCTGTGACTAGATTTCATACAATGCTTTTTGTTAAACTGACTATGTCAATAAAAGCTGTCATTTACCGTTTTCTAAAGTTATCTTAACTCATTTCGCTTTACCTTTTTGTTGAGTTTATCTTCGAACTGAGCAATTTGCATTGCCACATAATTATTAAAATTAGACTAAAGTTGTAAATAAAATTATTCCCATCTACAAACCAAATTAAAACTTAATAGAAGAAAGCTATAAAGAAGAATATTTGTGTTATCCAGTGGAACAATTAAACGCGGGCGGCGACTCCGCGGAGGCAGCCTTGACCGAAGCCCGGGAGGCCTACAACGACATGACGCGGCGCGTGTGGCTGCACTTGGCGGCCGATCTTGAGAGGAATCCCCTCAGCGTGGAGCCCTGGAAGAAGTTTTCCAGAGACGGGCAGACCACTCCAATTAGGTGAGTTTCGCAAGCGTAACCTATTGTTTACCTCCTTAAACTCGCCAATATCGCCCATTTGGAGAGAGGAAAAATCTTGCAAACGTTTACTGTTATAAAAGAGATCTCTTGATGAAACGTATTTGTTGACATAGTGGCAATCAAGAATGCCCACCTGATGCAAAGCGATCCGGAGCCTATAGCCGTTTACCTCACAAAGGCCTGTTTCGAGATACGCGTATACGGTAGTTACAATGGCAGTTATATCGACGGTAGCAATTAACAATGGCGTAAGTGAAAAGTGGTTTCTTTTAACAATATCATAAGTGAGAAGTCGTTACTTTTTACTTACGACATTGTTTAAAGTAACTGCTTCTCACTTACGACATTGTTAATTGCTACCGTCGATATATGGGCTATCTGTATAGTAAACGCTGATTGCAACTTATTTGAACTTTATAAAACAGGCTAGCGTTTTTAGGCGGATTCAGGTCGCCCCGATTTAGCACGCACGCGTTCGCTGCGATTTAGAAATCGACCAACGCTCGCAAGTTGGAAATGGCTCCTACTGTCCCGCTCGTAGCTCCGCGGTATCAAAATAATCTCGTAACGATTACCAAAGTTGTATAAAGGTATAATATTGTTTAAATAATGTCCCCAGGCCTCGTCTATACATGGACTCGGACCTGATGTCTGGCTGGGGCGGCGGGTTCGTGATGGGCGTAGGCGGTCTGGAGTCGTCGTTCCTGGCGCAGTTCAGTCCCGGCGTGGGCGGATACGACCCTGCAAACGCAGCCCCGATCCGGGTCGCGCTCAACTACTTCACTCAACTTGAGGTTACTGATTAATCACCTGCCACTCAACACGCTCTTACCTTGTACAATTGACTTTTCTATAAATGTGGCAAATCACAATGACCACATCCTCCCTGATGGCAAGCGCTGCTCCAGTGAAGTGGTGCTCTAAAATGTAACTTACTTTCACAAGCGCTTTGGCTTGAATAAATGAATTTCGATGATAAGTAGTCAATTTATTTCAAATTAATGATGGCGCTCCATGCCATATAACAAGCACAATAACAAGCGTGTCCACGCATGAGGTACTGCATAAATGCATTCCTTTAGTACGCATAAATGCGTACTGCATACCTTTCACGCCCTGCTTAATATAACTAGAAAACAAATATTTTTTTTAAAACACTTTTTTAATTGGAGCAACTGGTTTTGTTTAACTTTGCGTTTTTCATAACTCATCATCAGTTCAAAGACGTCTATTTCTAAATATATCGCACTTTTCATATTATAGGGGCCCAATTCGAAAAATCATGTTTTTGGAAAAACGCGTTTAAAGATTTTTGAGCCCTTATATTTTCACAAAATCGATTGTAATTAAATAATTTTTTTTTTTGAGATGTGCCCCTATAGTAGGTTTGCTTCGATATGCCCTACTTAAAAGCTTCCAATGTGATTGATTGCAAGCGGCCTGCACACAACGTGATTTCAAAATAGTCAAAACATATTCGTGAAATATAGTAGCTCAATTCGTAATATGACTTTGGAGTTATAGATTAATATAGTTTATTGTATTTTTTTTTCATTATATTTCAGGGTGCCATGTGGCGCTTGATCCGCGGGTGTGGTCTGTCGTATGGATACGGCATTCGGGCGACCCACAACGAGGCCAAACTCATCTTCTCGTTGTACCGCGCCACCAACGCCGTCGCAGCCTACACGAAGACGAAGGCTATCATGGTATGTTAACAAACACGTTCAACTTGCACATCTGCTCATATTTATTATGATCGGAAGACAAAATTGGGAATTACGATCGTGTAACTTGATCCATTGATCAAGTTATACGCCGCGCCTTGGATAAGCAGTACCGTATTATAGGGTCTCAATCGAAGTGCGGCACGGTGGGGGTGGCGTTAACTATAGAAACGCGATATTTTGCACCCACCTTCCGTCGATTTTACCTTGCACTGTTAAATATTAATCATGACTATATACATTCGCAATTCGAAGCGCTCGTAGCTCCACGGTGCTCGGTGGTCGGAAACAATTACCGAAGTAAAGCAGAGTTTACAGAGGTCGGTCCTTGGATGGGTGACTGTTTGTGTGGCATTTGATATCGAGCGCTTCCGTGCTTCGGAAGGCACGTTAAGCCGTCGGTCCCGTATATCACTAAATGTGGTTGTCGTTAAGCCATGTTAGAGGCCTAAATGGGCGGCTTCAAAAATTCTAACAGCAGGACGCCATACACCTGCCTCCGCCAATCCGCACTGAGTCCGCTAGGTGGAGTATGAGTACCCTCGCACCTTGATATGTGAGAGGAGGCTCGTGCTCAGTAGTGGCACGTTAATGGGCTAAAATGATGCTATAAATTAAATCTTAAACCATTATGCTTCTTGATTTTATAAGTTTGACTGAAATTACCCGGGGTATGATTTAGGATAACATGTTTTATCTTTCATTATTGGGTCCTAAGTTCAATTCCATCACAATGCATTATATCCATAGACCAATTCATATTATTACATAATCTGGGACTAGATTGCATTATGGAAGTTAAAATAGCCAAGTATAAGTACTATTGTATCTTTGTGAAATTTTAAAATGTGCATCATCATAATGACCACATTTTGCCTGATGCAGCTGCTGCAGGGTGTAGTCCAGAAAAGTTCAATCGCTCCATACCGTGAAAAAAGTACAATAAGAACCCACTCATAACGGCCTGCAAAAATTCCGAAAGTGATACATAAAAATATGACGATATATATTTTGAACTACTGGCATAGGTCACTCTTGAAATAGTAGTTGTTTATGTTAATTAGGCAGTGTTCCTAAACGGTGGTACGTTCGACGAGGAGCTGTTCGCTTCGGCGAAGAGTTCGACGCTGTTCGAAGTGGTGCAGGCGGAGAAATGCCCCGCCGACGTCGTCAGCCAGTCCCTACTCAACTTCGTGAGGCAGGAGGGCGACTGCTACAACAGGTATTCAATGTTTAACCACCCGTCATTTATAAGGTGTGAGGATGAACTCCCCTGGAGATGGTCAGCGGCGCGATGATAGAATGAGGGCGTATATTTCCTAATTATAAAATACAGCCGTAAATTGCCTGCGCCTGTTTGCGGGGACCATCACCAGGCACTGCTCACTGAACAAACATTTCCACACTATAGGAGTCACAGACAGCCCCTTGTGCAGAGCGTGTATGGTGGCTGAGAAAACGGTCGCACACGTTCTCCTGGAATGCACAGGCAAATGCGTGGCTGACATACGGAAGGTAACCCTAGAAAAAATTTACACAGATTGGGAAACCTGATCTGCTTCTGGAGAGAAGTGGGCTGGCTGAAGTGCGTATACGTGGCCGCATAGGCTTATGCACAATTGTCCTTAGCAAGGATTAAATGCGGATACCACCACCACTAACAGAGAACATTGATACTGCCGTAAATTGTGTCGTGTAGTAGCGGTACCTTTAAAGAACTACCTTTTTAAAATACAAATTACTACGAACCCATATCAGCCATATATTGTCTTCTTTCCAATAGTTGTCTGCCCATCAACCAGTTAGATTTCTCTGCGTCGACTGGTCACGCAAATTATGAGACCGTATGCGTAAAATAAACTGCCTGAAGACCTATTGGCGGCTCCTACTCTACTTACTTTTAAGGGAAGGATTTGTTGTTAAGCAAACGTTCTATGACATTCATGATCCTATTAAAATGCAAATTTAAATTAGTTTGCATATTTCGTATTACGACTCCGTAAATAGGAGTGGGCACTATTCTAGGTACCACATGACACCTGTGTGTTGTGTGTAAAATGCCGTGTACGCTTCTAAAGGCCGATAAAAATGTAATTTCGTGGTACTATTTAACTATTAGCATTCGTAAATAAATAATTGTAATGTATAGTAAATAATTTATTATTAGTTAATAAGTAATAAAAATACTGCTATATTACACTAAATATAGCAATGTAATTTAATTAATTGCGTAGGTACAATCCATTGTTATTTATTAGAAATTTGTTAGATTAGCACTAACTCATATTTATTGTGAAGATACCTAAGACACGCTTACTTATTTCGGATAACTAACACTTGAACGAACTGCATTAGACCCGATTTATGTACGGAAAATAATATAATTAGGCTACAGTTATAAATTATTAAAGACATACATTATTATTACAGTTATAAGCTAATTATAGTTTGAATGTGTGGTTTTCAGTGAACTGGTATCGGCGATAGCGGCCGTGACGCCTACTGTAGCGCAGGTGGCGGCGGCGCAATGGCTGCCAAGTCTGTTCGACACCTCCAAGGGGAAGCTCGCCATCGTCTGCCATCCCACCAAGGTGGCAGACATGCAGGCCGCCTTCCAAAAGTAACTATATATATCATTATATTTTATAACTATTACTGGCTCTTACCGTGGCTTTGCTGGAAGTAAGTTTTGTTATAGCGGGGTAAACGTATTGATGCCATACATTAAACCTGAAGTTGAAGAAAAAAAAAGTGAGTTAAAGAAAACCAACGAAAAATTTCAACACGTTTTGCCCGTTAAAGGGTTAATGTGACTTGTTTTTAATGACTACATCCGTACTAATGGTTACAGTCGATGTAGTCCTAAAAAAATTGTTATCTCCGTTTTGTGATATTTACATGGTGACAAGCCCGTGGAATAACGACTCATGAACGTGGAAAAACCACTATGAGGCCTGCATTATATTATATAAGCCTATAATATTAACTCATTTATAGCGGCCGATCGTTATAAAGATCAAAATATTTTTTTTTTTAATTTTTCGTGTTATATTTATGAATAAAGATAACGATATCAAAAAAATACCAAGCTCGGTGAAAAAAATATGTTTCAGTAACAACTGGGTTTATAGATAGATAGATAGATATACTCTTTATTGGCCAAGAAACTTAAAAACTACAGATTACAATATTAAGAGAACAATTAAATTTAAAGCCAATCTAGGCGGTCTTATCGCTAAAAGCGATCTCTTCCAGACAACCCGACGCAAAGGAGAGACAGGATAGCAGTAGGCAGAGCACATTAACTTTAAAAAATAATAAACACTAAAACTATTTGTTAAATATGAATAAAATACACAAATATATAAAATATATATCTATATACATATAATATTTTAAAAAAACTGATACAAACAACTAATCAGATATATTCAAAAAGTAAGACTTCACCCGCTCCTTGAAAGAGTTTAATGTCTGAGCCTGTCTAATGGAAACAGGTAAGGAATTCCAGAGACGGATAGCCTGAAGGGTAAAGGACTCATGATATTTTTTGGACACATGTGCAGGGACATTAAGGCATAGGTTTTCAGAAGAACGCAGATTACAGGAATGAGTAGAGGATACATATGTAAAACGAGATTTAAGATATGAAGGAGTGCACGGATGGAAAAGAACGGAGTACAACATGGAAAGGATATGAAGGTCTCTACGCCGACGTACTGGTAACCATTTAAGCTTATTGCGATACTCAGACACATGATCGAACTTACGCAAGCCAAAAATAAAGCGAATCGCAAAGTTTAATAATTAGAAATTAATAGTGTGTACGATATTAATATGATGTAGAACTCACATTAAAGGATGGCGAGTCGCAATCCAATCAAAATTATCATTCGCTTGCTCTCAAACGAGGCTTGGGTATAAATAGAATCGTAGAAACCCGCATAGCTGTTTGTTGATCAGTTCTTTTATATGAAATGTAACTAGTATAACCAACGTAACGTGTTATGGCCGTTTGAGGTTAAACATTTAGCAGGTCCTAAAGGATCGAAGCCTTTAGGGAAAGAAGTAATACCTAATATTCATAAGTATATAGACAAAACAGAAACCACTCTGGTGCAGCGATATAATAACCTTAAAATTAAGTATTTGTAATGTTTTGTACTATTCATATTAACTGTTTAAGACTATGAATAAACGAACAAATTCTCTAGCTAAAAACGATGTAACCCCAAAACGTCTTGAGTTTTCTAAACTTGGTCTATATTTGTTTCAGAATCAACGTTCCGTTGGAAGCGTTCGAATCTATGGAGGCGTCACCCTTCAATAAATAATCGCGGCCATTGTTATGAACATATATTACATAATATTAAGCTTATTGTTATATGAGTAACAAATAATTTTATTGTATTATTCTTATCGTAATTGACTAAGTAAGAGTTTTTTTTAATGAGAACGTTGCTTGGCTGTGCCTTATATCACAATAAAGTCATGTATGCTGCTTAAACACACAATTTGTAATTAACTTGAGTATTATTGATGATTATAAATTTTATACAAATTACCATTGTAGTATTTTTTTTGTTATCCTCCGAATTATCATCACCTCGGCCTGTTACTAAGCACGGGACTCGGACCATACTCCACTACGCGGCCTCAGTGCGGTTTGGCGGAGGCAGGAGTGGCTTACTGGAGTGCTGGATATTTCAAACCGCCTAATAGTTTACAAACATTCACGCCTGTTTCCCCGAAGGGGTAGGCAGAGGCATATTAAGGCCTAATAGTTTAGCTTTACGGTGACTATTAGTGTAGACCGAAACCGAAACAGATGCACTTCGAAAGCACTTGATATTAAATTCCACACAATCCAAGGACTAATGTGCTCTGCTATTAAAATAAATAACTTGATTTTATTTAGATCAATGATTGTTCCCGACCACCTGTTATAGCAGAGCAACGACGGCTTCATCCTCGACAAATAAAACCATAATTTGTTGTTATGATAATTAATTTTAATTACCATTCATCTTAAAGCTATGTCTATACAAAAAATATAACTTAATCAGATATAGTGAACATCATTATAAATCATCTCACAACCGCTGCAACACCTTCATAAATTCATCAACCCATCCATAGAATAATATAATTGTACAACTTTGTTCATTTCAACGTAACACTGTTTTTTACCAAATTATAATAACAAGTTGGAGATTTTAACGACAAGTTAAAGAAAACTTGTCGCGTAACTAATCACTGGTAATTTCAAAATATATAACTTTCTATGCTAACGGTACATTCAACATTTAGACGATTGAGCTATTGGGCACAATTCACTACTTTGACAAGACCGAATACATTTCACATTTACGACCGTACTTATAAATGCTAATTAAGCATTATTTAGTTAAATAGCCTAATGTTAAAAACACATAGCCACTTTTAAAACCAATCGTGAAAAGAGGGGGCAAACTATTCAATTAAATAATGCATAAATTGTATTTATAAAGGTGATTTACAAGAAATTACATTTTATATTTAGAAAGCTGTTGAATTCAATTCAATAACGATTTCATTATAATAATGTTTTTTTTTACTCTTATTTATAACATTAATACTGGTTATATGTATGTTAGTACACTGTGAAATGCGTGTTTGAGGTACAAAAATAAATATTAAACTGGCTTTCTATGAAAGGTGCTACACAATTGAGTCACTCGCGTAGGCCATTCTAAGCCCCCACCACCCCGGGTGAAGTAACTTTTAAGTTATCCAACTTTTATTTATCATAAGGAATATTACAGTAATTGTATTTTACACGCATATAATTATTACAATATATTTACAGAGGCAATTAAATTCTTAATAATATAATATAGGAGAAAATAAAAATATTCTCAGTTAACAATATTCAGGAAAAAGTTAGTACGCATATTAGATATGCGATTGCATTCTTTTTAATACATAGAAAGCACCAACATTACACGAATAACATACAACTGTAACATAATGAAAGAGAACTTTGATTTTACTAGATTTGTACAACTCGCATCTAATGGAAGGACATTCTGTCTAAATATGTAGGAGTTCATTCTACGAATAACCAAAATGTGGCTAAACGACTGTGCCGGGTGCCGCTTAATAAATTAATAGGTTTAAAAAAATTAGGTTACCTAAATTCACTCAAAGGCATAAATAAGATCGTAGAAACCCGCATAGCTGTGTGTTTTTATCAGTTCTTTTATAGAAAATGTAACTAGCATAAATAACGTAAAGTAAATGTTACGTTAATGGTCTGATAAATTTAACTGCAGTGCATAGTTTCATATCTAAAAAGTACTACAAACACTGTCAAGGTTAAAACCAGGCGTTTCAATTTAAAGTGTACAAGTATTCAGGAATATTTTGCATATGATGGCATTCCTCATTTTATCTTTATGTTAATATGTAACGCGAAAGTTTAGAACTAAATACAACAATTGCCTATTCATAACCTAACAATGTTCTCTAGACTTCTGCGAGTTGTACATAGAATGTTTGTAAAAATCTCTTTACAGTGCTTCAAAATTTTGGTAATTTATGTAATTACTTAGATTACACTACATCTATCATTCTATAATAATTCACTACTATCTATTTGATGAATAGATTTTTCTAATAAACATTAAACACTATATAATAGAGGCGGCCCCATTTACTTCACCTACGCTCTCTGGTACATGATTCAGTAGCGCTTGACCGGCCAGCGGTTGCATACACCAACAAATCATATCATCTATCTATCAATTTGATAGCAACACTAACAATAAAATTTGTCCATTTGAGATTTATTCATTTCAGTCACATTTGGGGCTTAATTTTGTTTAAAGCCGATTTTTCAATTGTCAATTAAAAGTTTACAGTTCGAAATACCATTTTAAACGGTTATTCATTAACGCTAATTCCTAATAAAGTTTAATAATGGATAGGATAAATAAATCTTATCAGACGATTGAAAAATCGAAGCTTAGTCTAACAAACATTGACATAATTCAATTAACGGCATTTCAATATGATTATACTAAACATTATCGTGTACTTTAATGTAAAACAAAATACACTATTTCGCGAATATTTTTCGCAAATACTACAAGTTTACGGGTCATATTTACATATGCAACATTGCTGGTTTAAGCGAGTTAAAAGGCCATCCTACGTCGCGTAAAGACGGAATAACAGTGACATCACCATGAGGTCACGACGTGATTTAGTGAAGTGCAAAGTTCGTTATCAGCACATTTGTTAACCAATTTCACGCAAAACGCGTTTATTGATGATGCGCGAAATGATTTGCTAATATTTTTTAATAAGGTTTTGACCAAATCGAATGAACCAACTAACAAATATTTCATTGAACACTGCTATTTTCAGTTGGTTATTCTAAATTAACTTTTTAAAGACAACAAAAATTAGCTCTAAGAATGGAATTAAAAAAAATAACAAAAAAGTTTTGATCAACACTTATTTGTTATATTTTTTACATCATTACGTTATGTTAATATAATTTTGAAAAATGCTGGTTGTATAACAAATAAGGTAATTATCGAAAAATCACTAGGCGTAATGTTGATTGGAGTTCACGAAATTCTGTTAACCGTTTGTTGGTAATCATGGAAACGTCGTATCGAAATGTTCCATTGACAGGCTTGTCATCTGTTGCATAACTCTCGAGTAAACAATCCGACTTAAAAATCAATGTTTAATACAAAATTAATTTAAAATTAGATAAAAGCAATGGTATATTACAACGAGATACTAACAATGTTAATGTGCCTCAGATGCAAACACAAATACGCTTCTTAGAAGCAAATAGATGCTGTATGTTTAGCGCGGGTTTGTAAATATATATAACACTGCAACTTGCATATTATTATGTTGTTTTACAATTGCCATGAAAAGTCAGTACGTCAGTACGTTCACTAATTGACGTTTGATCAAACTTAAAAGTCTCTAATAAAAGTTATTTTTAAACAGACATGTTACACTGTAAGTAAATTAAAATTTGAAGTAAAAATCTCGTACTCGGCCTGCATCGGAAATACATTAACATAAATAAAGTCCTTTTTTCCATACTATTTGGTAAGTTACAATTTTATCATAATAACATGGTTTGAGCAACTAATGGTTGCACAAAAACATGTTTAAATAGTTTAGTTAACTTGTTAGATATTTTAGCGCTTTAAGAAAGTAAAATAACTTCTCTATCAAATGTAGGTCGCAATCATGAGTTTGATAAAAAACAATTTAGGGATTTAAATTGCGGTTTGTAATATTTTATCCTAACTACGCTTGCAATAGCTAAGTGACTTGTAAGGGGCTGATAAAATGTATGAATCATTGTTCTGATTCATGCTTAAGGTGAAATTATACGACAAGCTTCAAATAAATTCACTTGTCTTTGTATACTTGTCGTAGATTTCCAGGATCAGACTTCAAATCATTATTCAGTGTACGATCCCTTACGAGCCAAGAGAATTGCAACCACTTGTACAGAAATCGCGATTACAATCCTTAAAATGAATTGTATTTATCATGTATAAAAATCGCGTCTATAGAAGAAAACAGTTAACTATGTACTTGACATACGACAACAAGATCTAACACTGATTACTATAGGACAATTCATACCGGCTAGAGAATAGCGTCATTGGTTGGTTGCGCCGTGAGGGCGTCTCGTATGTAGCCGGTGATGTTGTTTTCGGCTACTAGATGGAAGAAGAACAGGTGCTCGAAGCTCTTGAGAGAGATGGACCGGAGCGCTGGTAGCCGGAGGAGCAGCGACGCGAAACGACCTTCCTCCGACACGCGAGAGCGGCGGCAGTACTCGTCCAGGCAAGAGAACATCTGAAACGATACATCAATTTATTAAAATAAATATTTATGGACAATGTATTTACAGTGATAATTAAATGCATTAGATTCAAAATCTCAGCCAATTAACGCCCTCTTCCGCTAAGGCTTTTGTCATATACAAGGCGAGAGGGATTCGGGATAAACATCACGCGGCCCCAGTGCAGTGGAGTTTATAGACAGACGAAGTGTGGCGTCCTGCAAATAATATTTCTAGGCATTTATGAAGACCTTTACTTTGCTAAGGACTACTTATTGATAACTGGGACTAACGGCTTAAGGTGGTTGTCTAAGCACAGAAGCTGTATCACAACCTTCTACTACTTTTAACCATATGTTATCGGATTTTTCATAAATATCACTGGTAAAGGAATTTGGAGAAAAAACGGTCAGAAGTAGCTGAAAACTTTAGTACTATGTCGCGCTTAAACTGCGTTCTAATAGTAAGGTCGAACAATCCGCGGTGGATTAGTCAAATAATACATTATCGGGTCTCAATTAAAGTGTGGTATGGGGGGAGGGGGGGGGGTGCGACGCTACCCTTGCACGCTTAAGACTTGCTACAAAACGATAACGCCGGTTTAAACCAAAAAAATATCTGATAATATATGTGTTTATTACGACATGTATCTGTTGCTCTACCTAATGAAAATTTATATCTACCCTTTATACTTCTTTTTTTCTTTTAAATAATGGCTTCGTGCGTCTAGCACATCTAGCCAGTGTCAAGTAAGTGATATATTATCAATATCGTCCCCAAAGCCCCTTGAGTCCTCAGTAAAGATGTGGGATCTCACATGGACTTCTTGAGAGAATTTCAAAAGTGATGTTGCACTGCTTTGTTTGATTTACCAACACTCATGTATATTCACAAACACTTAACGCTTAATAATCCACCGTTATTACACATTAATGTTCGAAATATCACAAGTTTTAGAAAATAAAACAAAACTGCAGACATGACGCTTCACTTTCCCGCCTATATACTTCTTCATTAAGTAATATATTTTATTTTTAAAGTTGTCCATGAAGTGTCAGTTACAAATCAACAACATTTGTAATGTCCTTTGAGTTGCACTCTAGGTTTGTAAATGAATTAAGTAATATATTTTAAAAATAGTTCTTTTTTTATTTTTAAGGTTGTCCAAATGTGTAAATACATTACAAATCAACAACATTTGTAATGTCCTTTGAGTTGCACTCTAGGTTGTAAATGAAACGTTTTGCTGCAACAAGCAATACCAATACGTTGACCAATGAACTTTTTGCATTACAGAGCTCACGTGCTAAATATTATCCTATTTTTATTTATTTATTTATTTATTTTTTAAATACGTGGTCCGTTGGTTTTTTAGTTACTGTTTTGTACGTGCATTTAATAAGGGCAATTAACATTTTATCTAAGGATCTCAGTCAGTTTCTGTCTCTTTCACGATTGTAGTTACATGCGCAGACATCCACTACCTTAGTTGCACTTACGTGCCAACGGTGTACTGTAGCTTACTGAACTTGTATTTTAATTAGAGTGACAAAGTAATAAAATAATCAGCTACTTCTAAAGTCGAAATGATTATGGGTGGAAGTTATAACTACAAAACAAATAGGGCAAAAAGCTCACACCAATTCAGTTTATCAATAAATATTTTCTTAAAATTACAGCAATTATTCAATTCTAAGATAAGTATCATTAAGACTTGTGTTTAGGATACTAAATAAAGGATAACATACAAAAATCCTTTTTTTTAAATACATACTTAACATAGCAAAACACCCGGACCAGAACAAATATTCATGTTTGTGCACACAAAGATTTGCCCTGTGTGGGAATCGAACCCACGACCTCAGAAGCGGAGTGCGGGTATACTCGCCTTCACGTCATATCGGTCTTCAGCATGAAGCATGAAGATTTACCTTTTCACGGAGTGCATCAACTTCTTGCCGGTTATTTAATCCTTTTACATCTGAAAAAGAAGAACAATAGTAACATAATTTTGTACTCAGTAAAAATGTATGTAACACTTCTTGACTACTCAGGAAGCAGAATCTGATTCTGCTTGATATCAAATTCGATGTCAATCACAGATATATAAATACAATAAATAACGCAAATGCATGTGATTCGGTTCGAACCCCGACCAATCCTCGGGTTTGGCCGCCACTATTTACAGTTCGCGCGCGTTCGTTGTTGTTTTTTAAATAATGTAACATTAACGACTTCACATATACATACTTATATACTTATCATTTTTATATACAATACAAAAAATATTCTTATACACAAGATTTGTCATCAGCGATATCAGTTTGGATTTGACGTCACTAAATATCGACAGTCACGTCACGAAAGGTGTTCAAGTCGGCACGCTTGGTTTCAATACAAATCGTGATACTTGCGTTATCTATTGTTTATCTATATCTGTGATGACACTGCTTTAAAACATGCTAATTACTAATAATCTCAGTCCATTATCGTCTCACTTATTACTCTTTCTAAGGAATTATTTCTACATGTTTTATACAATAAATCATTTATGTTGTGAAAAATGTATATCTTGAGAAATATCTCGCATAGATACGAAGACTATAATAACGCCTTGGTCTGAGCGTTTATTACGTATTTATGAAAAACAATGAAGTATGATTATCCGTTTTCAAGTGCACATGGCACAAGCTGCTTAGTTTTGAGCTAGATGGCGCTGTGTTAGGTTTCCAGCAAAGTTTATGAACTCTGCGTAACTTCTGGAATCATTTCCGTCCGTCCAGACTCTCGGTTTTTAAACGTGACACGTCAAAATGACCGTATCTTGCCTGATGATAGTTGCAGTTGGAGTCCAAATAAATGAATGGACCGCTTTCATCCTTTTTTTTAATGGAAAATCATCAAATTAACGTCTCCCACGGTGGGTGGAGCGGATCTTACTGACTAAAATAGATCTTTATTCCTTCCTGAGGCTGTTATGTCCGGGACCACGGTAACCCTTTCGAACAGGTCCACAACATGTGTGTATTACCTGGGTTGAGGAGTATGATGGCCTTGAGCGCCACGTATTCGGCCTGGTCGACGCGCAGTTGCCGCATCTTGAGAGCCAGCTCCGAAAGCACGCGGTCGAAGATCTGCCCCACGCCCGCTTGCAGCGCTGAGTTACGATGCAACGTCATGCCTGCACAATCAAATATTTTGTGAAAATAGTTTATTACTGTTTTTATTATTATGTAAATTTACACACATTATGACTACATCCTGCCTGATGTAAAGCAGTCGATGCAGTACTCCATCGACTGCTTTCCATCAGGCAGGATGGTACTCCAGGCCAAATTGAGGGTACTCCATACCGTGGAGTAAGCGGAGTGCGAGTATACCTTCGCCTCCACGCCATAGCGGTCGATTGTATACATACATACAATCACGCCTGTTTCCCCAAAGGGATGGCAAAGGCATATTATATGCCCACATTTCGCCAATTGTGTTGCTGGTCCCACGTAAGGTGGCAAGCCTATTGCCGATTATAGGTAACTTCTATGTTTGCCAGAGCCTTGTCCGTTAATCGGCAGGTGAAGTTGGCTTTAGCTCCTAAGATGTTGATAGAATCCCTATACACCATAAAGTATTCTGGGAAAAATGAATAGAACGAACCTGGCATGAGACACATTAGCTGCGGCGGCGCGGCGGCTCTGGATCCGTCTATGGCATCGCGTTCGTCCGCCAGGAACTGCAATATAAACGGTTAACATTACACTAAAAGACTTATTCCTATAGTAAACTGATGCTCAAAATTTCTGAATCGTATCATTACTTGTGATCAAAAATTAATCCTATACGATAATCGGGAATGCTCAAAGTGGTTGAACCGGCCAAACCTTGCCCCAATCGAGAGTTGACACAAAAAAAGGTACTAGTTGAACCAGCCTTAGTGTTATCTACCCACATTGATACTAGACGTGATCCCATTCTACTGGTCACCTACTACAATACCCTCACGTAAGACATGGAATTGAAATAGTTCGAAGAGACTGGTTTCTAGTCGACTCAGCCAAACGTTATGAGCTGATATGGTAATGATGAACACCGCGGTATCACGAGCTCTGCTACTTATCACTGACCAAAAATATAGAAAAGTATAAAAATAAGTGTGAAAGTTGTGGGATGTGATGAATATGATGATGGAAAAGTGATTCACAACATGTGATTACGAGATATTAGGCAGTTAAAGTTATCAAATGCCTTTTAGTTTTGCTAGCGTCGTCGGCTGAGAAGTTGCAAGAGATGGCGACAAAAGGCATGAAAGTAAACGTACTAACTTATGAATAACTAAATACGAAAGTTATGATTTTGAGAGAGAATACGAAGTGATAGATTGTGAAATTTTGATCGGAATTGAGAAAGTAGAACAATTGAAAGAGATTGTGTATTTGGGATCGAAATTTACGAGAGATGAAAAGTGTGAAAGCGACATCGATAGAAGAGTGAATGCTGGAAACATAATGAACGGGGCACTTCGCGACTTTGTAAGCAGTCAGAAAGTGTCGGTAAAGGCACATCTGGCAGTTCATAGAGGTGTGTTGGTACCTACACTAATCTATGGAATCGAATGCTGGTTATGGCAGAAGAAATATGAAAGTAAGATTAATGCAGTATAATGAGTGTGAATAAAGCTAAGAGCGCGTGTGTCAAGATCGTAGCAAGTGGAAGGATGTGACCTCTGCCTCCTCTACGGAACAGAGGCGTGACATTATGTATGTTAACTTATATATGGACTTTCTATCAAGTAAACGCCAATGGGAACTGAAACTGTGAGATAGGCTCTAAGAATGTTAACGTACCTCCATAGAGCGCCATGCTATTGCGAACAGCAGCAGTTCATTCCAAGCGCTCTTGATGAGTATGACCTGGTCTTCCAGCTCCAGCTGCCCGAAGTGAGGAATGTCGCGAGCCCACACCACTAAAGCTGCTATTTGCTTATTGCCTGCAATCGCATAACATTATGCTGATTAGTTTATTACTCTCTTTACAATCAGCTGCATTAAAATAGATACACGTTTGTTCTAAAATCGATGTAGCAAACATGTCTCAGCAGTTTTATTCCAGTTGTAAAGGAATTTCGGAATCACGAAAAACTCCAAAACTCCTCATCACTCTCCTCCTTATCCTCTTACTTACCATTAAAAAGTGGCCGATGCGGGTTCACGCGAGATCAGAACAAATATTCATGTAGCGCTATATAGGTCGCCATGATGTTACTTAATTAGTAAAAAAATATAAGAACAAGTATAAACATACCAAATTATTTGTAAAAAAAGAAAGAAGGAATTTTTAATATTTGCTGAACGAACATAGTAGGTAAATATTTTTTTATGACGATATCGACGTCTGTGATAAAAGATATGCCTCACTAAACTAAGCTGTGGTTATGCTAAATCATGGTGATTTATAAAATTGAATCCAATATTATTCTTTAAAACAGACTGGCTTGCTTAGTGCATTTTAATGCAAAAGAAATACCTACAATGTTTAAGCAACCAACTTATTACCAATCGTTTTCCTTATAACAGAATCTACGTTATAATAGGTTGGGGAAAAAGTCTTTTCGTATTTTTGTATGAAAAGTCAAGACATTTTTTTCAAAGTTTATTTACATTTATTTACAATATATATGTACCGTTTTGTTGAATAACTTTCTGCCATTTTGTGGGCAGAGACATTATTCCGTTACTGTAGAAACTTTGGGACTTCTGATCAAAAAAACGGGACAAATAGTTTTGGCAGTCCTCTCTTGAGGTCAACCTTACAGAACCTAAAGAATTCTGCAGAGACCGAAACAGGTGAAAATCTGAAGGCGCAAGGTCAGGGCTATATGGAGGATGCACTAGGACCTCCCAGTCGAACTCTCTTAATTTTTGCTGAGTGGCTAAAGATGTGTGTGGTCTAGCGTTATCGTGATGAAAGACCACACCCTTCCTGTTGATCAATTCCGGCCGTTTTCTCTCGACTGCTTCCTTTAATCTCATCAGTTGCTGGCAGTAAAGATCAGAATCGATGGTTTTGCCGGGCGGTAAAAGCTCATAATAAACAATGCCCTTCCAATCCCACCATACACACAGCATCACCTTATTTCGTGTTAGGCCAGGTTTGGCCACAGTCTGTGAAGCCTGGCCAACTTTCGACCACGACCAGCCATCATCATCATCATCATCGCCAGTTATCAATCTCTTCAAAAACGGCTCGGTTTCATTACGTCTCAATAATGAATCGCAAATGAGTACACGGTTCATTAAGTTTCTTTGAGTGAGCTCGTGTGGCACCCAAATATCGAGCTTTTTTGTATAACCAGCTTTCTTCAAATGGGTCAAAACTGTTTTGTGGTCAATTCCCAGTTCTTCAGCTACATCGTAACTACTAATATGCCGATCTTGCTCCACTCTTTCAAAAATGGCGTCCATTTTATTCGTAACAGGGCGACCAGAGCGAGGTGCATCTTTAACATCAAAATTTCCGGACTGAAAACGTTTGAACCAAATTTGTGCTACTCTTACTGACACTGCATCAGGTCCATAAACATCACAAATTTTTTTCACTGCTTGAGTTGCATTTTTGCCTTTTTTATAATAAAATTTTAAAATGTATCGAATTTCTTCATTAGATTCACTCATTTTTACGGAGAGAAAAACAAATGAAAAATAGCGGGAAACAACTTTTTTTTATTTTTTTCTTTTCTTTATAATGGAACCTTTTTAATGTTACCAAAACCAGCCAGACACAAATAGTACAGTCAAAAAAATTTTATAATAAGTTTATACCTACGTTATGCGAAAAGACTTTTTCCCCGACCTAATATTTAAAACGAGATATTCAAAATATTTTAACATGCATGCTATACTTTGATCTCATCCAGCTCAACGAAGCAACGTAAAGAGGATCTTAATTACCGAATATAGTGAAGTGTAATTTTATTTGGAGCATTCACGCGACTCCCGTTCTTTCTTAGCGTTTAATTAACGGTATTATAATATATAATTAAACCTCGCCCAGCTTGAAGTCGCACAAATAAAAGGACATACACAAGTTATTAAAACCAGCTATATGCGTGTGAGCAGGCATTCGAAGTGTTGCAATGGTTAATTATCACTTTCTCCATCTGCTGTGCGCGAAATTCTCGGAACTCGTGTCATAAAAAGATATCAACATTTATATTCGTCCTTTGTTGTGCGTATCCATTTTATCTTCAATCAAACTTGGTCAAGGTAAGTTTTGAAATGTTGGTGTGATCAAAATAACATGTAATTTATACAAGAAATCCTATTTTATGTAAATTTAATCATTATTATTTCAGCCTTAAAAATATCACTACTGATCTTTGGTCTCCCCGATTGTTTTCATTATTTTGGGGGTATCTGCCTGTTCGTTATCGCATTTAAGGCCAGTACGCAGGATAGCACTGCTGCCAATCATCCGGTAGGATTTATCTTCGTCGATTCTTACGAATTCCTTTAAGATGAAAGGGGGTGGCACTATTTTTGGTCGGTGCCACACGGCACGGTTATATAAAATTGCATTTCATAATATAAGAAATAAATAAAAATACTACCAATAGACGTATCCGCGTCTGTATCCACTTCATATTAATCTTTGAAACTACTGCTCATATTTGAAACATGTTGTTATGTAAGATAAATAATATTGATTACTTTTAGAAAACCCAAGTATGTATTTACTTGAGATTTTTCCATTTTTTTTCATTGAATCGCAAGTTATGTGGGTTAGCCGGGCGAGACAAATGGAAAGGCGAAAGTTATTTTTAATATTAGCATGGACGAAAGCACAGTAACTTAAATTTTTACTAAGTACCCTTAATCGATTAGGCTCTGCCTAACCGCCGAATGATTCTGGGAAAAACGGGACTTACAAACCATAGTAAAAATGTCGGTTCTTTCACGAATTCTTAGTTTATTTCTTTTACCCGCATCATCTAGACATCTCCGAAAAGAGCGACTGAGAATGCACTGAGGAGAATACATGATTATGGGCTACATTGTATTTTTTTCTATTTTGACATTCATAAAACTCGAGTACCAAAAGCTTTAATATCATCATAATAAAGATTCTTCATCAGCGTGCCTTAGCATTAAAGTAGATATCTTTATGAAACAACGCCACCATAAACCAGATAGTGACACATAAAAAATTTTACAACTTACTTATTTGGCGACCCATATGGGATGGAGGCGAGTAAACCCGCTCCTAAGGTCTTGGTTTCGATTCCCACACAGGACACATCTTTGTAAGCGAAAACATGAAAATTTGTTTGTGGAAAGTATTTATGTGTGTTTATCCGTTATTTAGTATCCATAACACAAATTCTAAATGATACTTATCTTGGAACATAATAATTGGTATAATAATAATTGTCAGAAATATTTATTTAGTATCTTTATGAAAATGTCTACTTATGCAGAACAGATAAGATATAATTTTAAAAATAATATTGTTTTGGAATCAGTTCATTGAAGATTTGAGTTTTTGTCACAATGTTTTTTATATGTTAAGCAGTCTTCTAGCAATTTCTTTATTAAATAATATCACAGTTCAGATGCCTGCATAAATGCACGTACACGTAAAGCGTTCTCAGAGTTCTATAATCTTTAACTGTGCACGTACGTAACCGGTTTTCAGCCTTATGTAGCTTTATAATGCATAGTAAAATTCATGAATTCGTTCGTTCGCTGGATGCCTACCTAATTGATTTTCAAGCAGTACAATTAGAATACACTTTAATATATCTAACACTTCCTATCTTAATTACAGTTTTTGAAGCTAAAATAAAGAAAAAAATGTAGTTTTTTTTGTTGATAACGTAGGAAAACACGCAGCGCTGTCTGTCAAGGACAAGTAAAAAGATTTAAAGGAAGCAATTCACATTAAGCCGGTCGTGTGTCGAGCCACCTTATAAAACGGAGTTTCGGCAAATTTATTACTTGTTATGGTTAAATTTAGTTGGAGCCAGACATTTTAATAGCTCTACTCTGCATGAATATTTTTTTATAAAACAATAGAAATAATTAAATATAATGATTTCCTCTTTATTTCTTTTCGTATTTTCCTGCTTAGACTAAAGTTAGAAAGCCTTCTGATACTCGATAATATGTAGACGATGTACACGAATACCGATATTTTAGCCATAAGTATTTTTATTTTGAGTGAAAGCAAGTGTTTTAACTTAAATAGTTTGGTATAAATTGACGCTATAGCCTCATGCAGTGTGTGTTGTGATACAATAGGATATCTGGCAATTTTTGTTGCTAACTTCTCTTGGATGCGTTTCTAAATCACACTTTTGTTGGGGCCATTCATTGATGTGGTCCCCACTCTCTGGCTTAAAAATCATTATGCTCCTCAGTTTACCTTAAGGGTTCTTGATAAATAAAGCAATTCTCGTTTTGCACGTACACAAGAGGATGATTTAGGAAAAAATACCAATGACACGGAGTTAGCACCTTATGGAGGTACCGGCTACTTTTAGTTCTTTTCACCATGATACTGACCTATTTGACAAAGGCTAGAGACCGGGGCACGGAACTTTGGAGGCACGTGGCTGTCAGGTCCCACGCGAAGAAAGGGGCATTCTTCAGGGGTGTCCGCTACTAAAGATTCCATCTCTAGCAACCGCTCTATAGATAATTCCTGAAACATAATGTATTATTTAGCATTATTATGAGTGTACTTAATTACTGAATTAGTAATCATAGGCAAATCACTAACGCTTGGTAAGACAAATTCATTTAAAAAAAACTTTATTTAAAGAAAAAAGTATTGTTGCGTATCAAGTCTAACAAACACTACCAGTATAAGCCTGAACTGCGTATTCGCACACATTCGAACGAATGTACACGAGCACAAACAAATCGACTACGGTTCAGGTACAACCACAACCTTATTCTAATGTCCTAATCAGACAATAACAATGTGTACGGCTAAATAATTGGCACGTGAACCATTTGTTAATCGCTCGCGAACACGTCCAAGTGTCCATGATATGTTCATGATGCTGATGCGTGCGAACCAGACTACTTGTGTGCGTGCGCGTGTTCGTTCGCAAGTGTAAAATACAACCACCCAGACAACACACGAATCAGATTCCGCTCAAGATCAAACAGTTATCTGACGTAAAATTGGCGATACATTTTTTTAACTGCAATTGTTATTTCTTTCCCGCAAAACATTCAAAACATTATTTTAGGAAAATATCTTTTTCGTATCTTTTCTAATAATAGCACATAAACTCGAAGTCTGTCTACAAAGACACATTTATAAGGTTAAAACATATGAGATAGCGTGCCGGTCTCATAACATGATTATGTAGCTGGGAAAACACCTCCCAACTACAAATCAATATCGGCTGGGTGAGTCTGGTCACATTTCAACGTTATAAAATACATGGAGCTTTGATTCTAATAATGTCCACCTACAATACCTATTAATTATTATACTTAATGATGTAATTGCAGTTTACAGAAAAAATACGCCTAGTTGTAGAACATTACGCCATATTTTATTTTCGCTTCAGCTCCTATACTAATGTTTATACACCAATGACTGAAAGAGCGCGACGTATTCATAATCACTACAATGTAAATGGCACTGCGCTGTGACGCAGAGATAAAAGTAATAATTACTTTTATTCCATATGTTAAAAAAAGTTGCTAACAATATTTTAAAACGTTGTATAGCGGCAAGCACCGCTATTCGGTGATATCAAATCTGGCACTACTATACAGGACATTCTGTCACAAAGCGAAATACATAGATACTAACTCAGAATTCATAAAAAGTTTTGCTTTTAAGTAAAGCAAGCTTATGTATGTATGTATTTATTCAACTCAAAATACGGATTCTCGGAAAACAAATGTATATTTAGAGAAAGAACTAAAACAACAAAGAAGTGTCACATGCATATATATCAGAATACTTAACATAATAATATTCAGTGGTCACGTAAACAAAAAGGTTGGGCGATATATTGTTGCGAGTATGTTATCTTAGCCGATGCCTTCAAGATAACCTTCTACGTATCATAATCTTAGACAACAATGGGAGATCCTCTTTCATCCATTATCAGGAGATAAAAATAATTAATATTAGGCAAACACGTGGCAGAGGACTGAAGGAGGCGTCGAGAGTTGAACAGACCTCGCAAATCACGCCGGGACGATCTTTTAGCTTTCATCAAACAGTCGCAAGAAAGACGGGATTTAAAAGATTCCGAAGGGATTTGTCTCGTAATGGAATACTGTAGGCTATATATAAACATTGTAGAAAGTAGGCATTCATTTATATGTACCTCGTTGTTAAAACCCTTGCTTAAGTTTTGATGAAATCTTTTATTTTCTTATTCTAAGCCAACATGTCCTCCCCTGACCGAGAATACATCAACGCCGAGCATTAACTACCCCTAAGGGAATGATATAAGGGAGAGAAGTCTATAATTTAGGTTGGCAGTCATAAAAAAAATTGGGTTGGTATGTGTATTCAGATCATTTGCTTTGAGTTTCTTATTCAGTACTAAAATCGAAAATAACCTATTCTTATATCTAATCAGTTGGTATGTAGTAATTAAATATGTTATTATACACTTTTCAGTGCAAGTAAGAGATTTATTTTTGAGTGTCTAATTAATTTGAGTTATAATTAATATTGATAAACAGTAGGTAGTGTACGACAACGATTATTATCATTCGTATTTTTTTAACCAGTACTTAACGGATTTGCTATTATAGAAATCGTGATGCCTTTTTAGTTTAAACTGTTATATCGTCTGCGTAAATTTATATCAGATCTTCACTTATTTCAAATGATAACACCAAATAAAAAAGAACATAGGGAGGTATAAAGAACTTCCGCCGTTTTTCTAGTCAGTTAAAAGCCTTTTAACCCGTAATGGCCATAATATCGTGGAACAAATTATGTGCAGTGAACGAGAACCTCATTATTTGCATTCAAAATACGATGAAATTATAATTATTTTGTATCATCCTAGTATTCATTTTTATCAATATTTCAATGCTATAGACGAAGCCAAATTGATTTATAAATTTGGCCAAGTGCAACATCGTTGTGAAACCTATAAACAGAATCTCATAACCCATAAATGTAAACTACTCGTTAGCACATTTACAAAGTATATACGATGACTGATATGGCGTGGAGGTCTGCACTTTACTCCAGAGGTCGTGGGTTTGATTCCTGCATAGAACAAATCTTTGTGTGCATGAAATTGAATATTTGTTCTGGTCTAGGTTTTTCTTATGTATATTAAGTATATATTTACAAAAGCAGGTACTTAAGTATGTTTATCCGTTCTTTAGTACCCATAACACAAGTTCTTAACGATACTTATATTGACACTAAATAATTGTTGTTATTGTGAGATTTTTTTTATTTTATGTAAACAAATACAATGTGTTTGGAAATCATTACTTGTACTGAAACCTTTAGATTAATGCGTAAAAAGATTAAGATAAAAAAAAATCATTACACGGGCATAATTTAACATTGGTAATGTCGACGACATAAATAACTTAAAACCATGAAAATATTGCGTACTTCAGATTTTAACCTTTTATCATACAAAAATAATTAACTCTCAATTTCTAAAAAATGAGATTTAAAAATCCTTTACGCATTGATCTATATCGGTCCCAGACACAATAGAAAACATATTTTTGGTCGATAATTTGACGTTCAAAGACATAAATAACACAGTAAGTTACTTCTTGACCTTATGGTTTTCATTGAAAACTAGCGTCAAAGTATTGGTTTTCTAATGCTTAACATTTTTATGTGTTTAAATTTTTTTTGTTTTTTTTTTAAATGTTTGTGTTATGGACTAATAAAAAGTTATTCTATTCTACTCTAATTGAAGGTAAATGTTTCCTTTCACCCCCAAAAATGTTGTGAACAGTCTGCCAAACTATGGAAGACCCCTGCTGAATACAGGCCTCCTCCATAAACTTCCAAAGTGGCTGATTGTAGGCCACATTAAGCTTGTTCCAACAACCCTTATCAGATTTTCAATCCATCTTGCGGAAAATAACACAAAAATTTAAATGAATGCCTCTGCCTATCTCTTTGGGGAAACATGCGTGAATGTATATTCATACTTTCATGCCTATTGCATGTTAGTTTATAGTACGTTTTTAACTACGTATAAAAGATCGAATATGTAATGAATTCATTTCTGTGATTACTTAATCGTAAACATATGTAGTTCATGCGTAGGTAACGTATGTAAATAAATGAGTTCATTATTGAAGTTAAGAACAAATATAAGTTTGATTGGGTCGATTAGGCAAGGCCGTCTCCTGGGCGTGGGTAGGGCCGGCCCTCTGAAGTCAGAGGGCAGAATCATTGCTTGATGAAAAGGAAACCCCTGCGACACCGCTCAATGCCAATCTGTATATAATTGTATACTGCGTGGGAAACATCAAAGCTATCCCAATCGCTTTGTAGTTCTGTAATAGGTGTTGAAAATGAAATGCTTCTTTCTTTTATACAAATAGAAATTGTTTACAAAGAGAGGTTTTCTTTGAGTAAAATATTTTTTATAACATTTTTTTTGTACCTATTTTATTTACTATTTGCTTTTAACGAAAATTACTTCATGGACAAACTATTAATAGCTGCAAATATTTGAATGTCATTAAATATTCATATATAATGGTACTTTAAACATCTTTACTGGAATTTCTCTCCTCAAATAATATGTTAACATTTTGATGTGACTCTACTTGTAAGAAAATTTAATAAGCAAGGATGTGAAGAATGTCACATGATCATTTATTTTATTTTAACTAAAAAATACTAAACATAATTTCAGACTCAATACATACAAAATTATCATACATAGGGTGTATAGGGATTCTACCAACATCTAAAGAGCCCAAGCCAACCTCACCTGGGAGTGGTGCACCTTTTTTTTTTTTGTTTTACGTCGGTAACAAAATGCATTTACGCACTGCCTTCCGGCCAAAGGGGGACCGAAAGGGGGTGTGGGACTCACCACCGGCAGACACGACCGCCGGCAGCAATACCCACTAAAAATCTTCCGACGACGCCCGCCGCTTGTTGAGAAAGAGGGAGTGGTGCACCTGCTGATCAATGGTCGAGGCTCTGACGAATGTAACTATGGTTGCCACCTTTTTTTTGACAGTTAAAGTACATTGGTAATTATAGGTAAGATAAAAAAGTACACAGTAAAAAATAAAGTACCAACTATTTATTTTTCTTGATTATTTTGTTTGAAAACATATTTTTTATTGCTTTTTGCGGTTTCTATCAAATTAGTATCTCTACTAAATAATTGTACAGGTTCTTTACAGTCCATATTTAAATTAAAGTTCAATCCCAAATCCCAAATCATGCTAAAAAAGAGTATTTTCGTGTACTTTATTGTTTTCATAAAGAATAAAGTACAATTACTTGAAATAAAGTACAATACTTTATAATAAAGTACGGGCAATAGTCTCGCCACTTAATACGTGGGACCAACCATGTTACTCGCGAAATGTGAGCGTATAATATGCCTCTGCCCACTCCTTCGGGGAAACAGGCGTGAATGTATGTATGTATGTATGTATATATATTATCTACAAAACAAAAAAAAACGTTTTGTATACAGAATTTGAAAGCATTAGATTGGACGAAAACAAGATGAAACAGGTTAAAAATAACAAAGCCCCGCATATATATTTTTTATTTCAGATCCAAACAATAGTAAGTTACGAGTAAATATTATTGATTTATGATAATAGAGACAACAAAACTCGGTGTCCTCTATTATCATAAATTTTCCAGAATGGATAGTAACGAAAACAAGTTTGTGTGCATATTTTAAGAGATACATCAGCATACTTTAGTGCATCATAAAATTACAAATCGAATACCTCTGAACTGGACGCCAATAAAAAGTCGAAGATAAATTTCCCCGCGTCATCACAATGCTACACTCAAGTCGGTCAAAACAGGATCGCGTCGAAGTTCGACCATAAACAAGGGAATCGATGCAGTCACCCGTCGGCTTATTTTTATTGCGACGGTTTTAATTAATCAGTTAGTGAGTCGTATATTTCTAATCATTTTTATTGTCAATATTGTGTCATAAATCGATTATTGGTTTGCGAAATGGTCGACCACTCGGGGTGATGGGTATATACAATATGTTACTTATGTGTTGTATTTACAATTTAAAAGAAATTAAGTTTATCTAGGTTATTTGGTACCTGAAAACCGTCGAGGTTTTTCTAGGTGCTGCATACTAAAGACAATATATTATAACATGGCCGAGTTACATATCTTAATTTTATTTATATATTATGACTTGGCACAAAACCATCTAGGTTTTATCTAGGTTCGGCACACGTATTTACGATAAAGTAATCAAGGGAATTAATACAATGTATTATGACTTCGCAAATAAAAGCCCGTGTAGTTTTGTTTATGTACTGCACAGTCATCATTATAATATTTTGTAACTTGTTCCTTAAAATTTTCGAGGCTTTTTAGGTGTTGCACACTCATCATAACAAAACATCTTGGCACCTATATATCTATGAGGTCATGTCTAAGAGCTGCACAACACGCTGGAAATAGTATTTTGTATGGCAACTCAAAACCCATGAGTTTTGTCTAGGTGCTCAATGAGGTCACGTAGATGCTGCACAATTATTATGACGATAAATAATTATTAATTACACAAATTATTTAGTTCCATGATAAGTATCATTAATAATTTGTGTCATGAATACTAAATATCGGAAAACATACTTAAATACTTATTTTTTTGTAAATACATACTTAATATACAAAGGAAACACCCAGACCGAAACAAATATTAATATTCATGCACACAAAGATTTGTCCCGTATGGGAATCGAAAACGCGACTTCAGGAGCGAAATGCAGGTCGTCAATATATATTTGTAATTTGGTTTGTTTAAACATAAGAAGTCATGTCTAGATTCTACACACTAATTATGATACATTTGTCTTGGTGCTACACATACATTTTAAGAATAAAATTGCTCATATATACTGTAGAAATCCCAATATAGTATAAAAATACGTGTACATATTTCAATCAAACTTATCTTTCGAAACTTTAGTTGTCATAAACAGGGAACATATTTACCTACATACTTGGGTACACAAGTGTTGTTTTTGTTTGTTCAAGAACACCTCTTATCATATATAACAAATTAATAAGACTGAAGCTTTCCTCTTACAATTAGCCATTAATCCACAAACACTAAGAAGCAATATGTGTGATTGCACCGTAAGAAAAACAAATCTATTTTGTAATAAACAGAAAATTTGATGTGCGGCTGTGCTGCCAAGTCTAATTATATAGATCAAGCTAATTAACTAATTTCACCGCTCATTGCCGCAGCGAGAGGACAGTAAACGCTCATTACCGAGAATACTTTGATATTTCCATTAATATCGTTTGCGATACATTTTCATAACAGTTCTCGTAACTCGGCGCTACCACTACTAAACTGGATGTATATATTTCCCTACACCTTAAGGTGATTCCGTTTCACTCTTGCGCGTTATTAGAATTTGGATATCGTAGTTTCGAATCTTAAATCTCTAATTAACAATTACTTGTAGTTTTGGAAGATAAAACGGGATTAGGTCGAGTTAAAGTTTTTTCGTAGTTATTCCAGCAGAAGTCAGAGTCGCGATGTCCCTACGCAGCTGGAGGTTCTCGAAAGAGCATCCCCAATAATCCACTTGCATTTGTTGTCTATCAAGTGCGTCGAGATGGTTTTAAGGGTACCGTCCCAAAGACGAATATAAATTCCGTTAGGACGAGGCTACTGGGATGCGCGCGTCATTCCCCCTCACGCCGCTCTTTGTCCCTCCTCTTGCACAGCATAGAGTGACTGCACATCTGTTCTGCTGTTACTATACGCAGCTACAAGGATGCACTTCTTCGGCCCCACGGGCCCCCGACTACTTTCCGCTTCATGTCGCACGCGAGGCGTTACTGGTACCGGCAGTACTGGCATGTACCTTTATCGTTTGTGTATAATTAAGTTGATATACCAACCTGTACAGAGCTACTGGGATGCGCGTCCTCAGCCCCTCGCGCTGCCCTTTGCCGCTCCTCCTGCACCGCTTCCCGCTTCATGCCGCAAGCGAGGCATTTCTGGTACCGGCAGTACTGGCATCTGTTCCTCTGTCGTTTGTCTATGATGCAGCTGCGTTCTTCTCGACACGCGTACGTTAGGTCTTTTCGGACTGTCCTTTTAAAGAAACCTTTGCACCCTTCGCAGCTGTGGACAAAGGACAACAAAGTTAAATTTGTTATGTACGTCTTCTTTATACATTGTCTAACTCATAGGATAAATTCAGCTTAATTCGGTAACATTTTAAGTTACGAGACTGCATACAGCGAGCAATAAAGAATTCAAATAAAAAAACCACGATGACTAATGTTCAGTGACATGACACCATATCACAACAAAAATCTAAACAACCAAGGGCAACACACAAAAGCTCACCAGTTACGGAAAATGTCTCAATATGACATAATTGGTCTGTTCGCACTTAAAATGAAGCGCATATATAAAATTGGTGCGTATTTGCGTAATCGTATAACTCACAAGGCTAACATGTATCAGGAAATTAAAGCTTAATTTTAATTGAACTTTAGGTGCAAAATAGCACAAATAGCCCGCCCACAGTGTTGCAAGACTTTTTTGACTTGACCATTCATATTTACTAACTAGCGGTCGCCCCAAACTTTGTCCTCGTGGTTTACAGGTACTTTTAATTAAAAGTAGTTAGTTCGGAGAATTAGTATTGAGTTACTTATATGATTAGTCACCTTCATCCTTCAAGCTCCTGCCCGTGGAAAATGGGCACGCTGGTAAGTTATCTCAAGCTCCATCGAAGGCCAAATTTACTTAAGTTTTTCATCCAATAAAATTACTATCTACAGCCTACATACATACATACAAACATAAATACACGCCTGTTTCCCCGAAGGGGTAGGCAGAGGAATATTATACGCCTACACTTCGCCAATTATACAATTGGTCCCACGTAATAGGTGGCGAGCCTATTGCCACTTATCGGGCACTGTAATGTTTGCCAGAGCCTCGTTCGTTGATCGGCAGGTGCACCACTTGCAGGTGAGGTTGACTTGGGCTCCTCAGGTCTTGGTAGGATACCTATACACACAATTTTACAGCCTATTTTATAGTATACTACTATAGTGCACTGAATATGGCCATCGCTGTGGAAGACTGGTCCATTCCATTGATGAATTTGCCGTACTAGCAATACACTGAGTTTTAAGACTGGAGAAGTTCGATAAAATATTCACCCAGTTCATGTGACGTCACGAGTATGTACGTCATAGCTGTTTATACGCGTGCTTATCTGTGTAAAAACTCAGTATAGGAATATAAGCCAGTATATATATAAAGAAAAAAATACTAATTACATATGCATGATAGATAACCTATAGCTGATGTCGTCACAGCTATAAATACATATTAGGCTATGTATTAAAAACTGCTGGAGGATGGGGCAGGATTTGTTATATAATAATTTAATATCACCAGCTAAATAATAAAAATGCTGTAAGTAGACTAATTATCTAACTTCCCGTCCGCCATTTTTATTATACCAACGTATTAATTAAGATGTTCGTTGTCTTGTTTATGATCCGGTTTTAATAGGCTGTACTTATTTCTGAGCATTATCATTAATTCTCACGAGCGAAGATTTCAATATTTGTAATATCTGCACCATTGCTTCTTTTTTAATTAAAATTACAAGATGCTTCTAATTCGCAGCTTTATTCTTATACATATCTTTGTCTCTCGTTACAGCGTTTGTCGACGTCATTGTTCTGAAATTGACAAATATTCTTACCTGTACCTGGTTCAGCTTTGTTGACTATGATCTGAATTTCTCTCGTCAGAAAAGGCCTATGCTTGGTAGTTAAACGTTAATAAGCTTAGATTATGATTACTGTGGTTGCCGTTAAGCCGAGTTAAGGTTTCTATTACGCCGCTCAATAATCCCGACAGCAGCAAAGACGAAAAATGTTAAAAAACAAATTTAAAAAAAGCCGTCAATCTCCTGCCTTCAAAAATCCGCGTGAGTCCAGCATCACTACGTTAGTTGTCTTAGATGATAAATTAGACCTTCTCTTACATCTTATTGAGTAGCAGAAGAAAAATAATCCTGTGAGCTTAATTATTTATCTTATTATACCTAGGGCGTGATGGAGGATCTCCGTAACAAGAATATCTATTGTGTCGTGCAAAGGGAGCGTGATTGATGACGTGGAGCCTTCACCAGACGTCAAGTGGCCACCTCGTATATCTTCGTTTGGTATTATACTATAAGAACATAATATGTTACCCAGTAGGGTAAAAAGGTAGTTTGATAGAAAAATACGTCTAAAAGGTTGAATTTAAAATTATCTGCAAAAATAACACCATATTAAAGCTGAGACCGCTTTCAAAACTGCTGTTACTAGGTCTTGAAAATAAATAATGTAAGTTGGACTAACCTTTTAATGCGCTTTTAAGTTGTATGAAATCAAGTAAGTTTTTGATAAAATAAACATCGTAATTATTTCAACTCATCGCCATTTACACACAAATTAACATGAGATTGAGTTTTACTACGGAGTAGATATACTTAATATCAAAATTCTCATTGTGTTCTGCGCACTTCGTCTCATTCGTATGTCGTCCTACGTTTCCAATTGGGGACTCGCGGTTGATCGAAATCAGAGGGCGGAAGCTACTTATTTATGAATCAATGACACAAAATTATATGTCTATGCTGTTATTTAACTTATAAATTACAAAATTGTTATTGATTTACAAAAAAAAATATATAATCCCGGTTAATATTAATAAGTCAATGACGCATAACATTAATCGCACATTATTAGTCCGTATCAACTTAAACGTAAATGATTGTTTTAAGAACAATATATTTAGTGTTAGGTTATGTTAGTTTAGTTAAGGTGTATGGGGATCCTACAAAAACCTAAGGAGCCCAAGCCAACCTCACCTGCAAGTGGTGCACCTGCCGATCAACAGACGAGGCTCTGGCGAACATAAAAGTACCTAATAAGCGCCAATGGGCTCCCCACCTTTTACGTGGGACCAACGATATAACTGGCGAAGTGTGGGCGTATAATATGCCTCTGCCTACCCCTTTGGGGAAACAGGCGTGATTGTGTGTGTGTGTGTGTGTATGTGTTAAATCAGTCATAAGCTTACTAACATCTAAAATGAAGACGATCTTTTTAAACCAGATGCCATCCAAGTTATAAGAACAACTAATTTCAAACATGTAATTAGCAAATCAAATATATATTTTAGAGCAGGTAGTTAGATCTTCTAAAATCAACAATTAATGCAAAATACTTTGCTTTATCTCTCACAAATGAATGCAAAATGAATATTAAATTTATCACAAGGCTATGAACTTCTGGCTATATTATATATATATATTTAAGATATATCACTAATTAACATGTCCGGTATATTGTGCTATCAGTTTACTTTGCGAACTCATTAGCGTTGTGTAATTAAGAATTATTTAAGCACACTAATGTCAAAATAAATTTTAATGTTACAAGAGACGATGAGCCATTTATTCTGTATAATAAAAAAGTCATTATCTTCTGTGTGTTTTTCTCCTAAACTATGATAAGATAGGTGCCTATTTCTCATTAAGACATTTTAAATAGAAATAGTAATTGCGCTAAATTCAGTTCCCGTCTGTTTCATTAAATACCAGATATACTTTTTACGGCAAGTTTTATGAAGCACATCGTTATATCCTGCTGATTTAAAATTCAAGACTTTATTTGGACATCTACCGCCGGTCTTGTAAACTTCATATGTGTTCAAATAGTGTTGTGTATTTGAATTTGAGAAAAAGACAAAATACAAAACAGTATTCGGCGGCAATCATCGCAGTTCTGAATACAAATATGTAATTATTATATTTATCACTACGTACTTTATGGGGTAATTTGTTTTGATTCCAGTTTTATAACTTATTTATTTTTAACTGTACTTACGAAAGTGACGCATAAATAGTGTTTAAAAGTAAAGCTGGTCCTGCCGGATAGCATGTTAAGCTCAAGATTCCGGTTATTACTATTAAGTGGTAGTCTCTTAGCTGAGTCAGAGACTTACTTAGGCAGCATAAAGAATTCTAACAAGACGCTGCACACTAGCCTCCGCCTATTCGCACTGGGTCTGCGTGATAACCGCACTGGATCGAAATCCCTTTTACTTTGGTTCATCAGTGGAACAGCAGTGAAATGATATTGGGTTGTTAAGACGACGATTGCTTATAAAATATACAGGCATATACTGAGGTTTGGAAAGGTCTTAAAACTGATGTTAAATTTACTACAAGTGTAAAGTTTGAAATTTACGTCAGGAATACATTAGGCATGGATTTGATAGACTGTATGTATATAATCAGAATTTAACCAACTAATTGTTATATCGAGTTCGTATTAATAAATAAATTAACTATTCCTGACAATCTCACTAACTAAGCAGAGCTTGTGCTATAGGAACAGAGCAGAGATCTGTGCCATATCGCAATCGGTCGTCTCCTGTAAATATAACCCACCACTAACATTTTCATGTAAAATGTTGCCTAGACGAGACTATAATAATATGTCTCGTACTGTCTGTCCAAAACTTATTATATCTCATGTAGAATCAAGCTTATAAGTCTACATGATTTATCTATTACTTATGTATAAGGCCTAACTTAACAGACTCTACACCTTAGTCAAAAATATGTGGCTTGTCGTGGTTTTCTTATGTGAACCATACAACCATACATACAGACGCAAGCAAACAATACAATCCACAAGTGGTTTACATAACCGAAAATGAATTATTAATAATATTCTTAGTAATTATATCGTAATGGCGATTAAAAAATGGCAAACTGATTAAGCTTTTGTTTTTAAGACTTGGTAAAACATAAAGCATATTATTATTATAAGTACGACAAACAACGTAGGTATTTTAAAGTAGCGTGAAACACAACAATGAAATCTCTTATTTATATATTTGACATATGATTGATCACATACATCCTATCAAAGCAAGCGATTGCGCAAACAAGTCTAAATGAAAATATGTTTGTGGGAAGTTAAGAATATATTTACAAGCGCAAAAACACATTAAATTGTGCCTCTAGGTGCGTACAAATTGATGTACACTACCATATATTTCAGTCAGGTCAGGTAACCTGTAATCGGTGCGAGCTCATATTTTACATGAACATAAACTTATTTTACGACGGTATTAACAAAACAATACATCATCGGCACAAACTAGCTATTGTTACAGAGGGTAAAATTAAGCGTATTGCAGGTGCAAATCAAAATCAAAAATACGCAGCTCTTGCATCCAACGTTGGGATAATGTGTCATTGTTACGAGTTTGCTCTATATAAGAATACCATACAAAATGCGTTATTATTAGTACATTGAAATTCAGTGTTGGCTTCGTACAGAATAGCTCTAATAGTCATCAGTCTATGCGCACAGGTTCACTAAGACAGGCCTAGACTGAGAAGATCGATAGGTATACAAATACAAATACATACAAATTTACATAAGAGAAAACAATATATAACTTATTGATAAATCTATAGAGTTTTTAAGTAAGTAATTTATTTATGTTGTATAGTTTGTTTTAAATCAATGCGGCTTGTTGAATTTTAGTTTAAGTTAGATACTTGCAGAAATTTGGTTAAATAAAGTGTAATACGATTTCATATTAAATAAAGCTATCAGCTTAATATAGAACTATTTTACACGTACCGTACCTATATTAATTTTGCGTAGTATTAATGAAAGCATTAGCTATTACTAATTGTTAATTTCGGTTCCTAAGCCTACGCTGACGAAATCACGGGCAAAAACTAGTATCACAATAAACATGAGCTAAGACATAAGCATTAGGCAGGGCGTGCCAGCTGCCAACAGTTTCGTCACCTTGTTAGTATAAAAAATATATGTATATTTGTCTGACGCAAGCACGACACAGATAAATGTGTAGAACCTTTATATTCAACAAAAAAATCGGCCCTGTTCCAGAGTCTGCAGTAATGTCGTCGCAATATATATGAATTTTAAAACATGCAAATCTATGAAAGTTAGCTACCTGCTTGCAATGGTACAGCGGCAGAGGACATCCACTAACCCCAAGGTGAATATAAAAAACAGTCTCATGCCTTCAACGAACGATAGAATTTTAAACTGCTTCAATAATGTAGTGCCGTGTAGAAACGGCACCTCCGAAGAATTGTTCTATTCCAAATCTTGCCCGAGGGAGTAGTAGAAAGCGACTAAGGAGTTGGAGGCTCGTCTACTTTCGTAGAGATCTTTGTGGTAAAAGTGAGGTTTGCTACAACAATATACACTTGTCTTCAAAAAAATCGACCCACTATGTTTTTTAGGATCATATTGAACATTTTGGAACTAAATTTTGAATAAAATCTTTTACGTCAATATTTTGTGTTTCTTACCTTGCTGACGTGAAAGATTGACCTAAAAAACAGAGTAGGTAGATTTTTGTTATGACCAGTGTAGATGCCTTATAAAGGATTTATCCATCCTTATCCAGGATTTTGCCCACCCCAAATGGACTATATGAGCGTAAGATTATGTTTGTATAATATATATTCAATAATGTATATTATACTGTAGTCTATTTTAGATTCTGTATTCATAATCGAACATAGTTGGATTTCGTAAAGAATACACGCATAGCGAAGACGCTTTAATTAAATTCCCATAAGATACCTACGTTGTAAAATATTTTATTTGCACGTGTTTTATATTTCACACGATAGCAAATAATTTTTATTACACAAGTTAATTATATTTTGCCTGCGTCCAGGTGTAGTGATATAAACAAACGCATGTCGCGGGTTCAAATCCGGATCTGTTTTTAGTGTTCGAATGTCTGTACTTATAATCGGTAACCGGATTTTGGATCGGAAAACACATACGTATGTCGTTTATTTCATAGCAGATCATGTTATCTACGAGGGCAGGTCAATAAAATACGTACTGAAATATTTTATCATAGCTAGTGCGCCGTAAATATTGCAAGCTATTTAAGGTGAAGGAAATGTGACATAAATCTGAGCTTACGACTCTTGAATCTACCCGAATCGTTTTATTGATTGAGTTTTATTGGTACCTCACTCTGGGTATGAATGGATTATGCTTACTCTGTGCATTGTGGCATTCCACATAACAATTACCTACTATTTTTAGTATCTATCGATCATTAATGGTCCCGCACTCAACCATTATCACCATCTATCACGCAAGATGAGAAATAGTGACTCCAAATACAATGAATTATTTTATTTAATCCAAATAAGTATTAAGTAATTATACTCTTTACTGAAATTATTGAAGGAAACCTTTTGTCATGGTATAATCACATGCTGAATTACAAATTCTGCTTATTACATAACGGGAAGAGTTATGAATATAAATGTGACCGAAAATCGAAATAATAACCGGCTAAGTGCGAGTCGTTGTCAAATCTAATGGTCAATTAGAAATTGTATCCATAAAGGGTTATGGTAACCAAAGAGGGCGTATAACTAAATACTCTGTAAATATTTCAAACGTCTAACTGTTGCCGTTATCACTATTGAGCTGAAACGAGCAAAAACAATCACGTTTGTTGTATGCGAGCTCCCTTTCATATTAATTTAATTCTGTTTTTTAGTATTTGTTGTTATAGCAGCAAAATAAATACAATATCTGTAAAAAAAAATCAACTATTCCGGTTTATGAGATACAGCCTGGTGACAGACGGACGGATGGAAAGTAATCCCGTTTTTTTACCCTTTGGGTGCGGAACCCTAAGAAGGGTGGATGAGAAATGAACGACGAAAAATAGAAAGAAAAGAATGCCACCGACCTTAGGAGCAGGGCAGGAGGATGGAGAAGTCATAAGTAATCATTATATTATTTAGACCAGTAAGGCCCCCTGTTCTCAATGTCTGATTAGGAGATAACCGGCAGTTAAAACCACAGATTTGTATGGAGTATCTGTCAAGAAAACATACGTGGACATTGTAAAACACAAGTTATTTTTTTAATATATTTTTTTATAATATTGTAGTTACTTCTTATAGTAACAGTACCTTACTAACTGCCTACCTGGTTTACCTTACACAGTTCTTATTTTTTTAAAAATAAGTAACAAACAGAGACAAGTAGAGACAACTACCTGTACACCCCGTAATGTTTCCCAGACGCCCTGTCCCCGCATATCGAGCAGAGGTGCTTGGAGCCGCTGAGCGGGTGGTTAGGGGGGTAGTTCTTGAAGGCGGGCGGCGAGGTGGCGTCGTCTCGGAGCCCGTCGAGCATCGCCGTGTCTGGCTTCATCTCTGGCGGGGACATGGGCGACAAGAATCCACTCTCCAGATTTAGCCCTGTTGACAATCATTCGTAAATCATTAAAAGTTCTGTTTAACAACTTTTCCAAAGTGTTAGTGCTGTTGATGAATCTTGTACCAAAGGAAATTTCCATTAGGTTATACTAATGTGAAAATTTATAGTATAGATAGTCTAGTTAGTAGCGATAGTCTTCACTTTTACACTTATTAAAGAACAACCGCAGCGATAGTACAAATTAGCTCACAAATAAAAGTGGTATCGTGTAAAGTGGTATCGAGCGTTATTATTGTCTTAATTTTAACAAAATCACATTTTTGAGCTCATGATTTATCAGCTGGATGAAATATCTGCAGACTATATTATGAGTATACAACATACCCATATCCGTTGCGTACCCATAATAAGTTGTCGCTGTTTATTTTGGGACTAGATGGCGCTGTGTACGATGTCCAAGATTTTTTTATTGCTTAAAAATACTATATGTATATTTGATAAATTATGGTCTTATTACGATTTAAGACAAAGCACCAACGAATCAGATGTTTTTACATACATTTTAGAAAACATCGGCGTCTTTATAAAACATGGCTGAGATTACTCTGTGCTGAGACGTTACAAACACGCAATCAGAGATCCAGATCTGAAAAAATCATATGTGACGAATAACTTTAGAAAATAGGTTGTTGTCGATTTCAGGCTAAATTATATGGTTCTTATGTAAAATTGTACAAAAATCTTCCTTAGCAGCACGTTACTGCACGAAAACAGATTAATAAGTCCAATTTTAGTTTCGGCGCTAGGGATAAGGTAACACCCAGAGATTGGCGACTATGGGTGCCCTTAGTACTGTCTACCGGGGGGAAACTAAGAGGGACCTGTGGAGGGCGCAGCGGGCGTGCCAGGAGGGCCCGTCAAGCAGCGCCAGGACCTTTTGGTCCCCCTTTGGCCGGAAGGCAGTGCGTAGATGCATTTTGTTACCAAAGTAAAACAAAAAAAATAAAAGGTTTTAAGTCTTCCCTATATTTGTCTGTTCCTTCAATATAGAGCAAAGGATTAAAAGTAAAGAAAAAATTATAATCTGCCCTTTTAATATCATTGTATGTATGATCGTTATCTGCCAGCGGCAGGCGGCAATCTTGTATTATTCGCCAAATTCATACTGGGTATCTCCAAACCCTATTCTAAGGATTGTATATGAAGGGTAGTTTTGCAAATCATTTACAATGTCATTACCACAGTTCGTATGTGTGCTATAGTGTTGTGTGGTGACTAGGCCGTGTCCTTGAAATAGTTACATACTGCCGCGCGGTACGTCAGCACGCGTTAGGGCAACCCCCCAAACCAACCACAATTTAATTGTATACTGAATGTCGACCGATCATCGCGACGCGTAGTAAGTATTAAATCGCGTTTACACCGTTTGTTTCAAGATAGAATGTTGTAATAAACTATTAGGTACCGTTTCATTACAACTCCGTTAAATGAGAATGCATAATTCCAATTTCTTTGTAACCAAATATAACAAAAAATAAACTATTTCATAAATAACAACGTAATGAGAGGACATACCAAAAGGGGAAAGGAAACATCCGAGACCCTTTACTGCAAAATGTTTAAGAAAAAAAGTGTATTTGGAGTCCGAAAACTCAACAAAACCGGTCCAATAGTCTGAGGACTGGCGGTTGGCATTGGAGCCACAGACGGTAAAAAGAAAACAAACACGCGAGTGATGCGTGCAGCTAGCCACCCTCCACCAACTAATGCACATTAGAAAATACAGAGCTTATATGACATCATGTGAGGCGAGGTTACAGTCAGACAAAGTTCGTCTTAAAAAATGTTTATTTAACTTCGTGTTTTTTTTTCTTTATCTTCAACGCTTTGCTTATTACGCAGTATTAGTTTTTATTTAATATTATATAACTGACTATGACATTTCACAATATCTCGTAAGAGTTTACTTTCCTATTTATAATTTTCAATAAAATCATTAAAATAAAATAATGATCCCAAACAAATCGTTCCCATCTTTTTTTAAAGCGGATTGCCAAACCATAAAAATAAATTGAGTGTCACATTGACGCTTAAGAACAAAAAATCATTTAGCTGGCGAAAAAAGAGAGTGTCCTCACAATAATAATATATGAATACATATGATTAAATGATATTCTATAAGACGCAGAAATAAACCGACTAACTTTGTAGCAATTCAAAGAAATATGATTTACCTTCATTAAATAAATAATTAATTTATTATTATAATAGACATATTTGCATAGGTCAATCGAAAATTTTTCATGCAAGTTAAGATTAATCATTTTATTATGTTATATTGTATGAGTATTAGGTAATATATGTCTGTAAAAGTAATAAATTTATGAAGATTTCGCATTATACTATAAAACTATATGACGGATGAAAGGTATAGTTTTAGTGTTATATTGGTTGACACACGATTCAAGGTGAAATGAAACTCAATAGAGCCCTTCCAATCATCTCATCACAGAGGTTGGATCGCTTCATATTACTCCCTGAGACTCCCAATGGAATAATCATTATTGACGGGGTAAACAATTTATTTAAGGACAGCCGACGCCGAAGGATGTGAGATCTATGAAGAAAATGTAATATGATTTCGTCTTAGATTATGGAAGCAGAATATCGGATCGTAATGAGATTTTCACCACACGGCACATAATAATGTAGTTACCACGAATATACAAGAAAATTTTTGTTTGTGGGCGGCGAGCTCTACCAGAACATTGGAACAAAAAAACTTTATACTTACTGTACATACTTATTACACTGTACCTTCTACATACAACAAAGAACGTTAATTTCTATTGCTTTTATTACCTTTTCAACTGACTTAAAAAAAAAGGAGATTCACAATTTGTAGAGAGCTTTATTTTATACGTATGCATTTGAAAAAAAATGTTTCAAAAAGCAAAAATCGTCACATAAATATTTGTTGCTAATATGATGAATACTTTTGAAGGCACTCTTCAATAATTTATAGAACATAGGCCGTGGTTGCTGTAAATGAAAATCTAAGTAATTTATAATATAACATATAGTCGTCTTACAAACCACTGTGCACCGACTCCGACAAATCTGTTTAATTCTGCTTGAACATTCAATAGTTATTAAAAAATAGAGTGGTTGAGTTGAGGCGAAATGTAAATTGTATATAAGTTATGTTAACAAAGTGAAAAAATAGTAGAGGTGATAGTATCCCTAGGAAAACCTAGCTAAGGTATAAGGCATTACAAAATCTATCAAAAATAATTAGGTCATTCATGAATTCTATGGCTCTTCCATGTTTTTCAGAAAGTCTTCTTTTTATTTTAATTAATGAAAATATTTATAGATTAATAACAGTTTCAGGACCAATACTTTGTTTTTGATAATTACTTATTTACATAACCAATATAACCATATATTAAAAAAAGACTCTTGTTCAATGTTTCTTCACATGATATAGTTTTGCTTGGTGCAATATATTCATCTATTTATAAACAATTTTATTAATCCTTAAGTTAACAACCAATCCTAAATATTAATCCCTACTTTCCCTACTTTGTTGCTAAATTGCAGTGTGACTCAAGGAATAAAATATAAATCTGAATTTGTCTATAGTAATATAAAGATATGGGATTAGAATACAGATGTAAACGGGTTCACGTTAAATATATACATATATTTGTACATACATTCACGCCTGTTTCCCCGAAGAGATAGGCAGAGGCATATTAATACGCCCACACTTCGCCAATTTTATAGTTAGGCCCGCGTAATAGGTGGCGAGCCTATTGCCGCTTCCCGGGCACTGTTTTGTTCGCCAGAGCCTCGTTCGTTGATCGGCAGGTGCACCACTTGCAGGTAAGGTTGGCTTGGGCTCCTTAGGTCTTGTTAGGATCTCTATGCACCACGTTAAATTAAGGTACAGTTAAAATTAAAATATCATAAATACGTGGCTTGCAGCAACATTTTTCTTGTTGCCTACAATGGCCGTTGAAGACGGTAAGTTTTAGAAGCTAAACCGACCGCCAACTAAAAAACGCAGAGAACGATGACGGCCTCTATCTAAACTTAATCTATGGACGACCTGGCCTGACGAATATTTCAATAAGTCATTATTATTCATGTTGCTTAAAGGTAAACAAAAAAAACATAGTTTCTATTCCATATTACCTGCTAAAAAACTAACGACTGCAGCCTACGTCTAAGGACTTAATAAAATAATCATGAGTCCTATCGATTTGTCGACTACTTCAAGGTTCACTATAAATAAGCGTACATCTGAATTAATTAACAATTTACAACAAACGATTAGAATGGGCAATGGACATAAATAAATAATTAGTCTGGGCCTGGTAAGAAGTAATAGGCTTTGTGCGTTGTCTAAAGAAACATAGATAAAATTAACACATCATAAAAGACAACCACACACACTATATATACACTTAAATACCTACTAGGACGAGAGATATTTTCTTAAACAAAAGTTTAAAATTATAATTATTAGAGTTTTGAATGATGAGCCCAAATCTGTTTGAATAAAGCAATCCTGAAAAAGGGATATTATGCTGTAAATAATACTTAATATGCTTCTGTTATGCTGCTTTAAGTTTATAAAAAGGAAATAGCTTATTGGGTATTGATATGACTGTAATGGAGAGTTCCTTTAAGTTTACATTTATTTATGTTACATATTTAGTATGATACCAAAAGAATGAACCTTGTTGAGTTTCTCACCGGAATTCATTCGAACAAATCTCGTGTCCCAGTGAACCAGCGTGCAGCGGTGAACTTAATGACATTCACAAGTATGTACTTCGTGACGAACGTAATCTTGTATAAATTATATTTGACTTAGAAAATGTACATACATTGCATGTCCATAGTGCAGTCAACTGTGGGTATTGAGGGTATCGCAAGCGGCTGCAACATAGTAGCAGCTGGTGCAGGAGTCGCGGGAGACTGGTGCTGCCCTCCAGGGGGCAGAGGTCGAGCCCAATTGATCAGCGCTGTCACCGACATCGTCGGCTTATCCTTCTTCGCCACGCTCGACATGGCCACGCACTAGCATCCTCACATCACTAGAAACACTGCACTCCGCCGATAGATGCGACAAGACTGCACCCAAACAAAAAGCTATATCTTCCGATCGATACCTCGCCTATCAAGGACCTATTCGCGTCTTGACTAATTATATCGAACTATTATTCCAAGGCACATCTTACGGATATAGTACAGACTACATATACGGTGGACAAAGCGCTGATACAGTAATGATTTTATTATGATTCACGAGGTCATGGAATTATAACCATCAGCGAGAATAAAGCACCAATGGAATGCATAGAGAGCGAACCGCGAATGAGCTCCAATCACGGTCGCAGTCTCTGATGCCTTCATTCGTACAGCAAGTAAAAAGATGCGCTCGCGCAGTGTGTAGAACGTCGTTCGTCGCGCTCGACGCTACTGTTGAACTAATGACTAATGCGCAATTCAACGAGCTCGATTTTGACAAAAAATAAAAGGTACCCGTCGACTTCCGCGCGGTTACCGGCGTGAAGGTCTCACCCGGCGCGCTCAAGGTCCGCATACAATCATACGTGAATAAATCTCATTTTATGTAGAAACCGAGTTGCTATTATCACATTTTTTTCCATTAACAAGCAAATGATATAGAATTGAACTATGTAATTTTAAATATTTTATAGTTATGTTGGAAGGATCGTCTGAATAATTGGCGTTGTTAGCAGTTGGCCTTCGTGTTCGTGGTTGCGCGGCGCGGTTCTGTAATTAAGTTTTACGTCACTCGCGGCTCATGGATCGAACTCCCAGCGCTAGCCTCTACAAACCACATAAAGTTTTCGCTACATCACTCGAGATTAACAAAACAATTCTTATGTATAACCCCTCTCTCTCTGTCAAAAGCTTTCAGGAGAAGAGTAGGAAGTGGTTGTGAAACCGAAATTCTGGCAGTCCTAATACAAACAAGGCTTATGTTTAATACTTTCAAATCAATTACATAGTAAGACAAATTTACTTTTTATTTAATATTTCTGATGTAAGATAAAATAGATATTCACAACACGTTTATGATTAAATTCAGACTGAGTATGAGTTAAACATTATAAAAAAATAGATTAAATAATTTTACCTACATGAAAAAATTATAACAACCAGGAATAACAGACGCCGAAAGGATTACTAAGAAATCCGGGGTAAAATGTTATAAAAAATAAGAGTTATCTTATCAATAAAAAAATCGCAAACACCAATAAAAAGTCCTGAGTAAACAAGCATTGGGTATGTTAACGCATATAGAGCGACATGTGTGCGTCCTTGGGTCCCGCTCGCCGAGTGCGGATACATCCACAGTGCACGTGTTGGCTGTTTGGCTTGGAACACATAAAAACTTGGACCATCCGGTCACAGGATACAATCATAACCAGAGGTCGGAATTAGGTAGAATTATTTATGTACTTGCATCGAAATGTTGATATTAATGTGGACCTTCCCGGGATTTCAAATGGACAATTTTGCAACTTCGGTCATCCAATATCATTGATGTAAGTTTGGCAACGTCGCGCGTGCAGTAGTCTAAATTAAAAAAGTAAAAGTAAATAACTTTTTATTAAAAAGTAACGGGATTTTTTCTATTCTTTAAAATTAATCCCGGGATTTGAGGCATATCCACTATATTCTTTCGCTGTGTGAAATCAGTGTAAGTACATGAATAACTCTACCTAATTCCGACCTCTGATCATAACACTTTAGAGCTTCAATGGTATTTGTTTGTATGAAAACATTACTACGTCACAAAATGCACTTCATATTTTTTTCAATAGTCTTCAAATAAACATACTAGCATCGAATCAGATAAACAAAATAAATTCTTTGATATAATCTTATCATACTTACACGATAATATAAAAAATATCATGATTTTTACTGATATAAATTCATTAGAGACTTACTGAATAAAGGAAGTCAATTAATGGCATATAAGCCAATTACTAGCTTGAATCCACAAGGAATTAGAGGGGTAACAATGGCGCCTAAATAACATTAGATTACTAGGAAACCGCATGGGGTCCTTTATGCGATAATTTAATTTCCCAAGATAAGCCCTCTCAATCGAGTCAATAATAAGGAGGAAAATATTGAGTATGTTTAATGACGGAATATTATTAGGTATTTTGAAATATATTTTGACGACCGATATGGCGTGGTGGCGAGTATACCCGCATTCCACTCCTGAGGTCGTGGGTTCGATTCCCACACAGGACAAATATTTGTGAGTATAAATATGAATATTTGTTCTGGTCTGGGTGTTTTTCTATGTATATTAAGTATGTATTTAGAAAAAAAAAAGTATTTGTGTATGTTTATCCGTTATTTAGTATCCATAACACAAGTTCTTAATGATACTTATCTTAGAACTAAATAATTGGTGTAAGTGTCAGAAATATTTATTATTTATTTATCATGAATAATTGAATATTTTATGCTTATATGAGTATATATTCATCAAGCTAATTTTTATTCCTCAATTGGTAAGTATTTATTTTTAGTAACATAACAGAATTACTTAAGAATCGAAGAGAAACTTTAACGCGGATTAGAAGATCTGACACATGACTAATTTATTTACATAGTCGACAAATTTAATTTGTAAAGCCGTCAAGAACCAAGAACATCCTTCAGTTAAATGTTTATGCCATACATGTAAGCAAAAATGTGTACATGATTGTCAAACTCCAGCGTTTATGTATACTAACGAAGTCGAACTAGGCTATTATCATGAAATTTTTTCAAAGACCACGAATGATTTAAGAACAATTTTCTGAATTGATATAATTTCAAGTCCAATAACTTCAAATTGCAATACTAATACCAAAGATAAGAGCGTTTTAGGAAATTCATATTCCTAACCTAATAACCAGTGGTCGGAGTAGGTATATTGATTTTAGATACTTGCGTCATGAATAGTCATGATATCATAACATGGACATGCATTTCTTCCGGAATGTACCGGTGAAATATGAAATTCAGTGAGAGATTCTCTGTATAAATTAATGTTTTAAATATAATTCTTTGTATAAATAAATGTTTTAAATTGTTACTATTATTTCATCCTTCTTCCTACTATACGAATGAATATTCACATTAAAATTATTTTACCACTCAAAGTCGTTGTCAAAACATTCGCCCGTATACCGACTTTACAGGCAACCAATTTTTTTACTATTAAATTCTGGTCATCTACGCCACTAGCAGCATAGCGTTGAGAGTATTGATACATTTTTAACTAGTTTCATGTAATAATTTCGATGTTTCGGTATTTTTATCATAATAATCCGGAAACTCGGAGGCGTATCCATATTAACATATACGTTTGATGTCAGTGACCTTAATTCAATATACCTACTCCGACCACTGCTAATAACATAACGATAAAATATGCAAAAGCAATAATATATTGTCACTATTATTAGCAAAAATGCGAGTCCTTCACAGCAATTTATACTGTTGTATAGGACTGATATACTCATGTGTGGATACACCTCGTTGTCGAACGACATTACCCAACCAAACCTGTCAATCAGGCGGTATCCTTGACAACCGACTCTGAAATTGATAGCCTTTCTCACTAGGAAAAGGTTTTCTCTATACGTAGGCGTATTGTGGATCACGAACGTGTAATTCAATGATGGTAACATATCAATATATATCTATATCAATCGCGGTATCGACAAAAAGTCAAGGCTTTATTGGAAACACTACCCTGTCACCTCCCAACATAAAAGGAATGGATTCAATTGAGCCATTGCTTTATTGTTAAAACCGTACAAATACCTATACAACAAACAACACAAAAAACCTCACCATGACAAAAGATTACTGTCTAACCGATGAATAAATATTATATAATAATTTTACTACATACATGAAACAAAACACTAAATAATAATCATGTTTTACGACATAAAATATTTCATACCGTGTTGAATATGATAGAAAGTAGAAGAGGTAAAAAATTCGCAATAATAAAAATCACGGATTTGAGATCAGTTGCTTAGTATTCTTGATATTACTACTTTTTTCCAATCAACAACAGTGATATATCTGCATAATGTGATGTGATGTAGATAAAATACCAGTCATTACTTGCGAATATAAAAGCTGAGTGAGGAGAAAAAATGCTATCTTATTTCACGGCGCTCAGTGAGCGTGGAGTTCGGAGCGTTAATGAGGAATGTACTTTCCTATACTTTCTTCGATATTCGCGCAACGTGCACATGTGCATTGTGAAGGTGAGGTGAGTAGTGATAGGCTTATGCTTAAACGTTAAGGCATAAACCCGTCATAATGTTGGGTTGGGTTGGGAAATCAAGATTACCTAATCACCAGTGATGGGTGTTACGGGTGGGTGCTGATATTTTTTTCCACTCTTGTACTATTTGCTATCGATTTGTGTCGACCTTGACTCAGCATTTTCGACGAGGACAATTGACATTGACAATAAACGACGCGCGCGCATAGCATCGCACATTCTAGGAGTTGTCGTTTACTTTCCATATCAGTTTATTATTAGAATACATACTATGCATGTATTATTGATTGATACAGATTGTAGTACAATACAATTAAAAGCAATTTAATTTTAGAAATTTATCTTTTATCTCATTTCACAACATATATGCCGTTGAAGCATGCATTTATTTTTCGAACAGGTCATAATTAACAGCAATATAGGTTAAGAATGACTGACATAGTATATACATCAAATTTTGAACACATTGTTTAATGGATGGCTTTCTATAGCTTTTATTAGGTAATTGAAGATCCAATCATTCCATAAAACCCATTGACTATAAATATGACAATAAAATTGGACGAAGCCTAAAATGACTCAGATCTTTATGAGCCGCAGAGTTAAACTTAATTGAAACACCATAAGCGACAGTTCATGAAAAGATTCAAAGCAATTTATAGAAAGATTCAGGCAAAAGTATTGCAAAGGGCTTTGTTATTTACAGAATTATTTCTATTAAAAGATTTAAAAGAAACATTTGGGGTTTAGTTTTTTTTAAAGACCATTATCCGAAATAGAACAACTTCGCGTGTGTAACAAGACCAATAGTTATATAAAAGCAATAAAACACTCTTGGGTAGAAGTAACCTACATGATTCTTAAAGGTTGGGTCATTCTTACATAATCGCGCTGATTGTTTTGTTGATAGTCTTTATTGTAATGACGGTTGCATGCATGTAGGAAACGTTAAAGTCGAATGGCCGTCCTAGACTTGACCCGGAGGCGACGGGTGAGTCAGGCGCGCGGGGGCGGTGCGGCGGAGACGCGTGCATTCGCCGCGAGATATGGGTAAACGAAGCGCAGAGGAGCGCCGAGCTCCGCTGGGGCCCGCGACCTTGGCGTTTCGCTGACGATTACAGGTGTTTTTTTTGTTTGTATACGAGAGCAGCCGATGCTTGCTGGCTACTCGCCACTAGAGCCCAGAGGCACGGTGCGGGGAGTGCAGCCGGAGCCCGGAACTGAGAACTGATAGCATTCCCTCCTTCCAAATAGGACAAAAATGTTTAATTGTTATGTACAACACTATATTTATGGGACTGATCTTTAGGTAATTTACACAGAATGATTATTGGCGTATGCGTCAAGGTTTTTTAAACAATAATGAGCACTTAGTAAATACATGGATACGTGTTAAAATGTCAGGTTTAGGTACCTATCTATTAGGAATCCGTTTAAGAAATATAAAACCCAATAAAATAATTCCAAGAAACGATTGGAATGTTTTTCGGGGATTTTTCAGTAAGTAGGGACTTGTGATCATTTTCCAAACCAATATAAAAATAGAAGAATTTCGTTTCAAATTTCAATTATTGATCAGTAGCTTCGATCATATCAAAACTAGTTTAGAATCACAAAATAAAATTACAGATTGTAAAGCACAAAATTTTAAGACAACCACTCTAATCCGTCTGCGATAAATTTCGAGATAAATACAACCGGATCTATAAATGAACCGATTGAGAGCGACGTTGAAAACAATAATATAGATACTAAAATGGCTGAACCGGCATTCTGAATTAGATAAATAAACATAGTTGATGTAACAAACGAAAACGCGAACGTTTTTATCATTAGCAAGAGCGGTTACGTAATGAGCGCAACGCGGCGAGACCTTGACCGTGACCAGCGAAAAGCAATGGTTCTCGCGCGTTGACGTGCCAGATTAGGTCTACAGGTCGATAAATATGATACTAGGTACATAGATAATAGGTACCTAGGCAGATAGGGCAAAGAAATTACAAAGAAATATACTACCAATAAAGATTTATAATAAAACGTATCTACAACGGACAATGAAATGTTAAATAACAACGCAGAAGCTTGTTGAAAGCAAACAGTTAAAAAGATTAGTTTAACACTTTGATAAAAGAAATACATGAAGATTTTTCGTATTGACGCGCCAGATAAGTTCTACAGGCCGATAAATACGATACAGGGTAGATAGGGTAAAAAAGAGTAAGAAGTACACTATCGACCAAGAGTTATCCATACCACAATCCACCACTGATATGGTCTCTCAAAATAAATAATTGGCTATATACACTTACACGATGCCAGGGGATAGAAAATAAAAAGTTTCAATTGTGTCTGGTTTGGATACTCGTGACTTGAACGATTAGTTGAACGCCCATATCCAATGATTTACATATTGATGGATGACAATAAATTTTTCCAATACTTGGACTTAGCAATGGCTCTAAACACACAAAACAAAAGATAAAAATTCTTTTATAGTATGGTATCGTCATCATAAATTAATAAAATTATCAATATGCAAAAATCTTCTAAAGTCTATAATTTTGCAAATGGCATCAAAAAGAACGCTTTGCATAGTAGCAATCGATTAAGCAATATTAAAAATATGTTATAATTATAAAATCATTAGCAAAATTCCAACCATAAAAATATAGTCAGATTCAAGAGTTTATTTTCGTTTCTTTTGGATGTGTACTTAATGTTAACAAATAAATAGAAATAAATCAATTATCTACTATGAAACAAGTTTACGTGATAATTCTCATGTAAAAAACATTAAGTAACATATTAGTATTCCAAATGTGAATTAGCGTGAGGGCGGCAATGAATTCTAATAAACTAGAAGACCTTGGCAATGATATAATGGACTTGGATAACCGCTCCATAACATAATAAACATTTTATGATTGCAGAATTATTTATTTTAATTCTTACAAAACCATTTTTTTTTAGTTTTAAAAGGTTTTCACCACGGTAATTCTGTTCCTTAATCTTGTTCAGAAACGGAGAAGGGAAGACCGATAGACTCAAGATTTTCTGGGGTAGATACTGCACGTGAATATATCGATATCGCGATATTATTGCAAAAAACTTACAGCATTAGAGAAAATTTACTTTGAAACACAGATGAAATACAGATTTCTATTTAGTTCAATTATGTTCCTATGTAGGAACATAGTTCATATACATTCCTTTAAATGAAATGCAGTTTTTCATGCTACAAAACATCCGACATGATTGTTGTTCTTACTCTTATACAGTACAGTATGGATGAAAAAAGAGAGTCACTTTGTAACTTAGATGAAATTAAAATTTCCGTGTTCCTGTACTAAACACAATATTTTGTAGACTGTGAAAACATGACATTAAACTTTGTAACAATTAAAATAAATGTTTATTGTGTTATGGTCATTTAATATGATTATGTCGATTTGTTAAGGAAAAAAGTGTTTCTTTATTACAGGATTTTACTTTGCACCTTTGTTATTAACAATAGATTAATCCGTTAAATAACGCCAAAAATATAAGGAGACACCATCCTGATGTAAAGTGCCCCTTTATCAACTATTATATTCAAACCAAGCAATTTTCATTCGACAAGAAATACCACTGACAACAGATGAATGGGACGTTTTCCTATGACAATTTTCATAAAACTGTTGCAACTGAATCGGCCGACTTGTATTCGAGTTGTAAAAACAATTTGCATGATATATCTTTCAATGAAATTTGAAGAAGTAAAATTGCTAGAGCAATAATATAGACCACCCAGATAAAAATATTAAAAGCATCTAGAGTCAATACACTTTCAACCTTGCGATGCTCTTTACCGCTCGTGTCAGATAAAGATATAAGGGCATTAATATATTATGCACAATACTGATTTTCTCAATTTATTAGTATGGACAAGAACAAAGTTTCACTATAGCTTTCAGTAAGCGTCAATCCTCATGACCACCTCAAACAGGACAGGATATTAGGACCAAAAACAAACCGGATTCACAGATATAATATGTAAAATACAATGCACATGAAAATGTTATGAAAATTCTTCAGACATCGGCGTTGTAATAATTCCAGACAATTAATACACACATTGCGCAACAGACCTTTCTATTTTCAAAAACAAATACCTAAGTACATGTATCGATTGGTATGTAGTTGGAAGGCTAACCCACAAAGCAAATTTGCATAAGTATCAGTTTCTTAAAGTGCTGTATGTATGCCACAGATGAATGGGATAATCAATTATTCTTATATACAAAACATTTTTATTTGCAATCGAGTGTCAACAAACATCCAAGTCCACGTGGGTGTTAGACAAACATACACAGACAAAAAGTATAAACGCAATTACTCGAAAACTTCACTACTCATCTAAAATGATCGAGTGCAGAAAATTTCGAAAAAGTTGTTTCTCCAAGTTTATCGTTTGAATCCGAAATCCAAAGGCACCTAAAGAATATTTGTCACGAATGCAATATATGAGTGAGACATCGAAACGGAAAATAACACTAATTATGGGTGTAGTGTGGACTATACAGGTGGTACTGATGACTGATGGTAATGTCTGATTACGGATTGTGCATCGATTTTCGAACAGGTCGCGAGCGGCGCCGTGCCTACAGCCGATGCGGGCGGCGTCGCAGCTCTGACTGGCGCGTCGAGACCCCGCGCGCACCCCGCGCCGCCGCCGTTGTTTTGCTGTATTTTCGTTGTTAATCATTCTCCTTGACCTTGTGCGACGTCGAGTGGTCCACTGCACACGACTGCGCACCCCTCGCCCTGCTGCGCCCGCCCGCGCTGCCTGTCGCCGACGCATCACACGTGCCATTTGTGCCGCTCCTTCCATTTCAACTGCAGCCTGCCTCTCCGATTTGAGTATATTGTTCTTATGCACCACCATTCAAGCAGCAGGCCACAATAAAGTTTCCGACTTCAGATAGACATCGAGCACTATATTAGCACTTTGGTTTCTCTCCGTGCTTCATTTATTGCAAAAGCGAGAAGAAAAGTGCATACGTATAATAGTTTCAGACTTATTCATTCGTCATCGATTTGCAATAATATTTTATTACACGTATTTCTTTCTTTTATATGTATGTAACATGTATGAAAAAAATCAGATTAAAACGGGCACTAATAAGAATATGAATATAATTAAAAAATAAGAATAGCGATATTCATTGCATTATCAACAAAGCTGGCTATACCGATAAAAATAAATAGGTGTACGAGATAATAATACATGATGTCACAGTAAAGATTGGTCCGTCAGACACACCTAATATATGTGTGTATTCACAATTATTTTTATAATCGCGGAAACGTGGAAGGTACAATTCTTGCAATTAATTTTATTTATGTTATCTGTAAACTAACAAAATCTACTCTCGAGCAACAATTATATAAAACCACACCAGCTCTTCAGCAATCAAATACAGCAATTCTCGGTCCTTCAAATGACTCTTTGATTTTTGGTGGAAATGAGTCTTATGGTAGGATACGTATAGAATGCAGTAAATTCAAAAAAGTCAATCCCTTTTTGCTTAATCGGATTTGTACGAATATACAGACAAAAAACATCTCAGTTATTTTAACTTAGCATCTAGATAATATGACAATACGTCGGCATTTGGAGCGACTTCTTATTTCGGGCACTTTAAATTTAAGCGTTTACCGAACGTTAAAATAATAGAACCATAGAGAATAAAACTGACCCTATAATGAAAAAGGGCGGAGGAAGAACAATGTCAATGCTGAGGCGTGTATGGTAACGCAAAATATCGACAGGTGCTAAGTGAAATAATAGCAAATATGTGATATTTTATTATTTAATTGCCAATTCTTTTGTAAACTGTATCATTACTTGTTTATACTTTAGGGATACATATGGTCATATGGACAAGTCATTTTACGTAATTTATTATTATTTTGCGAGATTTTGCAGTTGGTCGTTTCTACAACTCAAGTCAACAAAAAGTGTTATTTCAAGTAGAGTCAAGAGTGATTTGTGCCAAATAAGAGTCACAGTATAAAGAATTATTTAATCAAACCGTTTATGCAAAAAAACAAACATATTGGGGCTTATTACAAAACGACATCTAAAGTTAGACCAAGTTCAAAACTAGTGCTGTCACTGTCAAAATCAAATGAAAGTGTCAGCATTAGTTTTAAAGCTGGTCTAACTTTAGATCTCGTTTTGTAATAAGGCCTCTATGGTTTTGTTATGGCTATATTTACTTGGCAACTGTCGATTTAATATACTCTGTTAACTCACGACTATGGTGATAACACTATGTTGATCTAACAAATGAATAATTATTTTGCTTTTTTTTGCGCAATTTAGCCTTTGAACGCCAACAGACAAAAGATATTTAATATAAATATCTAATGTGTGAAAAGATTTTCTATTAGGTACGTCAGCGAAAGACTTCGTGGAATTAAAAATAATGACTCAGTTCATCAATAGAAAGATGTTGGGTTAGGACCTACTGTCGTAAATTGAGAAAGATGCAGGTCATACATACTTCATCGCCCAGACTTCACCCTGAGGCTAGGGTTTGCTTTATTGTTAATTTTTTAAATTGGGAACCGGGACTTACAAGTTATTATCAATTTATTGGTACTCCATAAAGTTTGAAGTGAATAGACATAATAATTTTAAGCCTTTTGAGAGCAAGAACATAGAAAAAGGATGCTGTGGTTTTGGTGATGGGATAATGCTAAGAATGACACAAATTCTACTTTCCAAGTTGATTAAAAAAATAATTACTTAATCTTATTTTGATAAGAAAGTTGGACTTCTTGGCGGGAAATTGAAGCGTCATGTCTGTAGTTTTGTTTTATCTTCTAAAATTTGTGATATTTCTAACATTAATGTGTAATAACGGTGGATTATTAACCGTTAAGTGTTTGTGAACATACATGAGTGTTGGTAAATGAAACAAAACAGTGCAACATCACTTTTCAAATTTTCTTTTAAGGAGTCCATGTGAGATCTCAGTATAGTCCCACATCTTTACTGAGGACTTAAGGGGTTTAGGGGAGGGTATTTCATCTTCGATTTATCATCTTGATCACCACTCATTCTAATTTACTATAAATTATATATAATTAATATATCACTTACTGGCTAAATGTGCTAGACGCACAAAGCCATTATTTAAATGGAAGAAGAAGATAAGAATGTTTTTTTATATTGTTTTGTGTATTTATCTTAGCCATGCTAACCATCTGATGTTTGGAATAGTTATGATTGTATTAAAAATTTAAAAATGCTTTGCTTAATTTTGGCGATGATGCACTGCGAAAATGACGGAACAAGCGAGCAAACATGCTCCTGACCGTAAGTTGTTCATAGAAGAAATAGGCAAAACATGCATCAAGCTTGTTTTTGTGCCACTACAAGTAGCATAGAATTTCATCATCATATTAGTCAAATTAACAAGTAAAAATTATTAATTTAATTATATTTAGTTTAAATAAATTTTATTTGGCAATTAATATAATTAATCAGTAAGTAAAGTTTTATTTTTTGAGAAATGAATATCTTCAGCAGTGTAGAAATTCTTTTAAGTACTGCTTTAAGCCCAAAATCGCAAATTTTGTCACTTATCGGGTTTGAGCACGGAACCCTCGATTTATCAGTTAAATCGTAAAATATCTTAACATTTTGTTAAAAGTTGACCATTTTTATGAGCTCTTATTTTTATAAAATAAATGAATATATAAAGAAGGCACCTTTTTAATTTCATAAAATATTACGAATAAAAGTTTCATGTAAAACAATTATAAAACCTTATCTCTTGATGTAAGTATTTTACGTCAAGTTAGTACCAGGCGGTTTTTTTGTTGCGCCATCTATGTGATGTTTGAAGAAACATGTGTGGCGCCATCTCTTCGATCTGTCGGTCAACTCGATTAAGCTATTTTAATAGTGTTTTGATGAACATTATAAAACCAAATTTCAGAACACACAGGAAATTTTATTTATTTAAATTAATATAGTGGTTTGCCACCTCATGCCTCATAACATCCATTAAAAATTTGTAACAACCTACTTCCATGTGACATGCAATAAATGATTTTGAATTTTGAAAATAGATTGCTAACTATATGCCGATATGTAATACATATTTATTACTAAAACCAAGTGGAAGGACACTTGCTACGATTGCACACTCTTAGCGTCATTCACACTCATTAATTTTCTATACTCTCCTGTAGGTTTAGCATACTGTTGACAAGTCTGCATTGGTAACAAGGTGAGGTGATAAAGCCATTAGCTCTTGATCTAGAATCAACATAAATAACAATGTATATTAAAGAAAACAACCATAATGTTTACAATTTTTTTACCTAGCTAGCAGTTTAGCCTGCCCTTATGTATTATGCTTAGATCTTTAAAACTACTCAACAGATTTCGAGGTGGTTTTTTTCTAATAAATACAATCACTGTATCAGATTATGAGGTGGTTATTTCTAATAGATACAGTGATTTAAGAGGAAGGTTTATATGTAGGTCACGCAGACTAAGTCATGGCGGCCACCACCAATAATTATAAAATAAACTTCTATAGCCAAAGTCAAAAACTACATTCACTCTGCTGAAGTCTGTATGGCAGCTTTAGAATGAAAAAATCATATCCACCTACAGGTCTAATATTGAATTCATACTAGGTATAGGATGGTGTATAAGGATCCTACCAACATCTAAGGAGCCCAAGCTAACCTCACCTGTAAGTGGTACATCTGCCGATCACTAGACAGCTTTTATTTGAAATACCATAGATCCTATTGTTATCAATAAATGTAAAAAAAAAGTTTAATATAAAATATCACTTATTCATATTATTATGTTGAATGCCGTCAGTTCCAGACACAATAGGAAATCAATTGTTTGTCGGCCATTTGGCGACCAAAGATTTAATTAAATAAATTGAAAATGTGCTAAATATTAAGAAATATTATAAACAGTTCAACTCTCTACAATTTAAGAAAAAAAACTTGTGTCGAAAAATGATGAGGATCAATCACTTTTCAAAACAAACTTAACTCTACCAATATCAATCATTTGGCACTCCAGCTCTACTATCTTCATGATGGGAAGTGGTTACCTCAGCCTATAGATGTCAACAGTTGTTTGTCATGTAGGCACTTCAGAAACTCTAGATTTATATAACAGTTACCAAACCAGTTGAATCAATAGTCTTTAAACTGTGCTTCGAATAGTTATGTTAAACATACAAATACTCATTGTTATTGTCTGTATATTTAAATGCTACATTTGAATTTTGCAATTTAGGATACAAATATCAAGCTTATCAATTTATATCATGAAATTTCAATACAGCTAGTAATAGAGTAACCCTTTTATTAATTGGAAGTTAAAAGGAATTTTTTTCTAAGCCTAGGGACCAATTTAGCACATTACCAAGCCTAACAATCTCATTAAGTTGGCATATACGAATCTGATACAAAACACCATGGAATGACATGATTAAAGTTAGGAACATTTAAACGGTACTTGCCTGGCTCTCTCGAGGGCTCCATCCTCAACAACCAGTCTTCTAGAATACGTATACCACTTTCATAAATTAGTACAGGCGCAAAGATGAACCTGTCAGTAACAAGGTCGTTGAACTAAATATACCTATAGATGAGTTAGTATTCTATGATATCTCTATAGTCTTCAAATCGTCCATTTACACATTGAAGAGAAATTTTATATAATAAGTCAATTAACCAAAGAATAGGTTAGGTAGTATATTATGAATTATACTCCAATATTATCAGAATTTACTGAAAATAGCTACACAAATTATATAGTGACATTAGAATACGCGTCACGTCAAGGTGATTTCTCGTTACGTTTTTGCTTTTGGATCTTTCAACACATAATTCAATATTTATTATTTTATACTTTAATATTTTCGTTCCATATGTTTAAAAACAGATATTTGATTATATTTTTGGTGTAAACCCGCTATAACCCGCTATAGAACTATTTAAAAAATATATATATCATCACTTACAGACTTTCCTGTGTTTGATAAAACCAAACGCATTATAACTAAAACGAAAATGATTCCTATTACAGGCGACTAAGCTTGGTAACAATGTCTTGCAGTGAGATGTGATATTCAAGTCAAAGTCATACACCAGTAAAGTAGAGAAGACTGTACCTACTAAAGGTTTCATGGAGTTTTGGAATCAACAAGGAAAATCACAATGCACAGAAAAATATTACTTTACCACATTCTTTGCCAAAATGGTCAATTCTATAAATACACTATATTTACACATAAAAAATCTACTTTACAGTAGTTTTGATGCATAAAATACTGGCGCGATGTGTCTATTTTCGCGTTGGCGCCAAAACTCCATTATCTGATTTCCCATATTGGCAACTCCACACTATTCTTCATATTTTTTGGTGTTAACATTCTCATCATATGGCCTTTAAATAATAAGATTAAAAAACTAATAAATACATATATATTAATAATCACGCCTGTTTCCCAGAGGGGTAGGCAGAGGCAAATTAAACGCCCACATTTTGCAAATTATGTTTTGGTCCCACGTAATGGGTGGCGAGCCTATTGATAAAAACTAAAAACGTTACAAATAAAATATTGTATATTTCTTCTGTATGTAAATAGCTTTATTTGCCGGGTTTAATAAATAAGAATATTAAACACATTTCACGGACCATGTTTCGGACTTAATTTTTCAAAGTCAAATAGATGTCACTCTGTTCGTGTTTGTCAGTCAATTAGCAAATCCTATAGACTGTTTCCAATTACAAGCTTTTTAAACCACGTCTCTATTCATTGGTTGTTTTCAATTTTAAAACGTCAACGATTTGTGAATTATTTTATGAAGCCAATAAAAGCTATGTCATCCTTTTATTAGTAGCGTTCTGTCAAAGAGAACAAATAAACTGAAGTATAAAAGTGACCGCATTTCGTTTTTAACCTTTCTAAAGTTTTGTTAAATATTAAATGTAGTATTAAAGAATAATAAATTGCCTATTACTATTAAAATTTAATAAACTCGTAGTACTGTGCTTTTTTGTAAACACAGTTTCGCTATACTATTTAAGATAACAAAATCAAAATATTTTTTTTTTTTAAGTGTTTAAAAAGTTTACGGATCATTCTATTATGAAAAAGATGGAAAACAGGACTGACTTTCAATATCCACACACTTTTATATTACTGGGAGCATCAGGAGACTTGGCAAAGAAAAAGATTTATCCTACAATATGGTACCTATACCGGGACAATGTTTTGCCGGAAAAAACAAAATTCATTGGATACTCGCGTACCAAACAGACCGTAGCACAAGTTAGAGAAAAAAGTATGAAATACATAAAAGTGCGCCCGGGAGAAGAAGAAAAGTTTGATAAATTTTGGGAGGCAAATGACTATACAACGGGATTATATGACAAGCGTGTAGACTATGAAATGCTTAATCAGTTAATTACTAAATCTGAAAAAGGTCCTGTGGCTAATAGAATATTTTACTTAGCTGTGCCCCCTACTACGTTTGAGGATGTCACTGTAAATATTCGAAATGCTTGTGTGTCTTTAAAAGGTTTCACCCGTGTTATTATTGAGAAACCTTTTGGGAGAGATGATATATCATCTAGTAAATTAAGTAACCATTTAGCTGGCCTTTTCAAGGAGGAACAAATATACAGAATTGACCATTACCTTGGGAAAGAAATGGTGCAAAATCTTATGACCATTAGATTTGCAAACAAAATATTTTGTCCTTCATGGAACAGAGAAAATATAGCTTCTATACTTATCACATTTAAAGAACCTTTTGGCACTGAAGGTCGTGGAGGTTACTTTGATGATTTCGGCATTATAAGAGATGTTATGCAAAACCACCTTCTTCAAATTATGGCACTTGTTTGTATGGAGAAGCCTGTGTCATTAAATCCTAATGACATTCGTGATGAAAAAGTAAAGGTCTTGAGACAAATTCGTCCAATTAAAAGAGAAGACATTATCATTGGACAGTATGTTGGAAACCCAAATGGTCAGGGGGAGGAGAAAAGGGGGTATCTAGATGATCCCACTGTTCCAAAAGACTCTGTAACTCCAACTTATGCCATGGCAGCAGTTTGGATTAATAATGCAAGGTGGCAGGGTGTTCCTATTATACTTAGATGTGGTAAAGCACTTAATGAAAGAAAAGCTGAAGTTAGAGTTCAGTACAAAGATGTTCCAGGAGACATATTTGGTGGTCATGCTAAAAGAAATGAATTGGTGATACGTGTCCAACCAGGTGAAGCTTTGTATTTGAAAATGATGAGCAAATCTCCAGGAATGAACTTTGACCTGGTCGAAACTGAGCTTGATTTAACATACAGTATGCGCTATAGGGAGGCTGATGTTCCAGATGCTTATGAAAGATTGATTTTAGATGTATTCATGGGTACTCAAATGCATTTTGTACGTAATGATGAATTAACTGAAGCTTGGCGTATATTTACACCTATCTTGATGGAGTTAGAGGAACAACGTGTTAAACCTGTTACATATATGTATGGGTCTAGAGGCCCTCAAGAAGCTGATGACAAACTGGCAGGATATGACTTCATGTATTCTGGTTCATACAAATGGAAAAAACCATCTCTCTCTTAATTATTTAATTCTCTTTGGTGGTGGATCCTATTTTTACTGTGGTGATATTTTAAGAGCTTTTATAATAATATGTTTGAAGGTATACAGTCTATGGTATTATTCCATGTTAAGTTTTGTAATCTATAATGGTAGTAAGGTCAACCCAAGGTCATTTTGTTGTGTGATATTATATCTACATTTTGTACTGGAACTATGGTAGAATATAATTGTTTGGTTGTGCAAGTGCCTTAACCAATAATATTAAAAATTGATTACCACTAATAACTTAAATTACTATCAGATATTTTGTTACATCTTCAGCATCACCATATCAGCCTTACATGTCCACAGCTGAACATTGGCCTCCTCAATAGATTACTTTCTATTGGGTGTATTTGTCCAAAATCACCACCCTGGGCTAGGGGGTTGGTGATCGCAGTTCTAGCTAGTTAGCACAGGATAACACTGCTGCTCAATATTCAGTAGTGTTTCTCTTTATCAATTCTTACAACTCCCAGTGAGATGAGAGGGTGTGGCATTATTCTAGGCCGGTACCACATGGCATATTTTGTTACACTGCTGTGATATTCCTTAGTGTGAGATGAAACTTAAAGTTTCTATAATTTTATACACCTAATTATAAAATAATGCAATTTTTTATTATTCTAAAGGATTAATTTATGCTCTTTTAATTTGTGCCTGTTTAGTATAACTTTTATATAAAAGAGCATCATTTTTATTTTCCAAAAATTGATAGAAAGCACAATTTAACTAACATAAAATATATCCTTATAAGTCCTAATTTTATATAAATATTATTTAGTACTATTATTTGAGTTCCTTATTTTATCTAAACTAATTGACACACTATGTTAATAGTAAAAAATTAACATTGCAATGTTTTGCAGTTACAAAAAAATTACCTATGACAAAAACTGACAATGCAGTTTTAAAGTGACCACTATATCTATCGACTCATGATCACTGTTAATTATTCCATTAAGTGCTTTCCACTGAAGCATTTACTTATCACGCTATTATTGTACTGTATTATGTGCTACTGTTTATGTGTTTGGTTTAACATAATTAATGCAAGACAAAACCTCATAACATACCTACTGCATATTAACTTGTGTCTGAAACAAATGCTTTTAGTCTTTTTTATATCTTTTTTAATATTTAGAATAAAGCATATTTTACAATAAGTTATGAAAACTAATAATTAACTAATGCTTATAAAAAAATTGGAACAATGTATAAAAACTGAATCTGTCTAGCATATAAGAATGTGTTCCTAAGGACATTTTGATGCAATTGTTTATGTGAGTCAGTTAACTTTTTTTATTGAGTTTGATTAAGACTGATTAATGAGAGCTTGAACATAAAATTTCATGTTAACAACTAGAGTACTTTAGTTTCAGTAGTTTCTGGAATATTGAAGGTGTAAACTGGGGACATACTTTATTGGCTATGATTTTTTTAGTACTGTTATTCTATTTTTTTACTTAGACTTTAAACTGGATTGAATCATGAGTAAATGAGATAAGTAGTGTTATATTATCGTCTCATTTATCTGTAATAAGAATCTGTTGTAGCAAAGAACAAAGACTGGCAAACTTTTTGATCAGGGTGCCAAATTTTGCTAAGAAATTCTAACTTCAGTCAATGATATTAGTTAGGTGTTTTGAACGTCTAGAAAACAAGAAAAAGCTGTGTTCAGATAGCAGTTTTTGCACACATAATCACAATTTATATATATTAATTACCTATGTCTAAGCACACAACACCTTATTTATTTTTGGGCGAATCGGCCTATTTTATATGCCGTCAGCGATTTAGATAAAGATTTTTAATATAATATCATTAGCTCGAGTTCCATATTATTTAAGTACCACTAAAATTATATTTTTTATACATTTTACTCAAACTTAACATTTTTTAAAGCCAGTACTGACAAACAATTATTTTCTATTGTAGGTATATGTGACATAATAATATGGTGCTGAGCTTGTAACATGATAGAGACATTGTTTGTGTCAGGCAGGACAGAGAACCAAAAGTTCTAACTGTTGAGATAATTATTATCCTACATTCCTACAGGACTTTGGTGGGTCGAATTAGACCTTTGCAACTCCTAATTACTTGTAAGTACCTGTGCTCTAGTGAGTAAAAGTGATATGGAAATTTGTGATCTGTACAAAATGCTATTAAAAATAATCCAATATATGAAAATTAAAAATCTGTTTTCCCTTCTAAATCTTGACCACCTTATGTGGATTCTAGTAATTTTCTATAATATCATGCTTTTTGTACTGCACTCTGGATACTACTTGTATTTTAATCAACTACATGAAATATGAGTTTGTGCAGACGTTTGATAGAAACAACTTTCAATGTGACCTCTGCTGCAGAGGGTCATACATAGCATGAGGTCAGTGCATGCCTACTTTAACATTCAGGCTATTACTATCTGTTGTTTATCTACTTGTACATGCACATACAAAATCTCATTAAGTGTAAGTTATTTAACAATATCTGATCACTTTTATTACTTAGATCATTGTATCTCATTCCTCTGTAAGTTGTGGATGTATGAAAGAAAATTCCATGAGTAATCATTTTTGAATTTTATACAATTTTAATTTACATATTATTATATAAGTATACACAGGTAGAATAATAAACCATTTTACTTTTGTATTGATTGTTTTTATTTAGTGAATATTTTTCGAATTTTGAAACATCAAAACTACGTTATAATTTATTATTATGCCACTTCTATTAATATTATTGTGTACGATTTTATTAGTAAGTACTGCTCACTTTAACACTGTTAATTATAAAAACTTTTTTTTAATTATTAAATCTTGATCGATTGATATTTTTGTACAAAATTATTTTGTCATTAGAATTTAAAAAAATGCTAGGAACTAGTTTTCTTATAATTTTTGATATAGGATTTTGCCCTATTCATTTTAACACAATTTCCTGTATTTATGAGGAAACAGCATACAATGCCTATGCATGATGTGCAATATTTTGTCCTACATACCATGCCAATTAAATATAGGTGTAGAATTTTGCCCTAAACACACGTGACTGAGTCTAGAGATATGTAAGAAAAGTATAACTTGGACGTATACAGTTGTATATAACAGTTGATATCTATTTTTCCCACCTCAACGTAACCACTTCGTAGTGGAAGTTTGCACAAAAACTAGGGACATAGTTTTTTATGGAATTTAAAAAAAAATCGTCGTATTGGTATCTATATTTTCAAATATTTGTAAGTCTATACAGCTTCTACTGTTTTTCTAAGAACAATAGGTACGTCTAGAGCCGCGATAAAAGTCAAATGTAAAACTATAGTGTATTACTTTTAAGTCTCAATTTCCAACTGACTTCATACATCTTTTATAAATATAAATAATTTTTTTCTGACAATTACAGCAATTATTTTGTTCCAAGATGAGTATCATTAAGAACTTGTGTTATGGACACTAAATAACGGATAAACATACATAAATATTATAATACATAGGAAAACACCCAGACTAGGACAAATATTCATGTTCACGCACACAGACATTTGTCCTATGTGGGAATCGAACCGACCTTAGGAGCGTAAAGCGGGTATTCTGGCCACCACGCTATATCGGTCGTCAAATTTTATGAGGATGTTCGTTAATTTAGCAACTTCGTAGGTTTTGATATCGATTTGATTTTTGCATTATTTTTCCATAAACACAGCGCAGATTTTCCGTCAACTTATACACGATACTTATATACTACCTATTTGTTTGCGACTAATGCCTACGTCTCATACGTCTATGATAAAGACGTTACCTACTCAGTTAATATTTTAAATACTATTTTGCACCCGTGCAAAAGAGATTTATAATTTTATAAGTGTCACGTAAATTGCTCATTATAATTAGAGATACTATATTTGTGAGCAGAACTAGGTACAACCCCTCTTAATATCAATACATTAATCTCCACACCTTTTTGATCGTGACATTGACAAAATGTTAAAATGTATGTGAACATTATAGGCAATCAGGTACTAACAAACGTCAGTTTTTCTTGACATAATATTTTGGCTGGCTGTACCTAACTACTTCATTTTAATTTATTCTGTTGCTTTGACGTAAGCAAGTAACTACTCAGTCCAAAGTACCTACTTTAATATGTTTATTACGATTTGATGTATATGTCACCGTAAAATTGTAAATAACGTTAAATTATAATCTATCCCGCAATATTGTAATCTGTCGAAAAATTGTGATCCGTAACAAACTGCTCACAATTTAACGCATTATTTTCCGATAGATTATAATCTATCGAAGACAAACCGTCAGATTGTAAAATGGCATGCGACAGAACGCACCTCGCGCTTCCGACATTGTAAATATTATCAAATAAGATATTAAATGAGTTCACACAGGTTCAACCGCATAAAAAATATTAAAACACTGAAAATACAAATTAGGTTATGTTCGGTGACTAACTCTTATTCATTATTTAACTGCAATTCTTTAGGTTATCACAGGTCCGTTAACACTCCCTACAACTTATTATAATACAATGCTTTATTATTATTAACACTAAATCTGTTTTAAATCACCAAAACACTGTTTGTTTACATTTCACAACAAACGAATTTGACTAATAACAACCGAAGATGGCGACGACGGTCGGCTGAGCGGGGAACATGAAGTTCAACCAATCAGAGCGCGAGGTGCGTTCTGTCGCATACCATTTTACAATCTGACGGTTTGTCTTCGATAGATTATAATCTATCGAAAAATAATGCGTCAAATTGTTAGCAGTTTGGTACGGATCACAATTTTTCGACAGATTACAATATCGCGAGATAGATTATAATTTAACGTTATTTACAATTTTACGGTGACATATATATATATACAAGGTTTATTTTTTATTATTTACTCCTTTTTGAACACATAAAATACTATTTCATTGTATAAAAGGCGAACTTAATACCATTAGGCATTTTCATTAAAGGCGGTGCGAGAAAGAGAAAATATTCATAGTTATGATACATAAAATAAGACTTACATAAAATACTTAGTACGCGTACCTAATCAAGATGATCTAATATATATGCATGTGTGTATTTATATATATATATATATATATATATATATATATATATATATATATATATATATATATATACCCAACCGCACGAAGCCATTATTTAAAACGAAAAAAAATTACCGAGGGCGCGTCCACAGCGTCTCTCTGAGGAGGTCCTCCCGGTTTTGGTCCGGGGGACGTAGGCCGCGGGTAGGGTGTCAGAGCTGCAACCCAGGTACTGGCCCCCCGCCTCTTTCTCAACAAGCGGCGGGCGTCGTCGGAAGACTTTTAGTGGGTTTTACTGCTGGCGGTCGTGTGTGCCGGTGGTGAGTCCCACACACCTCTCTCGGTCCCCCTTTGGCCGGGAGACAGTGCGTAAATGCATTTTGTTGTCGACGAAAATTAAAATAAAAAGGGTTCGGAAACAATTTGGCATACATAACTAACTCAATTTTGCAGTTTTGGCTAGTTGTGACTTTGTTGCGAAATGCGAATGTAGGTATTTTAAAAATGCCACTGAAACGTACATTTAGCACATGATGGGTATCGTGTGCTAAAGTTACTTCTAATGTACATTTAGCACATAAATGTACTTCTATAATGCCCCCGCAAACCACACGCACCGGGTGTGTGGCATGCCGGGGGCATTATCTCCCTCCTCCCACCGTGGGGGGGTAGTTCCTTGTAGGGTTGTTGTAGTTTTTCTGGATCGCAAAAAAAATCATCAATTGGGCCGCTGCCCCCGGGTACATCCATCCGCCCGGTGGAAGATCTTCCCTTTAATAGGGAGTACCATGATATGACGTCCCTATATTTTGCATAAAACTCGACTTTACAACAAAGTATTAATTTCACTAGCTCACCAAGGATTCAAACTTTAAAACCATGACTTATCATAGATTTTCATTGAGAAAATGATGTGAAATTTAGGTTAATATCTAAACTGTTCACCAACCAGGAACAATTGTAGTAGTATAATTAACTTCGTACACACGTACAACTAAAATGTAGAAAGATGAATCTCAACAAACCGCTTTACAAATAAAACTAGTAAATCCTATTTAAGAATACTCGTCTGATATTTTGTCAATTAGTCCACCTTGCGAAAAAACACCACTTCGTAGTACTATAAATATAGTAGAAAAGAACAGACTGCCGCTTCTCTCCTATAACCCATCGACATCATCAAGCGAAAATATCACTTCTCTTTTAAAGTTATTCGTCCAATACTGAAAGCTGCTTCTTATAAAACATCTACCCGTGGAAGCAGAAAGAGAAGAACAGAAAATAATATTATCCAAAAAGAAGCGGACGTAGCTGGAAAGAGAAGAAAGCTCAAACAAGGTAAAATACAGGGTTTTCGAGAAAAGTATAAAGGTTACGGAAAAAAGGAGCTTATCCAAAACAAGATATAAAGTTAGACCATGTTTAAAACTAGTTTTTCATTTCATTTGATAAGATGAAGTCAGTTACAGCACTAGTCTTAAGCCTGGTTTAACTTTAGATCTCGTTTTGTAATAAGCCCTTAGTTGTAATAAAATTTTGATAGGCTAAAAATTAAAATTTTATACTGTACTGTATTGTAATCTGTATCTAGAACCTTACAGTGCGATTAGCGCGAGCCTGCCTAACGAAATTTGGGTGCAATGCACAAGTTGCGCTTTGTGTTTCCAACTAGATTTTTATTTAACATAAATAATTATTTCAAATAGTTTCTTGATTGATCAGTTATAGCATGAGTCGATTGTACCTACATTCAAAAAAAGTATTTTTGATTACCATATAATGGGGGGACTAGAAACGGCGGGGTGAATAGAAACAAAAACGAAAAAAATTTTGGTAGCGTTTTGTTCGGATAAAGCTACTCTTGGGTATAAGAATTTTGTATTTTTCTTAAATTTCAAATTTTTTTTATTCCATTTAGCTCGCATAAATATTGTTGACAGTAGCGACTGCAGCTGTGGTAATGGATTAGGTGATCTCAATCATATTTTCTTAAATTGCCTATCTCACGACTGCACATATTTTTTAAATAATCTGATTACCTTAGGTGTTTTATTGCCAACATCGATGCCTTGTCTTTTATACTCCATGGAATATGACATTTATAGACTATTAACGTATTTTATTCAAAAAAACAATATTAAATTATAGCTTAATACATTTTAGATATCATCATTATAAATGTTCCACTCATTGTATACATTTCATCTCATTGATCACTTATTATAGAAATATCCAAAACTCATATCCTTATTTATTGTTATCCCTTGAATCCTGGTCCTATTGCTCCTTTTGTATTGTAATTTTCTCGTATTTTTCATGAACCTTAACCCTTATCCCAACCTTTAAACACCGTCGTGGCATACGCACAAGCCGTGCAAGCCAAAATAAAGAAGAAGAAAAAAAAAACGGACGTTGTCAAAAGTGCTTCAGACAAAACACTTTAACGGTTAATAATCCACCGTTAATACACATTAATGTTAGAAATATCACAAATTTTAGAAAATAAAACAAAACTGCGGACATGTCGCTTCACTTTCCCGCCAAGAAGTCCCAAAGGTAAGTTAATGTAATCTGTTTTATTTTAATTCACACTATTTTAAGTCACGAGAATTTTGCCTTGTATTTGGGTGAACAGATTACGCTTGAGGGGTAACAAAAGAATGAGAACGGGGTGAATAGAAACCAGTCTCTGCTAAATAGAGACGAAGTATGGGTAATTAGAAACGAAAGAGGGGTGACTAGAACTATTTACGCTAGGGCTGTCAGATTATTTTTATTCACCTACCTACATAATATTTAAAAGTTAGTAATATAATTGGTTCCTAGAATGGACTAGCTGATGAACAGGTAACGTAGTGACTCTGACCATAACAATACCAATGGGTAGTGGGTTCGATTCCCGCAAGGGGAAAATATTTGTGCAATGAGCTTAATTAAGTGCATCTGATATTTGGATGTATAGGTATGTTTATAAGAATGTGTATTTATTGTGATAGCTAGATCAATATCTATCTAGTCATAGTGTAGAAATAAGTGTGTGTGTTAATGTGGGGTAAAGCAGTTCATGTGACAGATGCAGTTATTTTTTAGAAGTTTTTTTGTTGATTTTTTTGTATTATTTTTAATAATTTACGTATATGCTCTTGTAAATCTGATTTCATAAGGGTAAGACTGATTTATAGGTGAAACGTTTTTACATTACCTTCATGTTCCTAATGTGTAATAATTATATTTAAGTTTTATATGTATGATGTTTGAGTTTTATTAATCACCTTTCCATAATAAAAATTAAGGTAGGTACATAACATAAGGCAGGTATGTAAATGTATATACATTACATAAAGCTTGTATCTACCTTTATTTTATAATTATAGGGTAACTAAATTCTTTTTACATTTGCTTTACTAATTAAATTTTTATTGATTATTATAATTTTATAATATTTTTTTTGAATGAAATTAGTAACAATGTCACCTATTAGATACTTGATGATATTTTTTCTTGGTTTTGACAATCCTTACATTTATTTCTGGTGACCCCTGTGGTGTTTCTAGTCACCCCTTAGGCGGGGTGACAGGAAACAACCAAGTTCTTGGCAAAATGTACTTAAATTATAATAGACATAGGGTTTTTAATGATTTGAAACAATAGAAGAAGGCGGGACTCACAAGGTAACAGAAAATTTTATTCAGTCTGTATGCATCTGTATGAACAGATAACTTAAAGTTCAATTTTTTTGACGTGACAACGTCTTAAATTAGGTTGCGGCTGGGAGTCACTTATGAAAAAGTGTAACGCTCGGTAACGTTACGATGAGTCACCGAACGAGAGAGAGGCCCGGCGAATGCCTTGCGTCTCTCTCCCACTCAACTATGATCGGTCTGCCGCGCGCGCAGCACTAGTGTACAATGTTTTAGTAAACAAAATATATTTCTATAGTTAAAATTTGTGCAATTCTTATTTTCATTCAATTCCTTGTTCCTATTGTGCAATTTAATTATATTCATATCAATAAATATTCTACCGAGAAAAAGACGTTGTCACGTAAAATCTTCGCCCGTAAAAACGACTTTACAGGCAACCATTTTTTTTGTTTAAAGAAATGTCATTTTTCTCTTCACTCCATTTTACGGTATTGTGATTAACAAGATTGTTATTAAGATGATAATAGACTCAGAAGTAATGTTTCAGGTAAAGAAATTGTATATTAATTAGCAGTTTGAATAACCATTTGTTGACTTGTTACTAGTATTTTGGGTGATTTTGGGTATTTCTTCTTCTTTTTCTTCTTCCATTTAAATAATGGCTTCGTGCGTCTAGCACATTTAGCCAGTGTCAAGTAAGTGATATATTAATAATATATAATTCATAGTAAATGAGAATGAGTGGTGATAAAGATGATAAATGGTAAATGAGATACCCTCTCCTAAGCCCCTTGAGTCCTCAGTAAAGATGTGGGACTATACTGAGATCTCACATGGACTCCTTGAGAGAAAATTTAAAAAGTGATGCAACACTGTTTTGTTTCATTTACCAACACTCATGTATGTTCACAAACACTTAACGGTTAATAATCCACCGTTACTATACATTTATGTTAGAAATATCACAAATTTTAGAAAATAAAACAAAACTGCAGACATGGCGCTTCAATTTCCCGCAAAGAAGTCCTAAAACACTTTTTCCTTCTAAGTCATTTATTTAGCAGGAAAGAGTGCAATGACAATTTTATAAACAAATAATATTCCTTAGTTTTTTTTGACCTAATAACGGCAGATTAACAAATTAAAAAAAAAAAAAATTGTGAACCTGCTCTGTTTTCTGAATATTTTGCTACTAAATAAAATGAAAAAGCTGCTTTCTACGAACCCCCTGTTTATAGGAAGCAGCTATGTTTATTTTTTTATCATGTCTGGTAACCCCATAGCTGTCAGATGAGTTCCGTGTTTCGTTCCATCCGTGAGTTTTGATTATCGAGCAATGGTGGTGTTATGACCTCAAAGGGCTTGTAATGTAATAAAATCAGTGTGTTATTTTCAACATAAGTTTAGTTCAGTTGTTTAAAATTGCGCTATTTTATTTAAGGCTATGGAAATTATGTTAAATAAGAGCCTGATATGAGTTATATTGTAAAATAGAGTGATTTTCAGCAAATGTTTTTGTGAGTACTGCATCTTTGTTGTTGAAAATGTCTTTGATTAAGCGCAGAAAACAACACGTTTCACTTTGGTGTATAAACGTAGTATAATGTTAGTAGACTAAAAGATTATAAACTACGATTAAGTTGTTTATATATTCTCTTCAACTTAACTGTTATTTATTTATCCATTGTTTGTTTTGATTTTTATCTGAGATCTGTGCCATACATTTGTAATCTCTCTAAATTTTTTTTGGTAATTGCGTCTAATAGTTTTATATTTGAATAGTTGAGTACCTAGACATTTGATAATTGACATATTATTTAATTATACAAAATCTTAATTCTACCCAATCTACAATTAAAATGTCAAAAGTTTTGGTAAATGTAGAAGTAAAATTAAACAAACTTATAAATCTATACATATCAGTAATACCTGAAGACAATCTCCTTTAATTTGCTCTTCATTAGAAAAAATAGGTGTTCACAGTTAAAGAATTCAGTAATTTACTTTTCAGTTTTATTACTTTTTTTTTAAGTTTTATAAATAATAACTTTTCTTTTCAGCCCACATGGAGTTGACTTGAAATAGAAATAGGTAGCAATAAATTACTGTCAGTATTTTATAATTGTTTCTATGTTGTAAATTATATTATTGCCAAAATGTTGTACATATTTGATGTTGATGCCGGCCAGATGAACACATATGATATGAATTTGACACTGCAAAGGTGAGTTGAGATTAATTATAAAATTCATATTAAAGTACATTCATTAATAATATAATTATAATTTTTATATAATTCTATTAATTTTATATATTTGCAAAGGCTAATCAGCTGTTCAGATTGAACATGTGTTACCATCCCATAAAATTGTTCATTATTACCAAATAATAATATTTTTCTGTTTCAAAGAAATGTAGTTACATTGTCATCAATAAAATTACAATTTCAGAATTTTTTGCCTTGCCTATTGATTTGATGTAGCCAGAATACAATTTTAAAATTATAATGACACATGTTAAGTTAAAGTGTTTTCAATTGATTATATCTAAATTCTATTATTGATGTAATTAGTTACTTCATGAGAATAAAATATTGTACTCTTATCTAATAAAACCCGCATAAAGCAACTTCAGATACACCTACATATTTGGCAAAAGTCAATTTCCAGTTAATGTTTGATGAACTAACTGTCTTTTGCATGCAAACTTACATAATATTAATAATAACTATAGTCTGAGGACCTGTTCCACAATGTTTAACTAAGGGTTACTGTGTAGTGGAATCAACATTAGCCAGGTTTTGGGACTTGTAGACTGCAAATTCAGAAGGTCTCTGATTAAAGCTCCTCTGGTTCAACCTATGACTTTTTGAAGTTATGTGCATAATTATCAATTGCTCCATGCACTTAAAAGCTCCTTAACATTGCTGACATTCACAATGGTGACAATAACAACTATGGATGGATCAATGATGAGAAGATGCTCTGCAGTAAATATTACAGTTTTGTATGGACTATCAGTCAAGTAATCGCTAATGGGAACTTTTTTTGTTAATGGGGTAATGGGCCCTCAATATTTCCTTATTTGTACTATCATAAGCTTTGAGATAACCAATTTACTTTGCTTGTAGTGTGGCAAGTTTAAAAGCGGCGATAGAGAGAAGGACAAAAATTCCTGCTGGCTCCCTGGTGCTACTTGTGAGTGGTGGTGAAGTCTTGCAGCTTGACCACATGGTCTCTTCATACAGCGCTGGGACAGATAGCAATCCTATTTACATGTTCAGCAAACCTTCCCTTAGAGAAAGCCATATAAAACAATCAAGTAAGTTTTAACACTGTGTGTTGTTTTGTTTTCTTTTGACCCTCAGTCCTTCAAAGGTCATTGTGTCAGCAACATAGTGATCCTTGAGAGGTAATTGTTATTTAATTAGACCAGTTTTGTTAAAATTGCAGCTGCTCATATCATCCATTGTAATAGTTATGATAACAAATGTTAAGATAGCCCTTTTGCTTTACCTTCAGTCACTATACAATTTTTTTGTGTGGAACCTGATTATTCGACTATGAATAAATTAATATAATAAGGTTGCAATATTATTGAATAAATTTAGTTTCTTTTTATGACAGTTAAAATACAAATACTTTTCAGATAAATTTATCTGATATTTGTATCAAAATTTGCATAAAATAATAAGACTCAACACCAGTATCATTTACAGTATGTAGCGATTTGAGTCCCATACCGGAGTTGGAGCCAGAGTTTAGAAGTGATGCTCGTACGACATACGATGGCAAGTCCCTCTCAGACCTGAAGGCGGCGGTGGAGAAGTGTTGCTCCATGCCGCAAACCGTCCAGACAGTGCTGCACTGTACCAATCTCGCCCAGCAGTTTAGCGACCTCGCGCACGAGGTGTGCCAGAGCTGTGAGCAACTTGTTCATGAGCAGCATTTACAATTTCAGGTGAGTAAGATAGAAGTATTATACGATGTATTATATTATATTATTTTCTTCTTTTATTTAAATCTTGTGACTGCAGAACACAGGTTTTTGTAGACTTGTCAAATTGTTTTACTACTAAGTACATTTTCTTGTAACTTGCTGGAGAAAAAACTAACCTTGACGATTTTCTTGCCCATTCTTTTACGATCAAGCTTCCGCGCTAGTTTTCAAGTTTTGACGTTCATAAGAGCTCTTTTGAGCCAAACTTGAATAAATGATTTTGATTTGATTTGATGTTTTTTTTAAGTAAAATTGTGAAATCATGTACCGCCGCGAAAGCCAATCCAAGTTAAGTTGCGTTGATAGTAGTCTGCTTTTGTACCTGTCCCCATTTGCGCTATGAACAATTATGCTTTTTTAGAAAAGGATGTTTTAATGGATTGCTCCGAAAAACAACACTACAGTCAACAACATTTATCCTGTTATCGGTAATTTAAATTGTCTTTGAAATCGGTTCTTCCTTGCAACAAGTATAGTTGGCGGCGCGTCTGTTGAATAAAAATGACGGATGCCTGCGCAGGTTGTACCGATACCGTATCCGAAGTCAAAGGAAATGAATGGACAGAAAGTGACTTAAGTCATAAGCGTGAGTGTAGCGTCGTCGCGTTGCTATACGCGCCACCTCCCATGCCACAGTTTGATTGAGACCCGAATTCATTCACTGAAGTCATTGGTTCAACTTATGTGCTGCAAGTGAATATAGATGCGAAAGTGAGATTATTTATGACGTCTAACTTAAACTAACACTACAATCAATACGTAATTATTACGAAATTATAAAATATTTACGGTATTGTTGTTTGATAATGAAGTTAAAGACATGCGGAATACATTTTTTATCTGAACTTTTACAGATATCAAAAATATGTCTACATGAGTCATTCTGATTGTTTATCATATCGGTTTCATCAACATTCAAGTTTCATTTTGCATATTTAACTGTATTGGGAAAAAAAATTGTTGACTACTTTATCGTTCATCTTAATAAATATTAAGCCACCATTTAGAGTCTTTGTTGAATTATTACATATGCATGATAATTAAGAAGACTTTATGTTTGCGAAAGATAAAGTAGGGTCAGACGACGAATTATATCTGTGCTACTTCCACCGAGAAGTAGCACGATTAGTGTTGGAGTTGTAGGTAAAATATAAATGTTGTACAAAGCCATTTAGAATAGGAGTGGTTAACATTTTGATCCTGAGACCAATCCTTTTGTTGTTGTTAACACTGTCTAGACTAGACGATGTGAGATATGATTCACAGAGATAGTAATGGCGGCGTTAGTTAAATTATTTAACATATACTTACTTCTTTACGACTTGTAGTTTAAAAAATACTCTGAATATTATGTTCACACATTCATGTCTCATTTAAAGAATTTTTGGAAATTGTCAAAAAAGACTGTAACTGCATGGGGTGTTGTGTGGCACAATTAGCTTGCCCATTACCCTAATAGACTTGTAACTTCACACTTTCGCGGTCTGTTGATATTTATAGGTAGGTGATAATAAAATAAATAAAATAAAAATAAAAAATTAAATATTTTTTGGGTGGCTGTGATAAGAACCTTCCCTGACTGCTGGCTTTGCGCCTACTCGTGGTGGTGCATGATATGCTTCTGCACTCTTCTATGTTTTATAGTCTGATGATGTTCTGCTGTTAAATTTTGTCAATCCGCTGATAGTGCCTCTGACTTGTTTATTCATTACATTCAGTGATAACCGGTAGAAACTGCTTAACGTTCCTTCCAAATTACGGAAGCGCTCCTAATCAAATGTCACCCATCTCAATACTGACTTCTGCGTCGACACACTTTAAACTGTTATTAAACTCGTCCGGTATTCCACAGGGGTGGTCAGCTGTTGTGGCCAATTTAGATGACATATTCAACGAGTTCTGCGAAAGATCGAGAAATTTCAAGGAGTCCTTTAGAAAGCATAGACTAAAAAAAGAGGAGTACCACGAAAATTTAAACGCGTAAGTATTTTCTTTTGTTTTATTACTATATTGTTATCTACGCGTAGTGTCTGGGTTTAGCAAGAATAAGTCTAGTGCTCGGTAGGCTAATCAATCTATAGTAAAAGCGCGCAAGCGATTTAACAAAAATGATACCGATCATTCGCAGCACAATAATTCCGTTCCTCTTTTGTCTATACAGATAAATAAACCTGGTGTAATATTTTAATCCGTTCTCAATTTAATTTACGTGACTTTCATTTCATTTAGCATAATATCGTTCGGATTGCTAATAGCTTACTATACATACCACCTTATATTTTGTAACTTTAGCCTCTCAGTTTAGTACTATTTGTGTACCGCACTACGGTAGTATATTAAATTATCAGGGAAAAATGCCGGCCAAGTTCTCTCTTCTTTACATTTGAATAAGTAGGTTAAAACCACACGCTAATAATCAGTCAAATACTAAAATTTAATTAGCCTTTTAACAAAAAACAGCGCATCATAATCCGTCCATTCGTTTAGTACCTTCGATGCCATAGACAAGCACACGGACACATAAATACAACCCTTATTTTGCTGATAATTAATTTTAATTATAAGATTATTTTAAGAATATTTATGTATTAATCAAGCGCTTGCTTGTTTAAACTGTAAACCTTCCCAAAAGTGAGACAGGCCGTGAACTATTTTGGTCAAGTTATTTTTAGAGTAACTATTTTTTCTGTGACCGATTCAAGCTTAGCTTCGCTATCCGTTTTGCTAATGAGTCTTGCGTCTTCTAGTTTATTTTACAGAGTATATAAGGTACAGATTCTTAATACGAAAACTATAAATTGAATTCATAACTTTTTTTTGCACACGGAGACACGTGCCTCCGCGAATCCTCAAATAAAGCTTTATAAAATGGGAATGGAACCCACGACCCAAGGAACAGAGTGAAGCTGTATAGGTGTAAATAAATAGCTTCTGTTTAGGTGTAAATCGGGAAGGTTTGAACTCTGTGCTCACACCCTAAACCGAACGCTCAACTTATAGGCTTAGAGAATTTTCCATATACGTCTGCCAGATATATGAAAATATAATTTCTCGCGCAGATTGATAGGGTTATATCTTGAAGTAAATTATTATCTTGAAGTAAATTATTATCTTGAACTTATTCCACAATCACTTCTAATTTATCACCTGACCAGATATCTTCTATGTTCTACCAAGTGCCAACAATCAACACTATTAAATGTAATACAATTTAAAATTATACTGCCGAGTTTATGGTTTACAAACTAATTAAAGTATTATTTATAATTAGCGTAGACTACTTTATTCTAAAATTAACGAAGAAATTGGTTGGGCGAATGTCCGCGAGGTTGGTGGAATTGCTTCTAAAGTTCTTTTGAAAACATTATAGATTTAAATAACGTTTACAAGTGCTCCGGAATGAAGAAAGCTTGAATAAATGAATTTGGCTTTTGAATTTTCAAGTGCTTTCGAAAAAAGCACAGTTTAAAATAAACTAATTTTAAATTGAAAACGTTTAACATTTATAACAATAAGACTTCTGAAAGGACATCACCGTTCCTAAGAAAACCATTCGATACTAAAAAATCCCTAATAGGAACATTGTTCGTCCGTCTGTCAAAACCCTTTTCTGATGAATGCCTGGAGTAGTTGAAATTTACATCTGCGTCTTCTTAAAGCTGTGAAAAAATCTAAATTCTAAATCAACGCAATCCAAAGACGCGGTCCTTAATTTCTACAGATTCGCAGGGGATTCTAAACCTACAGCGTACTTCCTATAGGCTTAAATGATGAAATTTGGCTAGAAGGAATTTATGACAGCATAAGTAAAAAAGAAAAAACCTGAAAATCGTTACTTTACTTTTTCCGGCACGAAAAAAAAAATTGTTTGTGATACCAAAATTTACATTTGATAAACTAATTGCTACTTATGTCGATAATATTTATTTAACTGTTTATGCACACATAAGACATAATACAAACAAAAGTCTTGCAACGAAAAAAAAGTTCTGTTTGACGTCAATATCAGCATTTAACAGCAGAGACCGTCTTCGCGCCAATTTTCACTATCAAATTAAAAAAATATTTTTTTTGTAAAAAATGGGTTTTAGGTAAAACACAACTTAAAATTTGAGTATGTTACGACTTTATTAAAATAGTTTTTTACTTAATGTCTGTAAAATATGCATACATACTATCACGCCTGTTTCCCGAAGGGGAAAGCAGATGTATATTATACGCCCAGATTTTGGCCAATAAAATTTTTTTGTACAATTTTTGTGGGACCAACGTGTGGTGAGCCTATTGTTGCTTACAAGGAACTGTTTGCCACAGCCTAGTCCGTTCGCTTATTAGTATAAATGTATACGGTTTATATATTATGATGACAAAATAAAAATGTTTGTTCCGGCTATTCTCTAACATGACTGAACCGGTATGCTGTGGCAGATGGCTTGATAGTAATGTCATAAGGAGGTTACTTTTTGTACCAGAAAAAAATGCCTCACGTTTATGCGAATGTAAGTCGACAATGTACAATGAACATAGGTTATTATTTTATATTACCAAAACGGTCATCTTAACCATGTGGCCTTACGTATAGTTTAGTAGGAAGCGCGAAGTAAATGCAAATTAAAACATTTGATAAATAGTTAATAGGAGATCGGCCGTTTCAAATAGATTTCGACCTTGCTGCTCAATCCATATATAAACTGAGGTGTGTTGAGCGGTTAACAAAAAAGTATCTTACTGGTATAAAATAAGGGTTATTTTAGAATGTCCTGTCACAACCGTACGACCAAGTTTTAATTAATTAAATGGAACAAGTGTCACTCAAATCATTGCTTTGTTTAGTTTTTAAGTAAATATTTAAAGGAATATAAATATTGTGCTTTGAATTAAAATCCATTATTCGATTTAAATTTATTTAATAATTCCAAGCAAAGTTATTTGGATATCAGGTATATACCATATACTTAGTACAAGGGGTACAAATCAGTAGAACATCAGCGAGGTTCGAAATTTATCCCAACTGGATCTTGTACAGCCATTGTACAGTGTGTACAAATCTGTCGAGTAGATTGATCATCATCATATCAGCTTTATAAAGTCCACTGCTGATCATTAGCCTCCCCAAAAAATTGGTTACATTATACAGAGATATTTGCCCATAATCACTATAGCCAGTACGCCGGATGACGCTGCTGCCCATCATCCTGTAGGTTTTCTCTTGGTCGGCTTTTACGACTAGCCGTGAGATGAGAGGGGGTGGCACTATTCTAAGCCGGCGGCAAACGGCAAATCGAGTCGAGTAGCTTAATAAAAAATAAACCAGGAATAGTCCTCTAGGTCTATTTCCAACTAATTTTCATTAAGCAATACAATCTGAACTTTCTTGCCAACTTCGCGTAGAAGGCTCACGGTCTAGTGAAGTGGCAGCCCCAGATTTAGGTTACGTTCAACGTGTGATTCGGAATAAAGTCGAACATGAATACCATATTTTTTTTTATAATATTGGAAGATATTCGTTACCGTTATTAAAAAAATTATCACTTGGGCGGTTTGAGTTACTTAATATGTATTCAATTTACTTGCCCTATACATATATGTATGATATAACCTATATAGTACCTTAAAGGTGAATACCCTTTTGAGCTTTTCGATTTTCATGTGCAACCGGCTTTATTTCTATTCCGTCTATACTCTATAAACAGAAGTGGCCATGGCACCAAACTCGTGCAAGTACACTGCTTTCTATAAGAGATATGTATCGAAACTGCTATAAACGTTTTGTATTGATCCTAAGCACAAAAATAGAACAAACGCTGCACCGGTAATAACGTATTCGTTGCTCAAACAGTTTGTTATTTACCTGTAATTAAATAATATCACGACAAGATGAATAACAAATAATTTCTGTCGACCGATATGACGTGGTGGCGAGAATACCCGCTCTCCGTTCCTGAGGTCGTGGGTTCGATTCCCACGCAGGACAAATATTTGTGTGCATGAGCATGAATATTTGTTCTGCTCTGGGTGTTTTTCTATGTATATTAAGTATGTATTTATAAAAAAAAAAGTATTTATGTATGTTTATCCGTTATTTAGTATACATAACACAAGTTATTAATGATACTTATCTTGAAACTAAAATAATTGGTGTAATTGTCAGAAAATATTTATTTATTTATCAATTCTAAAGCAGGAAACTGTAATGTTTTGCCTTAGACAAAGTACGAGGTGTGTTCAAAAAATAAACGGGAATTTTAAAATTTCACGGGTTTGGAGAGTCCAATTGTAAATTTTTTTTTGTATTATATTGGTATACATGCCCTGGAAATATGATAATGATGATGATGATGACGCTGATGATGTTGGCATATCGATTGGCTCATGCCATGAAATTTTTTCAAATGTTTTGGGTATAAAACGCGTGGCAGCCTTGACAATTCATGGCTTTTGCACCACGATAATGCACCAGCTTACACTTCGTTGCTTGTTCGTCAATTCTTGGCCAAAAACAATACTGTAACGATGCCCCAGCCTCCGTATTCGCCAGCCATGAGCCAGGAGCCATGGCTCCGTGTGACTTTTTCCTATTTCCAAAAATAAAGAGAACCTTAAAGGGCCGTCGTTTTACAAGCATAGGTGACATTAAAAGCGCATCGCTAAAAGAGCTAAAGGCTGTTTCGACGATTGGAAGAAGCGCTGGCAGAAGTGCATAATATCTAATGGGGACTATTTTGAAGGCGACAACATTAATGTAGACGAATAAATAAATATTCTTTTCAAAAATCGAGAATTCCCGTTATTTTCTGAACTCACCTCGTATGTAGATCTGTAAATACTATATAAAAATAATAAGTCCATGTAATTTTATTCCTAATATAAATTTTATAGTGTGTATATTTTCAACTGCCAAGATAAATTTGTAGTTGATTTTTTGCACATTTCTCGTTTGTATGGAGTTTTCCATATTAATCCTTCTAGAAGATCGCAACGGAGACAATATTTTCATGATACTAGAAAATAAGCTATCAAATAAATTTATGTATAAATAGATAAATGTTACGTTAAATCGTGCAAACTCGCGCAGCTTATATACTAAGAACATCCTTTGGCTAAGGTTTCACCATGCGTAAAGCCTATCCTGGGTCCTGCCTAAAGGTAAGCAGTCGATGCAGTTTAAAAAAATTAAATGCCGTGGAAACAATACGGTAACAAGCGCATCTACTCACGGCCTGCATAAATTCCGTTTCACGCCCTGCTCATACGTTTTCGCCGTATGCGCCGGCAGAGGATTCCAAAGCCTAATAGTCTTTCAGATGAACAACTTACCTTAAATCAATTATTCCATGTCACTGTGCATGTGTCATATGATACAAAGGATAAAAATCCTTATCTTCCAAGGCGAATGATCGCTCGTATATGTTTCATGTTATTCACCCACATCAGCAACACTACTTGGTAGATCGTTTTTTTAGGCTTCTTCTCCATCCTCCGCGCGCCGATATTCAGTCAATGTCAGTCTACTTCAACATTATGTGTAATTTAACGACACGTGCCACATATACGGAGATTCCACTATGATTATTATCGGAACCACACTGACTAATCAATTAGTCAACTGATTACTGAAATGTATCTGCGCATCTGTGATGTATCGTTGTCTATTCGTGTGCGATTTTTCTTCCGGGGTATACTCACCGGACTTTCTTTTTAATGTCATGCTAGCCATAGTCAATATTTAAAAGACTTATGAGGTCTGCGCTAACCTTGAAATGTTTGTTCAAAGGTTCATAAAGTCAGCCAAAAGAAGCGGACTGTTTTATAGACGCTGAGGACATCTGTTTGTTTGAAAATAAAACTTAAGACGATTTGTATACAAATTTTATATATTGGAAGATCGACGGCGATAACGATCAGTCAGCTAGGTCATGCAATTTGGTTTAGGTATTTTGTTTAAAAAAGTCTTGATTAAGGTCTTCGATGAACGAAAGCTTTATTTATTTTTTAATGGTATCAGCTTAACAAAATACTGCGATAATGAAACCGAAACATATGATAGCATCCCTTGATGAAAACAAAAAGTTTTAATTGTAATGCTGCGTATATTTTGAATGATATTCAAGATTAAAAATACTACCATGACCTACATAACCTAGGCAAACAGGGTTAATTATTTATTTATAACCTACAAAACAGTTTGCGACCGTACTTATTTTTGTCTTATGCTTTGACAATTCAATACTACTGATCTTTCAAAATTATCCAATTGCATTCCTTTATCTCATAAAATAACTGCAGTTATTTATTAATATATTAATTGATATAAAGAGTATATGAGGGGTGTTAAAACGGTATATAAAGGGTGTAAAGGGATCCTAACAAGATCTGAGGATCCCAACCCAACCTCACCTGCAAGCGGTGCACTTGCAGGTGAGGTCTGGCGAACATTAAAGTAGCAATAGGCTCGCCACCTATTATGTGGAACCAACAATATAACTAGCGAAATGTGGTACCCCTTCGGAAAAACAGGCGTGATATTATTTATGTATGTATTTATTAAAGGCACGCGGCATTTTGATGCGTCGATTTATCGGTCAGAGTTCGGTGATCACACTCACGAAGCATGCAGTCATTTCGGTAATCTTAAGTAAACATTATTTTCGTGTATAGAACACAAAGCGTTGGTGTATAAATTAATGTTAGGTTATGGTAGGTAAAGAAATCTAGTAGTAGTTCTAGATTTCTTTGTCAACTGTTTGCCTATTTATACAAGAAGATATTTACATAAAACAGGTCTGTATATAAAGCAGCTTATAAAATATAACACTTACAAAAAGTTTCCTCATTAAACTCTTGTCAACTCAACAGACAAGAATTTCCTTTACATTTCCGTGATCTGACCAGTGGAAATATTTCGTTGTGGAACGGCCTTTTTATGGGTTGGTGTACCGAGCCTTAATAAAGACTTTGCATACCCATACCCGACTCGATTTCCATATAAAAATGCTATTTCAAATGCAAGTTAAAGGGAAAGAAATATCACTCAAGTTTCAAGTGCTTGCGAACACGACCTAGTGAAAAATGTTATAAAAATATTCATTCATTGATAACTTATTGATCGCGATATGTTATCGCTTAAACGCGATATGATTTCGCAATATACGTTTATATTTAAAAGTTTTGGTCGTCTGTAGACAAAATTAAAGCGCTAGAAGTTTAGGTCTTATAAATTGCAGACGAGTAGGGCACGAGAAACCTTTCTGTGCAATATAGTAAACTAACGTGTGAAACAATTACTTGCGTGTTGATTTTTTTGTACTGCACTGATAACTAAATGTTTGCCTACAAAGTGGCAGATCATTGTAACCGCGCACTAATCCTCATGTGTGTAGCTCCATGAATATTGTAATTTTCTCCCAGGGACATGTGGCAATAAAAGGTTAAGCATAAATCAGTTAAAAATTAGGAAGTTAAATGGTGTTTATACAATTAGTATTAGAGTACTATCGCAAACATTAAACCGGTATAATCTTATGAGGGGTGAACTTCATACAGATTCCCATGATAATGCTATCTTATGTAGTACAAAAAGATTCTAAACCGCTTGATCTGGGTTTTCAAAAATTTTAAGATAACAGAACACCCACCAAATTAATTTTATTTCATGGACCTCATATATTATAAATTTGTACCTAAAAAATACACAATTAAACAATACTTAATTTAACTAACAACAAAAACTTTTATAAATTTGAGCCTAACATAAATAATTCCCTAGGGTCCGCAGAACCCACTAAAACGACCGCTGTTCTAGAACCTTTTTATTGACGTGGTAAATATTGTATGAAACATTTGTTTATTAAATAAATAATTCTTTTTTGTAGACTCAATGAAGTTTTAGAAGCTCTAGGCAAGATACCCATCCTACCAGCGTTACAACCTAATGCACAGGCGCATCGTTTCTCCGCATTCGACGTCTTCGAAGACACCGATTTCGAAGGTCACCATTATGGAGTCAGTCAGCACCTGGACGGCTCCGAGAAGACATGCCAAGACTTTGGCGTAGAAGCCTTGAAATTATCCGAGGAGGATGGTAATTTGGTTTTTATTAAATACTTTCCCGTGTAAAGATTAGTACGCATTTCTTTATAGATTAGAATGCTCTCTCTTAATACGTAGTACTATTCAAATTAGCAGTCAAGTTCAAAGAGAACTAGAGTTCAAATCATGAATCGTAAGATTTATATACATCTTATTGCAGTGATACTCAAAGATTCTTTAATTTATAAAATCAATAACAGTTTTACGTGAAGTGACGTATATTGTTATGAATTTTGAAGACAAATATGTTTTGCCGCTTTTCGAATACAGTGCTTCAAGTAGCTGCGCCATATAAATAGGAACACGCCCTAATGTTCTTAACAATAGAGACATGGGTATACCTTTATGGCACTTTCGATGTTACACCTTATCTTTGAACTTCAATCACCACTAAACACCTTATCTTTAAACTTCTGACAATCTTTTGACAATCTTCATGATAATTTGATAGTATGAACGTCACTACAATCTGACAGATTCAGATTTTGCTACAATTAACCGCTCTTGACGTCTCGAGACTAGGTACTCAAAGACAGAAGATTTGCAGCGTTTACAGAGGTCTGTTTTTGGATGGGTGACTGTTTTCTTGGCATTTGATGTTCAGCGCTTCCGCAGGCACGCCAAGATCTTAGGCCCTGTAATCTCAATATGTCGCCTACCAGAAGCTTTCGAAAGCTTGACAAACAATAGATTTCCACTGTGTCCGTTACCGATACGATTCAACGTTCAAGAGGTTCTATGTAGCAACTTGAATTTTCCTTATAGCATAACTCCTACCTCCACCAATCCGCACAGTGTCCACGCTGTGGAGTAAGATGTGACCTGAATCCCTCTTGCTGTAGTTTGTGAGACCAATGCTCAATAATGGGATCCTGAATTTCGACAAAACCAGTTTCATTTTTAAAATATATATTTTCAGTATTCGAACACAAAGACCCAATATCAAGCAAAGGCGTGGCAGTTCAGTCCACAGACTCTGATCAACCTATAGAGGATTCATCTGAAGGAGTGACATTTAGAACACATTGTTACGACAGCAAAGAGGACCCAACGTTACTTCACTGGATTCTTGCGCAGGGCAACAAAGCCTCGCTGCAAGATATACTCGATTATTGTCAGAAGGGACTGGCTTTGGTAAGTTTATGTGTCATCTCGTCGTATAACATTATTATTTAAATACGTTACTTCACGTTGTTTACAGCAGATCACCTAGAGTATTTTGTGTTACAAGAGTTTTATTATTGTTATAAAAATACTAGAGAACAAATTTTCATACTAGAATCTTAACGTTTCTTCTTCAGGCTCTTCTCTTTCCAGCCTGGTTGTGATTGTATTTATGAACTAAAATTGTTGAGAAAATCTTGGCCAGCTTCAGATCTTTTCTGTAACATTCAGAACAATATATAACTTTCGTTTGCTACATTCGCTTGCCTGATAAGTCTACTGGCTTACTTTTTGATTTCCGACATCGACATTGAAATCATGTCTTATCTTTCTTAGTCAAATTTTACGATACGTTTTACAGAACCTTTCTGTTTCTAGTCATTCAAAGTTATTCTTAAATTATGCTTCCTTGTTTTGATTCGTTCGGGGCAAGCACCGGTATACGTACATTACGCCTTATCACTAAAGGCATTAAATTTGTTATCGAATTGTGTTATAAGGTTACATTCGTCTCGGAATATTAAATTGATTACTGTGGATGCACCTTATTATTCTGTTGTAATAAAATTCATTTTGCAACAGATAATTTTTCACTTGCAAATTTATGAAGTGTAATAATTTGCTCACGATCTTCCATGGTGGCCTGGGAGGACTCTAAACAATAATTGCGATTATTGATATTGTTAACTTGACTACCGTGAGTTTTTACTGGATATTCTAAATGCTGCTTTAAAATAAGGTCCTGGCGAGTTCTTTTTATCTATATATTTTCAATATGCTTCGGAAGGCACGTGTGCTTCGGAAGGCACGCTAAGCCGTTGGTCCCGGTTATCACTAAATGTGGTAGTCGTTAAGCCATGTTATAGGCCTCATGGGCGGCTTTACAAATTCTAACAGCAGGACGCCATACACTTGCCTCCGCCAATCCGCACTGGGTCAGCGTGGTGGAGTATGACCCAATACCCCCACACATTAATATGTGAGAGAAGGCTCGTGCTCAGTAGTGGGACGTTAATGGGCTGAAATTATGATATATTTTCAATAAACTGTACTGTTTCATAAAGTAGTGTAAAAAGGTAGATCATTTATATAAGTTCTTAAAACAAATTGGGGAATTTATATTTCATGCTTAAAACTACTTGAATTAACTAACGATGAACCAACTTTTCCGAAACTGAACTATAACTGCAATAGATTTTGTGATTTTTTTAAGACCAAGTGTTTTAATTAAAGCAACAAAGTAAACGAAAGGAAGAAGCGCTCGTAGCTCTGCGGTGCTCAGTGGTCGGAAACGATCACCAAAGTACAGCAGAGTTTACAGAGGTCAGTCCTTGGATGGGTGACCGTTTGTGTGGCATTTGATATCGAGCGTTTCCGTGCTTCGGAAGGCACGTTAAGCCGTTGGTCCCGGTTATCACTAAATGTGGTAGTCGTTAAGCCATGTTAGAAGCCTAATGGGCGGCTTGATAAATTCTAACAGCAGGACGCCATACACCTGCCTCCGCCAATCCGCACTGGGTCAGTGTGGTGGAGTATGACCCAATACCCTTGCACCTTGGTATGTGAGAGGAGGCTCGTGCTCAGTAGTGGGACGTTTATGGGCTGAGATGATGATGAACAAAGTAAACTGTTCAATTAAATCTATTTACGCAACTATTTTATCATCTGATATAAAAAAAAATAATGATGAATTCCTCAGATTGACGTCGAACCCTTAAAAGAGCACGAAGACCAGTTGTGCCACAACCTTCAATACGCCAACCACCACGGCCTGAAGCAGATCACAGGGATCGAGAACCGGTTGTACGGGCTCGACCAGCTTCTCATTGAAGTTAGGGACCTTAGAAGTGATCAGGCCAACCAAGCTGCATCCCTCATACAGGTTTGTGATGATTAATAATAATAATTCTTTATTGCACAAAATAATTTTTAGTATTACATGAGGTATATAAAATAACATATACAAAGGTGGGCTTATATTTAGAAGAGATCTCTACCAGCAACCCTAGCAGTTGTAAACTAAATAGTTGTACGGGATAAATGTTGTACAAGAAAAGTGTTATTAATAAAAATTAAAAATAAGAACAAAATATTAAGCAAATCTCTAACATGCTAATAATATATTAACTTAACTTGACGGGTGCCATATACACATACCAAAAACAATTTTACTTAATAAAATGCAGCGGTTTTTATAGGGTCTTTTTATAGTAAAGGTTCTCTTTAACTAGTTAAGCATTTAAGTACTTCTCCAATAATAGCCATGAATCAGTGTTATATTCGTAAAAAATCCTTATTTATATTAGGAAGAGGTAGAAAAAATAGCTGCTATAAAAATATTGAAATTGAAATTTAAAAATAGCTAGACTGCAGTTGATGTCCTTTCAATTCAATTAGTGCTAATAGAATTTACTAGTCCACCATAAATAATTTAATACCTAAACTTACGTAGAAACTTACTTCTTTACTTAAGAAGGAAGACTTAGGTCTTTTTACACTGGAAAATGCTTATAATGCCATCATTATAAGCATTTTCCAGCAAAGTTTCTTAGTCCATACTAAGAAACTTTTTTGCGAATAGTTCTCTCTTCATTAAGTCCAGTGCAAATAGTGCTGTTGGAAAAGGTGCTGGAAATGTGCCATATTATCTTGACCCTCATTCTTGTTCGTTACAGTGTCAGGTTATAAAGCATTAACTAAAGTCTATTTTTATCTTGTTAGTACCGAGACCGCCTAAATTCAGCATGCGACCCGTCAGTGCTGCCTACCCTGGTGCAATCCCACTGGTGCCAGTTGGAGAAACTGCTGAAAGGCCACCAAACCCTCGTGGATCGACGGCGTAGAATCTCCAATTCCAAAGACGAGCTGTGTCAAGTGTTGAAAGCGAGGCTTGAGTAAGTTCAACGATTTGTACCCTTGAAATATTTTACATGTCCGATCAGACATTTCGATTATCATAGTTACGCTATGACAAACCCCATTTAAAATATTGTTTAAAATAATACAGTGAATTAAATTAACATAATAAATTAAGTTAAGCCATAACGGTTACACCTTTAGGTATGAATCTACTACAGATCAATTAAAAATAGTTTATCAGCGCTTTCAAGCTGAGCTAAACGCAGAACTAAATAAGCCTTTGCCGGGGTTGCGGGACTGTTCGAAAGAGTTGCCACAGCCTCGGTACGGAGCAGGCTCAAAAGAAGGAACATGGATGGAATTTAGTCAGTAGAAGTCTGACACACCCTCCCGCTTCACCCACAGCGGTGGAAGGTTATTTAATGATTTTCCATCACAAATAAAAAAAAAGGATGAAATAAGCGGCACATGTTGATGACGTCATCAGGACCAGAATAACAGTGCTCAGTACTCTTTATATTTTCATCGTGGGGCCGTCCCGTTAGTTAGCCGCCGTTTACTAATAAATTGTTTAAGACATATACATTTCTCTTAAAGTTGATTCTGTGTATTATGGTTTCTTCAAAAATTCTTGTTTATCTGGAAGTAACAATGTTCTTACAGATTTGTACTGAAGTTGGAAAACTCGATGTCAGTGCAAGATGCGCATGCGATGCTGTCATTCCAGTGCTTCAACCGCCTGGAGCGCTACTTCGGTATCGTGGCGCAGCTTCACCGCGCACCTGCCGTCTTCGTGCGAGCAGTGCACGAGGTAGTGCGCCGACGAAGCTTCTCCAACGCGCACGCAACTGTAAGTACATATTTAGGCTCTTGTGCACGCAACTGTAAGTACATATTTAGGCTCTTGTGTGTTGTTACTTCCATCGGCTTTAGAGCTACTACAGGACTGTTGCGCAGCCAGTTTTACGTAACAGAAACTTCTTTCATAACCACTCATATATACTACTACTCGATACTCTACGTCAGTGTTAGACATTATTATTCTATCGATTTTGTTCTTTAACCGACTAGAACGCTACAAGGGATTCGGTCAGTGATTGCAAGAAAGGCTTATATTGTAACTATTAAAATAAAGGTCTACTGAAGCGCTACTAGGGATCCGGTCAGTGATTGCAAAAAAGGCTTCTAATGTGACTATTAAAATAAGAACTGTCTTTAAAATTCGTTTTATATAAGCTACGGCACAAAATGTAGTTCTCAGTACCTTCATTATACCTAAGGAAATGTAAGGTAGCCGAAAGCCTCTGTTAAGATTAATGCAAAGCTATCTTTCGTCAAGGGTTTTCCTACTTTGATATTGTGTAAACAAACGAACCTTTTTCAGTGGGCGACAGATCTAGCGACAAAACTCCTCAAAATTCACAACGAAGAAGTAAGCAGACGCGAGGAGTTTAATACCATATTCGAAGGACATTTTCTTAAGAGCCTATTCCCAGGAATGTTGGAATTACCACCAACTTTTGGTATACTAGCACCGCCTCCTTTCGACGTTCGATTACCTAAGTTAACCGATGAAGATATTGAGTTTATTATGAACTCTTTCCCGCAATTAGCCAATGATGTGCCTAAATATGAAATGGAAACTATTGTCAAATTCTTCCAACAAAGGTTAGTCTATAACAGTTTTATTGTTGCCTCTTTATTTTCCGTAAAGCTTTATTTTAATATGTATTCATTTCAAGTAAGTAAATGATTACTTAATTTATTAATAAAAAGATGTTAAGCTGATTTAAAATTTACAATTGCTGTTTTAATACTTTTGAAATGATTAAATTTATTTATTTCTGCGCTTAACTAAAATAGAAAAAAGTGGTGTTTTGGAAAACAGACTTACCTATTTTAATAAAATGCAATTTCACAATTCAGATTAAACGCTTCAGAATATATGGAAAAAGATGTTTTCGTTCAAGCTGATTTAGACAAGTAAGTCTGTCGTAATATTCAATGTATATTAGAAACCCGCTTGCACCAAATCCATGTAATCGTGCACATGACAATATTGACTGTAGTTATAACAAAACCAACGGAAAGTGTTTGCTTAGAACCAGGGGCGTGCAGAGAGATTTCGGATAGGGTTTGTTGCAGTTTATAGCGCTAGTAACTCCGAGAGGTGGTCGAACTAAAGTATTAGTAAATATTATAAAACTAAGTATAGGAATGGTTTTTTAGCTAGCCTTGTGGTCGCGTCTGCCGCAGTGAGCCCCACACCCCCTCCCGGTCTCCCCCTTTGGGCGGGAGACAGTGCGTAAATGCATTTTGTTACCGACGTAAAAAAAAAGAAAAAAAAAGGATGTGCAGTGCTTATTAGCATTTATTGTGTTCATAAAATTGCGTATAATGTAACATACGTGTTTAGTGATGGTATTTATTTTTATGACCGAATTCATTATTGATATCATGCTGACAGCCAAGCAGAATACCCTTTTTGTTTCATCTACGATTTAACGTAATTTCACTAGTTATGCAAAACTGACAACTGTCACCTGCTCCATGCTACACCAGAAATAGTATAATGGAACTATGTCTATATTCAAACTTATTATTCAAATGCCACTAAACAGTACGAATCTTATCCTAAGTAAAATAGGTGTTATGATATGTGTTATCTATACTCGCTTGATATAGCCTTTATAATACGATGACGACCGATATGGCGTGGTGGCGAGTATACCCGCATTCCACTCCTGAGGTCGTGGGTTCGATTCCCACACAGGACCAATATTTGTGTGTATAAATATGAATATTTGTTCTGGTCTGGGTGTTTTTCTATGTATATTAAGTATGTATTTACAAAAAAAGAAGTATGTATGTATTTTTGTCCGTTATTTAGTATCCATAACACAAGTTCTTAATGATACTTATCTTGGAACTAATTAATTGGTGTAAGTGTCAGAAATATTTATTATTATTTATTTATTTAATACTGTACCATGTATAATAATTAAAAAGTCAATTTTAATAATATATAATTCTTTTTCTTTAGAGACACAGAATCGGAGGCAGAAGCTGGTGATTTCGAGAATCTTAGTAGGCAGTCGTCTCAGAAGCAAACTATGGATATATCAACAATATGTGTGCCTGAAACAATGGCGGTCTCGACGGTAACAGAGGTGCGAACTATAGCCGTGATTTCGGAGCATGTTGAAACAGTCACTGAGTTTGAAGACTCCAATTTCTACATCGAAGAGTCGCTACCGTCAAGTTTAGAATGGGGCCGGCAAGAACGGCAGGTGTACATTAACCCTTGAATTACGTTAACGCCTGTTTGTCGAAAGTGTAAGACCTCGTTAATGAGGCTTAGGCTGACTTATATTTGAAGTAAAAGGAACAAAAAAGTGTAATTTCTATGAAATAAGTTCAGAATGTGGGTTTTTTCAGATAATAATATAAAGAAAAATATATTGATATGAACGAGGTCTCACACGTACTGTAGCCCGCGTTCCATTTTTTTATGTTTTTTTCCTGTCTGTACCGGCCCCGTATCTGCATGTAGTGGTAGCATTTTTTTTTTGCATATAACTTTTAAAGATAATCATCATTTCATATAACTTTACTTCATTACCTATTCATTGTGCTATGCTGTGTTGTACCAGAATTTCATTTAGATATACAAAGTGCAGTCTGCACACTGGGTCGTTTAAAATGGAAGTACATTTGCTATGCAATTTTTCAGGACAACATGGATACGCACAAAATTAATATAGAGAGACTACAAGATTTCTTAGTGAAATTGTACGCATTGTGTAGGGCAAACATGGTGTTTATTAAAGAAGAGCTAATAAAACTTAAAACGGACGCTGAAAAGCAGAAAGAGTTCTTAAATAGTCAATACTCAATGATTATAGAGGCTTACGAAAAAAGCAATACGGAAATAGCCCTAATGCATCGTGAACAGACACAAAGACTGACAGTAGATCACGAATTGGAACTTAGTGATATGAAAGCGACCCTAACACAGAAAGACGATTCCATAGAAACAATAAGGAAAGAGAAAGAAAACTTGGAAATCCAACACCAGAAAGAGATAGAAAGGTTGAACAACGAGCATCAGTGTACCAAAGACTTACTGGAACAGACTCGGGTGGAGATTGCGAGCTTTGAAAAGAAGGTAGAAGAGATGGAATTACAGAAACAAAAAGTTGTCAAAGAGGTTCAGGAGAAACTACACCAAGAGTATAAGGGTGAAATTGAATCCATGCGATCGAGGTAATTATTATTTCATGTTATTATATTTCAACAAATGACTTTTCTTGAGACACATCTTGAGAACCATGGTAATTTAATGTTACCTAATGGGTGCTAAGAGCTTTAATTTACTTAACATACCTTAACTTGAGTTGTTGAAACACTTACGGATTGATATAGCGGTTGTGGTATGTTACCGCTCCGTCTTTTCACCGATCCTGTGTTTTGTTCTTTCTAATTAATACCTTAATTGCTGGTTACATGCGACATGGTTACTCCTGCAATGGGTTGTCTATACCATTGAGACATTCCCATTTTAGCTATTTATTGTTATGAATATTTGATTTAAGAATAATCCCTATGGCCTGTTGTAGATTCCGCCTAGTTGCTTTAACGAATATGGACAGATCGCCGTCCGAGTCTAGCCTAGAAAAGATAGAGAGAACAGATGTGATAGAGATATCAAATCACAACGCGATAGTGATGCAGACGAAAGAAAATGCCGAGCTGGAGAAAGATGAGGCAATAAAAGAAGCGGTTGCGAAGGTTGAGGCTGATTGGAAGCAGAAGTTCGACAGTGAGCTGGCGCAGTTGAAGTCTAGGCTGGAAACCGAGCAACAGGTAAATATTTATATCTCTTAAATCATTGATGATGATGACTTAAGAAATATAATATACATATTCAGCTCATCATCGTTCCACTACTAAGAACAGACCTCCACTCACGAATCAATGTAAGAAGGATTTATGTCTTACTCCACCTCGCGTGCGAATAGGCGAAGTCGAGTGAATGGAGCTATAACCTAAAATAATATTATATTTCTTGTACACAGACGTATAGCATAAAAATTTAAAGGCATCTAATGGGTTATTTACACCATTACGCCATTGTTTTGTAAAGTAATCTAGAGTAATATTTACCTTTAAAGGTGACCTGTTTCCTACCCCTTGGCAGAGGCATTTTATACGCGCCCTCTTCGCCAATTATATTAGCGAACCTATTGCCGACCGATATGGCGTGGAGGTCAGTATACCTACACTTCACTCCAGAGGTCGTGGGTTCGATTCCCACACAGGAAAAATCTATGTGTGCATAAACTTGAATATTTGTTCTGGTCTGGGTGTTTTCCTATGTATATAGGTTTCCCTATATTAAGTAATTATTTACAAAAAAATGTATGTTTATCCGTTGTTTAGTATCCATAACACAAGTTCTTAATAACTTGGAACTAAATAATTCTTGGAACTAAAAACTTCTCTATCTTGGAACTAAATAATTGGTGTAATTGTCAGAAAATATTTAAATAAATATATTTAATATATTGCCGCTAACTAGGATCTGTTACGGTCGCCAGAGCCTCGTCTGTTGACCCACTTGCAGGTGGGTTGGCTTGAGCTCCTTAGATGTTATTAGGATCCCTATATACAAATGTATGTTATCGTTTTCTGTTGAATTAAATGCGATATTATACGATCAATACGCTTTTCCAATGGCTCTGTTACAAATAATAAAATGTGTATATTGGCTCTAACCAGATAACAATTAAAGACGTGACCCGTCGCTTGCTGTCGGAGAAAGACCGCCAGTTGGAGTTACTGAGAGAACGGGAGCAAGTACTAAGTCGCGAATGCAGCAAGTTCAGAGACACTATCCAACAGCTCACCGATCCAGAGACCAACGACTATGACTCCCTGCTTAAAGCTCAGGTATGTATGATGTGGTAGAAATCGCTAGATGGAGTTAGTGAGAGAGGGAGCGAGCGTAACTTAATACTGTTTCAGTGACAGGATGGCTTACTGAAAATTTTCCAAGAGTGCTCAGCTTATAAGTTGACGCTATTTGTTTTATTCTATGTGTGTCAATAAAGAACATTGTTATTTTTAGTTCGCAACACTGGAAAATGAGAAGGCCGTATTGCAGCAGCAGGTGCAGGATCTGAAGAAGGAATTAGATAAAACTAAATCCGACGATAGCGAAAAAAGTAGAGATGACGACAGTGAGAGCCAGTAAGTGCGGTTTCAGTTTTATAAGTACAAAATAAAGTGTTTTTTATTAAACAGTTAATGCAGACACGAAACTTTATAAAAAACAGTAGTTACAAAAGACACCTACAGTGTTACTGCGTATACCTAATTTCATCCTACAAACCGAAAAGTATGAAGTATGAATTAAAGTTAAACCAAAAATATAAGTCCAACACCTTATGTTCAAATGTTTAACATCCAAGGAGAGTAGTGTGTTCTTTCGTTGATATTATTATGTTTATAGGTCTTGGTTCCTTTGTGAGACTACCCTACGTTTTTACTTTATTTTTGCAATAAGTAAGATCTGACTTATCATAAAGGCATATTTCTAAGTTTGATGAAATCACCTTTTTTAAATGGCACGTTATAAATTTAGAGATGTGCCGAATATTCTTTTCGTATTCGGTATTGGGCGTATTCGGCATTTTTTTCACTATCCGGTTCGGTAAAGATTGAACCGAATAGTATTCGGTGAAACCACTATTCGGCGCATTTCTAATTATAATATCTTCTTTTAAGCTGCGTTAATTATACTGTTATACTGTCAAAATACTTGCTATGCTCCATTTCTGGGTTGATGTAGCAACAAATATCCAGACTACATAATATTAATTGAAACTTATATTAATTCAGTTCATCATCTAAAAAAGACGAAGTCAGAAGAACGAAGCCTCGCTCCCATACACCTCTGGGCTTGCCTGCAGGCACGCTCTGTCTGTCCTCTTGCCTACCTGGACACACGGTGCTCCTCCTCTGGGACCCCGCTCATCACAACTATACCGTTATGCAGGTAGAAGATGTATGTAGAACACCTTTATAATGTTGCTTTACTACACTTTGATAAGGTACGATTAAACAGCGCGTTATATATTTGTTAGAATATATTTAAGCCATATGATTTTGTAATGTGCATTAATTATGTAAAATAGAATTAATATCATTTTAGTAAGTTATAGCAAAGTAAGGACTATATATTTATACAGAGGTCCGACATAACTTTTCAGGGCGTTAGTGAGGTGGGTGGATGGGAGTTGTACATATTGCAGTGACTCATGATCACTGAGACACATATTCATTTATAATTACAGACAGTTCGTTAATATCCCTATGAACAAATAGCTGTGGCTTAACCGTTTATGTCCATCGAACATTCACATCGTTATAAATATTAAGGCAAAAAACTGCCTAAGTAGGCACTGTTCTTCAATGTAAGAGTCATCAACTCTGCCTAAATAGAATTGGCCTCCTGGTTTCACGATAATAATAATACTAATTCACCTGTACATTGTATATCAATGTCAGTTCCGACTTATTTCTTTGCGTTAAAGACCCTCGTCATGGTTATCAGACACCATTCAAAACAAAATGTGGTAATGTCGGGCTACTGTATGAATTTCTCCCTCCAGCGCTAGAACTATTTACTACAAATGTTCTGCATTGTAAAAATATTATTGGATTATATCATAAAAAAAAGTAGTAGACAAAATTTCTACTTGCATGACCTGCTTCTGCTTCACATTCTTTTTCGCTTATTTTTTATCAAAGTTTTTTTACATTTTTCATATTAAATGGCTGATTTTATTCCATTGCACCTATTAACAGCTTGTTCTATGCACAGTACCTTTTAATAACGTTTCATGTTACAATGTCACTGATAAATAATCGTTTTTCCATAACAAATCAACTTGTCACGACCGGTCATATGTATTGTTAGTATGTAATTGCAACCAAATTATCATTATATTATTATACGACAGTGATAGATGGTACTGTGAAAATTTGTTGCCTGGTTCGAGTTTTATAGTGGCAGTTAATAGGTGTAACGTTCATAAAGTGGCGTCTTTGCTTAACGACTTCTTTTATAATTGCTAGATTATGCAGTATAGAGCAACCTTATAATGTTGTAGAATTAATAATATAACAAAAAAATTAATTTCACTATCAATAAGCCTTAATCTAGTTGTATTATTATTTACAGGAAGCATCCATAATGTACTTTGTACACAGCGATAGTTTAGCCGCCCTCGATCTCAGTATACAGGTAAAGAATGAGAGTGAGAGAAAACTCTACGCCATTGCCACTGTCGAGGCGAAGGAATACTGCTATGCTAAGAAGGTATGACTGGAGTGGTGTCTCTGTGTTGTTCAATTCTAGTGTGGTCGCGCTTATCCGGCCAATTAGTTTAAAGCTGTATAGAAATCAAATAAATTCTTCGATAGGCGTTTTAGGGTCATTGTATGATTTTTTCAGTGTGACGTTACAAACTTTAATCCCATACTTTGTTCTACTTTCAACTTTTTGGTTATGTAGACTAAGGTCTCTTTTCCGTCATAACACTTCATCAATCATTCGTTCAAGAATCTAGTAATCACTGATGATTCTCCAATCATCAAAACACATCAATCATTCATTAATTATTAAATCATTCATTAATTTAATAGTTTTATTTTGCAAGCACTCGTTTGTCACTGATGAACGTAATAATTATCTCAATGAACGTTCATTTATTTGCTTTTTATTAAAAAAGCCAAATATTGTTGGCTTTGCAAGTTCTTTTTACATTTTTACTGTTCTTATAAAATATCATAAACATGTAATCCTAACAACATCCCATTTATTATTTATTTTTAAGTATTCGCTGAGTATTCCGACAGCACATTGTTTTGTATCACGCTAATATTTTTATATGTTAATTCGAACTCACATCCTGTCATACTTTCACTGTTTTTTGTGTTTGCTATGTTTTGAAACGCTTTTATGTAGAATACGCCGCTTTTTAAGTTCACGTTTTAAACACGCACGTATCAAAGCAGTAAATCTCCTTTTGATTGTAATATCAAGGTAAATGCTATTTTTAAATAATTTTATAATGAGTTTATATGCGCGGCCACACTGGCAGTAAGAAAGCGAATGTACGTTTTATCCCTAACAAGGCAGAACAAATTAAATAATTTCATTGCTTTCTTCAACCCCAGGTTCAATATAACAATGGTGGCAAGGCAATAAAGATTATAATTTCCCAATTTAAGGGTTAACACGCTAAAAGTAACTTTTGTATTATATTTCTTTAGAAACATCAATTCGCTTTCTTACTTTTTTGTATGTAAATTTGTGATGTTAAAAACTGTTTGAAAAATTCTTAAAAAAATTTGTTGAATTGCATGGCGTTTGATTGACTCCCAGCTTTTTGCTTAGAGAGCTTACATCCCAAAGAGTAACATTTAATGTGATTTTTCAAGACTGGAAATCGGTACGGCATGCCGCGCGGATCTCGATTCTACCGCGTGAGAGTCAAACCGCACAAGCCCCATCCTCCGCCGCCTGCGTGCTGCGATTACAAACACAGACAGGGTAACTATGGAGTATACTTAGCTTTTTAGTACATTAATTGAACATTATTTGTATAAAGCTTATCACGAAATACTTAAGTACTAAACATTTTTCAATCCGTAAAACATTGGTTACTTAGTTATTTTTTTTGTTTTAGAAATTACTAAGTGAAAGCTTTTACTTCCGTATTTAGTTATAATTTTTAATTTAAATTAAATGTAAACTATCTTAAGTTTGAAATTGAAAAAATAAGTCCTTATAGGGAGGGTAGGTATACATGATTCACCCATGCATATTTCTGATGATTTTTACATTAAAAAAGAAATAGAAGTGGATCGGAATTGCATATTTCTTACTTGTCATGACTGCTATTTGCTTATATATCTATCATATCGATGTATGTTGAAATCTAATGTGAAAATTCTTTAGATCTCTCATTAGTCATTATCTGCACACACCTAAAGTTAATAACCGATCCGGACTTATGATGTATTTGTAATTTTTAGAAAACAAATGACTTAAAAATCTTTAATAGGTTTTTGATTCTGATTTTGAACCTTGGTTTTTGAAAGGAGGCCCGTGCTGTGGTAGAAGTTAAATAGGCCGGGCGAAAGATGAAGCATGCATCGATTCTCTTTGTACTCGAGTTGGTTATTAGTTTTGGTTATTGACATAAAAGGTCACATAATTGTTCGCTTTTAAGTGCTTAGTCTGTGTCACCCGCCGCTCAGTCTGGCAATGTAGATAATTTCGCTTATGTTGTCCGCTTTAATCCGGATTCTGCATTCTAGAAACGATTCGTTTCGCTTAGTAAATTTGTCAAAGTAATATATTAATAGAAGCTTGGCTCTTGGCACCCATTCACTGCGGACAGAATACTCTGTTAAGTTATGTTTCCCCACCAGTACAAAAATTACTTAATATCAGGCATTTGACTTACACAAATTGATAGTTTTTGATTACACAACAGCGAAACTTACTGTCTGTAGAATACGGGATACCAGTTATTAATCAATGTCTAGATGTCAAGTTTGTATGTGTTATTTATATTGTATTTTCTTTTTCTTCAGCTTTTTATTGTAAGTATGAATATGAATATTGTTACTGTGAAGTTTCTTATTTTGATATTGTTTTGTGTGTGTTAAAATAATGTGTCTTTTTGGGTTATCTTTCACGAAGCATCCCTAAAGAATCCAAGAACTCGTTCAAGCTAATATATTCTGTATATTTTATGTAATGTATCGTTGTATGTGACTAGAATATGAGTTCATGTGTCCACAATCACCATGAAACAACTTTTACTTAACGTGGTCATATTATTACAATACCTTATTTTCGAATTGTTGATTAGCTGTACAGACCGTTACTGTAAAGTTTTATTGGTGCACTCAAGTCTGTTTTAGCGTGCACAGTAAATACTCATTTAAATGACCAGCCAGCTTTAGAACCATATATGTCTTTGAAATAGTTTTCTATATTATAATTTGGACCATTTCATTTGTTTAGATATTCTGTCATGTTAATAACCTGATAGTTTGAGCTCTGTAGTAGTATGGAGTCAGAGATACGTGTTTTTCCACAGACCTACATTTATGTGTAGAGGTTATCAACAAGAACTTTTTGTTAATCAAAATGAAACAATGAATTTAGATGTCAAAGATTCAAGTTTTTTCTTACAGTTTTGTTTCATACAGTTTGCAGCAACATCTGCAATAATATATAGAGTAATTAATATAGGTCTGTGCATTTTTCTCATTTCGGGCGCAATTTTACACTAAGGCTATGTGTAAAGTCCTTGTGCAGGCATCAAAGCCTTTATATTGAAGCAATGGGGTCGATCAACGCTAAGTGCGATTGCAGAACGACTGGGGGCGATGCTTAAAGATTGTAATATAAATAACATTATACGATAACAGTATAAAAGTCAAAACTCTGATTGATATGTGACCAATGGTTGAATGATTAGAATCAGTTGAATTTTTTCTTACTGCTGTAAATATTTTTATTTATTTTTTGAATAATGAAAAATGAGTGCCACACTTTGTGGCAGTAGATTAAATAGTATTATTTATCTTTGAACAACTCATATCTACGTCCAGAATGTAATTACGATTAAAAATAATATCTTCTTATATTGTTGTTACCGACTTGATAGTTACCCTATTTATATTGTTTACTATATTACAATCTAATGTTGCACCAGTCTAACAGTCGTTTAGCAGTCGCACTGTTTGCCAGCTTTTAACTTGCGCACGCCCATTGCGTTGCAGATGTATTGAAAAGCAGCGTGCTGTCACTGTCAGTGCTGTCCGACAAACGACCCCTCAAGAAGTGGTTGACCTACATGCATGCCAAAGGTCTCGCCTCTACTTTTCATCACATTCACCCACAATCCACGTTTCACACAGCTTCTCATAATAACATTGCTTATGTCATCGCATCGTGTGCGTTGCCCCAGCGGAATAAGTTTATCACATTTTCAGTGTATGAATTCGTGTAATTGTGTATGGTAAGTACAAATTTGTGCATCCAATCTTTGTGGAGATATTCATCAAAAACTGCTTCCGCTGCGACATAGTTGCCCCAGCGGAACTTTTTTATTCCATGGACGCAAGAGAAAAAAAATTGATTCAAAAATCAGTGTGTGACGTGAAAGGTGTATGTATAAATGAAATTTGTGTGACATTAAACAGCGAAGGTATTCGAGTTTCCGCTGCGACAACGTTTGGCCATTTGCTAGATTTTATATAAAACGTTTATATAGGGAGCTGTAAAATTATTAAAATGTTGTTTTGAATTTGTTTATAATGTTTGTGGAAACAGATTTAAAATAGAATATGCGTTCAGAATATATACATGTAAACGTAAATTAAGGTTATTAGATCCTATTACTTAAAATACGCACTTTAGGGACAAATTTTTAACGTTTATACATACATACCTTGGAAAAGTCTGCAACTTTTTGCTAAATATCATTGATGTACTCTTGGCAATAAATGAGCTATAGGATTTATTTATTTAATCAGAACGGAATACACCAATTACACTAATTATCAAAAACAGTAAAAGTTAAATATAATGATAAAATCTCACACATAAAAACTTCTTTTATCCCATTCTCTCACAATACCTCAGACACACTGACAAAATCTCAGGCCATCCATCCGCAAACAAATCACAGTCGGGTGCTGCATCTAGGATGGCATTAAGTGCGTTGAGTGTCCGCGCAATGGGTGATTTTGAGCGGGCTACGGTTTGGCAGGTTGGCAGAGCAAACAGTTTATGTTTCCTGCTCATATAATAATTATCGGGTGCATAAAGGATAATTTACTATGACAGGATCACTGTTGTACAAGCAGTTGAATTGCACGATATTCCAATAATTAACGAAATAGAGTTAACAAAAACTGATAACCTCCGCAATTCGTATATAACCCGACCGTGTCAACCTGCGTTTTACGAGTGGCCAAGTACCGAGAGATTGGTGTAAGGCGGTGATAGTGCCACTCTATAAAGGGAAAGGGTGTAAAAACTACCGGGGAATCGGCCTTTTGAGTGTCGTAGGAAAACTATATGCAAAAGTTTTGATCAAAAGAGTGATAAAAGTGACAGATGATAAAATATGGGATGTACAAGCGGGATTTCGAAAAGGAATGGGATGTACGGAGCAGATCTTTTCCTTACGGTGCATAGTCCAAAAGTTCTTGGAGAAACACCAAAAGATCTATTGCACGTTCATAGATTTGGAAAAGGCCTATAATAGAGTGGCGAGGAATGAGTTGTGGTCGGCATTGTCTCAAAATGGAGTGAGCAGTGTCCTGATACGGGCGTTGAAATCTCTTTATATGGGTTCCAGCGCTTGTGCCAGGATTAATGGGACGTGCACGGACTGGTTTAACATCTGTAAAGGTGTTAGACAGGGATGTGTAGCGTCACCCTGGCTGCTCAACCTATTTTTGGACAATTGCCTTACTGGTTTGAAAGAGTGTGCTAAAGGGTTGAGAATGAACGAGTCGCTCATTAAATGCTTTCTATATGCTGATGACCAAATTTTGCTTGCGTCGTCGGCTGAGGAGTTGCAGGAGATGGTGACGATAAATCCAAGAGTCTTTAATAGCGAAAGGAATGAAAGTAAACGTTAGTAAGACGAAAGTTGTGGTTTTTGAAAGAGAAGACGAAATGACAGACTGTGAAATTTTAATCGGAAGTGAGAAAGTATAACAAGTGAATGAGTTTGTGTATTTGGGATCGAAATTTACGAGAGGTGGAAAGTGTGAAGTGATATCGATAGAAGAGTAAATGCTGAAAACATGATCAATGGGGCACTTCACGCCTTTGCAAGCAGTCAGAAAGTGTCTGAAATGGCACGGCTGGCAGTTTATAGAGGTGTGTTGGTACCTACACTAATGTATGGAAGCGAATGTTGGTTATGGCAGAAGAAACATGAGAGTAAGATTAATGCTGTAGAGATGAGAGCACTCAGAAGTATTCTAGGTGTGAAATTGAGTGGGATTAGGAATGAAGTGGTAAGGGTTGAAGCTGGTGTAATAGAAGATATAGTGACAAGAATTGAGAAAGGTATGCTTAGATGGTTTGGTCATGTCGAGAGGATGAATGAAAGTAGATTAACGAAAGTGATTTATGATGGACAAGTGATTGGAAGTGTTGGGAGGGAAGACCACGTAACACATTCCATGACTAAATTCAAAAAATTTTAGAGAAAGGGGAGGTCAAAAGTACCTTAAACCGAAGGTCGCGTATGAGGAGGTTATTGAGTGTGAATGAAGCTAAAAGTGTGTGCCAAGATCGCAGCAAGTGGAAGGATGTGATCTCTGCCTACCCGTACGGGAAAGAGGCGTGACATTATGTATGTACGAGTATGTATGTGTTCGCGTGGCCTGGGTAAATTTCATTTTTAGATACACAATCAGTCCTTACGTCACTCACTGATTTTTGAACCAATTTTTCTCGTACGTCTATGGAATAAACAAAGTTCTGCTGGGGCAACGATGTCGTTGATAACTCCTTACACGTACAAACACAATTACACGACGTCATTAATTGAAAATGTACTAAACTCAAATATTGAAATGCAATCTTTTCCGCTGGGGCAACGCACACCATGGCACCTATCGACACAATGACATCAACCACGAACTGTCACAATGTTTAACCGTAGTGTAGATTATATTTATATATTAACTTTGTATATAGTAACTAACACATTACAAGCAATTGTTATACGAATGAGGTGAGTGTTTTTAACATTTTATATGAAATGTTCCTACTTATATACTTTTAATGTATTTATCTTTTCCATTCAACTTACGTACTTGAATTTCCTGAAATTATTTTTTGATATAAATAGTTTTAATTATTGCTTAAGACAAATAATTCAAAGTTTATTTCGAATAGATAATATTATTGTAAGTATGTACATTTTTAACGTTTGTAAATATTTGCAGTGGTCTAAAGTACCACGGATAAAATTTTATAATAAGCGTATAATCTAGCTTATTTAAAAAATTCTACAGCAAGTATTTTTTTTCTGAAACACAGATATGCAAAAGTCAGTGGATACTAGTCAGTCTACCAGTTCGGCGACAGACGAGTTGAGTCGAGTGGCTGAGGTGGCTACCGGGACCCTGATAAACCTGGAGTCACCTGTTGTGATTAGGGAGCCCCCAGCAGCGGCCACAGCCCCGGAAGACCAGCTCGACTCCATCGGAGAGACCGACCAGTGGACGTCACGGTTGCAAATGTCTACTGCTAGTGCAATGTGAGTAAACCCAGACTATAACTAAATGGTACTCATGACACCATATAATATATGTATAAACGCACGGGATATTTTTAAAGCTTTCAGTGCCCGTAGCTTCGCAGTATAGGTAATTAATATCGAACGCACGAAGGCACGTTGTATGATCCCGATTATCTCTAATTCCTATGGCAACTAGGCTCACGCACCTTTTTTTTTTTTTTTATCGTCGGTAAAAAAATTTTGTTTACGCACTGTCTCCCGGCCAATGGGGGGGCCAAAAGGGGAGTATGGGGCTCACTGCTTCAGACACGACCACCGCAGTCCTACCCACTAAAAAACTTCCGACGACGCCCACCGCTGTTGAAAAAGGGGCAGGGGGCCAGTGCCTGGGTTTGTAGCCCGCCCGCGGCCAACGTCCCCCGGATCAGAACCGGGAGAACCTCCTCAGAGAAGCGCAGTGTGTCGCGTTCCCCCTACCTCCCTGTGCGGCCATGGCGTAACTGGCCGACTTCTGGGAGGGTCTATAGCTAGACGGAAGGGGCCCCCTGCCCCTGCCGCCTAAGATCCCCCAGGCGCGGCTGGACCGGAGAGAGAGCGGATCCCGCTCCCTCTCCCGCTCCGCGGCCTCCTTCTGCGACATCACCACTTCGCAGAAGGAGGCCATCGCCTCCCACGCCGTCTCGCTGTCAACCATCATTCGCATGATGGTCGGCAGCGAGAGAGCGACTCCATCCAGGGCCGCGGTAAGCGTCGCCCGCGGCCCCGCCCACGCTGAGCACTCCACCAACGTGTGCTGCGCAGTGTCGACTTCGCAGTCACAGTGGTGGCAGCACCGGGTCGATTCCCCCCCGGCGACGTCACATAGGTACTTCCCGAAACAGCCGTGCCCGGAAAGCACCTGCGTGAGCCGGAAGGACATCGACCCCAACCGACGGCCGACCCATCCCTCCAAGATGGGCCCAACCGCCTCGAGGATACGGCGCCTCGAACCTTCAGCACCCTCGGCACTCCTCAAGAGCTGCCGCCGCCATGTGCCCAGAGCCTGCGTCTGAGCGTCTCTACGCCACCGCACCACAGTGTTCGGTGCAGGGCGGAGACCCTGGCTCCGGGAGGCTCACGCACCTGCCTTCGTCAGTTCATACTGGTTCAGCATGGTGGAGTATGACCTAGATCCGTATTAAGTTGGATCGTGAATAGAGGCTCGTGCTTCGGATGAGATGTTGATGCTACTTTTTTGCAGGCGGATGATACCTAGTTCTCATAGGAAAAAACAATAATATGAGTTTCCAATATAATCTGTATCATAAGAGACATGTAATGTGTTGTTTTTGTTGGTCTTTGTACCATAAGATAATTACATTATCATAATAAAATAAGAAACTTACTAATATATTGTTTTTATTCGCCTGAAGGACTGACATGGAATGCAGCGTAGGCCCGGTCCGGTCAGAACTGCCTGAGCCCCTGGAGCTAACGGTAAGTGCGGTGGAAGTGGAGGCTCGTGGGCCCGCGCCGCCTGGCTCCGAGCTGGCTGAAGAGGCCTCGCCCTGACACCGTACCAGCTAGGCCACTGCTCACACTGTTGTCTTCACTGTGATCTTTGCTGGCACCCTATGGAACTTCACGAAAACGTTTTTTTGACAAAGTAAAAAAAAACGAGACTTATATGGATTGTGATTTTTAATTATCCTGAACATTTCCCGATATGTTTAAATTGACGATATTGAACTTATTCGTTGTATTTGTGTCAGCATGACCGGGATTAATATTAAGACAATAGTAGATATATGTACGGTCTGTGCACCTTGCTTGGAATCAAAATTCTTCACCTGTCAGGTAGTCAGTGAGAACGAGGCTTCACACTGACAGTGGCCAACTAACTAGATGACTGAACTGTTGTATCTACGTACCCATTAAACTTTTATTAATAATATCTTCGGGCATTTGTTGAAGCGAAATCTAGCTCTAAATAGAGTTTGTAAAAATTGAAACGGGTATACATATATACTTATTAAACCCTACGCAGTGAAGAACGAGTATAAAGACCTTAGCGCAATATTGGATCTATGTATTGTGATTTAATACTATAAGATTGAAATATTGAGGTCTAACCATTAAAACTCTTGCTGTACAAAAACGTAAAAATCACACATTATAAGACGTCTAACAAAATAATAAAGTTATCGGTCATTAAGTGAAAACTCAAAGGAAAGTAGCGAAGGGAGATTTTTCAAAATAACACAGCAAATTTTAATACCATGGACATAAAGATCATTAACACGCGAGAGTATTTTCACCAGATCTTAAGTCATTGGCAATATAGCTTTGTTTTCTATTTCATTAGAATATATGCACTCCTTTGGGTTTGCGCTGGCCCTCACAGTTTTCTTAATTGTCTATAACGTCACTCGCCAGTACAATTCCATATTTTATATAATTGAAGTTGGCCCGGATGCATCCATTAAAAAGCATTGCTGCTTTAACTTGAACTTTGTGGAGGTAATAGATTAAAAAACAGTATACATTTAATGTCATTTTCTTGTGACGTCATCCGCCATGTTGAGTGCAAGCACTTGATTCAATTTATTACTACACGAACTTGATTCTACGTTGTTTCAAATATTCAATAGTGATTTCTTTACTAGTAATATGAGATAAATGTCTAAGTTGAAAATAATATCAATATTATTCCGATTTTACAATTATAAATATCGTAACTTGAGTTTTAATTTTAATTTTGAATTTTATCTAACTGCAACAATGTCTTATGTAAACCATTTCGAATTGTTATGCTTCTCTGTTCTTCATATATTAAATAAGGTGTATTAAAACTACCAGTCCATTGCAAATGAACGATACTTGAATTTTGCATGATTCGCTTTTGTTCAACGTAACTTGTAACATTTTTTAAGACGTTTATCCTAGTCTTAAGTCTTCCAATTCGAGGAAAATTTTAAATATTTTTGGCTGTCAACAAAATAGGACGTATTCGTGTCCTTTTCTTATGTACCTAATTAAATATCTAAACGATCTTAAACTATTTAAGAAAAGAATACATCACAATATAGGGTTAGACATACTTTTAATTTTAAAATGTATTTAAAGCATAATATTGTTTTTTGTTGTTGTTCATCAGTTTTAGATTTTGAATTGAAATGCCATCCTCGTAGGTTATTCTTTTTGTTTTCTCACCATCATTGAGTTTATTTTTATAACAATAATAATATATTATATTATACATCAGCGTACTGATTGTTAAAACGACATTTGTATTATTTAAATAGACAAACTTGTACCACCAGTACTACGTATACCGTACTAAAATTTTACGAGTTCAATTTTTCTAATCTTAAACGTTCTAAAAATTACCCATACATGTAACGCATTTTAAAAGTTCAAAAAATACTGGCTGACATTTGTTATCGCGCCTGTATAAAAAGTTTTGTTTTGAAGAACGTTAAATTCTTAAAACGCTCTCGTGTGTTCTTTACAAAATTGTTGTTCTGATTTAGTACTGGAGGTTCAATTATATTATTTTGTTAACTAAGAGAAAAATTTAATTGATTTTCCATTTCTTGATAATTACGAAATGCGTTTTATGATAGCTCTACTTTTGTCAACAATATATTTTATCGATAGAATATACTGATTTTATTTTCTGTATAGTACAAATTATTTAGTCGTTTAGAAGCTTAGTTAATTATAACAACTATATGTTTGATTGATATACTTTTATTCACATGATTTTTTTTATATAACTACGTTGTGTATAATTTAGTACATCTTAAATTAGATTATAATAATTATTCCTATATAATAATCCTTATTTATTTAAAACATTCTTAGGCGTCTTGTAGCCGTTACTTTTAAGAGCAGCACAAAATGAGTAGCGAGTTTAAATTGCCTGCTTTGTAGTATTTAAATTGAATACATACTATGATGATTTTGTGTGAAGCTTCGTCCGTCTTAAGATTCTCCTACTTGTAAGTCTACCGTCTTGTTACCTAAGTCATAGTGATTATTTAGAGGGGCTGTCGTTCCGTAATTTAGGAGTTTCTCGTACACAATAAAGCTTCAGCAAAACTTAAAACGCTTTGACTTTCTATCTATCTCAATGACTCTGCTTACCACTATATGTACGACATTATTGTTATATAGTATTAACCCTATGAATCTTAGACAAATATCCCACGTAGTGTCAGTTATGTTTAACGAATGCGCGGGAGTTTTGCTTGTGGTTGTGGTGACTTGCATATTTTGTTATGGATATATTATATTTATACTTGAGGATATCGACTTTGAATGTGTTCATTTAATATTGCAAGAGGACATACAAGTTCAGTTTTCGACAGAGCTAGGAATTCGGTTTTGATTATTGACCCCAAAAATATTATATTTTAATCGATTCATTCAATTCTCCCGATACGGAGTTTTAAACGTAGATTAAATTCATATTATTCCGATTAACAGGTTCCTCAAATATTTGTGTTTATTGTAACAAATATTTGTCTTATTTCATTCAACTGGTTAGTCGATAAAACAAATTGAAATGGTTTTATAAGCTTTATTTTTCGCTATTTCACTTATTTAACTGGCTTTCGTTGTTATTTAAAATTTGCAATGTGAGGTAAATATATGTCATCGCAACGAACGAATGAGACTCATGCGCGGTCGTGAAAGATAACCTATAGAATCATGCATCTATTAGGCTAGCCAGAGCGTGATAAGGAGTATCCGATATCAATTTGAAAACGCATTGATTTTTTTAGGGATTCCATAGATTTGATAGATAGACGTAACTTTATTCATCGAAGCGCAAAAATATTATAGTTGTAAGACACGGTGATGTCGCTTCGTGTAAAATTTGTTTGTGGCCTTATTATAAGTGGCGCCCAACGTGGGGCTACCAGTGCTACCAGCCTTATTTCCACTTATCACTTCAATGGAGATAAAGTTGGTGGCACCGACATCGGCTATGGCCGACTGCTGTGATAGTGCGTGCTGTGCTCTCCTCGACCCCCCACGAACAGTTTTGTAAGTACAAAACAAATAATAAAGCGGTAATTTTGATTAATATTAGGGCCTATCGATAGGAACATAATTCGCACGTTATTCTAAATTATAGTAAGGTTTTGTACTGACACGACTTTTCGCATTTTTTGGCTCAAACGGTATTCAAATATAGGTGTGATACTGTTATGGTGTTAGGCTCGCGCTTTAAATTTAGCTGGTTTATTTATTAAGTATTATGTAAAGTGTTTGTCAAGTGTAAAGGAATTATCCTGTGAAAAACGTCAAATAGTATCACACGATATTTTGAATATGTTGTAAGATACCTCTTTCTCGAATGATTTCGAGTGGGTGTCTTCTGAATGAGGCTTGAAATACAACTAGAGGGTACTTGTGTTGTTGTTGTATATAGTTATTTGATGAAGATAAGGTAAAGTAAGGTCTTTTAAAATTTGGATAGCCGCCGAATTCTTATAATAATATAGGTTTACGGTGAGAAGTTAGGATATTGGCATTCGTGATTGGCTAGAAGTTGTATTGGGTGTAATAAGGAATATAACTACGCTAGATGCAAGTTTTAACTGATTTTTATCATGTTGACGAATTAACTTTAGTTTGCAAGACCGTTATCGTTAAAATTATGGTCGCATTGTCATGTTATTGTGTCGTATGGACAGTTTTTGGAATGTTTTGCGTATGCAGATTCATAATAAATCTGTTGTGTGATCGCTTTATGGACTATTTTGTAGTGACCAATTTATCTTTAGGAAATAAAAAATGTAAAATTGACAATTTTAATGTAATTTTTATATACAATAAATAGACGATTTTGTACAAATACTTGTTTTATTTTGTCACAGACCAGATGGATAACTCTTAAAACTAAATAAGTGCAACTATATTCCGAAATAGGAACCAAAATCTGTACCAATATCTAATGTAGATACCCCAGCAGTACAACTCGATCGCAAATAACAATAGGTATACTATATTAATGTAATATTTACAATAAGTATTTATATTATGTACACATTCACTCAACTAAAGGTTTTATTATAAAAGAGCACTAAACGCGTTTATAGTTTGAAGTTCTTGCACATCGACGTATTCTTTACATTCAGATACGTCATTAGATGAGAAAGCACAATCCGAGTAGTTCCACCCTTGCATATCGATACTATTCTGCCCACAATCTTGGCCGTACCGGTAGTACCTCTGCTCCTGCACATCCATCACGGGTGAAGTTCTGGTGTTTTCAGTCGGGTAGTATTGGGCTTCTTCCGGGTAATACATTTGGTGGGTTTGGGTTGGGTGGTAAGCTTGCGGTTCGTTGTAAGCCTCCGCTTGTTGGTAACAGTTGCCGAATAACTCCGGAGAGGGCGCTTCACTGGATTCCGATCCACCCGCCGCTTGTTGCCATTCCAGCCAGTAGGCGTCTTCTGGTCGGGAGTTTTCATTGAGGTCGGCGAACGTCGGGGGAGATTCTAATGTGGTTTCTTCTATGGGGAAGTCTAGCCGAATGGGTTGGTCCAATTGGAAGATTTCTTCAGGATGAAAGATATCGTCTGCAGGTAGCGCCGTGGGGTCGTACTGTTGCGTGGGTATGGGTGCGGGAGGGGCGTAGGCACCGTATTGCGGCTCGACCGGCGACCACGCCGGCGCCGCGTACGCTTCTGGCGGGTGTTGCGTGTGCCATCGGCACGAGCACTCGAACGGTCCGCAGGCACATGTTGGTACTGTAAAATGAAAATACTGTTAGTGAACTGCCTAAATATAAAGGTTACTAATAATAAAAGGCATAAACATATTTTCGTTCTATTATTGTAGTGGTTTGCCAGCTTGATATTTAAACATGATTGAAAACAATAAAAATATCTGTGCTTTTTTGAGTTGTTTGGATGATTCTGATGTTTTTAACTCGTGTCATATTCTAAACAGTGTTTTCCGATAGATATCGGAAGTAAGCGCGAGTAATACCAACATGTATTTTTGTAGATATTCATAACGGAACCCCATAACATATATAAATATTATAAATATGCAAATTAAAAAACAAGTGATTATGCATACCTCTTTGGTTGTCAGGTATGAGTGGCGGCGGTTGCTGATGAGGTGAGCAAATTTTCTGCGACATTGGCTTGTCTGGTTTGATTGTCAATATTTTGTCAGTTATAGCCGCTTCCCTTGCCAGCAGTAATGCCAGTCCCCTGACCCTCCTACCGGCTCCCAAAGATCGCCTCACTTCACTGGCTCCCTTCGCCTCTGGTCTAGGATGGTCGTGGGCGCCTTTGGCTTGGAAGAATACGGCGTGTTCGGTGTGGCGCCAGAAATGCGTGACGGGGTAGCCGCAGTGCCCGCGGCAAGGTTGGACTTCTAATCGACCTCCGTTGCATAGCCGGTTTGGACAGGGTTTTCCTGGAAAAGAATATTAGATTACTAATCTCGTCTTTTCAAAGTGTCATAATATTTTATCAATACGGTAGATATAATTATTTATCTTCTTGGTTCTTTGTTGCCACTAGGAAATAGTAATGGATAGACTATTCTTTTCGGTAGGTACATGGATGAGATAAGAAAAAACTGCTTCCTAAGTAAATTATTTTTTTCTATAAGATTATGATGCTTTAACTATGTGGTTATAAATGTAAATTACGTAAAAGTTAAATTTAAACTTTTAGACCGGATCGAAATTTCAAGCTTCTAAATTGTCTTTAGCTTGAATGATACTGACAATTTCAAATTTACCTTGTTGTTTTTTCCTCGCTTTATCACAAATGGCTGGTCGTAGGTGTACTCTGGAGCCATCGGGCAGCCGGCACCTTGCTGAGCATATAAGGACTCCAAGGCAACTCTTCTTGAGTATGTGTACGTTGTGATTGTTAGTGTTGCGCATGGCCCAGCCGGAGGCGTGTCGCCGAGCCTCCTCGCACGCGGGCGGGTACACGCGGCGCACGTGCCCGTCCGACCACTCGTTGAACGCGTCGAATGAGCCCACGCGTGGGACTACCGCGTCGTTGATGTCCCATTCTGGTGTGGCTGGCCCTTCCGACATGTCCGCGCGGCTGTGGGTACTGTGGAAAGAAAACATTGTTTTATAATGATGAAATGTAACTTCGTATGTAAAATGAAACTTTAACACTCAGAGAAAGAAAATCATTAACAACTTAACATGTTACATTTACTACTAGGTATATATGAAGTACGCTCATTGTGCCCCCGAATTTTAGGCTGCTTAGCCACAAATATATTAGCTTTTATGTTTTTTACTTCTGAAAGAGAGCAAGTTGTTATGGCGACAGATATAATATTACTATCCAGTCGGACATAAAATAAATTCTGCCATCAATAAAACCCAAAGCGAGGATGGAAGTCGGCGCCTCTTTTATTTCAGAGCAAGTGCTCGAACAACTACCACAAGACTCGTAGTTACTCGTAGGTACTCTATTTCAACACTAAAATAAGTGGGTTTAATCTTGACTCTGCCTGTCTTGTGATTTGATGAGATTATGAACGCTACTAGTCTAAAACAAGAACGCGCGACAAAAGTGCATATTAACAAACCCTCAGCCAGAATTTATGAAATGCCTTATTTTAATATATTGTTCTACACGCGGCGAGGAACGCATAGCTTAAAGATTCAACAAATTGTTCCAAGTGAATGTTTACTGGATACAAAGGCTCGAACAACGAAGAAAGCTCCCCCTCCGCTTTGTTGAGCCAATTGCCTAGAATGATCGTCTGAGGGGCTGTGCCTTAATTGGATGAATAACTTGTGTAAAGAGACGTTAAGTTAACACAGACAGACGAGTGGCTCTTTATCGATTTGCCGAGGAGAAAGTTTTTAGTAGCCGAAGTTAAATCATGGAAATAAATTGTAATCTGACGAGTGGTTTCGCGAATATGCAATATCTGCAAACTACTCTTTTGGTCGTTGTTAGATGCCCAATGAGAATAGATATTTCTGTGAAGAAATAAACTTTTGGAAGAACATTATTAGGAAGGAAAAATTTCTTATTTTACAAAAATCTAGTAGTAATTACATATTAATATTATTTATTTTATTAGTCTTATTTACAAAAAAAACTTTTATCTTTTGCACGATTCATGATTTGCGCCAGGTGTATCAGTTCAAAAGCTACACATATTAAAAGGTTTTAAGGTGTGTAAAACAGTTATTAGGCTAGGATCTTAGAATGATTACGAGCTCTATTTTTTACTTACTGATGAACTTTTTTGCCAGATAGGTAATAAAAGTAGAAAGCGATATAAAAAATAGATTAGTAACAAGATATAATGGGCAGCTTAGTTAAAGCTCTTTATACAATAGGTATTTTTAATAGACATAATTTTATCGATCTTTAACTGAATAGGTTGCTATATATTTTTAATATCGATTCTGGTTAAATCAATGAGAACATGGGAACGTCTTTTTTTAGTTATTTTCTTCTGGCTTTATATTGAAATTTACCAATATTTATTTAGTAGCTACAATAAATAAACTCTGAATAGTCACTGACGCTGTGACGCAGAGCAAGCATCACGGCGGGCCGTCACGCGGCCAATGAGCGTCAATTAAGCCCAATTGGCCGGCACCTTCCACAACCAACCCCATTTTGACTACTTGTTTATTTTACGAGCTGATAGATTTGTCCTGAGGCACCGCTCGCTGTTATTGCATTAGGTATTATCGACCAACCTTCTTGTGTTCAGTTATAAATAATATTCCTTAAAAATAAATACCTAAAAATGTAACATATTTTTTTCGGCTTTTATGCTACTTTTTTTTAAAGTTTGAAAAATTTATTAATCGTAATTGAAATTAATGGTAAATTGTATTTCAAAAAAGCAAATTCGCAGCTGAATAAGAAAATAAAGATCCGTATCCGTATCCGCGGATCTTTACACTAAATATCCGTATTCAGATCCGTATCCGCGGATATACATTTTTAACGATCCGGCACATCACTAGTATGTACTAAATAAAAAAGCATTAAACCTTGTGCTCAAAATAAAAGCCAATCAATTTAACTCTTGCCTGATTTTTAGTTACGTTTTGAGTAAGTTACTAAGGTCTCAATAATTTTAGAACATACAGTCCGACATTTATCTTTATGAAGGAATCTTTGATAATCCCGCTGAATCGCTGTGTGAATAGTTCATGGTAAAAAATTGTGGAAGGAGGTGCAGGCGTTTATCTCCTATGTTATTAACACCAAAAAGATTTATCATCTTTAGAATGTTAGTTACTTCTTTCTAGATGTCAGTGTACGCTGATCTATTACCTGATTTACAATATTTTTTAGGTCTTTTATGTACTATTTATTAACTACCTAAGTAGTTTGAAATTTATTAAAAGATTTGACTTTAAAACAAATTATATCAACATATCACTAAATTATGATTTTTTAAATTTACAAATGTAAGTAAATTGACTCTTATCGCTTCCCACAGGATCCATGCATTGTTTCGTGATAAAATGTAGCTCAAATTCATCGGACGAAATTTCATTAAGTCCGTCATTTAGGCGTGAAGTAGAAAAAAACATTTTTAGATTTATAACATCTATAGGTGACTTCTTGGCGGGAATGTGAAGAGTCATGTCTGTAGTTTTGTTTTGTTTCCTAAAATTTGTGATTATTAATCGTTAAGTATTTTGTGAACGTACAAAAGTGTTGTTCCAATTCTCTCAAGAAGTCCATATGAGATCTCACCATAGTCCCACATCTTTACTGAGGGCTCAAGGGGTTTAGGGGGAGGGCATCTCATTTACCATTTACCATCTTTATCACATCTCATTCTCATTTATCTACTATAATTGAAATGTTAATAATTTATCTCTCACTTGACACTGGCTAAATGTGCAAAAGGCACGAAGCCATTATTTAAAAAAAAATTACAGCTATAGATATCAAATTATAATTTACACACTATTATTAAAAGCACATTTCAGATTTACCCTCAAAATTACATTGTTATTAAAATAATGCATTGTTCAGAAGTACCTGCGTAATCAGATTTCTTGAATCTAGATACACAATTAAGTATGTAAGTCAATCCTTTATAAATTAAAAAAAATATAAGTTTTAAAATCTAATTTTTTTTAAACACTAAGTTTGGTTTTTATTTTATTTTTTCGTATTTACAGTAAAACACATGATAAAACAATATGTATATCCCAAGTTGGTCTTTTAAATTTATTGTATGTATAATATTCGTGTATGTATAATATTCGTATCACTTTATTAATAATATTCCTTTTAACTATCCGTGTTAAGCTTAAAGCTTTTGTGTTCATATAAGCAATAAGTTCCTATATCAGTGAGGTTTGAACTCTGTGTCAAATGATTCTAAACTTCAATGCTCAAGTCGTAGCCTTATAGATTATGTAATTGGCATTTGACACGTTTAGGTACCTTTATTCTGAGGAAATCGAAAGAAATACTACTCGAGCTTTTTAATTAACCAAGAGTTTAATGTTTGCTCCCGAAATTGGTTAAAAGTTCTAACTTTTTATTTTTTATCAAAAATGTCCACACTATCTACTAACTAAATTATAAGGTATTTATAAAAAATACTTACAGAATCACCATTTCCGAAAAGATGTAATCAGCAGCACAATTAACGTTTATTTCAATTAGCACAGTCCACAAAATTCACCCTCCAATGTCACCGTGTGATTACAAATTGTTTGTATACTCGCGATATGATAAAAACCTTTCTCGTGGTGCCTCCATACACGGCAAAAGCTCACGGCTCACTAACTTAGCTTGAACAATAAAAATAAACATAGGGATGATTTTCCCCGCCACTTTCTGAGGTGGGGTTAGCAATGCACCAATCAAAATGCACCATTCAAACGAAACGCCTCCCAGCCAATCAGACGCAGGCGTTGACCGCCAATGGGAGTGTTCGTTGCTGATATATTTTTTGAATTTTGTTTTTCGCGAAAAATCCTTGTTGGGAAATTTCAGCGTTGTGTTATTTGAACTGGAGAGTACCTGTGTTGTAATCGATATTACGCTGTTGGTATGTTCAGTAGCAATTTTTAGGTAGGTAAGCATGTAGGTATTGTTAGTTCGTATTTTTTCAAGCATGACACATAAGTATTAGCTTTTTAAGTTTTTGATTGGAATGGAATGGAACCTCCTTACCAATGTTTTTTAATAGGGTTAATTTGGGGTCGAAGGATTTTCCAATTCATTACAGATGTGACTAGAACTTAGAACTTTAGATGGCTGATGTTATGATAAAGAATTTATTTTTAATGTTACTTAAATAAGTAAAATATCATTTTTTACCCTTAATTAGTGACTCACGTATTTGCTGACTCTACCTATTACAAATCGAACTCTAGTATCTATTACAAATGTACTTAAGGACTTAATGCTGTGCTAATTAGAATAGAATTTTATTTTAAAATAAGTTAAACATGATGTGTATACAATTAATGAAATTGTATAGGGTTACTGCCAAGATCTAAGGAGCTCGAGCAAACCTCACCAGCAAATGGTGCACCTGCCGATCAACGAACGAGGCTCTGGCAAACATATAAGTACCCAGTAAGCGGCAATAGGCTTGCCACCTATTAAGTGGGACCAACAATATAATTGGCGATGTGTGGGCGTATAATATGCCTCTGCCTACTACTTCGGGGAAACAGGCGTGAAATTTTGGTGTATGTATGTAATTAAATTGTGGGATAATTGGAGGAAGTTAGGACCTGCCTGGTTGCCTAAAGTTTCTTGTAAGCTCCCTCCCTAGTTAACTGACTTTACGAGTTTTAAGCACACAGTAAAAATAAATTACATGTGATTTCAATAAAATAAATGCAACATTATGTAATTTTTTCGCCTTCATCCGATTTCAGGCCAACCTAGCTATTCCTAGGTCAAAATATATAAACCTATTTAGCCTAGGACAAACCATCTGAGGCCGAAATGGATATTGGCTTGTAACATATTATACAAACAAAGACATCGAGAATACCTAGAGAAATTGTGTCTGGAATACCAGTACTAATATCTAATATAAAAACTACTTGCGTTTCTATATAGGTTCTGCTACTTATATAAAAAAAAACAACTTACAGTTGCAAATTGGTTATTCGCCATATTTTTTTCTGATACAGTTTAAATACAAAGGTGCTTGTAAGGTTATAGGTTCAGCTCCGAGTCACGAAGGGTGAACGATGCGGGTGCCAATCGTTGATGCCACTTCAACCAACGCAGTACCCTGGTCACTGCCCCACAATTATAGCATTTATGGCCTTGACATAAAGGCTTACTGTCACGGTTAATGTGTGTCATGCGTATGCGCAGAAACCGTGGGCAGTGTGAGAAAATTATTGAAACAATAAAAAAGGTCGGTTACAAATATAGGTATCAGGCGTATGTGCAAAAAATGCAGGACTGAAAGGTACATAGTACCTACATGCATCTATCTTATGTCAATGACATAAGTGAAATATAAGTGGCTTATGTAATAAAAAATGTATTATAGTACAGACATGGGCCAGATCGGTTTCCTATGCTGTTCTTCTACTTCTGGAAAGAGGTCGCCAGCTTAATAGAGGTAAAACGGAGCTATTGTTCATTGTAAGGAAGAGTGTGGAAACCGTAACCACCAACATATGAACATAGTCGATAAAAGGAAACCTTTGCAAAGATGAAACACATACACGCCTGTTTCCTCGAAGGGACAGACAATTATATTTTTGTCCCACGTGATTGGTGGCGAGCATATTGCCTCTTTCCGGGATCTGTTACTTTCGCCAGAGCCTCGTCTTTTGATCGGCAGGTGCACTACTTGCAGGTGTGGTTGGCTTGGGCTCCTTAGATGTTAGTAAGATACACCCAATGCACGAAATCAGAAATATAATTAAAGGGCACAATACACATTGCCATAACAGGCAAAGTGTACAATTTTAAATTGTCATGTGAAATAGATTAAAATTCATCTTGATGTAAGTAAGCCTCATTTTTGACATTTACTTGAACACGAAATTAATAGCCGAAAAATATAGAAACAGTAAGTTTTCTAAAAAAATTGTTACAATCTCAATTGCTTAAGTAAAAAAATGGTTCCCTATGGATGTTCTATACAGGATTAGTTTCATCGGAAACCATTTTTTGTTGCATTTGCCACCGACCACTGTTTGTTTTCGTCAGGAGACAGTTAACTTATATTTAAGCCTGTTTTATTGGTTCTTTTGTAGTCGACGACAAAATTTGTATAATCTGTCTTTTGAATGGCCGGCGCTACCGATTCTGGGCGATTTATTGATGGGCTTTCTGATTCTGTTATGTTGAAGGGAGGTAAAGATTGTCTGAAAAGCAAGATGTTTTGTTTAATTTTCATGTCTGTCCCACATTATAATTGACATTTTATAAGCTAAACTTGATGTTATAACATTATTGATTGGATATCACTGTAATGTGTAAATACTGGTTGTGTAAAGAATTTTGTATATTTATGTAACGTCCAAAATATTTATTTACTAATCACACCTTTGTTAAGACATTTTTTGACGTCATTGTTCTGCCTAGTACGGGCCGCACCATTCGGCCCGGGGTTTTGGCATCGTTTCCACGTCGTTTTTAGGCCCAAAAATTATTAATTGGTGAATGTGCCAAAACTCTAAGAGCTAATAAAAGGTCTAGTAAATATAATTCTGTGATTTTTCTTTTGTGACTGCTTAGAATGATTACATCCTGTTTAAGAGAAATCAGTAGATGCTATCCAAAGCTTTTTTGTTCATATATATTTAATGTATTATACCTACATAACGGGCACCCAAACATCAATACATATTCATACTCATGCGTATAAAGATTTGTCCTGTGCGAGAACCTATATAACATCGTCAATCAACAAACAGTCCAGTGGCAAAATGTTTTCACAAATAAATGAATCTTTACCTTTAATTTGTAACTATAACGAGCTCGGCCTTGGGGGATACCCATTATAATATTTAATCCGATAAATTGTTTTCCTCGGGAGTCTTAGGAGATTTTAATCCGTCCTTTATTGTTATTAAAGAGCAGTCTTACCCTGAAAGTGGTACTCTTTGATGAGATTATAAATTACGGCATCTTTTTAGAGATTACGTCGGTCTCAAACATCCCAAAGAGTAACTATATTTTGGATAGATCTTAAGTAATTGTCTTTGGTTAAGCTGTTTTTTTCAAGTTACTTCGAACTTGTTTTGACTTGAAGTTGATAATTTACTTGCAAGCCTTGTTATTTGTGTACGGAGATTATTTTTTATTTCTAACATAAACTGGTTGAGATAAACATCTATTTTATTTATTTCATATCCACATTACAAATAGGTCTCAATAAATAAAAAAAGACAATAATATAAGTATAATATCATTTTAATTTATCATTAATATTATTTGAAGAATTATTAACATTAAAACACTTAACACTATCATATTATTATTACACGTACATATTTAAATTATATAATTAATAGTAATAATATCTTTAATTTCTTTGGTTGTCACGTAAGACGACCATTAACACAATTGGTTTTAACCTAAAATATTGTTATAAACACCATGTATTCCATTAAAACACTATGATTTGAATGATATTACAGCGATTTTTTTCAGGCAACCTTTGGATGAAGTAGAATTATAATTAAAGAAAACTGGGGGTTTAAAACAGAATAATATACTTTTATATTAGTGGGCGTGTGATTGGCGCGCCAATTGACGCCCCGCTTGAGCCCCGACTCCCCTCGCAGCGCCGGATGTTGCCAATTCCGTGAATTGCCAATAACCCTGGAGAAGAGGTTTGTGTGTAAAAGGGATATTAGTGCACTATTACGTCATGTGGGAAGAAAATTGTATGATGCTTTTTAGGAATTATGTCGAGTTCACTGAGAAACCATAGGCACTAAATGTGAGTTCAAATAAATTTTATCTTCATAACACTTCCTGTTTACGTTAAGTATTTAGTTTTTAATATTATATTTTATTAAGTAACATTTTATGTAACTTGTCAATAGATGGCGTTGATTGGAGTTGAATCGCGTCATCGATTGGTGATTTCGGAATGTATAAGATCAAATGAGATTTAGAGCATAGTTAAAGTACTGTCAGTAGTTTCAATCATTGTTTTACTTGTGGTATTCTACAGTACAAATAGATCAACCAGTGGGTCAACATTTCAACTAGAGGTGTAAAAGTAACGAAATAAAGCATACCCGCATGTATTCGTTACTTTTACAATATGTATTCGTTACTATCGTATCGTTACTATCGTATCGTTACGTTACTCGTTACTTCTGACACCTTATAATATGGTATGTTAGAGTAACGAATTGAGTCGTATTGCATACGCGTACAGTATGACATCGTTGGACTTCTTGGCGGGAAAGTGAAGCGTCATGTCTGCAGTTTTGTTTTATTTTCTAAAATTTGTGATATTTCTAACATTAATGTGTAATAACGGTGGATTATTAACCGTTAAGTGTTGGTGAACATACATGAGTGTTGGTAAATCAAACAAAACAGTGCAACATCACTTTTCAAATTTTCTCTTAAGGAGTCCATGTGAGATCTCAGTATAGTCCCACATCTTTACTGAGGACTCAAGGGGCTTAGGGCAGGGTATCTCATTTACCATTTATCATCTTTATCACCACTCATTCTCATTTACTATGAATTATATATTATTAATATATCACTTACTTGACACTGGCTAAATGTGCTAGACGCACGAAGCCATTATTTAAAATAAAGAAAGAAAGACATCGTTAATAATGAAAAAGCAATAAATAGGTGTATAAAATTATCTTATCAATAAAATTTAAGCAACATTCTAACGATAAATTATAACGATCTTTAAAGTTTAATAGTATTGTAAAGAATAAAATTAAACTTTAAAAATTAAATAGAAAATGTTTCAACCTCGTGCGGCCTAGTGGCGTAGTTAATTGAAACAATAACAAAAAAAATTGTTAGTTAGAATAGACGATTTTGAAAACTAATTCAAATTTTAAGCTTTGTCTACCCACACAATACCTTCAGTAAATAGTAAATAACTAGCCGAGTTTCTAAATTACGTACGAACATCGATCTTAATAACGCATGTTTTTCAACTCACCGAATAATGCGCGCATGCGTTTAAACGTTTTAATACACGCATCAACGGTACTTGCGTACAGTGTAGGCACTCATACGAAAAGTGCGAGTAACGAAATGCATTCGTGAGTAACGTTTCGTTACTTCGTACTAGACGGCGCACCCGTTACTCAGTACCGATTACATACGGTTTGTTACAGCTCTAATTTCAACACTTCCTTGCGTCGTTTTCCTCAGTGTTGAGGGTCGTGACCATCCCGTGAAAAGGTTTACCTACTGCATATCACTTTCGGCCATCTGTTTCTATCTGCCGCCGAATGTAGAGCATCGTGTATAGAAGTATCGAGGGTGCTATGGATCTGGTCAGTCCAACGTATTGAGCTTCTGCCTCTTGGTCTCTTTCCTTCCACTTTGCCAGTGACCATTAGCTTAAAACTAGACTGAAACTAAAATCTGCAAACTAATATTCACGTTGTGTGATTTCGACTTGACTTTATGTGGCTACTTTAAATGAAATGTTATAAGAATCACTAGTCTAGGTGGTCAGAACTGATCATCGAAGTCAAGCAGCGTTCTTGAGGTCATCTTTTGGATAAGTGATCGTTTATATGGCATTTGATTTTGTTACGGTTTTCACTGTCTATGGTAGTCGCTCAGTTAAGTAATTTGCAAAGGTCGATTTGCCAAATTAACTGCCAATGCGTATTGGGTCTGCACAGTGCAGTGGTTCGATATGACCTTAATTCCTCCCGCCTTTGTTTGTGAGAGGAGATTTATGGGCCATCAAAGTTCTGAAATGATAAATCCATTGTTGCTTGCTTTTGAACGAAATCGGCAAAATTTTGAACGAAGTACATGCAAGCATAAACATAGTTCACACTGTACATTTCACATAAATTACCTTTTAAATACACAAGTCCTATTCTACACTAAAAAATTATATCTACTACTCGCTTACTTTTTGTATCGTCTTCGTTTATTTCGCGAGCTTTTCAAAGGGGTACTCGTTAGTCTCTCTATTTGTATCCTTTTGTTTGCAGTGAAGTATCGCTACACGCCGAGGGGAGGCAAATAGAGAATTAGTGAAGTACCTACAGATCCGATCAAAGCGACATGTGCGGCGCCGCTCCCGGTTCACACAGGTTCCAGAGTTCTAATAAATGTTACTGTACATAAATAAATATATGTTCAAAGAGTTTAGATCTTAAAATAAACCTGCGTGGTAGACGATGACCTGCTTCTTCTGTAGGTATTTTTTAGCTTGCTATTTCGAACCATACTACTATAGCTGTACAAGTCTACATCTTGTACATTGGACTTGGCGTCAGCGTGGTCAGCGGCGAGTCGGCCTAGTTGCAACATCCACGTGCAGCGTCAACGTTTCGTCGTCGTTTATATCTTTATATGTGTACACAATATGTAATTCATATAAAAACCTTACAATTATCTGCAATAAATTAGATTTCAACCGTCAGTTTTGGGTCTCATTCCTCTCTCTACATCTCCTACTGTCGGCCGGGGCTACACCCCGGTACAGTTCCTTCCCTCCCTGCTGGTGGTCAGGGTAACCCCTGGTACAGCATTCCCTTCCCTTCCTGCTGGTAGCCAGTGCGACCCCCTGGTACAGCACTCCTTTCCCCTCCGCTGGTGGCCAGGGTACCCCCTGATATAGCACTCCTTTCCCCTCCGCTGGTGGCCAGGGTACCCCCTGGTATAGCCCTTCTTTCCCCTCCGCTGGTGGCCAGGGTATCTCCTGGTACAGCATCTAATCCCTCTTTCCTCTTACTTCCACGTGCGAGTGGCGAGCGGCGGCTTACAACCGCAAGCAGACCACCATACAATAGCACATACATATTTTGCAAAGGTAAGCTATGCTTATTAGCATCCTATAAAATTTTGTTGACTGTCAGATTTTATCATAGTTGAATAAGCTTGCTATAAAAATAAAGCTAAAAATTTTAACATAAAACTATTATATGAAAAATCGAATTCGTTTCCTTAAGTGTCATAGTTTACGAATACACAGCCTGAGAATAAGAAACAGGCATAGGTATGTTCAAGACCACATGAACGAAACTAAAATACTCTTCACTGAAACTGAACCTAAAAATAAAATAAAATAATTTCATATTCCTCATTACGATGTTATGTGTTGAAATTGTGCAAAATAAAGTCAAAAATCGCTCTACGATTAATTATCTGATTAGAATATTATCAATGTCCTCCCTCTACACCTGTCATTACACTACAATAGCCTATCGCAACCTTATCACTGCGAAGTTACAACTCGCTGATAGCCGTCAAGTGCAGCCTCTGCAGATGACAGCGCAGATAGCCCTTTCTCCATATTATCTGGTCCCATAAGCCTTTACACACAAGTGCTGCTCAAACAAAGGATCAAATTAAACAAATTCGAACGTACAGCGACATGAAAGAGAGTTAATCAAACTACCCCGTTTGACAAAGGGCGGGGGCGTATGTCAAACAAATGCGATTCTGATTGACCTCACACGACAAAAGGTATAACTAATGCGATTGTGAAATGCGCAATGGTCTCGCAGCTTTGCCGGCTGCGTTCGGTACACTATTGGAATTCAATCCAATGGAGAGCGCAAAGAGTATTTATAAATACATGTGTTGTTGAGAATCTGATGTGTGCAATTTTTAGGTATTGAATTACTTTTATATTTCTTTTTGAAGAAGATGTGATTTGTTCATTTTGGCAGAAACGTAATTAAATGAAGAATGAATAAATGAATGATTAAAATGAAGTGCTACGTTTATTGGAAATTTTTAAATTAAAAATTATTTTTTAACAATATTGCGTCAAAAATATGGCACAACGTTATGCAAAAGAAGTATTTTTAAAATCAACAGATTTGAATATTTTATTAAAATTGTATTACATATGTAGTGTATAAGAGTATGTATATCATAATAGCTATGACTCTTAATGGTTAAAAGAAGTATTAATCGCTTTGCAGCGCTTTATGAGTATGTTAGCGTTTGTTGTATGTATATAATAATGCATATAACTGGACCTGCACCCGACGCCATTGTAACACATATATATTTCTGTAGCCGAGCTTGAGCGTAAATAAGATTGTCGTCGCCTATCGTATGCTGAGGTTTCGGTTGAGAGGTTTGACAGAACCGAAAATTTTACGTTGCCATTAACATTTACTACGAAAATAAACCCTTTAAACGTCCAAGATATCAACAGTAATATTGATATTGTGATTTAATATTATGAAAAACGTATAGTAAAAATTTGAATTACGATTGAAATCTAGTTTAATTATATTGAAGAGAAATATGATAGTTAGGATTTTTCTCTATATATGTAAAGAATATTACAAGACAATAATATAAACGATTGAATACAAAATAGTTTACTATATGCGCTTGGTCCATAAAATTTCTATAAAAAGTCTGGTAATTCCCAACGCCGTATTTAGAATTCCCCACCAACAAATCTAGGTTAAATGACATAGGTGAAATTCTTCTAACGTTGCTAATGTAAAAAAAAGCAAATTTCCTTGAAAAATCGATATAGAAATGAGGTGGCAAGGTGAAAACTGTCATTTGTACAGTTCGCCCGTGAAAGGCATTAGGTGTATGCGTCAAATTTATCGGCGTCCGTTATCTAGGGATGCGGGTGCGCGTGCGCTAGTCACCCCCCCCCACCGCACCCCGCGCGTTTAACATGCGCCACGCGACTGCTGACAACTGTTTTCAAATGTTTTAGCTAGTCGGTTTTTATGACTCTTTTACTGATATAGATAATGAAGTATTATATAACCAAAGGATCTTTTTATATAAAAAAATACATTGTAATTCTACCAGCAATAAACGGTTGGATGACAATTTCTGTTAGGTAACCCAAGAGTTAAGAACTAGATAGGGGTCACTACATGCACTTCAAGAAATAATTAATACCGAATTAATATTTAGAAAATCATTTGCTAATTGAACTGATATTTCATTTCACTTTGCTATTGTCATCGAATGAAAATAGTCAATATGACCTGCTTCTTGCATTTCTTTTTCATCCCATTTCATTACCTTCGAAGAAGAATTATTTACAAGAATTTATATTTGGAATGTAGGTATTGGATGCATAGGGCTCCTACAAAGATCTGAGGAGGCCAAGCCAACCTCACCTGCAAGTGGTGGACCTGCCGATCAACGGACGAGGCTCTGGCGAACATGGAAGTGTCCGGAAAGCGGCAATAGGCTCGCCACCTATTTCGTGGGACCAACAATATAAATGGCGAAGTGGGGGCATAGAGTATGCCTCTGCCTACTACTTCGGGGAAACAGGCGTGATATTATGTATGTATGTAGTAGTTGGAATGTCCACTGCTGGACATAAGGTTTTCTTATGGCACAAAATTGAACTCGATCTTCAGATCTTTGACTCCGCTGCAAGCCTTTTGGTTGTTTGTTAAATGTAATGACATCGTGATTTCCGATTTATCTGTATCTCAAAAATAACAAAAAATATTTTCTATAAAAAGATATAATAAATTATTTGACACCGTGTTACAAACTTTCCGTATTAGTGTCTCGATAAATATTTGTGTAGTAAATCTTTTGTGAATCTATTCATCTTCACACCCCTTCGCTTTGTAAAATTAATTTGAATTCAAAAATAGCAGTAGTTTAGCATAAACATGGGCTTATAGTGATTTCAGCGAAGTGTTCGCACGTTATGCTGTGATTTAGAGCATTATTATACTAATTGCTTTGTGTCACTTCTGAGGCCTTTGTGATCTACATTATTGTATTTATTGCCGCTATGGTTATTTTTGTCATTTATCAGTTAATTTGCTTTATCAGTCCTAGTTTATAAGGGAAAAAAATTAAAGAGTAAATTTTTTTTAAATATTTTTTTATACATGACAATTTGCTGTTTTGTTTGGTGAACATCTCCCAATTGCAATGAAAGTATTTTTTTAAATTCGAGAACAATACATATAATAATTTAAGTATATACAAACAATAATAATTTAGTCTTAACTAAAATCTATATTATTTTATTTATTTATTTATTTTTGTTTACATTACACACATACATTACTCAAATACAATAATTACGATGTAAATAATTACGGATATTCATGATATCATAGCTATAACATATATTACACAATTAATAAAAAAAAAAAACAATAATTACAAAAAGTAAACATCAATATGACTTCTTGACAGGAAACTGAAGTGTCATGTCTGCAGTTTTGTTTTATTTTCTAAAATTTGTGATATTTCGAACATTAATGTGTAATAACGGTGGATTATTAACCGTTAAGTGTTTGTGAACATACATGAGTGTTGGCAAATGAAACAAAACAGTGCAACATCACTTTTCATATTTTCTCTCAAGGAGTCCATGTGAGATCTCAGTATAGTCCCACATCTTTACTGAGGACTCAAGGGGCTTAGGGGACGGTACCTCATTTACCATTTATCGTCTTTATCACCACTCATTCTCATTTACTATGAATTATATATTATTAATATATCTCTAACTTGACACTGGCTAAATGTGCAAACCGCACAAATCTATTATTTAAAAGAAGAAGAAGAAACATCAATATGACATTACTAATAATAGTCGGTAGCATGAAAAATATACATGTTGTAAACATTAGGTACTTTCTTGATTTAACACAATCATATTATTTTTATTCGCGACATCACATTCCACCGGGTCCCGCCAGAATATCATCGACATATGCGGAGGTAGGATCCCACTTGGCCACTTTAGTATGTTATGAAATTATAGACATTTGCTTTTTCCTTTTTTTTGTTTCTTTTAGTTTTTATGTTAGTTATTTATTTTAGTACTAAAGGTTTTGTTTTATTTTCTCTCTAGTAGTTCTTTTTTAATTATTATCTATGGCTGTGGTCAGTAAATGTTATCTATTCTAAATTTTTCAGAATATTTCGCTTATTAAATCAATAAGAAACTTTTGAGTCACCTTAATTATATTTATTATCTACATAAATTGAATACCATTATGATGACCAACAGGATCATAAAAGTAATTATGGTGTTAGTGGTTAGCCCATTTCACGCGCACCCCAAAAACAATGGGTTGTTTCATAATTTAGGGGTAACCGTGGGGTGGAGCGTGGTATAAAGATGTTGCGTGATTTGGTGGTATCACCACGTGGGAACGCACCTTGATTGGCGTTTTTAATTAATTGATGCCTCTAATAAAGTTAGTCCATTTGTTAATCGTGGGAAAGTGTGGGATTCTGGTGCGTATTGGTTGATTTTATTATTGCATAGCTTTTATGTAGACACGCGAGACTGCTCTCTTCCCTTCCCTTTCTTTCTTAAACACATCTAGTAATCATAGTGGGTGCCTTTTGCTCGCCGTCTCGATTTGGCATGTCTTAAGTGCTGACTGAGTGATTGGCCTACATGGGCATGTCAAAATATAGTTAAATGGCCTTTCTTTATGATGGAAAATCATTAAATGACAACCTACAGTCGTAATTTTTTCCTTCTTGGTTATGTAACTCGAACGCAGTATCTCTTTCAAGCAATCAAGCGACACGTGAAATATTTGCTTCTGGTTACTTGTGTTGTAGTTGTCGATTGATATGCTGCTCTAAAATTTATAACAGCAGGACAATCTGCATTGGGTACAAAAATATTACCTCATTACATAATACTTAGCTCAAAATCAATTATTTACAACAATGAGTTTCCAATAACTGCATCAATAAAGTTTTTTAAACTCTCATTTTACCGAGACCCATAGATTGCGGACAGCTCAGTGGATCTTCATAAAGGATAATCGTATTTCTTTACATCACCCGGAAATCGGATATTTTAAATTCACCGTTGTGTTGTGTAGGGCCGCGCGAATCGCTGCAGCAGACCATTAAATTTTATTTCAACCCGCGAATGTTAGGGGTCCTCTCCGGCCCGAGCGTACGACATAAATAATAGCGAAAAAACATATTGCGTTTGTTGCCGCACTCATTATGCGCAATTAGCTACGATTGTGACAGGCGACATGTGAACGGATTTCGTTTCGAGTGTCGGTAGAGAAGTGTGCCATTTTAAGCTGTGGTGTCCATAATGGTGTTGGTTTGACTTTGTAAGAGAAGTAATGTGTAATAAGAGGAGGCTAGTATTCTCTCATATAAGGTCTGCAATATTATAACAGTGGTCTTTTTGCATAAAACATTTTAAGGCAATAAATACATGAGTTGTTTTATGTGAAAGAGAAAAATAGAAATGAAAAGTTTTATGATTAATTTCGATAAACCTCCTATAATACTAAAAAAATCTAAGCTCATGGAAACTATGAAAAAGTAGACAATTTACCTCTCTAATACTAGAATTCATTTAGACTGGATTATTGTTTTTTTCACATTTTTAATATTAAAATATAGTAGTACTTTGTCCCACCAAATCGTTTTTCTTCTTGAAAAATGGTAAAATTTTGCGGAGGTCATAAGTGTTACCGTTACATTTACTATATTTATTCAATACAATGATCATTTAGTTACAATTTGTATTTAAATTAACTCGGATATCGAATTCACAATTTGTAAGGCAAGCGCTTAAAAATCGTTTAATGCGTTTGTTCAGGGGCATCCCTGACCCCTTTGTTGGCGCAACGCATTAGTAAAATTAGAGCGGTGGGAACGGGTTGAGAGCGGACATAAAGTACTGTTTATTGTTATTAGAGAAATATTTGTACATTTGAGATCTACGGTTATGGTTATGACGACAGTACCATAGTTTTGCCAAAGCCATTGAAAATTTTGTCGTTGATAGCAAATAAAATTAAATGGGTATTTTTTGGATTTAATAGTCATTATTTATTACAGGAGTTTTATTAATAATTAGAGGTGTATTCATCTCGCCCAATCGATCACAGTCCCCTGCGGTCACTCAATATGCGGAAACCGTAAATACATATTATTATTAATGTATTGATGTCCGATTATCTCATTGTGTATGATTGTTCACGGCTTGTGGACTCGTGCCGTCATTATCACATAAATACACGCAATTTTCAACTTTATTCGAGGGTCTCTAAGGGGTATAAAATCCCTGCTGCAAAGCTGCTGGTGGTGTAGTAAATTCTGGCTGGTGAGATCATTTATTTGCAATCATAGGAATGGTCAGTTTTAATGGGATTTTAACGAATAACAATTTTCGGAAATAGATAAAATGTTCCTACTTTTGTAAGCTATTTTTACATTCTAACTAAATGCACAATTAAAACAAAATCTCACAAATGCATAACGAAACTTCCTGTGTTTTGTAAAACTTATAGCCTGTGCACGTAAACCAGTGTTTTAATCATAAAACAGACCCATTAGACCCAGTATACTTCTAGTTCAAGCTATATATATTAGCTATAAGCTAAGCTATATATAGGTTGACATTTAGAGCTCAGCATTCTGTGCATTTGCATGAGGTGCCAGAGAGTATCATCAGCGGTCTAAGGTGGGTCAAGACGAGTAGTCTGTTACCTTTTTACGCTTAAACTGTTCAAGCGGTTTAAATGAAATGAGTTTGATATGACAGACTATTTTCCTGGAAAGACCATATCAGAGTTTCTATCGTTTCATGACGGGGTGAAAATTTGTAAAGGAAAAAAAACAACCAAGAGTCAATTTCATTTACAAAACCGAAGAGGTCCAGAGCTTGCTACTATCAGTTGAAAATTCTAGGTATAACTAAAAAAGGGACATTCATGTAATTATTGTTAATAATTACATGATTTTTACATGTTTACATTATTCACGAATGTGCAATATTACGTCTCTAGCTAGAGGGTAGTTGCTCGATGGCTGATGTGAGACAAATTAAGAACTACCCGTTGCAGTGAAGAGTTATCAGCTCCAAATAGAACCGAGTGAAGGGTTGATTGGTCTCGGTGATAAAGTGCACGCCTGACATGCCGATTACTTCTGCCTCATTCGAGTTCCATTCTACAGTCATCATCAGTGTACCATCAAAAACCTATCACTGGTGAAAAACTGTTGATTTACTATTGTTGTCAATGCGTTTAAAGTTGTTATTAATGTACTTTTTGAATTATCAGTAAAAAAGTTTAATTAAGGATGTAACAAAAGCTCTTTTTTATTATGTTAAAGGTTTGCTGACAGATTTTGCTTGATTTTATATTAAATAAAAATAAAACGGAGGTTATAAATTCTATTCGTTAATAAACATCATATGATAATACTAATACTTACATCATATGATAAGCTACGAAAGTGTCGAAATAAATACAACAAAAAATCATGCATTGATATTTGCCAAGCGATTCTACGGTACTCCTTTTTTTTTGTAGAATTGTCAAAATGGCGGAATTATTGTGGCGTAACTCTTAAAATTTAATAAATTATAAAATCTGTAAAATATTCATTAAACAACGAACTTTATCGAATAAGATATAAACATTAAAAGTTATTAATATATTACACACTTAAATTATATTATAAGCCTGGCATTAAATGATATCGTACTTTATATGAAACGTGCAGGAACTGTAGCAACTGGTACGCTATTCCTAGTATTAGCATAATTATATTTAATAGGTAATAAACAAATCATTCAACACGAGTGAAGCCACGGAAACTAGCTAGTAAAAGCTAAAGTGTTGAATGTGGTTGAACATGGAAGCACATCCCGTGCTCCCTCGGCGCGCACCTTATCTCCGGCACGCGTCGCGCATTACGCGCTCGTACCTGGCACGTGGGCGCGGCGGACCGACACACCTGGCTATGTCTTCCGTTTACTAAACTATTACATTTTTGTTGACTAAAGTCGTATATAAAAACAGAATGACCCATCACTATTATTAAGGAAAAATACACTTTTAGAAAAAGCTTGATGAGTTAATTAAACGATTTTCGAAGGTAGGTAGGTAGGAACTACATACATTATTTGTAACTAGACTGACTTTGTACAAAAAATCAAACTTTCTACAAAAGAGATTTTATTTTCAAGCTTTGCCGAATTAAAATAAACACAGCATTTATTTTGAAGTATGTTTAAAGTAAAATGCTATCACGATATTCATATGCGCTCTATGACTAAAAATCATACAACCAATACGTATTTCATTAAAGTTTTTAATAGTATGAAAAAAAAGTTCTTAAATTTCACTAAAATAAACAAATACAAACTTTGGTTTATGTCGCGTGGCAGCACACCTGGGGGCCCCTGCTGTGAGGATGTCGCGGTATTGTGGGGCGATGGGACCCGACATGATCTTTACTGTCATGAGCTTGACTTTCAATATTTGTATAGTAGGGTTTGTATATTTTAGATTGCTTTCTCTACTGCGTCATGACAGCGAGTCTGTGAAGAATTCTATGTATACTAAGTACGTATTTCCTAAAATAAAGAAGTTACTTAAGTATGTTTATCCGTTCTTTAGAATACATAACACAAGTAATTATACTATATAATATACAATCTATATGATACTTATCTTGGAACTAAATAGTTGTTGTGATTGTAAGAGAATATTTATTATTAATTAAGAATATTATCTTTATTTTATCATGATAAAATAACTAATTACATGTACCTGGGAACCTACCTAGGAAGTATGACATTCTGAGACGAAATTGTCACTAGAAAAAAGCTACTTCTCCGCGGTAGTTAAAGTGGGAATCAAACGGAGGTCGTGACCTCTAGATTACCGGTACACTGCCATAACCGATGAGCTACCAGGACACTGATGGACACGCTGAATCTTTCCACCCTGACAGTCGAGATTAATATGACATTGTTTTAAGGATAAACCCATTTGATAAGACTTTTTATACAGCTCTGTATGTATTTATTGTTGTGAGTGCCTTTCAATATGACTTTATGTTTAAAAAGTTGTGTTTTAGTTTATTGTATTAAGTGCCTGAGTCGTGTGCCACACCTGGGTCCCCTGCTGTGAGGATGTCACGGTGTTGTGGGGCGATTTACTCTGCTGCATCTCACAGAGATAGAGAATATTATCTGCGTTTTATTTAGATATAAAAGAGAAAAGTTTTTTGGACCCACAGATAGAAACAGAAGCAAAACTCGTGCCTAATCCTATTTCATACGTTTTTTCTTTTAAATAATGGCTTTTTTCATAAACGTGCGTCAAGCACATTTAGCCATTGTCAAGTAAGAGATATATTGATAATATATAAATCATGGTACATGAGAATGTGTGGTGATAAAGATGACAAAAAGTAAATGAGACCCCTTGAGTCCTTGAGTCCTCAGTAAAGATTTGGGACTACAGAGATCTCACATGGTTTTCTTGAGAAAATTTAAAAAGTGGTGTTGCACTGATTTATTTTATTTACCAACACTCGTTTACGTTCACAAACACTTAACTGTTAATCCACTGTTATTACACATTAACGTTCGAAATATTACAAATTAATAAAAATAAAACAAAACTACTGACGCTTCACTTTCCCGCCAAGAAGTCCAATCGACGAATTATTAAATAATCTAGCATTGCTGATTTAAATTTTATTCCACTTAAAAAAAATTACTAGTAAGAAATACAAGGATGTATAGGGATTCTACCAAGACCTAAGGAGCCCTAGGCAACCTCACCTGCAAGTGGTGCACCTGCCGATCAACGGACGAGTCTCTGGCGAACATAAAAGTTTCCGATAAGCGGCAATAGGCTTGCCGCCTATTACGTGGGCCCACAAATATAATTGGCGAAATGAGGGCGTATAATATGCCTCTGCCTGCCCCTTCGGGGAAGCAGGCGCGATTGTATGTATGTAAGAAACCCAAGTTGGACGATACAATATAATGAGACACTAACGACTTAAAAACATTTGTCTTCGTAGCTTCGTAACGACTACGAATAACCCGTAGTACTGTGCATACCTCATACAACAGCTGCTACTACTACACTCGTACTAAATAATGAGCATGTTGATGTATTAGGTCGGGGAAAAAGTCTTTTCGCATAACGTAGGTATAAACTTATTATAAATTTTTTTTGACTGTACTATTTGTGTCTGGCTGGTTTTGGTAACATTAAAAAGGTTCCATTATAAAGAAAAGAAAAAAATAAAAAAAAGTTGTTTCCCGCTATTTTTCATTTGTTTTTCTTTCCGTAAAAATGAGTGAATCTAATGAAGAAATTCGATACATTTTAAAATTTTATTATAAAAAAGGCAAAAATGCAACTCAAGCAGTGAAAAAAATTTGTGATGTTTATGGACCTGATGCAGTGTCAGTAAGAGTAGCACAAATTTGGTTCAAACGTTTTCAGTCCGGAAATTTTGATGTTAAAGATGCACCTCGCTCTGGTCGCCCTGTTACGAATAAAATGGACGCCATTTTTGAAAGAGTGGAGCAAGATCGGCATATTAGTAGTTACGATGTAGCTGAAGAACTGGGAATTGATCACAAAACAGTTTTGACCCATTTGAAGAAAGCTGGTTATACAAAAAAGCTCGATATTTGGGTGCCACACGAGCTTACTCAAAGAAACTTAATGAACCGTGTACTCATTTGCGATTCATTATTGAGACGTAATGAAACCGAGCCGTTTTTGAAGAGATTGATAACTGGCGATGAAAAGTGGATCACGTACGACAAGAACGTGCGAAAAAGGTCGTGGTCGAAAGTTGGCCAGGCTTCACAGACTGTGGCCAAACCTGGCCTAACACGAAATAAGGTGATGCTGTGTGTATGGTGGGATTGGAAGGGCATTGTTTATTATGAGCTTTTACCGCCCGGCAAAACCATCGATTCTGATCTTTACTGCCAGCAACTGATGAGATTAAAGGAAGCAGTCGAGAGAAAACGGCCGGAATTGATCAACAGGAAGGGTGTGGTCTTTCATCACGATAACGCTAGACCACACACATCTTTAGCCACTCAGCAAAAATTAAGAGAGTTCGACTGGGAGGTCCTAGTGCATCCACCATATAGGGCTATACCTTGACCTTGCGCCTTCAGATTTTCACCTGTTTCGGTCTCTGCAGAATTCTTTAGGTTCTGTAAGGTTGACCTCAAGAGAGGACTGCCAAAACTATTGGTCCCGTTTTTTTGATCAGAAGTCCCAAAGTTTCTACAGTAACGGGATAATGTCTCTGCCCACAAAATGGCAGAAAGTTATTCAACAAAACGGTACATATATATTGTAAATAAATGTAAATAAACTTTGAAAAAAATGTCTTGACTTTTCATACAAAAATACGAAAAGACTTTTTCCCCAACCTATTATTATTTAGAATTTGGTTTGAAACTTACAGTTAATGACGGAATTATATACACAGGTTTAACACGTATATCGCGATAATAAACGGAGAATTTATACGCACAATAGAAACACACTATAAAATATTACACACACGCACTTGAAATGTACGTTAAAAAAAAGACAAAAAATGCAGAAATAGATAGATAGATAGTTAGTTACAATCGCTGGTTTTCGTCTGGAATAATATATTACAAATCACATATGGTCAGATGGTGATGGTGATTAATTGAATACTTAAACTACAATCGTATATTTATTCATCACATGTGGACGTTTTAGTAAATTGCTAATCTACATACAATATAACAGAATCGCGTTACACCACTTATAACTTCGGAATGGCTGGGCCACATTTACTGATTTTTGTGTTTTTGATTTCTCTTTGTCCAGAATAGGATATTAAGTAATATGATGTATGTTAATACATATGTTTTATCGCTTGCTCCGTGCCTCGGAAAGCGCGTTAAGCTGTTGGTCCCAGCTGTCATGAACATATATGGCAGTCGTTATTAGGAAGACAGTTCTTTAATTCTGACAGCTGGTTTTACTATAGAATGAGGTTTCCCTCTGGATTGCGGAGGTCAGACGGCAGTCGCTCCATGTAATAACTGAAATTCAGCTAAATCTGGTTAAACCAGTGAGCAGACCCTGGGCCCTAAGCTTTAAGTATAGAGCAACCGGGACAAAGCTATGAGAATATGATGATGTATGTTAATAAATAAAAGAAAATGTAATGCAATCAAAATAAAATAAAATATACTGTCTTTAACATCAACAGGATAATTTAGACTTGTAATTTATTTTAAATCAAAATGGCAATTCAGTATCTTTTTCAAATACAATTATATAGATATGACCATAATCAAGAAATAAAAGCAAAATGGATTCTTGTCAGAGTTTCTCTAGGTTTGTCAGTTTATCTATCTGTTGTTGTTTTTCTTAAGATTTGTTAGTCTGTCGGTGATTCCTATCGTGGGGATCTGTCAGTCAGTCAGTGACTCTAATGAGGCTTCCAAAAAGCAACGATGTTTAGAAGAATGCCTCACGAAACTAATCTCGGATTGTTTCAAATTATGTACACATCAGTGTACACGTTCATTGATTGTTAGGCTGAACAAAGTTTTCCGGGACAGCTAGTATTATTTAAATTACATACATACATACATACATTACGCCTGTTTCCCCGAAGGGGTAGGCAGAGGCATATTATACGCCCACACTTCGCCAATTGTGTTGGTGGCGAGCATATTGCCGCTTACCGGGCTCTGTTAGGTTTATTTAAATAACTCCAATGGTAACCAATTTTTAATCAAGATAACATCAACATCGATTTTATAAAAGTGTTATTTGATTTGATTTTTAGTGTTAAGTTTTATTGGGTTTAATGGCATTCCTGTGCTGATTCGTAATTATGTGATATAATATATGTGAATGATACTATGTGGATATGTGGTATTTGTCATGGAATTATTGCGTCACATACCTACTTGTAAAAAGAGCAGTAATAAAATTGAACTGCTTAGTTTAGTGCCTCGAGTAGAGCATAATATTATGTAATGCACACGTGCGAGCATCCGTGCGTATCTCCTTTACTTTCAACTTACAAGATACAACTTTGTGCTTGTTATGAAGATGTTTGTTTTTTTTTAGAAATCTTAAAGCTATTTTTACAAAATAAAAAACTTATTTTAATAATTATAGGCTATATACAAGATTCCACATATTAGCTTTAAACGAATATGAAAAAGTAGCATCATTTAACAATTTTTAATAAGGCCTTTAACATTATCTGTTGAATGTTTGTAGAGGTAATCTTTGACCTAAAATAAATAAATAAATATCCTCCTACAATCAAACTAATTCTTTAGCTCCAAGATAAGTTTCATTAATAACTTGTGTTTTGGATACCAACGAATGGATAAACATACTTATAATATGTAACCACGTACTTAATATACATAGGAATCACCCAGACCAGAACAAATAATTATGTTAAAGCACATAAAGATTTATCCTGAGTGGGAATCGAACCCACGACCTCTGGAGCGGATTGCAGGTACAATCCACGCCATATCGGTCGTCATAATATATTTATATTTTAAAAGAAGAGTCTATTGTATTATTATGATGAAGTGAGCAAACCTTTCAAAAACATATGTAGGAAAGTAGTGTCAAGTTTAGATGTAAAATTTGAGAATTAGAGGTTATTTTCTGTTGTCGTATCTCATGTCTGTACAAAATAAATGGTTCGAGTTTAAGATCAGAGATCAATAAACACCCACGACGCCCGCGAAAGACAAGTTCAAAAAGAATCAAAAGATCTCTTGCAAATCAAATATTATGATAGAACTTGTTGTTACTGCATACCCAAATTAACTCCAAACCCAAAATCCGCCCACTTTTGACAATTGCAGTTCGCAAACGTCATTCAAGTCTAAATTCCCACAAAGCAGACAAGAGAATGGTGTCGGATGCGCCCGCGCACAATATTGGACATCAAATCGACGCGTTTACGTAAATATAAGTTGCCCTTTATTATCTGCTGCGCGACCACAACGCGTTCAACCCCAGTCACCGAGTATGATTGATCTACGGCAGATTGACAGATTTTTTTATAAAACCATCCCCTCAACCGGCACCAGCGAGCGAATATTAAAGGCAATTGTTGTTTAATTTTTACATCGGTGGGGCGATGCGTTTCGAGTGTTGTAATAATGTTTTGATAATAGCAGTATCCGTTCAGCTCATATTTCTTATTCAGAGTGCGTGGGACCGGCCATTGCGCAGCTATGTTTGAATTTTAAACGTTCTGAATAAAGACGGTTATTTTGAAACACCTTTTGAGTTTGTGTATTGTTTTGAATTATTTATTTGTTTGAAGGGTAGTTTATGTTTGTTAAGTAGTACTAATTAGATGATATTATGACAGTATTTAAATATTAAGAAATAATATTCTTGAGCTGTATAAATATTTTTTTGCCCTAGTACATTAAAGACAGAATAATTACTATTTATTTATATTTTTTTAATCGAATAGAAAATATTATGTCGTCTAGTTTTATAGATTATAATTGTGTTTTTTTTTATAGAAGCGGCGTCATTCATGGTTTTTAATCTCATCGTCATCTGTCATTTATCGACGACATTTGAAAGGCCGGTGGCTTATAGGTTTTTTATTCACTTACACATAATATTTTTTTTTCCCGCTCGGACGGAGCGGCCGATGCAGCACAATGTGCCCACTGATCCTCATTGATCGCCAATTACTGGACATTAAGTACCTCGAACGCTTTTCACGTCCATTATTTGTAGTAACAAATCAAAAGTGGATAAAAAAAGCAACAATGGGTGTTTTTAAGATCTGCATTGAAAGAGGCGCTGCACTGGGGTGTTTTTTGCGGTGTTTATTCTTCCAGTTCGGACATTTCAACAATGGCTTAGAGTAGCTGCGCCTAATCCCTATTCGGTAGCGATGCGTTTAGCGATATCGGTAAGGTCAAACGCCGCTGGTTTAACGATCAAAAGTTATGAAAGATTTTCGATTATGTGAGCTATTTTTTTGATTTGAATTGCACTAAAATTACTTGTCCTAATTTTGATGTTATTGTTTGTCCTAACAATTTTTTGGGACTATCGTATATGTATATATAATAATAATAATAATAACGCACCCACTATAACCTATTAAAATGAGATTAAAATTATAACGCATTTAAAAAAAAATTACAAGTTTACAATACTTTTTGGATCGTTATTATAATTATTAAACTGTCGCTGTAAGATCGACTCCAAGCAATCTTCTGTGCTCTACCGCTAGACTGTAAATCAAAACCACATAGACGAGTGACACCTGAAAGAAGCTGTAAAGGCGAGAAAAAGACACTAGGAGCGCGTAGCAATGCGCTTCGTTGCGCAAAAGAAGTTTTGTGACGCTTTATGTGCTGGGAGCACAGAAAAAGGCTTATAATAAAATTAGTCGCGTGGGCCCTTAGATTCGATTAAAATAGTAAAGCCTCTTTTATCTCTACGTAGTATAAAACAATATCGCTTTCCTCGGTCTGCCCCTATGTATGCTGAGATCTTTAATACTCAAGAGATTTCGATGCGGTTTTTTTATAGATAAAGTGATTCAAAAGAAAGGTCACGCGGTCGAAATCGCAGGCGGCCAATAATAAAATATTAACCTATTAATTCATAATAAAAATTTTATGACATTATCATCTCACACGACAGACGCTCGGTGCCCTTCTGATTTTAGAATACAATGAGGGACTGGCCTAAAACATAAAAACAACATGTTTCTTTATTCATGTTTAAGTGTGAAAATAATCTATAGTAATTTTTAGTTACAAATTTATAAATTATACGAAAACAAAAATACATTTGACCATAATTTTGTATTAATTTAATAAGTATAGCTATTTTTACATAATTCAAATCACTCTGACCAAAAAAAGCATAAATTTATTATTGTTTTTTTCTGATCTGCCGTCGGCCGCCGTGACTAGGCATAAAAAAGTTATGTACTCCTGTATTTTTAAACTATTCATGAAATTTACTTCTGTATTTGTGGTAATATTACCTCTCCACTCCACTGCGATCAAGGTGCGCATGAAGCGAGCGCGCACGTCGCCGCGCACATTTGCGGCCCGTCACGCGCATTGTGCGGCGCACGAGCACGCATTATTGCGCTTTGTAGCGCATCCTCAGAACTTTGTTACCTTTGTTATGTCTTTTGTTCGCTTTTTATTGACGAAAACGATGTATATTTTCACGCGATAATTCGGTTGTTCTGATTCCTTTATTGAGCAACACTATAGCAATATCAAATATTGCTTTAATTTTTTTTGGAGAAAAAAGTAATAATTGTAATTGTCGGTCTATTTGAGCGATATTGGAGGCCAATTTTTTACTGTGAGAAAAAACAACAATTCTTTGTTGGTTGGGTTATTAAAATTGAGTCGGAGCTACTTCAGATAATGCATTTATAAAAAAAAGCTTTCGCTCACAGCTTCATCCGCTTGACCTATAAGACTGCCAAATTTTCCGAGAATCACATCGCTTTTCGGAATAATACTCAGTTTAAGTCCTTCATAAGGATTTAAATCAAATTTCATTAATTTTAGCCATGTGGCTTACTTAGCCTTGACAGCGTATCAGACAAATAAGTGCACTACTAAAGACTACTACTCACTTTCGCGATTGTAATAATTCTGTTGGATTAATAAAACATTACTATCTTTTTTTTAATCATACAGATTTGTGAAGATATGCCATTAGTTCATGCTTGTATCATTTTATTATTCACGAGCTGACCCGGCGAACTTTGTTCCGCCTTAATGGCAATAAATAAGCAGATTGTGTTTTTATTTTATTGGAAAATTACAAAAAAATTAAATACCTACATTAATCATTCATTATTATTTCTATATTTTATTACAAAGTTGCTCTTCACTTAAGTACTTTGTGATACACGTCATTTTTTTTATCATTATTATTTATTGAGAAGCACGAAGTCGAGCCATACTATTGCGGCGATGTTCACGTGCAATTTCTTGTTCTTCTTCAGTCCTTTCATTTCCAGTATTTCGTATTCTTCTTGCATTACGGCTTTGTCGGTAAAGATTCGATAGTCTTGTTCGCGGCATTATTAATTAAACTTCACTTCAATTCACCTAAATTTTTAAAACTCATATTCACATTCCCACCAAGAAGTCAGAAATAGTTTGAATATTGATTTACATAGCTGTCATTTGCGTTTTGTTATTCCAAGTCTGATTCTTTTTTGTTATATCACGTTTTATAGTGACTGACGTTTCATGTCAAGTCACACGGGAACGCTGTCGAACGGGATAAAAAGTATCCTATGTCCGTCTCCTGGCTCTAAGCTACCTCCCTACCAATTTTCGCCCAAATCTGTTCTGCCGTTCTTGAGTTATAAGTGCTGTAACTAACACGACTTTCTTTTATATATAATACCTATATAGATATTGGTCTAGGGAAAGAAAGTCTGTTTATTTTATATTCAAAATTGAAAAACTTTTATTTCATAAACTATTATATAGTACTTGAAAACACACAAACACTAAAATCACAAAGCTTTTATAAAAAATCATTTAAGTGTAAGTGAACTTAAGTGCCAGAACCGAGCCCACGCTCTGTGAGAAAAACTGGCAGGAAACTTACAGGCTATGCTCTTTTAAATGATCAGTTGGTTAGGTACTTTAATTACAATCTTCTAATTTCTAAATCTGTTTTGCTGTGTAATATAATGATGATAAATAGACATGGTACCGTGTAGTATTCGCCTATAATAGTGCTACCCTCTCTCATCTCACGGGGAGTCGTAAGAGTCGACGAAGAGAAATCCTAATGGATGTTGGGCTGCAGCGTCATCCTGCGCACTGGCTTGAACTGCGATCACCAACCCGCCTGCCCAGCGTGGTGATTATGGGAAAATACCCCCAATATAATGTCATCTATTGGGAAGGCTTATGTTCAACAGTGGACTTTATAAGGCTGATATGTTCGTGTTGGTTATACTCCTTTTCTCTATAACGAATTGACCTAATTTATCATACATACATTCACGCCTGTTTCCCCGGAGGGGTAGGCAGAGGCATATTACATGCCCACACTTCGCCAATTATATAGTTGGTCCCACGTAATAGGTGGCGAGCATTTTGCCGCTTACCGGGCACTGTTATGTTCGCCAGAGCCTCGTCTGTTGATTGGCAGGTGCACCACTTGCAGGTGAGGTTGACTTGGGCTCCTTAGGTTTTGGGATCCCTATACACCTGGTAGGATCCCTATGCGCTAGTCCTATAAATATACAACAGGAATACGTCATCAATTCAGCTCGAACATTAATAAAATATGGATTACAAATAAGCTTTGCATATACTTGACACGTTTTTTTTGTGCTACGAATTTAAACCCACTCTGCACAAGCGCTTTGAGCTTAACACGAGGGGCTCACGGGAATATTAATAATGTGTACTCGGCCTTGTTGCCGAACCTTATTACTAATAGTTGTACACATTAGTTCAACTATAAAACCTGAAATAGACACTTTTAAGTGTTTTCAGTTGATATGAAATAATGGGCAACAGTGAAATCGATACAGATTAGGTTTTTTTTTTCTCTGTCGGCTTATTACAAAACGACATCTAAAGTTAGACTTTGTTCAAAACTAGTGCTGTCACTGTCTTTATCTTATCAAATGAAAGTGACAGCACTAGTTTTAAACTTGGTCTAACTTTAGATCTCATTATGTAATAAGCCCCTTCATTGCCTACAATAGATTTTCAATCCTTCTTTCGTGTTTATGATAATAATAATAATAAATAAATAAATATGCTATCACAGCACTAGCAATAGTTATATTGCGATGGATTTTCTTCGATGTCTGGCGGACGCCGTGACTGATGCCGTTATACTTGTCAAGTTTGTTTACGCAACTCAACAGATTTTTACAGTTTACTTTCTGTAGTGGAAAAAGCGTTTTACTGTCATCAATTATCTTATCTGGTAGTATCTCTTCAGCTATAGTAAAAGAGATTAATCAAAATTAAGGTCCCTCTGTCGAGTACGATTCTCAGTGAGTCACGCGCTCTCGAGACGTCTGCGTCGTCGCCGGCGGCTCCTTAGACGACCACTGGTCGAGAGCGGAGCCGGGCAGTCTGCCAGACATGCGGGCTTCTAGGTCACACGAGGTGCCCAAACTTCATTAGCTTACCAGGAAATTGTTTGGAACATGTGTCTTAATTTTTTGGATACATTTTGCACATATATTATATTCCATTTTGCCATTTGGCTATGGAAATCTAAAAACTAAAGTAGTATATGTTTCTGAACCAAAACTCTACCTGTAGAAGTAAAAACATTAGAGATACGAGTAGTACTACTGTGGAATTTCTTTAGAAATATTCCTGAGAAATTTAAACTAAAGTTCAATACCAGTCGATTTAAAATTGTTGGATATATCATGTCACTTGCGAATATGTAACTGCTTTACGATTAAAGAAATCGTGTAAATCGAGTTTTATTAACGCAAGACATATACGTATAAAACCAAAAGAAAATGTTTAACTTACTTTAGTAAATGATAAAGGAAACCTGGTCATATTACTCTATGCAATGACGCACCACATTTTGCTTGACACACGAGTGTCACCAATAGAAGAGACGCTCCAGAACAGTGGGGAAGGTCGGGAGCGGCCGAGTCGTGGCTAGTTGACCTCAATCGACCTAACAATGTCATACCACACATCTTGCTTATTATGTCATTAATTTGTTAGATGTCGACTACTTTTTAACCGACCTCAAAAGGAGAAGGTCCTATGTTTGTGAGTGTGTATAATTTTGGTCATGCATATTCACTGATATTTATATCAATATAATAATTAGCTTCTTAGTGCAAGTTAGTACGTGATCGAATCAGATATGAGGAAATCTGTAGGAGGACTGGAGTAACCGATATAGCGAGGCGAGTTTGCAGGCTGAAGTGGCAGTGGGCGGGGCACATAGCTCGAAGAACCGACGGCCGATGGGGCGTTAAGGTGCTTGAATGGCGACCACGAATCAGCAAACGTAGTAGAGGGCGGCCCCCCACGCGATGGACCGATGACCTGGTCAGGGCGGCGGGGAGCCGGTGGATGCAGGCGGCAAAGGATCGCTCTACGTGGAACGCAATTGGGGAGGCCTTTATTCAGCAGTGGACTTCAGATGGCTGATATGATGAATAAATAACAAATAAAGTTATTTCAAAAGTTGATTTGCACCAATTTCACAATATTACCTATTCTGGGGTTAATTTCTTTATGCAAGAACGTAATAAGTATGAAAGTAAGTGATAATTACGCAAGCTTTCAGAAAAAAGACCGTCATCTAGCCGCTAGTCGCATTGATAGAGAGTTCAGTTCAGCGAGTTCAAATCTAACCAATTAACAAATTCACAAAGTATGTGTACACACATATATCACAAACCAGTCTTAAGGTATTAACTGAACTACTAACATCATAAGCAAACAAAGTTATTGTTCTTTCTAATTGTCAGGATATACATCGGAAAACTGAGCTGTGGTCAAATACTTATTTATTGCATATGCAAAAAAAATGTAAAACGATACAGTTATCAAATTAACCAATGAATCGGTTAACGCATGATAGGGCATGTTGTAATCTCATTGTGCCAACCGCAGCCTCTCCGGTTACCGCGCCGACAACCGCCCAAATATTGTGATAATCCGACGATCAGCCATTGTCACTCGATGACTCGTTAAAAAAAATCATAAAACGCACATCCCCTGAGAGCACTATGGAAAACAGACTTCCTCTCCTTCCCATAATCTATTCCAATTAACTGACAGCCCCATATTGTGATATTAACACAATGCATGGCCCCCTTGTGCGTAAAATGATTTCGGCTACGCTATTTAGGTGGCTGAGTTCAGCGAATAAAGGCTATTTTAGAATGTAGTACCAGACATTAAGTAATATACATTTTAGTCATGGTTAAAGAGATCTCATTGAGTTTATATTACGGTTTTTATTGCTATTAGCTATACTTAAGAAGTCATACAGATTTATAATTGTTCTTTCTTGGCTTTTTTAGAATGCACGACGAAACGTAAGCGAATATAGACTTGACTTTTTGAATGTTTTCATCGGAATTATAAGCTTTTTTTGAGAAGTTAATTTGTTTATTATGATGTAACTGATGCATTATTCACGTTGAAAAATATTATAGAATAAATTCCTTTGTACCACCCTTTTTCTTATATTTTAGGCGTAGGTAATTAACATGGTTAACCATATTTCAATGTAATACTACGGTTGAAAGATGCATAGAAACATGTAACTTCATTTACTAATTAATAATAAATAAATTTAAAAAACAAATACATGTAAACTATAAAATAAATAAATTTAAAAAAAACAAATACAACTATAAAATAACTCATGTAATATACACTTTTGCTTGTAAAGATAAAGCATCTGTGTAAGTTGGTAAAAATATGAAATATACAACATTTGCATTAATTAATAACAACTTTTTTAATGTTGTTAGGTATACAATTTCGGAGGTTCTAATAAAATAAATATTTTTTTGTACCGCTTATACATTCTTAGTTAGAATATAAAATTGAATTAAAACAGAATTATTTCATACTAAATACCTTATTTTATATTAATACTCGAGTTACGACTATTACGCATACGACAAAGTAAGTCGATGCTGCTAATCAACGGTTATCTTTCCGTATAGCTTAACTTTCGGTCGGGAATGTGCCAGATAACCGGTCCTACCCTCGCCACCCTCCCAGCTATTAACTCTGATATTATCGCCATTGTCTTTGCCCTTTCCCACAATCTACCAAATTACGGGACCAATCGACGCGGTTGATATAGGGAACTCTTATTTTGACTTGTAGATTGATAGTGTACTGTAATTTTTCGATATCAGCCTCTCAACTACGATGAAGTTATAATGCTTACCTAGCTTTCAGAAATTTTATTATTTTTTTCTTTAATCTTTTCAGGATACATATAAATATATCCCGTTTTATTTTATTCAGGATATATATTTATATAGATAATGTTAATATATAAATATTATTACCATCATCTGAGCCCATTAAAGTCCCACAAGTCCCACAACTTAACATGGGCTTCCTCCTACAAATCAAGGTAGGGACTGAATCCTCTCCACAGAAGAGAGCTATGTCTCTCTGTTCTGTGATTCAGTCATACATTTCGAGTTTCGCAACTAAGGGCTATTCCAAAAACTAAGCTATTTGATACCCACATACAAACTATAGCCCGAGAAACATGTTTGGGTAGTTGCTATAAGTATATTGTACGATGCACGTTTGTATTTCAAAAAAAAAAAATGTTTATCCGTACAGGCCTTGTTCTGTTGGAGCCTGGATGGGGTTATGTGATGATTCATGGTTAGGTATATTGACTATTGTGAGAGTTAACTCATTAGCTCGATCGATTCCCACGCAGGACAAACCTTTGTGTACATCAACATGAGTATTTTTTCTGGTCTGGGTGTTTTCCTATGTATATTAAGTATGTATTTACAAAAAAAAAGTATGTATGTATTTTTATCCGTTATTTAGTATCCATAACACAAGTTCTTAATGATACTTATCTTAGAACTAAATAATTGGTGTAATTGTCAGAAAATATTTATTTATTTATTTATTAGCTTACAACGTCTTTGAGGTAAGGTGGTGGCAGATAAAGTGACCACAAAGCAATCTGTTGTAATGATACAAGCAGCTGAAGCCAAGAGGAGTGTGTCAGGCTTGAGGTGTGTGGTGGGGGCTACTAGGGACTGCCCGCGACTTTGTTTCTAGAAAAACTTTTATTCGTCTTGTTGTTTTTAAAAATAATTCTTAGTCATAGGAAGCTTTAAAAATTACAAATAGCTTTACGTTAGTGTCATAGTTTATGGTAAGTTTTAATATAAATTTGAGTATACAGATATTTTTATTACTTTATTTTATAATATATTAGGTCGATAGTAATAAATAAAACAACAAGTAATGTCTGTTTAACAAGTAAAGCCAGTCAAACATTTATTAGAGGATTGGCTTATATTGTAATATTTAACAATATAAAAAACCGGACTCTATCTATGAAAGAGGATGTCTGAGCCCAATATAGGGCTAAGAAGCGTACTATATACCACATAGAGGAGTGTGTGACTCAATTGTATAAACTTTAAACTGCACTTTAAGTCCAAAGCTCATATTAAAGTAATAACTTTATAAAATACGTGGTATAAGTTACACTATAATTTAAAGTGATTGTTTGCTACTCTCCGATTCCCACACAAACCGCAATCGATCCTCACATTACTTGGGTATCGATAAGATCAGCAATTCGATAATTATTCGCATCGATAGTCGATACAGTTAATGAGTGACGTTCTCAGGAGCCGCGGGGGGCGAGGGGAGGCGTATCTCGTGTGAGATCTGTTCCCTAGTCTGTGCCATTTATTGAACCCAAGTAAGAAATTACTATAATAGTTTCAAATAGTTCATTGAATGTAAGGATGGAAAAAACTTTCTTGTTCAATTGTGTATTAATAATAATAATTTTATTTCAGGCAGAGCTTATAGTGTTACTAACAATTATTCTTATTTGCTAAAGTTAGTATGACAATAGGTAGGTCATTAAAAATAAATAAAACTAAAATCTGCTAGGCTTTACAGCGGAATGCAAGCTTAGCCACCGCTCTAGCAGTGGCGAGTCCCACCGGTCAGTCAACACTTTCAGGATAGTGTTCGCACTGGTGCGCCAGCGGCCCAGCAGCGAAGCAATGCGCTTACGAATAATACTGTAGAAACAGTCTTCGGAACATTGGGAACCTGAAAGTGTCATTGTACTGGACACGCAATGTCCCATATGCACGCCGCGTGTACTTAGCCCAAAGGGCGCAGGTGTAGAAGGACTGACAGTGTGCTCTAAACAGCGTTAATTTAACTTGAGGGCTACACCGAGCGAACCTTCGAGCCAGCATATTGCCGCGCACACATAAAACTCTACGCTCTCTTTCAATGTCCACATCATCAGACAATTTGGCAGTGCCAAGTGACCCAGTTACTTGTACTTATATATTATATATACTCTGTTTAAAGGTGATCCACAAAGAATTACAGGAGGTATATCACGTTCCTTTGTGCCTATCTTAAATACCTTGAACTCGCTCTTTGATACATTATACCTGAGGCCACGGGATTATGACTCACAAATACACAAAAGCCTACGGAAGGCGCCCACAGACGGGCAGAGGAGCACCGTGTCATCCGCGTAACTGATAGTATTGATACTTAACCCATTGACGTGACAGCCGACTCCGGTGCTGCTCAGCCCGTCCATGAGACTGTTCATGTACAGGTTGAACAGCTTGGGCGAGCTCAACCCACCCTGTCTCACCCCCCACTGCAGCCTGTAAACATCTGAATAAACGAATGCCCACTTAACACTATTCTGCTGATTGCTGTACCAGTACTCAAAAATAGAAGATATTTCACTGGGTACACTCGTTTCATATCTTAACTTATTTTATAACATATCATGCGATACAAGATCAAAAGCCTTAAAAGGTCCAAGAAACAAGTATACATTGGCGTCTTTCGCGACGTATAATACTGCACCGTCTGCTTGAGACATAGGATAGCGCTTTGAGTTGATAAGTTTGGTCTGAAGCCAAACTGAGGATCATTCAGTTCAATTACTACCCAGTTCAGTATTAGTATTTAGTATTACCCAGGATGTCGTCAAGCAGACTGTCACCACTATAGTGGCCAACGAGATAGGTCTGTAGTTACAAATATCAGAAACATCCGCAGTTTTATTTTTAACAAAGGGCACAACAATAGCGCATCCGTTAAATAGTTATGCGAAAGACAGAGGTTGAAAAATTGTGCTAAAACCTTCGGCAATTAAAATAAAAGTTTACTTTTTTGAATCAATTTAAAATATGCTTTAAGAGTCTTTCTTTGCATTTTCAAAAATCTTATTATCCTCTTTACCGCTCATTATAATATCTATTAATAAACCAAAATGTATTATTAATTGTTTTAAAATTGGTTTAATGATGAAAATATGTTCTAAGATGTTAATGATTATTACTAATTCAGAATTATATATTCAAGTTTGGCTCAATAGAGCAAAAAACTATGTTATATGTTCCTGGGGTGGCGGGCGGCAGCCTGGGAGGTTAATTTTTGAACGTTAACGTGGTAGGAAGCAGAGCCGGATCAACTATGACAGGGCCCATAGGCAATGCACGTCTCTCGGCCATTTTCCCTTTTTAGACTATATACATCTAAAGTTATTTTTGAAGGTTTACATAGACATTTAAAAAAAAAGAAGAAATTAAAAAAAAAAACTTAGGCATTTGCATAATCTACAAAGATAAATAAAACAGAACAGAACGGCCGCTTTTCGTGACAGCTTTCGTTACGCCGTACGTACGTACTACTACTACGTTTACGTATTACTTAATGCTGTCGATCTCTCTATTATCTTCACTAAATATATTTAAAAAAAAAATTAAACTCAAATCCAACTGTGTTTGTTGGGCTACTTGGCGGGAAAGTGAAGCGTCATGTCTGCAGTTTTGTTTTATTTTCTAAAATTTGTGATATTTCTAACATTATTGTGTAATAACGGTGGATTATTAACTGTTAAGTGTTTATAAACATACATGAGTGTTGGTAAATGAAACAAAACAGTGCAACATCACTTTTCAAATTCTCTCAAGGAGTCCATGTGAGATCTCAATATAGTCCCACTGAGGATTCAAGGGGAGGGTATCTCATTTACCATTTATCATCTTTATCATCACTCATTCTCATAGACTATGAATCATCTCTTTTGCTATTGATATATCACTTACTTGACACTGGCTAAATGTGCTGGACGCACGAAGCCATTATTTAAAGGAATAAAAAAACTGTGTTTGTTACCAAATTAGAAAATTACATAATATACAGAGGTAATTGTAATTCAGCTGTAACTTTTAATTAAATTGTATTTTGTGGTTTTAAATATTTTGTTTTATTGTTAAGTTTCTGCCTTTTCTGTGACTGTTGCACACGACAGTTGTTAGGTCTCCACGGAAGACCAGCGCTGTTGTGGTCCTCCACTGCAGCTCATGCTAAGTGGAGTCCTTTTTAGGCATATTATATGTAAAAATTGTTTACTGTTATGATTTCTGTTTGATTATATGTATTTATATATATTTCTAAATAACATTTTATTTCATTTCAAATATCTACAAATTCTTAACCTAATATTTATACAAAATTATATATTACTAAAGAAAACATTACTCATAAGGAGACTCCATAATCCATTTAATGATGTTCATTAGGGTGCTAAATAGGGGACGAGGCTTAAGGCAAGCCCGGAAAAAATTGCAGAGCTTTAGTGGTGCAGATACAAGGGCACCTGACATATCTAACTAATTAATCACTAGCTAATGTGTATTCATTGCGGGGAAGAGAAGATGTGTGGTGATTATCATTATAGAACTTTTTAAGCAAAAGCCAACTGAAAAGGATTGCAACTTTTGTTGTCCGCTTATTTAGTTGGCCCAAATGCTGCTAAAATCAAAAAATCAAAATAATAAATCCATAACCTAGAGCAAATAATGTTTCTTTGTTCTATATTTAAATCATCATATGACACACATTTTGTTTTTTTAACAGGTTATTTCAATTAATTTACATTAATCATTGCAACAATAAACTATTCATTATTGATACGTGCTCGACTCTTCTTCAGAATCCATTATTCAAAGATCAACCTTCGCCATCGTTTCAGCCCTAAAATGCAAGTCTAAGTTTCGGCGCAACGGGCACGGCTAGCACGCAGGTGGCCGACACACGATACCCCATTGATGCGAGAAGCGAGCGCATCTCCTCCGCTTGTCTCTGCTCTAAAGAATACCACAGACAGCGCTCCTCGCGACTAATTACTTGTGGCCAAAGACTAGTTCATGTTGTAGATAGAACTCATTCTTCGGCCGAATTACTTTTAATTATTGATGCAAGAAGCGAGCGCATCTCCTGCGCTTGTCTCTGCTCTAAAGAATACCAATTACAGCGCTCCTCGCTACTAGTTAATGTTGTAAAAATGATTTGTTCTGCTACTCATTTACAATTGAAAAAATCTATATGTATATACATACAAATATCATTGAAGTGTCTCATAATAATCTTAAAATATGAGTTTTATATTTAATTCATATACAACTTATATGGTATTTCTAAAAATAATAATTTTTAAATTATTTGTCTTTTGGTTTATTAAAGCTTATCTCCGAAACACCTTGACCGATTTTGAAAGAATTTTCACTAGCAGATTGCTAATGATATTCTGCGTAATTTGAAATATGTATTTCATAAAAAAAAATGCAACGGAATGCTACCATTATTTTTTTTACAAATTCCATCTTTTATGTCAGTCTGGTTACCGTCATAATCTATGATAGTCTGACTCATCATGCGTACAAGCACAAAACACGAGGGCTTTTCAAACGAAATGAAAAGCGTTTTGTGCGGTACGCCACTCGGCCGCGCATGTGCGCTCCACACAAAGACTTTCTGCAATGCTCGCGATTATTTGCTCCATTTATCGATGCTTGTCGCGTGATTCAATCAATGTTTTGTTTGAGTCATCTATTAGATTAAATGATATCAGGTGGGCAATACTTGCACGAGATTTGAATACATACATTCGAAGAATTTACAACAAAACAACACCTACAGCTTTAGTAAAAGGGAACTTATGTTATTGCCTTTTATTTAGCGTGCAGGTACGGCACCTGCAGAGAGTTTTACTATGTCTTGCCGGAGAGTGGCGAAGAAGGTGACCAAAGGCTTATATTATTATATTATTTGGTACGTTTTAGCTAGAGACCTCTATGTTCGAAGTTTCTACATATTTAGATTATTTTTAAATAATCGTGGTTCATCCCCTTCTCAAATTGAATGTATTTATGTGCTATTGTTACAAATTTTCCAGGCCACCGTTTAGTTAAGCGTCGTCGAGTCGTCGGTCCGGTACAAATACAGCGGTAGCAGTGGTTCTGAAGACGGGCTTTGCGGCTTCGATTGAGTGCTTCACAACCGCCAGTGCCATACAATATTGTCTGTAACAGTGTAAAAATATTAAAATTAATTATTTCATGTGTATATAGAAGCAGTAATATCTTGCTTTACATCTCGCCGTGGCATTGTGACAGTGTGGCAATATAGTAATAAACGTATCTAATACGGAAAAAGTCCAAGACCACGAATAAGCAACAATTAAAACTTATCGCCAGCAAAAGATCGATTACGTCAATTATTTTCTTCAATAGCCAGATTGTCGACGTAATCGATAATCGCAACTAACGCGTGCCAATCACCGAGAAGACACATCGAATCGTGCGTACGCGCAGGTGGCATTAGTCGCAGGAAAGTTTTTGCACAGATACAACCCAGCAGCTGCCGCGAAAATTGCGAGCCCCTATACAACATTCATAATCTAGGCATTAATAGACGATTGCTAATGACAAAATGGAAATGCAACGTTTGGCCTGCAAAGCAAATGCTAGATTTGCGCTCTAACGATACGGGTGCACAAGGTGGTGCACGCTAGGCTGTTAATGTTTAATTAAGAATAACCCGGAAACCACCATGAAGGTACTTGCATAATATTGATTTTAATTTCATAGGGTCAATTCCTTCAAAAGTGACAATAAAAACCTTGTAATACATTTGTCTATGTCTCATAAGGTTCGCCTTATTTTCATTGGTTTGCTGGGTCTTAGATTGTAACTGCTTTTTTTGTTATTAATTGGACAGTTCGTTGATATTAGTTGATCACAAAAGAAACCGTTGTTACATACACAATAAACTATGGTTTGATTCAAAGGTGGATCGACATTATAAATGTCGAACAAAGAAATTCGGTGAAGAAATACTAAATTATTTTTTATATAGATAAAATACATGTTAAAAGATCGTAGTAAAAATCCTTATAGCATAAAAATATTTGTAGAAGGATTTACAAAAACCTGTAATAATAATAAAATTAGGACACATTTTATTTATTACTATTGAAAATATTTTCAATAATTAAAACTAAGTAGTTTTGTTTTTTTGAATCTTTAATTGATTTGTAAACTTTAATTTAAAAAAAATATTATTGAGGTCTTATAGCTGAAATAACAATATAATTATATGAACTTAACCTTCAAAAGCCAATAACTCTCCTTCACAGATAAAAAATTAGATAGATTAATCTCTAAGATTCTACTGCGTACCTACTGCTGTGTGTAATGTCAACTCTACTATGCCGTGTTCTATAGTGGAGTCCACTGCTCAGCATGCGAAGTGTTGGTGAAAAAACGACATAAGCAAGACGGCTGGCAGCGGCAGCGTTTGGAGGCGAAGAGTTAGAAGATCGAGCTCATTAGCGTGCCATTAGAGTGACCAATGTGGACGAAGGTAGGCTGAGGACGATGATATCTGAATCATCATCATTTAGGCCGTTTGTAGTCTCCCCAATTGTTTTCAACGTTGATCGGTCCTTTTTTTTTTTGATTTACGTCGGTATCAAAATGCATTTTCGCACTGTCTCCCGGCCAAAGGGGCAGACCGGGAGGGGGTGTGGGACCCTTTGCGGCAGACGCGACCGCTGCATTCCTACCCACTAAAAATCTTCCGACGACGCCCGCCGCTATTAATATGCCCCTTTGCATATTAAGGAGTTTTTAACTAAATCTCTACATCATAAATAACGGGTTCTTAATAGAGTCATAACAGCAATTTCCCTGTACCTTTCAGCGTTATCTAACCACAAAATAAGCAAAGCTTGTGATATGGATACTAGACAACGGACAAACATACTTAAACACATTCATAAAACACCCAAATAAAGACATAAATATTCATGTTCACGCATAAAAATAAATATCTTACTAGAATCGAACTCACAGCCTCTGGAGCGCAAAACGTTTAAACCAACTTCCGCGGCACATCAGTCGTCAACAAAACAATAATTAAAAGTGAAGTCGGCAGCCAGTAATAAATGTGTTATAATTACGTGTTTTCAGGTTTATCAGCATAGGTAAGACTAAGTGGGTTTTTAACATCGCCGCAGCAAATACTCAATTATTCACTTTATAATAGGATAAATGTCAAGTAGTCGCGCGCAGGGCCAATACTGCATAGTAATTATCACATCGGTAGCAATCCCATTATGTAATGTGTGTGTACTGTAATAAAATCGCTTCAAACTTGTTTGTCCACTTTAACTCGCAATTGTATTTAGGGGTGTCACTAAACATTTCTGCGAATAAATAAGTATCATCACAACAGCCTTAGCCTCCCGGCGGTATCTGATAATAACTTAGTATATTTTTGATAAAAATATCACACTGATTCCAAAAAAATAAATACAAAATTTATGGCAAACATCATCCTAAAATTACGCCTATTGCATAATAATTATAAGAGTTAGAACTTTCGGACTCTCAATTATTTTTATATCATATTACTTAACCATACCTGATATACAGTTTAATTAGCTTAGGAGAATAAATTTCCAAGATAACTCCAAATCAAGCCCCTGAAGATTAACAAACGGGATACAAATTGTATAAATCCTTATCTGCATCTCTATTTAGCAGCTTTATTTATTCAAAGATCATTCGTACTTGTATATAGATTTAGTCTCAGAAAACGCTAATATTAATTTTATTCCGGTCACACTTTGTAATTATCTAGTGCAGATTACTACATAGATTGTCATCCAAAGGGTGTGCAATTCTCGGACTGACCTCCCGTTGCTTAGAGATCGATATTCTTTTTCGACCACATAGCATAATCTCACAGCTTCTATGCAATATTTAAACTCATCATCCTCCGGTCAAAGTTGTATTTCTGACAACCCTGTCAATTCCACGTGGAGATTACATAGCACCTGTTAGCTAAATATTCTCAGTGTCGTGCAATCAGCTCGCGCATCTGCTGGGTGGATTATGACGCAATAACTTCATGCTAATGAACCTCGTAGTGGCCAGATGTGCGCCAAGCTTTGAACTGGTTATGATTTTTATAGTAAACCAACAAGTACTAGCCTTGTAGGGCTGGACAAGTAAGGAGCTGCGTGGGTAATAGTCGCAGTGAACTCGTAGAATAAAATTGTGTCTTCCGGACAGCGCAAATTTAAACGGCCTGTTCTTTTTCTTTTAAGCGATAAATTGTTTAATTTGTATATTTACACATTTCAATTAAACTACATAAAATAAAACATAACAAGTTTCAGTATGTACATTGTTTATGGAAAAGCTTATGCTTTTGTTTCAAAATGTTTTTGATATTTAAAATGCAGATGTATTATCATCTGAACCCAATAACATCCTACTCTATAGCCACCTCTCATGAACTGAGGTGAGGACTGAAGTCGTACTCCAAAGCGTGAATCCAGTGCGGCATTTGATGAATTTTCGTATAGAAACGCGACCTTGCAACTACTTTTTATATAGCTTTCTACAGTTCATGTGGGTCTAACAGGCGGAGTTGTGAGCGGATTTTAGTCAACTATAATTTCACTACAGTATCATCTGACAATTTATCCCATAGATGCGAACAGTTCCTAGTAGTTTTTAATGATTAAAAGAGTTAATCTCAGAGAGGTAAGTTAGTTAGAGATTAAGAGGTTTTTTTTACAAGCAAGCAAATATGAAGTAAGTATTTCTAAAACTAGCTACTATATAAATGGTAAAAATAGACCAAGAAATAGTTTTCTAAATATTTATTTGTACTTATAAATATATTGCTTTATTGATAAACATTTATTTAAAAAAAAAACATTTAAATATCTATCTTTCACCTTTGCGGCCTGAGGTGTTAGCCACCCTTACAGAAAACTTGTATTTCTGCACTCTTATAGTTTATGAGACAAATAGTTTATTGGTTGTAAAATTATTCAATTAAAATGGTATTATTAATACTAATTGATAATCACTTTCAGGGAATGTGGAATTTAACGAGTAATGAAATAGTGAGTGGCCAACAAACAGTATTATTTATTATTTATTTATTTATTCAGTAAGTACAGGTTATAACAACTTATTTAAAACATAGTCCCACAAAACCGTGAGTACGGTTTAACTGCGGGGTCTGATTCTCCGTACATGTATCGTCTATTCATATTTAATTTTAACTACATAATTAATTTTTAGTTTTGAGAAAGCCAATACATTAACAAAAAAAAAATATTAAATCTAAATAGTATTGTTTTAGTTTTCTCTTAAATTTAGACTTACCATCTATAAAGGTAATGTCCTCTGGCAGACTATTTAATAAATATGGCACACGTTTTTTCAACGTTCTATCACCATAGTAATTGTGTATCATGGGAATTATATATCTGCCAGTGGCCATAGACCGAGTATTATATTTATTTGAGACGGTCGTCATGCTAAACTCCTGACCGCCATGGTTGTTTACAGCCAATAAGTATTTATGTTTTAAGCTTACGGGTAGAATTTTGCATATTTTAAATAATTTTGTGTAGTCTCCCTTACACTGTTCTTTAACTTTTTTGTTAAATAAAAGTCTTAAAATCTAACTTGAATTGATTCTAGTCTATCAATATATATGTTTCTGTATATAATAGTACATACTTAAAATTCTAGTAAGCACTATATTGCGCTTGTGACTTCAAGTCGTCTGATAATATGTGTCATATAATATGCCCAGTTTTTTAAAATCCTTTTTTTCAGCCAATGGCCAGGGCGACCTTTGATACAGCATTCCTTCATCTTCTTATCATCATCACCATAATCCAAACATTATCTTGGGTGCAGTCTTGCGGGCCCAGGGACTGCTTTACTTCCTTATTCGTCTACTTCGTACGTTCTTCTGCATCGTTAGTTTGTAATCCATTGGCACGCATGTCACCCCCTACGACGTCCTTCTTCATCTCTTACTAGTGGAAAACGGCAGCCTTCGACTGCAGACAACTAGAAACTTCTAGAACCTGTAATCAACGCGACCCAAGGATCTCTGACGTCGCCTTAGTAATCGATAAACGCTTTTCGTCCTATAAACAGCCATAGGGTGTTGGTAGAAAGTGTAACGGCACAATGGCAGGTTTGGTGCCAATCAGTAGATGCGGGTTCACAATTAGAGACACGCGTCGCCCGAAAACTTAATGCGAACACAAATAAATTCTCATGCACGCTGATTTGAAAATATGACGCTGTGTTATAATAGAATTGGTAACGGTTTTTAAAATAAATTGTTTTTAAGTAAATACATACGTATGGCGTGCTCGTAGCTTCCCGGTAGGTACTATAAGGCCGGAACCGGCCACCAAAAGTGAAGCAAACAAAAAAACACAGGTCAGTACTTGGATGAATGATCGTTTGTGTAGCATTTGAAGGCAGGAATCACGTCGGTCTTGTTTATAACTCTATAATGTAACTGTTAAGGCTATCGAGCTCCTCGATAACACAGACCTAGTGAGAAGACTAAGAAAGACAAAACCTTATAATTGAGTATAGTGTAGTATCAGTGAAGTGTATTGTGCCTAAACACATTACTAAAGTATCTTCGCCTAATAGAATCAATAAGAAAATTGTTATTAGACAAATTCTTACTTTTAAAATATGTAATAGTTTATGTTAAAAGAAAATTACTAATTAGTCTTTAGATAGGCTAGATTGTAGTTGATATATGATACCTCCTTACAGAAAGAAAAGTATTTTGTATAGATAAAAAAAAAGTTCTATATGGTAGTCGTTAAGCTAAGTTAAGTCTTCTTGGCGGGAAAGTGAAGTGTCCTGTCTACAGTTTTGTTTTATTTTCCAAAATTTGTGATATTTCGAACATTAATGAATAAACGGTGAATTATTAACCGTTTAGTGTTTGTGAATATACATGAGTGTTGGTAAATCAAACAAATCAGTGCAAAATCACTTTTCAAATTCCATCAAGAAGTTTAGGGGGAGGGCATCTCATTTACCATTTGTCATCTTTACCACCACTCATTCTCATTTACTATGATTGATATGTTATTAATATATCTCTTACTCGACACTGGCTAAATGTGTTGAACGCACGAAGCCATTATGGAAAAAAAAATTAAGTTAGAGGTTTTATTGGGCCGCATGTAGAAGTATGACCTAAATTCTCGTAACCTTAGTTTTGAAAAGGAGGCCTGAGCCTAAAAAAATGTTCTTAGGTAAATATATTCGTATGGCGCTTACTGAAACGATCACTAAAGATTTCGCACAGTCCTTGGATGAGAGACTGTTTTTGATACAATATAGTAATAATATGACGATAGCTTCTGTGAATTAGAAAGCAAGTTGATCCTGGTTATCACTATATGTGGTAGTCGCTAAGCTAAGTCATAGGTTCTAGTGGGCCGAGTATAAAGTATGACCCAAATAGTTCTAACCTTATTTTTGAAAATGAGGTCTCAGCCTACTTGTGAGGATAATAAAACGCTGTGATAAAGATGATATTGATAGATGTGGCAAATATAGCCAATTAAGCCTACAAAACCTAGAGATGTTATAAAAAATATAAATATATATTTAATTTGCTTTAACATGCGCATGGTAATAAACCTCGGCTTTTTATAATTTCCATTAGAAATAAGACTTGGAATTTTAAAACTTAACCTATAAATAGAGACCACACACCTGCCCAGTAAGGCACGGACACTAAACATACAGAATTACACGTAATAACTGCTAATATTCGCTAATAGAACTAATTACATAGTTAAAAGTGAAGTTAAAAAGTGAAGCTGAAGTCACGACTGGTAGCGACCACCCGACCAGCTTGTACTTGGTACTTCATTACGTGTAAAAATTACTTTTCTAAAGAATGAATTACTTTAATCTATTTTTACCTCCATCGATTGCTAAACATTGTATGTGTGTATTAAGCAATTAAAGGCTTTTGGAATCCTTGTAACTTTACAGGCCGCTGTTTGTAAGATAATTATAGAGATTTTCTATTGCCATATATATCTTTTGTTTAAAATTTGATTGTACTGAAATATATAGAGTAATTTTCAAGCAAAGCAAGATTATAAATTATTGTGAAGATTATGATAAAACAATGTTTAAAACTAATAGAAAGAAAAAAGTGATGTCAAAAAAATAAGTCATTTGGCAATGGCATTGTCAAAACGCGCCTGATTGCGTCCCCTGCCCAGGTGGTCTGCTGCGCAGGCGCCGCTCGTGTGGCTCGTGTCCTTAGATACGTGGAAATATTGCACCCGTCCGCTGATCTTTGATCAATATCCCATATATTTTGTTCTACGTTATCTGATTTGAATAGAGTTATTTATTTTTTATTTACAAAAACAACAACAATTGTTTATTTTGAGGTGTATGTTTTGCTAAAATAATCCACGATTAAACAATTATATTGTTTACTTGTTTAGTTTATCTTATATTACAAAAAAGACTAAATACGTTTGTATTATAGTACCAGAAAATCTTATAATAATACAATATATCAGAAGGAATGTTATGCATTACAGTGTGTAGATTTGAAGAACGATTGAGCTAATCGTTTAAAACTTGGTATAATATAAAACTCAGCAACTGATGTCTCCAAGCGAAGAGTTTTTTGTATACAAAATGTACCTTTTTCCTTAAACGTATGTTGCTGAGAATTATTTAAACTTTTTGAATTTTGCGACAGAGTGGGTAGACAAACATAAACATAAAATAACATTAACTGTTTTAGAATTAGATTAAGTACACCCGTGTCACACACCCATCGCGATTTATGATGTTCGTCATTGACTAGTCATGCTGTTCACACATGTCAGTGGAGATACAGCCTATTTATGCAATTTAACATGGGACACAATTATGTCTTAACTACCCACTGATGACCAAGGGGCTTTTCCCACGACCCAAGCTGAAAGGGATTTAGGCCATACTCTATCACCACCTATTGCGAATAGGCCGAGGCAGATATATCGCGTCCTGTTATTCGGGACGGCCTCTCCAAAGAATTCAACCACCCACTTCATACCAAAAAAGCTAAAAGTATTACCCCATTTCCTAATAAACCCACGACATATTAATCCTCTACGTGTATCGTACAATTCTCAATCAGTAATTTATTAAAATCATTTTTAAAGGATTACTTTATCATATTCAGTTCTCAGTGTTGCCGGGTGTGTTGTAGAAGCTGACTAAAGTAATGAGATCTAGTGTAGTGTCAACTCTCCTCAGTTGACATTTTTCATCTAGACACCCGTGTGCTAAAAGTGAACTTTGCCAAAATTATATAGATCCTTTTTAAATCGTTGTAGAAAGGTTTCTGCCCACCTTAAATGGGATATCTATTGTTGTATAATCTGTCATACTTTTTAATAGTCCTTGGACCCATAACTCTAGCTGGTCTAAGTTCATGTTTTGTTCTATAAAATGTGTTTCTAAAAAAACAAAAATCAAAATTCATTTATTCAAGTTTGGCTCAATAGAGCTCTTATGAATGTCATACTTATAAACTAACGCGCCCATTTACTGCGGGTGGGAGCTTGATCGTAAAAGAACGGGCAAGAAAATCGTCAAGGTTGGTTTTTTCTCCCGCCAGTTAATAAAGATAACTAAAATTGAAATACGAGGACTGTCATTACATCAACCCTAATAAATAATATAACATATATGGGCGCATCTACAAAAGTTATGGCATTGTAACCATCATCATATCCTAGCATTATCCCGGTTGCCTTAGAATTAAGCTGTCTGACCTCCGCTACCCAGAGGAAAGCATTATTCTATGGTTAAACGAGCTATCAGGATGTCAGAAGGCACTGACTTCCTAATAAAACACCCGTAGATGTTCATGACAGCCAGGACCAACGGCTGAACGTGCTTTCCGAGGCACTGAGCAAGCGAAATTTATGTAAAAAACGACATAATAATATATTGACGACGAGACCTATTTATTTACTCATTATGATTGTGATTATTGAGAACATGAAGCCAGAAAATGCGGTAAGTAGTTTATTGCTATCGCGTTAACCACTAAAATATTAGCATTATACTGCCAATTTCCAACATCACTTTTACGTGACGTTGTAAAAGAACGCTTTAAAAATAAATACGAGAACGTGGCAATGCGGTCAGGGCAAATGTAACGCATTAGCTAAGTATAACATTTTAAGGATAGCAGAGTCGCAAGCGCATTTCTTATAAACCGCATAGAGAAGTAATGCGTCCGTGCGGTTACTGCGCACCGGCACGTAAACGTCCACCTTTCGATCTTCTTCACTATTCCATTGTCTAGTTTTATGGGATATAAAATATCACTTTCCCGAGTCCTTTCTTAAGTTTTTTTTACTTACACTATGTTTTGTTTCGTTCGTTAAAGAGGACAGATGCTTTTGTTTCGAAATCTAAAACGATGCTTCTTTAAAAGTTCAAATTTATTAATTCAAGCCTGAGCTCTGGTCCCAGGGTCTGCAAACTGCTTAAACAGAATTGACAGAATTTCAGTTATCACATAATGAAGAGACTGCCGTCTGACCCTGACAACCCAAAGGCTCTTAAAATCTTATTCGCATAAATGCATCTGAAAAATATACTACTGAACAATATTCACAATCAAAACTATCTCTATTTCAAGAACCTGACTGCCAACGAATTGTACAGGAAGTTTCCTGTACGTTTAGGCAGTGCTCAGACGGTATCTGGAAAAGGCTTTTCCTAATTACTCGGGGTGTGTTTTGTTTGGCGCTATCAGAGTGTAGCGGGCCACAAATGGCTCATGATCGCGATCATGCGGGCCGCCCTGCCCCGCCCGCTCGCCCCGCCCGCCGCCGCGTCAAAGGCCTTTGTACGTCACATTGAGAGGGCTTGGTGATGGACTGAGCGTGGTTTGAGGAAAACACATTTAACAAGTTAAAAGCCATCGGTCTCAGACACAAATCGCATGCTTAATGGAATAATTAATTAACTCAAAAAAGACGATTTTTGGGACATCACAAAAGAAGATCTGCTAAAAAATACTTGTCCTACTTGTAAGCGCATTAAATTGATACTGATTTATTAATTAGTTATTATGCTTGTGTTTTAAACGTTAAATTAACATTGATTCGATCTCAGTAAGAAATAGAAAGACTGTATAAGTACGTAACTCAAACCTAACCCATCTATTAATGAGTCGAAGTTCCTTTAAGCATGCGAAATGAAAATCTAGTGTTTGTAGGTAATTTTGCGTATAACATATATAATTATCATGTAACATGCATTATCAGAAAGCTCGAATAGAGATTGACTGGGCACATGATAAGAGGACACGACAAATGAAAATTCTAACAGCAGGATGCCATACGCCTGTCTCCTCCTATTCCGCTGCTGCGTGTTGGGGCATACTACAGTCGAAGTTCCTTTAAGCATGCGATATGAAAATCTAGTGTTTGTAGGTAATTTTGCGTATAACATATATAATTATCATGCAACATGCATTATCAGAAAGCTCGAATAGAGATTGACTGGGCACATGATAAGAGGACACGACAGATGAAAATTCTAACAGCTGGATGCCTTACGCCTGTCTCCTCCTATTCCGCTGCTGCGTATATACTCTTGAGTTTTTGTTCGAGAGAGGAGGCCTGTGCTTATAGTGAGACGTAAATGGGCTGGAATAATAATGATAGTATAAGTTCTATATACATATAATCGAGCAGTACGAAATAAGAATTTCGAAAATGCGAGAAGCGGCAAGTATTGTCTGCTAGTGCAAGGAAACCTGCTTAAATGTTGGTTATAATGTTGAAAAATGACAATGTCTATGGTAATAATGATGTGATAATTAACCATAGGCATATTACAAACTGGAAAAAATTTAATCAGCCTCCGCTTTTTATTTAATGTAACCACAGCCTTAACTGATAAGCTCGACAGTGCGAAGAGTGGAATCTCGCGTCTATCCTTGTTAATGAGTTTATCTCATATGTGGAGCAATTAGCTCATTGAATTCGGCACAAGGACAGCCAAAGGTGCCCGGTCAAAGCTTTTTCTCCTTTCACTCCCGCTTACTGCATAAAGGCCTCAATTATTTATTTAAGGCTTCAGTGCTTCGAAAAGAAAGTTTAGATTTTGGTCACAAATCTTATTATGTGGTAGTTGTTAAGTCATCGTGTTAGACTAGACGCCTAGCATCTGCTTCCGCAAATCCGCAATGTGACCGTGTGCTGACTGACTATGACTTGAATCCCTTTCACCTTAGTTCGTGAAAGTAGACTAGAAAGAGTAGTAGAGCTCAGTAGTCCTCACTAGTTTCTTTACTTACTATTCGGCTTCATGGTTTTCTCTTAGTACATATATTCCCTAACTATAATTAGCACTGGTCCTATTAGAGTTGTCAGTGAATTTGTACAGGCCTTCAAGAATGTGAGATTTTGGGTTTTCATAGTCACCATCCAGTATAGATATGAACCACAGTTAATATCTGGTTTGCATCGTCCGCCCATCATGATCGTTTTAACTAGTCACAAAGCAAAAAAAAACATTACCTAAACATTTAGAGAGAGGTTTTTTCCCTATAATTAAATTATGTTATTATTTTGTGTTATTTGGAATCTTTTACAAGTTTCAAGGTTTATATGTCCTGTTTTATTTTTATACGAAATTTCAACAAACTCTGCTGACAGCATTAAGTAAACATAGCTGCTTAAATTACTCATTGAATTTACATGTTATTTTAGGTATTCCTGCTTCGTGTGTTGTTTCATTTGAAAGTGGGCGGGGAAAATCGATTGTCTTGCCGTACCAACGATGTATTGAGGACAGAAAAGTATAATTGCCTGCCTTATCGTCTAAATACCTAAGTAGCTAAGTACATGCAAGTGATAGAGGGGAGTATCTATTTACGTTTACGGAAAAACCAAAGGCTTTATATATAACCTGAAGGATTATATTGTCTTTCAGGTTATAGTCTTGTTAACTATTACACGTATTTTTTTTAATACTTGTGACAAGGCATTTAGTATCGGTTTGTAGAGGTATTTCTTAAAGACCGTGTAGTGGCTATGAGAAGGCGTAACATACCAGGTAAACGTCTGGTTCGTCTCTTATCGAAGTAAAAAATTAAATTAATCAAAAAACTACTGCTGACGTAACGTCGGTATAATATCCACACAATGAAAACTAGATTATAAAATTTTTTTTCGACAACTTTATACTTTTCATTGGATAATGTAGTATTCAAATATCTGCTAAAATTCATTGGTAGTACTTACAGTACAAAAAGTTTATTGACACAATCTTGGATCAATTAAAAAGCTCTGACTGACAACTGAGGTATAAACACACTGCTTCCCAATGGTAAGCAAAGCACTCATTTTAAAATGCCATTACCCTTAAATTATGGCTATTGGAACAGTTTAAAATAACAATTGTTAAGCGTCGCGTGCCGATGCAGATAAGGGGATGCGTACCATATTGCATCCATGTCATTTACATAATTGCCGAACAGAATGCTAGTTGAATGCCGAATGTTTGGCATTATAATTGTTTGTTTCAAAATGTACTATAGCTTTCTTTTAGTGTCATTTTCACAAACACAATTTGATAATTTAAAAAAGTAAAGTATCTGTTAGTGAATGTCAAATAACAGAAGTACGGTACTTAAGATTCTTACAACAAAAATATAACACACATTTTAAAATTGTAGCCTGTCTGTTTTTTTCGGCTTCATATTCTCGAAGTATATGTATGAAGGCTCAGATAATATCCTGAACATAACTTGTTATTCAATATCAACCACCACCACAATAACAAATGTTTAAAAGCAAAATATTTTGTAGGTTTTTGTCAATTATTTTTTATCTCCATCAATTAATTCTGCACACTATGTCAGTAACGACAGCTAAGAATAGCACGAAGAGGCCTCTTCTAAATATATGTACGCGTTAATAATAGATAAACAATTATCGCCGCAACTTAAAGCAAAAGCAAGCCAACTTACGAGTGTTTACCGACTGAAAACACTAACTTCATTGCCTACAGACAGAAAGCTAAGTCAACCGCAGAAGGGCCTTGACAGTTCAAGAAGCCCACCTTCCCAAGGGTCTTTGCTCCTGATTTACTGCCTCCCAAACCGCAGGCCCAATGTGTCTTTGTTGCAACACTCTTTTATTGAATAATAAAATTTCTTTACAAAATGAAAACGGCTTTATAGGTCATAATTCCTTTTTAACGCTCTCGTTTAGATGCGCAGACATACCTCTGTCTATTATTGCTATTACCACGAAATGTGCTGTAAATCATCTGAAATGAAAAAGCTAGGAAAATGGAATAGTTTTTAGATTTTTGCTATCGCGACTCTGCGGTATAAGGTGTACTGAAACTCTCACCAAAGTTAAGTAAAGTTAATCGAAGTTACTTCTTAGATTGGTGACCTTCTGCTTCGGAAACACATTATGTTGATTGACAAATAGGCCATTTACGTAGGCTGTAATAGGCTGGGATGATGATCAAAGAACCGAAATAACAACCTAAACTTATACGGATGGAATAAAATACTATATTTAATAAATAAAACTCCTTAGTAAGTAAATTATTTCAAAACTCTTTAAAACACTACAATTTTTGGTTATAAACTTTTTTGAAAATTTATAATATCAAAAAATTATATTATAAATCACTTATGTTTGTATTTGTAAATATAATATGTATTAAAGATTTTTTTTCGTACAAAATTATTCTATAAAGATAATGGGAAATAAAAGAAAAGCAAAAATAACAACATTAAGTGGCCAGTCCAGTGGCGTGACGATTAGAATGGTAAAACACATTCGTGCTAAAGATACCATCTCAGGGTGAAACGCGAACATAAAGATAATGACTCGATGAATAATAATGAGCCTGTAAGTGTGAATCACCAAATATATTTAAATTGTTATCAATTAAAAGCAATATAATAGCGATTTGAGTCGCGTAGTTGTGGCCATATGGTGTGCGCACGAGTGCTCACCGCGCGGGCCACGAAGTGAGCTCTTCATGCTACTTGAGGTTTACTTGAGTAAATTTATGAAAAGTAAAATAAGTAATTTTTTTAATTGTATGGTAGAAGCTATTTTAAAACAATAATTTCTCATCTCATATTTCTTCTTTCTTATCTTCATTTTTCTTGCATGAAATGTTCTCTAAATGCTTATTTCTTTGTCATAAACAATAAAGAAATCAACTTTGCTTCGACTTATTTAGCAAATTAAAAAGTATAACCAACCAATTATCAATTGAATGACTTGACGATGGACTTAAGGTAACGCTGCATTTAACGACTGAAAATATTAAAACAATAGATGGGAAAACAAGTACACAAACTTTCTATAAGAAACAAAAATAGGTGGCATATAAATTCATAATCAAATACTACTCCTTTTTGACAGAACACCAAGTGTAAATCTTCATAAAACAACTACGGTGACTTACTGTATAATCCAGTAGCTACGATGATATTGCAGAAGATTAGTTAGATACAATTATATTATACAAAATATGTTACAGTTTCAAGTGTTTTATAATTCCGTTAAATATTACTTTAGTATGCATAAATTGCATTTAACTGTATTCTACACTTATTAACCTCATGGCCCTACTGTTCATGTAAATTTGTCGGACTCAATTGAAGTTAATAGGTACATCGGAGGGTGACGTACCAGCTGACGCGAGGTGCGAGGGAATGTACCCTCCCGATGACAACACGACAATTGATGTTCAAACTGAGTGCCTGAGTGGGAGGGAGACTCTATTAAGTTCACTTTTTTAAGCAATAGCTATAAGCTATTAAGCCTATTGAAAAAATATCGTATTACACTTAATTCCGAAATCGAAAGGGTAAAATATAATTGACCGCAGACACGTTGTTAAGGTATATTTTTTTATAGCAATAATGAGAAAATTATAAAACCGACGGTAATGTAGATGTTATGGTCTTCACATCAGCCTTAATAAGTCCACTGCTGAACATTGGCCTCTCTAATATACTTTTGGGGGTATTTGCTCATAATCACCGTGCTAGGAAGACGGGTTGGTGATCGCAGTTAAAGCCAGTACGCAGAATGATGCTCGACTGGAGCTTTGAATGAGCCGTAGACTCGGGACACTAATGCCGAAAAAAAAACACCACGTATACATAATGCAAGATGATAGTAGGAAGACTTTAACTGGCGAGGACTCTTTGAAATAGGAATTATGCAACAGAGTTTTAAGATATTCTCACTCTGTGGATGTCTCCTAAATGATTTCTTTTACCCATCTATCTACCCAGGAGATAAAATATTTTGATCATGCAACTTCCACTAATCAATGACTTTTATGTATAAATTATTCTAAAGAGGTCTAATACCTCTTTGAAAGGTATGCCAACCTCCATTGATTTTTAATTCACAGTTTTATTAGACTGCACTCATTTGTTATCTGTGTTCTAAATTCAAACTGTTCCAAAGTTCAAAATAAAGAGTATATGCCTTACCGCCAAAAAATAAACTAGTCACAACGTAGAGAAATTAGAATCGTATTACAGTTACAGTACAATTTCAAAACTTTAAAAGTAACAGTGAAAAGTAAAGCTAAACTTTTGCTTAAATAAATAGCTGTTGCAAATAGCATCTGACACAAAAAATACAAATTTTTATACGTAAGTAATTATATTAATTTACTAAACAATATTAATATTCATACGTAGGTAATAGCTTTGAATAATTTCTTGTTTTATAATTTAGCGTTTGTTGGGCATTTAATGTTAAGCACTTATATGTTTATTAATTAATTAATTAGAAGGGACATTGTGTGTAGCTCCGAACGAAAAATTATGTCAAACTTAAATTTAGTTTACACATAGTTTGTCTGTTAGATCACATTAGAAACAATTTATTTATTATCTGTGGTAGTCGTTAAGCCATGTCGGAAACCCTATTGGGTAGTATGAGCCCAGATAACTTTTTTTTTTTCCATTTATTTGGGTAAACAAACAGTGACAATACAATATATTATATATAGCAGCCTAACTAATACAATTGATAGAATTGCCACCAACACCGTTTACCACATAGTAATTAACAAAAGACGTGTTGGCGAAGTAGTGCCTCTGCATATCTTGCAAAGCACTAAACTAAATTAAATTTAAACTGCTTTCACCAATTCGCACAGGTCTGCGTGATGGAGTATGATGGTCTGAATCCTCTTTACCTCGGTTTGTGATACGAGGTCTGATTCGAATACCTAAATTCAAAAGAATACATATAGGAAATATTTTATTGATTCAGGCGTTACTTTGCGGAAATCCGTTGTAAGCAAGTGATGGATTATAAATACCTATCTTTGTAGCGAGAGCGGGAATTGTTACAAAGATATTTTTAATCCATCACTTGCTTACATAAAGGAAAAAGTACTCGATTAGGCCGATCATTTTTTTTAATTATGAAAGAAAAAGTGCTTGATTTATAACAAATTTTCGAAGCTAATATTTACTTCAAGCTGCTACTTTCTCTTCCAGTGTGCTTTGTAAAAGTCACATAAACATTCAGTATTTTTATAAAACCACATTTACTTTTTCAAAAAACATTACTATTAGCTTATATCATTTTAATAAAGCAAAAAACTAGGCATCATATCCATAGGCGACACCCGCTTTAATTAAATTGTATGACAGGTCTAACAAAAAAAAGTCTATTTACATTTCTCAGAACCAGCATTACATTTAATTTTATGGTACTCTACAAGGCAATACTGGGATCCGCGACCGATGATAATAAATTAGTGGAAATTTCTAGATTTAATTTCTAAGTCGCGTGTGAAGGCAGCTGCTCCGCCACCTGCCGGCACGTTACCTAATGTGGTCCTGTAGGAATCTCAATCCTTGCTATAATCCTTGCCGCAAGAACAGGATATCCTATTAATAAACGTTTTATGATTGCATCTTTGTCATCAATTATGGTAAAAAGCTATAAATTATTACCACGTCTATTGATTTGTTAATGAAAAAGTAAGTGAGCTACTTTTTGTGGTGATTGGGTTTAACTCAATAAAATATATGTTTATATAAAGGTATAGATAGTTTTAGTAAAGAGTCAAAGAGTCAAATAGTAGATAAATCAAGCACTTTATACCACCGAAGACATCCCGGACGTCAGCCTGTACGAGATTAGGATGGCCCTGAAACAACTAAAAAACAACAAGGCACCGGGGGAAGACGGGATGACAGCAGAGCTTCTGAGAGCGGGTGGTACACCAGTACTTAAGGTACTCCAGAAGCTCTTTAATACCGTCATTCTCGAGGGACGTACGCCACAGGCGTGGTCCAGTGGTGTGGTTGTCCTTTTCTTCAAGAAAGGTGACAAATCCCTTTTGAAGAATTATAGGCCAATCACGCTACTGAGCCACGTCTATAAGTTGTTTTCACGGGTCATCACGAACCGTCTCGGTCAAAGGTTTGACGACTTCCAGCCTCCCGAACAAGCCGGTTTCCGAAAAGGCTTTTCAACCATAGACCACATTCACACGCTGCGGCAGGTTATACAGAAGACCGAGGAGTATAACCAGCCACTTTGCTTAGCGTTTGTGGACTATGAGAAAGCCTTTGATTCGATCGAGAGCTGGGCAGTGTTTCAGTCCCTGCAGCGATGCCGCATTGATCATCGGTATATCGAAGTTCTGAGGAGTTTATACAGAAACGCCACCATGTCCGTACGAGTACTGGACCAGTGCACGAATCCTATCCTCTTGCAGAAAGGCGTGAGACAGGGTGATGTCATTTCACCGAAACTGTTCACTGCTGCTCTGGAGGATGTTTTCAAGCTACTGGACTGGGAAAACTACGGCATCAACATTAATGGCGAGTATATGACTCACCTTCGATTTGCCGACGACATAGTGGTCATAGCGGAGTCGCTTGTGGATCTGGGCACAATGCTCGGAGACCTCGACAGAGCTTCCCGAAGGGTAGGTCTTAAAATGAACATGGATAAGACCAAAATCATGTCAAATATCCATGTTGTGCCTACCCCAGTAATAGTGGGAAGCTCGGCCCTCGAAGTTGTCGACGAGTACGTATACCTGGGACAAAAAGTCCAATTAGGTAAGTCCAACTTCGAGAAAGAGGTCAATCGTCGAATCCAGCTCGGTTGGGCTGCGTTCGGGAAACTACGCAAAATCTTCTCGTCCAAAGTACCTCAGTGTCTCAAGACGAAAGTCTTTGACCAGTGTGTGTTGCCAGCGATGACGTATGGGACTGAGACGTGGTGCCTGACTATGGGCCTCATAAGGAAGCTCAAAGTCGCTCAGCGTGCAATGGAGAGAGCTATGCTCGGAGTGTCCCTACGTGATAGAATCAGAAATGAGGAAATCCGTAGGAGAACCAGAGTGACCGACATAGCGAAGCGCGTTTGCAGGCTGAAGTGGCAATGGGCGGGGCACATAGCTCGAAGAACCGACGACCGATGGGGCGTTAAGGTTCTTGAATGGCGACCACGAATCAGCAAACGTAGTAGAGGGCGGCCCCCAACGCGATGGACCGACGATCTGGTCAGGGCGGCGGGGAGCCGGTGGATGCAGGCGGCAAAGAATCGATCTACGTGGAAAGCAATTGGGGAGGCCTATGTTCAGCAGTGGACTTCGAATGGCTGAAATGATGATGATGATGAGTAAAGAGTTATCTGGATTTAATTGCATATAAATAAATAAATATTTTCTAAAAATTACACCAATTATTTTAGTTCCTAGATACTTAAGTATCATTAAGAAATTGTGTTATGTATTTTTTTTGTAAATATGTACTTAATATACATAGGGAAACACCCAGACCAAAACAAATATTCATGTTCATGCATACAAGTATTTTTCCTGTGTGGGAATCGAACCCACGACATTGGAGCAGAGAGCGCCGCCTTGCCATATCGGTCGTCAATATAATGTAACAATGTGTAATATATAATGTGACCATCGTGGCAATATTGTTTTTTTGGTTTCATCCAAAGGCATAGTCCGTAACAGAAGATATTGCACACTAAATCTATAAAAGAACAAAAAAAACTATTTCCATTTAAAATTATAAAATAATAGACTAATTTAAATCGTTTGATTAACGTATAAGCTTGACCGTATGTTTTTGCTCAGCCGTCGCGCCTCGTTTTTATTTCTGATTGCAAGCAGTAAGTTAAAGATACGAGTCTTAATATAGATACTCCTAATATTTTGTGTTACACTGGTTAATGCTTAAAACTTCATTATTATTGATAAACTCATTTTTGATTTTTTTTTTAATTTTAGTTACTAACATTTTTTTTTAATTACTTGTTTTGATTGTTGCAAATAAGAATTCATAATAAATAAACCAAATCATAATTATAACTTGCTGATTGTCTACCTTATCTTGTTACTAACTAAATAAATAGGTAGATACCTATTAAAATAATCATACAAATTGGAATTTTCAATTAAGGTTTAATTCAGCTGAACTACACTTGCGAGCAACCATTGGGCCAGACCCGTGTAACTAATACAAATAAATGAATAAATAAAATATAAACTCAACCACTAACTCTCTATTCAAACGTTGTTTGAAGTAAAAGTAAGCAACATTTATATAAGAAAAATATGTCATTTGAAAGCTTGAACCTTAAACGCTTAACACGATCACGCATAAAACGCTTAAAACAATGTTTAAATGTAGATAGCGGTTGAGTCGTTTTGGTTGCTTGCGAGTGTAGTTGGTATTTTAAAAACGGTACTGGCACCCAGTATGTACCACATGCACAATATTATTGCCCATTAGAAACACTAAAGATACCATGTCACAGATAGCAGCAAAAATAGCTACTAAATATGTGCTTTATTTATTGACATAAAAACTATTTTTATAAGCTTTTAATGCGCAAGCTGTACAGAAGACTCGCCTTACTTTGTGTTCAATAAAAAAAAAACAAATTACTGGAGAGCTAGGCGGCGGCTATATTTTAACTAAAATATTGCGTACACACTGGATTAGACATAAAAGCAACTTTTGTATTAAATTTACTTCAAAAGGAAAAAAAAACATGGGCTTAGGTATGCACTTACGGCAGAAAGGGGATTTGATGTTTCCGTCGCCAAATAGTAGCTTTTAAAGCGATTCTGCACTCTATTGGCAGAGTTTAATAGAGATTATACAGTGTTGGAATGGTTATTTATTTGACCAGAACATTCAGAAATTACATACAATTTAAATATAATTCTGATATAAAATTGTATTTGTGTCAAATTATAACACATTTAAAAAAAAAATCTTTTTCGGTGTTTTAGTAACATAAAAAACAATACAAATATAGAGAATTCTATTTATTATCCAATAAACCTGCTATATATAATTATTAAACAATATTCACTTTTTATTTAAAAAAAAAATCTTGATCTAGTTAAATAAATAGTTTTGACATTACCTGTTAAGCATGCCAAAAACTGTATCTTAGTCGATTTGATATATGCTGATCACAATCTCATATGAATTGTGAAATTAATGTGAACAAAAAAATAAACAATACGGTGACCTATTGTTTACTTTACACCGACACATAAAGAGAAATTTTAATTGTTTAGTTTATGAGAACGTTTTCATTAATTTCCCCGCGAAATGAGCGTCGGGTATCGTAGTCATTCTTTTAAATTTATCAAAGGGGTAATTTTTTCAAGTGCTATTGTTTTTTGGCTATAAATTTAATTCAGCGCGTAATTATAGTGTTTAATGTGTGACAGTTCTATTATGTTTATGCAAATGTAGTCTGGCGGGTGGTGGGAAAGAGATGGGACAATATTGTGACGCGGCTGGAGGCCACTACGCCGCCGCCGCGGAGGGGTGCTTCCGTTATTAGATGCGATGTTTTGTTGAAATATGCTTTCGGACGGACTATGATAAAGTTTAAAATGATACGAAGCTGTTTAATTTCTTTTGGACCTTTTAAAGTGTGATCTCTATAGAGTTTTAGGCTTACGAGTACTTGTAAAGTAATTTAGCTCAAATTGTGAGCTTGTTAGGGTTCCGTAGTAAACAAGGAACCCTTATAGTTTCGCCATGTCCGTCCGTCCGTCCGTCCGTCCGTCCGCGGGTTAGCGCAGAGACTATTAACATTAGACAGCTGAAAATTGGTGTGGGTATACATATTAATCACGTCGACAAACCTGTAGAATAAAATTTTTAAAAATATTGTTTTGTAACGTACTTCCCCTACACGTAAAGTAGGAATGATTTTTTTTTCTCGAGTCTATCTTATCATGTTGGGTATCGTTAGAAAGGTCTTTCAAAAGTAATACGAGTTTCTTAAAACCATTTTTCGATTTAGGGATCCGTTTTCGAAACATTAAGCTTTAAAGTGGAAAAAATTGATAGAGTTCAGTATCCGCCCCCCCCACCAGGTAAACGGTACTTTCAGAGTGGCTGAAAAAATTCACAATAGTAGTATATATAATGAAGTTAAAAGGAAAACTATCACGGCTAAGTAGGCTTTACTGGTTTTCGAGTAATGGACGACAATCAAATAAATTTTTGTATTAAATGTATTAAAATTTCATTCATACCGTAGTAGTGATATCTATCGGGGAATAGCTGAACCTGTTCATATAGCGACATTATGGCAAAGGGTGACTACGGAACCCTATATTGCGCGTGGCCCGACACGCACTTGGCCGGTATTTTATTTTATATAGTGCATTTATGAAAGATAGAATGAGAAGGTAGATTAATTACTTTATTTATAACTAGTGTCCGGGTTACCTATAAGTACCTACTTATGGGGTTAGAAAGTAGTTTCAGTTACTCCATATCACATAGCAGTCATTTTCCAGTGAAAACGCCGTGTAAATCTGTCCAGCTGTTTTAGAGATTAGCGACAACAAACAGATAATTAATGTTTTTTTGGTTTTTTGCCGTAATTTCCTTAATATTACCTTTAATTTTTATTCAAGTTTATAGATTTATAAGTTCTGATACTTTACAGTCAGAAAGCACCCAAATTTGGTAGATAATGATTACTATGTACTCACATTATTTTAGACACTAAACTTTATGATTGAAAAATGCCTGATAAATATATTCATTCATATTTTCAATTAACAAATGAAAGTGGTACTGTAAGTGATCATATTTGAAAAGTACAATGCCAAGGAGGTCTAACAGTGGCAAGTAAACTCTCTCCAGAAACAATTAAATCCTTATTGTATGGTAACTACTTACGATTGTCGATATTGTTTAGCGCACAAAGCGTCGAGTAGCCACTAGAATGTGAGAAACTGTAGCACGTTGCGCAGACGCATGTGGGAATGTGGGCCTTCGTTTGCTAAATCATTATTACTAAGAAGTATTCAGATTTTATGATATGAGAGCTTTATGGGTTTCGGCAATGCCAATTTCTTATAAAAAATTTTTGTTTGTTTATTCAGTATTTCTCTTAAGATAAATATTGGGAGACGTCGCAATGTTGAAAAGAAAAGGCTACAAACCCTTATAACATATTTTTTTAACAATTTGATAATAATTTTGTTAGCCTCACGTGTGTTTTGAGTGATTGAACTCACTGTCACACATTGTCCACTGATTCACTCTTGAAGCCGGATGACCGACCTATATGCTGTGATCTCCTAAATTTCTTACAAATTTTTAATAATACATGATATTAAATAATAAGTTAACAACATAAAATACACTTTTTAATCATAATAACGCATATTTTGTCCTCTTTTTACGACGATCTGTACATTCTATATATTAGCATAATATTGTTTGTGGAGAACACTAAAGACATTGAGTAAATATGTCGTATATTTTTAATGCGTCAATCTGGATTCAATTCCTTAGTAATAAGGGTGTCGATAACATCTCACGTCGTCACAAAGTAGCTCCCAATAATCGAGTAGTGCCCAAATCGGAATTCAATAACATTGTATTAAAATAATGTTTGAGCAGTCAATTAGGCGGCAACGTATCGTCCATCGTGATAGCGCGATGGTGGCGCATTGTGGGCCGGCGCCCCGTGGCTCCTGCCGCCACTCGCCGCACCGCACAATACTGTTTCCTATTTTTATAACTGTTGCCTTACTGCCGGTCCGTTGACCATTCAAGAGCTCCGATTTTGTGGGAAGCTGACAGCTATGGAAAAAACATGAAGTCTTTAGGCACAATCGATCAATATGCCTGGTGTTGTGAAGTGTTGCGATATTTAAATTTTATGTTATGTTTTTGTTGGATGATTCCTACTTTAACTTCATTTATCACTACATCATATTACTTATGACTATCTATTAATATAACTATTTACACTTATAAAATAACATGACCAGGCTGATTAATTACTTCATCACTGCCAGCGGTAAAATATTGAAACTATATACCTAATTTGCCATATAAAGTATTGTACCTACCTAATCTTTAAAAGCCATATTTGTTTAATGTTATTGAAATGCCATAAGCAAATACCAATAAATATTATTTTAACCACCACTAGAAAAAGAAACACGCGGGCGAATTCGTGTGCGTTTGCTAGTAATAAATAAATTAAACAAAATGGTTTGGTTCTAACTGACGTCTTAAAAAGAATACACCTCTATCAAAATAAATATCTTAATAGCAAACATAAAGTTTACGACTCCAGCTAAAATGTTAGCAACGGGTTATAAATCATAACAACACAGTAGTCCTTATCAAAGCGATAGCATCTATCGTCTTAAATGGTGACAAAAAATAATGGCGATATCGTAAAGTCCCGCGGCGACCTCCCAACTGCTGATTGTTCCTTCACACCCGTCGTCAAAGGATCGGTTCTTTGGTAGCGATCCACTGGATAGATAAGTGGTTTCTCACCTCCCCGCGGTCGCGAACTCGCGAAAGGGTTCGACAAATAATTGCAACAATTGATTTAGAGGAGCTATCGAGCAATTTGTGTGTTATTTGTGCGGGCTGTCATAGTGCGATGCTATCGGCGCGCCTCGGGGTGCCTACGGCGGCACTGGGAACTCGTTATAAGGGCTGTTCTCTCACACCTCAAAATTCATTAAGTAATGCTACAAGTGTTTTATTAACAGGCGTGGAATCGGTTATTACTTTGCTGTGAAGTAGTACCCAGTTTCACTAAGCATTGAAATTCAGTTAAGATATATTTATTATATTTGGGTTGTAATTAACCAAAAATCTTATTTTGTCATTGTTTATTTCAGCAATGTTACAAGTTACTTATGATGCAGAAACCTAAATTGATTATATCCCCGATAGTAAGAGTGTTTAGGTAGTCCTTTCGCACTTTGGGGTATTTGGGTATAATTTTCATCAAAAACAAAAAGTTATTTCTGCAATGTAGGTACTTTAGTTTTTATTTTTTTATAATTACTCCTGTAATCCATTGTGTGGAAGTACAAACACTTAACTTTACATTGCAGTAAAATATTCTGCTGACAAATGACCTCAACAATCTCACAGGGACAAGAATGCTGTAACTGAACCATAACTTACCTCAGAATCCATAATAAGACATAAACATCATCTCGTTGCAATATGTCATTGGTAACAAAAGGCTGCGGTAACGGTCCACATCATTTGTCTGCCACTGCTCCGTAATTTATGATTCTCAGCAGAAGAACGGTGATAAAAACAGGGCTGTTGTTAAATATTTGCCTTGAGACAAGAGGGGGCGATAATTCGAGGCTATTATGACGTCATTTCACGCCCTTTGTGAGGTCGTCACGGCGTGTCATCTGCTCCTCGAGACGCCTGCCTCTACTATCTCTCGATAATATCTATTGTGTCATTTTTTCAGTTCGCAAGGACGCGCCACCGACGATGATTTTGCCCCGGTTGCTTGTTCGCTTAACTCCGCTATAAAAACACTCTAGAAGCTGCCCTATTGTCTCGTGGCCCTTTTACGAGCTCTGTTTTGTGGAGCTGTTATTGTTTGCGGTCGATAAACATCTCGCCACTAGGTAGGTAGGGATCATCACCACTAGTGGCACAAGATCCTTTCATTAGAACCGAGTTTGTTTGTTAATTATAGCTTTTCAAGGTATTGAGGATAATGGATTCGATAAATACGAACTTATCAAGCATAAGAAAAGATTTGCAGTTAATTACTGTAGCACCAACTTATAGGCAAGATCCGAAACTTGTAGAGGCGATAGATAAGCTTTTTTATCGTAATTCGCCAAGAAGTGGAATCTCGAACGGTGATATTGTTTTGCCTGACAGGAAACTTAATTTCGATGAAGTTCAAAATTATCTGCAACAGTGTTCAAAAGGTAATATATGTGAAATAATATAGATTTGGAAACATAAAAATATAAATAGTTCAATAATAATTACCACAATTAAATGGGTGCGCCCTTTTTGGTAGAAACTTGATACTCCGAAACCTATTTGGGATAACTGACTTCGCAGAAACTTCTTTAGTCGATCATTTATTAGGCATAAAAAATATTTGACATAAATATTTTTAGGCATAATGTGCTTATGACCGAATTTAGAATGGCATACATTTAAGATAGTAGAATTTTTATTGGCATAATTACCTTTGGCATAGTTAAAATTTTGTATAATTTCATTTAGCATAACGTTCATTTAGAGTACAGATTATTTGGCATAATTTGACTAGGCATACTATGAAGATCATAGAATTTCAATTAGAATAATATAGATTGGGTTACTTTCTTCTTTAAAAATGCGTAGGTTAGGTTAGGTTAGAACTGTGACCTCTTATGCACGAGCCGAGCGAGCGAAGCGAGCGTGCCGCGGCAGCGGCCGGCGAGTGTCAGAAACGAACATGCTCTCATGGGCAAGCCATATTTTATATACTTTAACTTGTTTTGATCAACACAATAACACAATATCGATATGACAACTAAGGGTACCCGACAACTAATAATGATTCATGTGATTACTACCTCCAACAAATAGCAATAGTAAAAATGATAACGCCTGATTAGAAAAGTGTTGCAATAATCATAAAAGATGATTCTTGCTGTAAGCATTATGTGAAATGATGGTTCTACTTTTAAATAGTTATGGATAAGAAATATATGCCAAAAGGTGAATCTGGTTTTGAACTTTCTGCGATGTGATGATTATACATTGTGATTATTATGGATACCAAAATTATGCGTACAGATGATTCTGACTTACAAAATTATGGGTTTCAATGTATGCTAAATGAGTTTATGCCAAATGATATTCTGCGAAAAGAGGTTTATGCTATTAGTTGTTATGCAATATAAAATTATTACTTAAAAAGTTCTACCATAATAGGTGTACCCCAATTAAATAGTATTGCAATTATTTAATGAAAACCATAATATTTTTAGGTAATTCATCACAAATATTAATAAAAGACAAGGAGAATAATAAGAAAGATGTGATTAAGAAAATAGAAGAAATTCTTCATAAAATAAATGAAACAGCTAATAATGGAGATAGTCCGACATTGGTGATAAGAAACCAAAGGTTATGGAGTAATTGTATATATGATTTAGACCGGTATGAATTTTTGAATATGAATACATATATATATATATATTCAAAAAGTATTTAGTAATAAAATATAAAAAAAAACATACCTATTACTCATTTATTTTTAGTGTAACATTGAAATCCGTTGAAGACGCAAAGAAAACGACTGTTGTATATTCGAGTCAAGATAAATCAAGATTTAACATCATTATATTTGTGCTTACAAAAGTCCACGAATTGCTTACAAAAAGTCTGACTGTGACTAGAAGGTAATTTTAATTTTATATTCAAATTCACATTTTGCGCCACAACAACAACGATCATATCTAAATGCTTTTAGAAATAGTCTTTTATCGATTTTAGGAAAAACTGTATGTATTCCGCACTTTTATTGTTCATGACTATTGTGTTAGATTTTATATCGGATATTATTCTGCGTTGCAACTTACTGCGCCTAGTTAGGAATTATTAAGTAATAAATACTAGTTTTAATTCGAAAAGCTTTATCCAACAATAATTAAGCTTCTTTTGCGAATACTAATTTTCAGAGAACTATTTTATCAAAATGTGACAAGATTTCGCAATCAGGGTAATTTAGATGTCGCCGTGAGGGATATCTGCTGTATTCTCGAAAGACCTCCTTGGAGCCTATGTATATTGGCCACAGCCAAAGGTTTGATTGCTGGCCCTTTGACCTTGCACTATGCAAACGGAACTGTCGTTGACTGTTCTACATCGGGCGGTAAGAAATCTCTCTTTTCCTTATTAATTCTTTATTATCTTAAATGTAATATTTTTACACTTTTTAGGAGTTTTAATCCCTCAGGATGTAGAAGGTATTACGGAATTTAGGTCGTCTGCTAAATATATCTTGGTAGTAGAAAAGGATGCAGTTTTTCAGAAGCTTTTAGATGAAGGAGCTTTGGTTAGACTGGGACCAGTTATTATTATAACTGTAAGTACTATTGTCTCCAAGTTTTTAAATAAAGATACGCTGGAGAATAAACCAAAATTAAATGTCATTTCAGGGCAAAGGATATCCCGATGTCTGCACACGACAGCTTTTGTGCAGACTGTGTAATGAGTTGCGGCTAAGAGCACTAGCTTTAGTGGACTTTGATCCACATGGATACGAGATATTTCTGACTTATAAATATGGATCTTTGGTAAAAAATATTTTTTGGAACCTATAACGTACATTTGATTGATCGATCGTTACTAATGATAAAACATAGACATAAACTCAGCTGTAAAAAAAACAAACCAGAAACAGAAATGCAAGTAATGAAATAATAACGGCTTTGCAAAACGTCAGACATCGTTCTGACGCTGATGCGTGCACACCTTTGCCACTTGTGCCACAGGAACTTGAGTGTATCACTTTCAGACAAACAAGTTGAATTAATTATTTTGATTATGACTCACTCACAGGCACAATCTCATCTGGCATCGACTTTAGCGTGCAATAGTCTAGCACTATTGGGCGTGCGGCATCAGGATATTTTGACCCTGGCACCAACAGAAACCAAGTTGAAACTTACGAACTTGGACAAAAGAAAGCTTGCAGCATTGTTGAGAAGACCCTACCTGGAGACTGCTGTAGGCAAGTTGAATTTTATGAAATTAATATTTGTTTATATTTTTGACGGCAGTCAGTTGATTGAATATAGGTAAGACAGCATTGAGAGTACAAGCGCTTCATGTTGTTTTGTTGACGGCATATAAAACAAGAGATTTGTTATTAGGCAATACAAAATCAAAAACGTATCCTACTGATATTTTTCCAATATGCTTTGCTATCAGATCAAGCAAATCAGATCTAGTAATGTTCCAAAAATTGTATGCTTTTATCAAAACGATAAAAATAATGAACTTGGAAAACTAAACGAACTTACTTTTATCGTAAAGAAGAATTAAAATTCTCCATATGTTAGTTATATGAAATTAATCTGCCTGCTCGTTAACTGATAACTTTTAACGTCCTGGTCCACAATGTCCAAAACTGTAATTTTAGCTGCCGATTAAAATTCTTCTTCTAATGAGCCATTGTAAAACAGGCCTTAATATAGGCAGAATAAACTAATATAGAAGGTAATCAATTTGACTTTTTCAGGTCTAAAAATAAAGCTAGAACTAAAGTCAATGTTGGACGGTGGAGTAAAAGCCGAAATAGAAGCGATGGCGCCGACTGCAGCGGCCCTCTGTGACGCATATTTACCGTCCAAAATTATACAAAACGATTTTGTAGGACTTTAGTAACATATTACTCAAAATATGTTTAATAATGTTTATAATAAACTCAAACATTTGCAATTCTAAAAAATAGAACATTAATAAGATAAGATAATAAGATAATATATAAGATAATAAGATATATTAATAAAGTCAACGCCCTATTTCAATTTCTATACCTAGATCTAAGTAAATTTTAGGGGAACAGTGAGCTTTTCTTAAAGAACGGGATTAATCTCGGGATGAAGAACATGGTGTGGTGTTAAGTAGATTCTATGATGTCGCTGTAAAAATAGGAGGATTGTAAATGCATCTAACTTTTTTTAATCAAAAGTGTTTTCTTGGTCTTGGTCGAAATCAAAAATATGGTGTAGGTTTATATGGATTCTATCAAAATTTAAGGAGCGCAAACCAACCTCACCTGCAAGGGGTACAGTTGCCGATCAACAGACGAGTCTCTGGCAAACGTAACAGTTCCCAGTAGACTGCAATAATCTTGTCACCTACGTGATGTACACGCCCAACAATATATACCTATATTGGCGAAGTGTGGGCGTACAACATGCCTCTGCCTACCCCGTCGGGATAACTGGCGTGAATGTATGTATATATACATACGGATGTATGTGTGTACAAAATAATTAGAAAATTTCATATAAATATATATCTGATATAAAATTATTGTAGTGAATGATTTCTCCAATTACAAGAAACGGTTCAAATGTTAATCTATCTATTTGCAGTTATTCCACATTCAATAATAACATAATAATCTCGGCTAATTGAAAATAATAACTTACATCAAAACCAGCTTTTCGTGGTGATTTTCTGTGATTGGAAAAGCGAGGTTCATATTTTAAAAATGTATAGTAGCGCCATCTAGAGTGCCATGATGTACTTACACACAGTACCTACTGTTGCTTTTCAAAGGAGATGCTTTGTATGCTTGCTTGAAGCTTACTTGCTTTGCCGCTAGATGACAGTATTAACTATGTAAGGTTTTTTTTCCATATAACTTCAATTTAGTAACTTTCAGATTAGTTGCATGTTTTTTCTATTGTATTCATGGTTATTTTATTTATATAATAATATAATATATAAAGCGTCTAAATATTGTACTTAAACCGGCCACGTCGGAGTTCGCTGATCAACGCGCTGAGCCTTACACGATATCTTTTTATATGACATATAAATGTAGCAAGGGTTATTTTAAAATAAATATCTAAACTAAGCATGGAAACAACTCGTTGTCTAAGAGTCCATTAGCGTAGCAACTATACACTGTAATCATTTAAGCATAAACAATCCTTCTTCGTGAGATTTGCATTGGAATTTTAGTTAGTTATCTGTAGGTGTTACTGACAGGCACTGAAGGCTTGTTCTGACGGCCCAAAAATTGACACGAGTCTTTTTGGATAGATCGTTAAAATGTAATATTTCATTTAACTAAACAGCTGTTATGTATGCACGTGCACATCTAAATTGTCTAGTTAAAACAACGAAATGGAAAATCATAACGTTCTAAGCAATGACCCCAAGAACGTGGACAAAACAAAGTCCTGTTACAACAGTACCTCTAATACTTCCAGACTCAGGAACGAAACAATGAAACGCAAATCTTTTTATGTGAATGAGGCTGTAAAATCATTAGATCTAGCATTGACTAGACTGAAGAAGAGTAAGTTGGTGAACGGCGAGTATGGAACAAGTTCGCAGCTCGATGCAAGTTCAACAAGGAGAGATGGAATGGAAATGTTGGTTGATGGACTTCCGGGCTATAGTTATGACAAAACAATGGATAACGCATCTCTAATGTCCATGAAGTTCTCTCATTATGAACTGATGCGCAACCTTTCCGAATCAAATTGTAATTCAGACGGTGCTTTCAGCGGGACTAATGGGGAAAGGTATACTACTCCCACAGATATTACACTGAAAGACGAACATTTAGAAAAATACTTCCGAAGTGTCGATATGTGGAATCAAAAAAATTTCAAATCAAGATTTGAATTGAAAATGGAAAGTCAAAGTAAGGTTCACTTTGAACAGCCAGATAAATAGATATAATTCTTAAATTAGTTGTGGATAAATAAAACTGCCCGATGAACGATTATGTAAATTTCAAAATTTTATTTATTCAAAGAAACTTTACAATGATAACAGAATAATCTCAGAATTTACAAATGAAACGCACCGATCTATACAACACTGTAACTCTTAAACGAGACGATAAGATTTATAACACTGATTAACAATAGGTAACGTAGATTTTAGATGTTTTACTAGGGCCATCAAATAGTCCGAAATTGAATGCAATGATGAGAGGCCTCACCTTTAATTTTAGCATTATTAAGTTCACCTCTTTTAGAAATAAGTGAATGATAATATGCTATCCAAATTTATACGCTTTAATACAACTTCCTAAATATTGCCCATTTCTTCCAAGTTTGTAGTATCTACATCATCATAATTGCATTCAATGTCACGCATATCTTCAATCTAATCACTAAGGGAGCCATCCGCGGCACTAAGGTACAAAGGCGGACACTACACTGCACGCAGACTGCTCTCGGCTAGATTATATTTTTGTATTTTGGTAAAAAATAACATTTTTTTGCTTTAAAGGGTTTTTTGGTTTGTAAAGTTATGGTACACTTATAAAATTTTATTCCAAAACTGAACATGAAGAGCTACATAATCTAACTTAAGCAATTGTGGTGAATTTTATATTACAACTGATATGAAAGTATTTTTGCATCTGGGGATACAAGTATATTTTTCCATATCGAGAATATTAAAATTATATTTTCTAATTGCCACAAATTCATTTATTGCGTGTTACTTTGGACTAGACTTATCAATTATTAGTAACAAGCAAGTCGAGAGCAGTCTTTTCTATTTGCAGGGATCCTAAAAACACAGCATTACTGATTCACATTTATACCATATCCATTGAATTTGGATAAACTAGGATAAGAATCTAATATTTATTTATAAGACTTTTAGGAAAAGTTGAAAGAAACAACATAATTTTCACGTAGCTGATCGAAAGTTGGATTATGAAATAATTGACATAGTTCATCACAAGTAGTTTCTACTTTCCTGCTTCAAGAATAAGAAGATGGAATATGAAAGCTTTCGCTACAATGGAAGACTAAAGGACTATCATTTATGTCATAAATTTTGAGAGAAGCGGTGTGCAAATTAACAATCCTAGTAGGAATTGTAGTGCTCAGTTGCAACATTATGGTTAGGACAAGATCTCATGGCGTTTTGAATACCTAAAACGCTTATTTACGATTAAATTGGTGTTATCAGCTGACAATTTCACATTAAGACAACCCACATAAGTTAAAAGAATTCTTATAATTAAGACTAGCTTCGCCTTGCGCGTTTCGTTAGTTAGCATTTAAGTGTGCGTGCATGATAGCCCTACCAATCTGAATATCGGGGTTCATTTATTTGTTGTAAATGTTATTAGTACATTCGGTGGGTCTAAGAAGCACGCACCTTAGTTAGTTCACTAGCAATCGCATTGATATTATTGTATAACTAGAGAACAATAGCTAAAGAAATCAATACATACAACATGATGTAAAATTTACAGCACCCGGTTTCCGAACTCTCTCGTAATTTATATAACTATAAAATCTCATTTAATGTTTTGTGACGTACACATATAGCCCATAATTATATTGTCTATATTTTGTTTACAACTCTTGGAAAACAAAGCATTAATTTTACATTTATAATGGAAGAATTTCAAAATATCTAAATTATTCTTATGGTAACTAACTTTAATAATTACAACGAATTCGTTTCACTAGGCCCTACGTATTAGTTTCAGATGGAGATAAATATTTATTCCATATTTTAATTTAATTAATCCAATATCGTTACAATTATGCAATAGAAGAATCACAGCATCCTTAAGACCATAACGGTAATTGAAATTAATCTCATCGACGTATCGTAGGTATTACGTTATAAGTACAATGATTGTAAAATTTAGACCAAATTGGCAGTCTTCACATACATGGAATGTGCGATATGCGTCTATGCAGGTATCCGATAACACTTAACATATATCGGCAAACGTTTATCTATAAGTACAACAACAATCAATTAGGTACCTAATTATGTTCTATTTCTGTGAAATCAACAACAAAGGTAAAATCCTATTCAATACAATATATTTATTAAAGGAGTTTGTTGGATCATTAGTTTCCTGTTTCATCTAAAAGCGATAATTCTACGCTAATGAAACCTGCGCTGAATCATACGCTGATGGATATTCAGGATAACAAAAACGACTGTGTCCTCTGTTAAGTACAACAGTACCTACTTGTAGAACTAATATAATGGTGACTATTCTTATTCCCTTTTCCTAATTCCTCACAGGTGACAAAAAGCTTATATGGTGAGATGATATTGTTGGTTCTTGAATTGCCATCATGAGAACATTGGTAGTAGTTGCAAAATTTGACTTGATATAGGTAAGTCATTTATTTCAGACGAATGATTTGATTTAATATGTATAACTTTGTATGCTTTGATAAAGATAACAATGTAATCGGTGACTGCCTAAATGGTATCGAAAAATTTACAAGTTAGGCAAATAGTTTAGCATTTATTGAAATTTATTTTGTACAAGCTATTATTACTCAGAATACATCAGTTTTGAGTTCTACATTAAAACAAATAGTCATCAATCGTCATGGCATAAATTGAAAATAACATCTTATTACTGAGTGAAGTAATTCAAGAAATTGTAAGATGAAAAATTTTACTAATAGTAAAGATCAACCGTATCATAAGATCGATATGAATTTTTTACTTTAGATTGTATATGGATTTTTATATTATTATGTATAACGTACTTATCGCTAGGAAGAGTAGTAAATGTTGATGTGATGGAGCAAAAGCAGCTAAGGTTAGGGATGATCAAGGTCACTTGATTTCTATATATTAGTCGCTATAAAATGCCTTTGCTTCAAGTAATGTATGTACGTATTCTTATTTTATCTATAATATCTTTCGTAGAATTCTGACCGGCTTGAGAACATGACACATGTACTGAACATTCCACAATGAATTTATTGAATCATTTGACTGTTTTTTAATTTTATATCTTATTTTAAAAAATCTAAGGGGGCAAGGTATTGTTTAGCGACCACTTTAAACCTCCCCTATTTAGTATAGATGTAAATCTCTTACTCTTGTTGAGAAGTGAATGGGAATATAAAAGATCTGTAACATTATCCTTGATTTTTTTTAAATACCTTAAAAGCTTAACAACTCCTTCTATGAAAAAAGTACAGTACATGTGTTATTTCTTAAAATTTATTTGAGATAATTGAGATTCTACCAAGTGCCAACAATCAACACCATATTTTAACAGCATTTTTATTTCCCAAACTTAACAATTCTAAGTGTCTGTAAAAAAATGTCATATGAAATACAAAAGCCTAGTAAATTTTCTAAAATGATAAGCTCCTTTTTATGTATTATAATGTAATTAATCAATTAAAACTTAAACAGCATTTACAATGTCATGTAGAAAAAAATGTTTGCGGTCCACCAGCACAGGTGAAGGGTTCCCGGTCTATTAGGCGGTGAAAGGCTTTTCTTAGTAAGTACACCTCTGGATGCGACATACCAGTATCGTCCAGTTATTGGTTGGAACTTTCCACTCGCACCCAACGCCCTTTTTGCGTGATGCGAGCTTTACATAATTATATTGACATATAATTTACAGTTTATGGAATTTCACCAAATTCATAAGTGCATATCCTCTATAGGATTAGAGAGGGTAATAAATCTTCGTAGGAAGATATAGTAAACATGGCAGTAGAAAATATCAGTATGTAGAAGCCTAAGTGAAAGCTCGAAATTCTATGAGAATATGATCACACAGTTTTACCTATTAATAACTCATTCATACCCACAGCGAGAATTTGCTTACGAGGCCATTGCGTGCTGATGATGACAATATATTCTTAATTATTTATTACTTTCACTCATTTTACTCGTACATAGCATATTATCGTTATTCACATTTTAAAAATTTATTCCCTATCTAGGCTTCACTTAGAAATAGAAGACACAGTTTAGCCAAAGGGTGCTAAAGCGAAGACTTATGGATCGAATGAGGAATATACTCGATTTATAGAACTAATCTAAGTGCGTTAATTTCTTTCAGTCCCTGTTTTTCTGACAAGAAATTCATTGTAAGGTATAACGGCATGGGTATTTTATTCTGATTAAAAAGTTACATAATACGTCCTTTCTCGTCTGCTATAGACTCTCATTACAAAACGAACCTAACACTATTGCTATCTAAGTTACAATTCATCATGCTAGCGTCCTCGCACAAACCTATTATTATCATAAGTTATGATTTCCTAAACTAGTCACATAAACCTGGCGTGTATCACGTCGCCCTGCCGAGGTCTGATGAAATAAACTGTAGGGGAACACATTTTTATTAAAGCACTATTTAAATATACATTATTTACATACAGCAATATCTTTATAAAGATGGGATATTTGTACGGTGTTCGTGTAGTGTTATTGCTTCGGGTGAGCAGCGTGATCGGCCACTTTTATCTGTCTGGGGGTGGCAGCTTGGTGTCCTCGGGATCAAGAGAGAGACATTCCCGAAGATAGTCTTCCATAGAACGATAAACGTGCTCAATCACTCCTTTCAATTCATGTCCTTCATCAGCATATGCCTGAAACAAACAATGATTACGCTTAGTTGTTTTCGGAGTTGTGCTGCAATATATTTTTCTTTGCTTCAAATTATTTTCTTGAATCGCCTACTCATAGTACTACGTTTAACTTTAGTATGTGTATAACACACCTAAATAAACAGCTTTCCTTATCATACACACATTATAAGATTACGATATGTTTCGACAAGGGTAGGCAGGGACAAATGAAGCGGCACTTTGTAAGAAATTTTATATCAAAGTAGCTTAGCGTTCTGATCCGGGGAACGTTGGCCGCAGGCGGGGTGTCAGAAGCTTTAAACCTTGGCACTGGCCCCCTGCCCCTTTTTCAGCAGCGGTGAGCGTCGTCGGAAGATTTTTAGTGGGTAGGACTGCTGGCGGTCGCGTCTATCGCAGTGAGCCCCTTTTTCTCCTCTCGTTCCCCTTATGGCCGGGAGGCAGTGCGTAATGGCATTTTGTTACCGACGTAAATCAGAAAAAAAAGAACACTGAACGGCTCGAGTTGATACATTGACGATCCCATCACGGCTACGTAATACCTATAGTTGCAGTGTGGTACCGGCCTAGAACAGGGCCGGGGGGCAGCAACGTTACTGTAGTACGCAGTACTGGCTTGAACTTCGACCAGCAACCCGTCTGCCTAGCGTGGTGAACATGGGAAAAACCCCAATTAGAATGTAATCTATTCAGCTAAAGTTCAGCAGTGGACTTTACATACCAAGAGGTACCATTTAGTAATGTAATTCTTTTATTAATATTGTTAGATCCTTCTGCGTTATCTTTATGTAAATAATATTGAAGTCCTTGGGATGGAGGCGCTGTATGCTGTAATATAGGTTACCCTAGTTCAGCAGCAGATGCTACAAACTCGAAATATACTTCAGGTTAACTGTAGTTCGTGGAAGTTTGTATAAACATATTTATGTATTTTTTTTGACATAAATCATCATTATATCCTAGCATTATCCCGGTTGCCCTGGATTTAAGCCCAGGACCCAGAGTCAGCTTATTGGTCTAACCAGATTCGGCTGTACTTCAATGTAATAACTAGATGCCAACATGGAGCGGCTGCTATTTGACATCCACAACCCAGAGAAAAACAAATGAATATATTTTTTTGGAAATAGATGAATTATTATTATTAGAAGTCGCCCGCTTGTGTCATCCTCATCATTATCTAGTATTATCCGGGTTGTGTCCTAAAGTTACGTTTAGGTACCGCTTGTGTACGGACCTGATATCTAAAGAGCACGCCCGCGTCGGTGAGCGCCCTGGCCAGTTGCAGCGCGTGCGGGTAGGGCGCGCTCATGTCGGCCATGCCGTGCAGCAGGTACAGCGCATGCGCAGGCACGTGGTGCGCGCGTTGCGACGCGTCCGCCTCCACATAGCCCTTGTAGTTCACCGACGGCTGGCCCAGCACTCTTTCCGTGAATGCTACGTCTGGAATTCAAAATATTTAAAGAGTTTGAAAAGTGTTTTCTTAAGTGTCTAGACATACATACATACATTCACGCCTGTTTCCCCAAAGGGGTAAGCAGAGTACAATTTTGCTGATAATTTAGACGAGAAAATATTTTACCGTTTACCCAATCTAACTACACTTTTTTGAAATCGTACTGCATTCCATCTGCCTAGTAGCAAACTCTTTTGCAGTTGAAATTTAGTCCATCTGTCTAGAACCAGTAGTGTATAGGGATTCTACCAAGACCTAAGGAGCCCAAGCCAACCTCACCTGCATGTGGTGCACCTGCCGATCAACGGACGAGGCTCTTGTGTATATAACAGTGCCCGGCAAGCGGCAATAGGCTCGCAATGTGGACCCAAATTATATAATTAGCGAAATGGGCGCATTTTATATGCCTCTGTCTATCGCTTTGGGGAAACAGGCGTCATTCTATGCATTCATAGAACACATTTATTAGTGGTGATACTGACTGTAGTACAGCCAGTCGGTGATGGGAGACACAGCGATCCCACACTTGAGCGTGGCCTGCTGCGAGCCCAATAGCATAGCCGTGACGTAGCCGCCGTAGCCCCAGCCCCACACCGCCACCCGCGTCACGTCCAGGAACTTGAACGTCTCTAATAGATATCTGGAAATATCACAATAACCTGGTTAAAAACAGAGGAGACTTTTAAATTAAATATAGGTAACAAGGTCTTAAGCTGATATCAACTATGTCTTGTTATCTGATTTGTGGTTTTAACGGCCAACTGTTTAAAGTTTGACTGATCAAGTCTTCTTCATAGCCGACCATAAATAAGAGGGCATCAATCTATTTACAGAAAATAAGAACACCATACATAAAGCCACATAACTAAAACATCGACTATCGTGCTATCATTGTATTACTTCTGAATCAATACATGCCCTCTTATCTTAGCAACGGTGGGTCCGTTGCTAAGATATTTATATCAGTACCCTATAGAGTCTCCACAACTGTAAAGTCCACGTGTGTTGTAGAAACCAAGAGGCCTATCAATACACGAGGTCTCCGTTAAAAACTATTCGGTCTTCTGTTACTTCCTTACACCATAAAAGGCCACCTTCATCATCATCATCATCACAGCCCATTAACGTCCCACTACTGAGCACGAGCCTCCTCTCACATATCAAGGTGTGAGGGTATTGGATCATACTCCACCACGCTGACCCAGTGCGGATTGGCGGAGGCAGGTGTATGGCGTCCTACTGTTAGATTTTTTCAAGCCGCCCATTAGGCCATTAACATGGCTTAACGACTACCACATTTAGTGATAACCGGGACCAACGGCTTAACGTGCCTTCCGAAGCACGGAAGCGCTCGATATCAAATGAAAAAGGCCATGGTAATCAGACAAACAAAACCTAAATAACGGGCCGATTACGATTATGGTCAAGTTGCCCCACTAATCCAATTGACGAAGTTTGGGTTACATCCATATTTCATAATTTTGTGCAATTATGGAACTCTACAGTTAAATGGTCTTGTAACACTTTCATTCCCACAATAAGTCGTGCTAAGAACGCGGGGTACCGCTTTGGGAATAAAACAATGAACTTCTACAAAACGAAGTCTCAGTCCGTAAGAAGTACAAATTGATATCTTTATTTCCAATATTGCTCAATTCTAAAGGAATTTGAAGAACATGTAGTCCCATTAATATATGTATGTGTGTATTTGAGTTTACATATTTTTAAAGAAATATATATTTAGTTAAATTGCCTGAAATACTTATTTCAATAAATCTATGTGAGTTGTTAATGTTTTCTGTGGGATTCCACATTGTTTTGGTATTATGTGCTATTTACTGTTAATTACATTTGTGTTCCTTATTCCTTATATATGCTGTATGTTTTGCCTTGTTATTTAATACAGTCAAAATAAATTAGATATACCTAATGACGGCGAGCTGGTCAGCCACCTCGACGCCGCCCAACCGGCCCCGCAGCAGCGCTCGAGGCAGGCCGCGCGCGCCCGCCACGTCCAGCCGCACGTACACCACATCGTTCCGGGACGACATATACGAGCCCCAGTCCACCATGAACTCCTCCGTCACCTGCTGGCTGCCTGGCCGCCCGTCTCTGCAAATATACACAATAACAACTCTTATACAGACGACAGACTGACAAATCTTGAGAAAAAATCCACAACAGACAGATAAACTGACAAACCTTGACAATTTCTGACAAAAAATCAATTTGCTTTGTTTTCCTGATTATAGTACCGCTCATATCTCTTTCATTGTTGTTAAAAAGAAAAATTACGGAATTTTCATTTTGTGTATAAAAATCTGACGAATCTAAATGATCCTGTTGATCTTAAAGACAATAAAGTATATTTTATTTCATTAATTTATATTTTTAACCCCCGATCATAAAAGAGAGGTTCGAAGTGTGTATTGGTCTGCCTATGAATGTGTGTGTAAATGTGTCTGTTTGTGGCATATCTTTAATGAATGGATCGATATTTAAGCGATATTTTTGTTTGAAATAACAGTGCCCGGTAATCGGCAATAGGCTCGCCACCTATTACGTGGGACCAACTATATATTTGGCGAAGTGTGGGCGTATATTCGTAATATGCCTCTACCTACCCCTGTAGGGAAAAAAGGGGTGAATGTATGTACGTTGTTTGAATTCTAACATGATCGAGGGGATTCTTAGTTACATTGTATTATTATAAAGATCTGTTTGGATTTTACAGGTCTATAATAGAAAGAAACTGATAATACATTTTGATTTTCAGCAACCTTTGTAGGCTCCGTGGCAAAATTTGCTTCAAAGATTACAGCATTTAGTTCTTAATAAAGGACTCCTCTTTCAAAAGGCTTGCAATGCGTTAGTGTTGCCTATGGTATTGCAAACATTCATAAAAATAAGGTTTGCGTGGGCTGTATCCTTCAGTGCCATATTGTGGTACAAAAAAAGCCGGAACAAATTTTATCTACTACTAAATTAAAATATCTCCCAGTAAAGAAGAAAAAGTAAGATCATCTCAGTGTTATTTCGATTGCGACCTCTCTGGTCCGGGTCCGCTTTCCTGCCTTTTTGCCTTTATTTCGCAAGGTTCTGGGCAACCTGTGTTGAAAAACCATTAGCACGCATGTCGCCCCTTACGACGTGAACCCATCTCTTCTTAAGTCGGTGGAGTTGTCATGAGTTGGCATTTGTTACCCACATATTTCGCCGTATCAGCAAGCACGTAAGATAAAACAACATTAGAGCGTAACTTACACTTGAACCAGCACGGGGAAGGCGGCATCTCTGAGCTCCTCTCGCCAGGAGGGCGGCAGCATGAGCTGCACGCGCGCCCGTGAGCCGCTACCCAGCTGCACGTCGAACGATCGCCGCGTCGGCAGCGCCAACTCGCGCAGTCGCTGGGATCTGATGCCAGCATTTAGATGTTATCACAAAACATTTTATATTCGCCACTGCAGTTAAAGTATTTAAATGTAAAAAAAAATAGAAATTCCCATCGATGGCAAACGCGGCGGCGTATTTTACAACAAATTCTTTTTTTTTTTGTCGTTGATTTTGAATACTCTTACATGACCTTATTTTGATAAAAAAGATTTTTGACACTCTATTTTTGCAAAACTTATAACAAAAAATATATGTAGCAATACTTAATTTTCTACTAGTACGCACGATTTATTTCGTATAATTTTTTGTACTTAGTACACTCTTGCTAGCTTACAACCAGCAATAGAGGCGGTCATACAGGGAAACTGTTACAAAAATCGCCACAGATAAATAATTGTAACTTGTTTAGTATCTGATATGATACATCTCATGTTTTTATTAATGGTAAGAAAAAGTTCATCGTTTATGAGCTGTTCTACTTAAATGTTTAATATAAGTTGGTAGAATATTTAATAGGCTCAAAATATTTAAACATCGAGTAGGCACTGATGTCTATCACTTACCTATAAGGCCTCGTATCATATAATATTCTTTCTAGCTTATGAGTTCTAGCGTCGTGTAGACCAGCGAGTGGAGGGCCAGGACCGCGGCATTCCAGGACATAATGCGTGATGCCAAGATTCGGCTTGCCAGGTGAGAAAGCGGCACTCCAGTAGGAGCAGTTCGCATAGTGCAGCCGGGCTGGCCACACCGCCAGCTCACATGTAAGGCACCGAGGTTCTTCGCGCTCCGCCCGAGCCCGCACCGAGTTGCTACCACCACCGTAACCAGGGTCTCGGACAACGTACACTTGTCTTTGACCCGGTCTCTCTGCACTACCTGGAGACGTCAAATCATCTTCAATAATGCTGTGTATGTCACTGTTAGATTGTTTTACAAAACGGCTTGTTAAAAGGAAATAATAGGAAATCTTCTTCTATCTATATGACGAAACAAATTAAAAATGTCTTTTTATAATGTGAAATAAAAGCTTTTCAAAAATAAAACCAATGACTTTGTTGTGCAATCTCCAAAACAGATGGCGGGCGGATTTGGACGGTCTTTTATTGCGCTCTATCTTAATAAGGCTTTTGGATAATCGTGCAAAGTAACTTAACATAACTGCATCAGTTTTTGGGACGCACGTGCTTTCTTAACATAAACAAACCCAACAATAACTTGAAAACCCTATATGTTTTGAAAAAATGAGGGCTTATATAATCAACTCATCAATCGATATCACAAAATCTCAAACGTCTTCTAAACAAAACACGTGCTCTGCTTTCTGTAATATTCTGATTACAATGATTTCGCTAATGGTGTTAGTAACAATGGTATCAAAAGAAAAAACACTCAACTGCACTCATTATAAATACTTAATTTGATTTGCTTCTTTCACCATATCATTATGTAGACTAGGTATGTTTAACTTTTCTTTGTCTAAACCTTTAAAGAGAGAAAGTTAATTTAAATATATATAATAAGTAAATAAATATTCCTGGATATAGTCTCAAAAGCCAATTTAGCCTGAAACTAATCAGGGCTCGTACTATGGGTGGGTGGGAAGACAGTGGAGAAACTTATGAGTTTGTGCATAAATACATATTTTGTACGAAATATATGAATTTTGTTCATAAATACATACTTATTATATGTAGGGAATACCTAGTCAAGACAAATGTTCGTACATAATAATATTACAAATATACGCTTATCGAACCCACGACGTTAGAAGCGAGTGCAGGTATTTTGACCCCCGAAAAATATAGGTCGACAATTTGGTATATTACTCGTACTTTAAATATTTATCCTACCAAGACCTAAGGAGCCCAAGCCAACCTCACCTGCAAGTGGTGCACCTGCCGATCAACGGACGAGGCTCTGGCGAACATAACAGTGCCCGGCAAGCGGCATTAGACACGCCACCTATTACGTGGGACCAATATATAATTGGCGAAGTGTGGGCGTATATTGTGCCTCTGCCTACCCATTCGGGGAAACAGGCGTGAATGTATGTATGTATTTATATACCTAGACTGTGATGTTTTTACTTACCTAAATAATAAACTAAATGGTTCTCCTGGTCCCAGGCCAGGATCTCCACAACTTCTACCTTCCCGTGCGACAACACCGCTATCCGCTGCCGAAGCACATCTACATGTTTAATATGTGTATAATATTGTCCTCCACCCTCTTGAACTGCCGCCAAAAGTAGGAATGCACTGCCATCCTCCGAGTAAACTGGCTGTTGATGAACCTCTAGCCACGGCTCATCTGTTGCTTTCTCTGAATGGGTCTGAAAGCAAGCGACGAATCAAATTATAGAATCTAGACGCTTTATACTGACGTAGCGATGCAAAACGCGACAATCCTGAATCGCGTTAAGAAACTTGCGAAGATTGGCTACCAAATTACCATGATACATACTTTATTAGTGGAAACCTACAGTTAATGTTTATTTGTATTCAATAATCAAACACTTCAGCTGCTGGTCGTCCAAAAAGGAATAAATAAAAGGACTTCCACCAGGCTTATATATAGGCCGGGATTGGTTGATTTAATTTATTTCCCTACTAGATTATTAAATACCCACAAGGGTAATGTGTTGGAGGGTTTATATATTCGCGACTATGAGCGTATTTTTGCACCATCATTAGGATACATCATGGCGAGTAAACCTAGTATTTTATTCTAGTGTCAATATCTACGAAGGGCTAGCCACTACGCACCATTTCATCTAAAAATCTCTGTGCAACAAATATATAGATACTGTTTAGAATAGTTTTAGCAACGTTTCTCCTCAATGGAGATAAGAGCGTGAATATTATGTACGTATGTTCAACATCATTATAAATTTATAGTCACCTCAGTGCAGGCCCAGCTCGGCGCGTAACAACTGCTGTACACTGTGAGGTTCTGTGCCCGGTTCATCCACACAACCCCTATATGCGCATTTTCTTTGCCCACCCACTGAGCTGACATGAGGTAATACTCCCTGAAATACATATTCAATACTAAGTGAGATTTTAATATTACGAATATATTTAACTTAAAGAAAACAAATATGCTAAAATAAAATACTAAGCTAATAAGAAAGAGATCCAAGTATTCAACCTATGATATTTATCTTTTTGGTTCATTTTAAAATTGCACAGAACCGAACATAAGATTAAAAGATTTATTAATTTTGACACAATAACTATGCGATTACGATCAAGAAAATCGATAAAAAAGTAAGATAAAAATAACATAGAAAAAAAAACTAACTAATAAAATAAAACCCTTTACGATTTAATAATACTTTTCTTAGTTTCTTGCAAAAATTAGTTTTAAACGAGAGTCTGTCTCGTTTAAAAAAGTTTAATTTATCTCAAATTCTTATCGCCTAGCGTTAACATTATTGAGGAAATACGTACATTCCATCTAAAGCGTTCGGAGGGTAGACCTCCCATCTCGGCGGCGTAGTGACATTCTGCACGCTCACTATCCTTAGCCTCGCTATAGGTATCGAGCTGCCGGGCTGGAATGTAGCAACAGGTCTCAACGTCATATAACATGGAATAATGGGCACCTATCTAATCGTTATAAAATATGTGGTTTTGTGTTTACTTATTAATATGATAAAATAAATAAATATCCTCTTACAATCACACCAATTATTTAGCTCCAAGATAAGTATCATTAAGAACTTTTGTTATGGATACTAAACAACAGATACTTACTTATATATATATATATATTTTTTTGTAAATACATACTTAATATATATAGAAAACACCTATATGGAGTATTGTTGGATTTCATACAATTTATTAATATGATTTTGTAGGATTCATTTTCATATTCACTTCTAGATTTAAGTAAGCTGGAACGTAGTAACAATGTCATACCGTCAGCCTATTTTCAAACTGCTTATGTCCTTTTGAGCAAACTTTACAGGAGGAATAAAATACTGTTTATTTTTCATAGTTAAGGCATTAATTGAATATTGGTGTTATTCCGATTCGTTCATAGCTAACTACATATTAATTTATGGGACTTGACTTGACTTCCAATCGATAGATCTCGAAATTGTACACTAGATGGCATTCAAAGTCAAATTTTGTCTTTTTTGGAGGACGCAGTTTGAAAATTTAACTGACGATATGCTATATGGATTGATGGGCGCCTAATTAAGTGCGAGTTTTACTTATTAAATATTTGATGTGTTGTTTCTTGTTGGTATAATAACATATCAAATTAAACCTTAAACATATCATATTTTAAGTTTTATTGCTTTTAGATTACAGATTGTTTTTGTAGAATTAGTTTCATTAGGCACTCTCAGAATTAAGTTATGTTTACAAGTGCTTCGGAATGTAGCCAAGCCATTCTGCAAGCTCACTGTCCTTAGCGTCGCTATATCTAGGTATCGAATTGCCGGGCTGGAACGTAGCAACAAGTGTAAGGGTGTCTATCCATTGAAGCGGAGCGAGGAAACTGACAAATAATAACTAGTGGGATTGCATAAAATCTTTGCTCCTCACCTTGGGCGCGAATCCAATTTTTATTCGTTTTTCTACTCTGCTGTCTCGTTTTGTTTTAGTGGACAGGCAGTCTTAGCGTCATACTATATGGAATTATGGGCACCAAATTTTATGCAGTTATTCTTAATTGAACATTTTCTGTGTTTACTTATCAATATCATGAACAGGAGTATTTTTGGAATCAAAATTTTTGATTGGCTTGATTTTGTACGATTAATTTTAATAGGAGAGCCTATTTAAGTGAGGTTCACAAGTGCTTCGCAATAACACCGAGCACGCTCACTATCCTTAGCCTCGCTATAGGTATCGAGCTGCCGGGCTGGAATGTAGCAACAAGTGTTGGCGTCAGAGTGTATGGAATGATGAGCACCTAAGTTTTCATAATAATAATAAATAAATAAATAATAATAAACATTTGATTTTGTGTTTACTTATTGATATGATAAAATTGAATGTTGTTAGCTCTCTTTTGATCTATTTTATCATAAATCTGATTCGGTCCGTTAGTTAAATTACTAAAATCTAAAACCACTTTATATTTAATTTTAAAGCTTTAAAAATAAGTTCGAAATTGCAAAATTATTGCTGATATTTTATTATAGTCAGTTAATAACGTAATTAAGTAAACGTTGTGATAGATAATGTGCACTATGCAATCTTCATACGTAGTCCATGACAGCGCTGTGGAAGTCAGTTGAATTGAAATAGGAAACATAAACTAAACGATTATTTGTGTAAAACGATATTTTAAATAACCCAATCCCTATTATAAGTACTGTTACAGATAAGATGAAAATTCAGGGACGCTTACCGTGGGATATCTGATTGTGATATGATCAGGGAACACTGTAGGCATAGTGTTATTCAAAGTTGGCAACAAAAAGCCAGATCTGGCCGCCCCTATGCCCCCGATGCCCTCGGAGATGCGCGGGAACGTCAGCTCGGAGACGGCGCTGTCGTCGTACTGGACATACATCACTAGCTTGCCGTCGTCGGTACCCCACGTGGCCGACGATCTTTTTGTCACCTCCTCTGTAATTAAAGTTTTAATTAGATATATAGAGAATCAGTTTATTTGCACACACATGCAACACACTTATAAAATACAATTAAAAGTTACAACGAATATACAAAAAAAGTACGCATCTTAAAGTAGGTATACAATTATCTGAAAGATAAATTGTACGGGGAAGTGCGCTGTAGCCGTGCATAATGGTTATGGCTCAGTAAAATTTTACTCAAACGAGCAACACCGATTTTTAACCGTAGACCATAGACTATAACAAGTAAAAAATTAATATTTAAATCATTGTATGACTGCGATCTGTCTCTGTAAACGCTCGTAGATCCGCAGTGCTAATTCGTCAGTAACGATCGCGGAAGTTATGCAGAGTCACAAAGTTCACTCCTTAAATGGGTGATCGTTTGTGTGGCATTTGATATTATCCGTGCTTCGGAAGGCTCTCTAAGCTGTTGGTCTCAGTTAAAACTATATGTGGTAGTCGCTAAGCCATATTAGAGGCCTCATAGGCCAACTTGAAAAATTATACACAATTCATTAGAAGTCGCAAGTGTTTTAAGCTACGACTAATGTATAGGATACATTATTCGTAGGTTTTAAGTGATAAGAGTGACAGTTGACCGATTTGAGACGATTTGTCACTTCTCAGTGGTAATACGTCACAGCTTGACCTCAAACTGTCATGTAAATTAATCCTTGACTTAAAGTAATAAATTCTGTATTTAATTGCATATGTATTGTCACTTACTATCTTTACAAGCAAAATTTTCATTTGTATGAAAGTGGCGACACTCATTTCGAATTAAAATCCGAACATGCTACTTCCATTGACATATCTCTGTTCCGTGGCCCGCGTGGTGGAGTATGACGCAATACCCTCTCACATAGGTTCGAGAGGGAAGGCCAGTACTCAGTGGGTTTTTGCAGTAAAACCGTTCGCAGTACAGTTTTTCGATGTAACGACACATCGCAGTAACAAGGCATCGCAGTATAGTGATGTCGTTAAAAGGTTTTCGAAGTAGGAAATCTGTGCTTAGTAGTGGGACGTGAATGGGTTAAGATGATGATGCTGAATCTGTCTCTAGGAATCTTGAGACATGGGTATCTTAGCCTTGTTTAGGTGTCAGAGATTTCGTTGAAATATTGTTGAAAATTATTAAGTCAATAAAAAAATATAATAGGCTCTGTCGCTAACTAAACTGAAGTTGTACAATAGAACCTGGTTTAGTTAGAAAACGATATGTCATATTTGATTGATTTTTCAGAATAAATTCAATTAAAAACCTGACATGGGTCTTTTTAGCCCCTATTTATAGACATTATTATAGTTTTATGAAAAACTTCAATTGTGTCCGGTCTGGATATTTGCATCTTAAATTAAAACAGTAACAACCTTGATACAACCAATCCGACACGCCATTATACACTCGTCCAGGCACAGCGTCGTTGGTGAGCCGCAGCAGAGGGGCCCGCTTGGCCGGGGGCCCAGGCCTCGCCAAGATCTCGTTGTCTGCGGCGAGCAGCAAGGTCCCGTCAGGTCCAAGCCACGCGGCATGCTGCCACTCCCAGCTGCTCTGGCCCTCGCCGAACAGTGGGATGTGGTGGCTAAAGTAAAAATATGATACAAACATAATCTTACGCCCATATATATCATTTGGGAAGGGTAGAAACCTTCCTACATCTAAAATAAGCTATATAGTAATAGCATGTTCACTTTTATATGAAACGCGTCAAATGATAAAAGGGCGCTAGCCTTTTGCCCAGATTGATACTAGACTAGGTTAAATTTCCTTAGTTGCTTTCTATGACACCTCACTTGTGATGTGATTTAAATAACTCGCTAGCAAATGTTTATAAGCATCAAACAGTAAATAAAATAGATATACCTTAAATTTTTAAGAAGCTTTACAAGCATTAGAATTAAGAATTCAATTACACTATTTCGTTAAATAAGTTTGACGTAAAAGTAAGACAAACTTGAATATAATTAAATCAAAAAGGGGATACTTATACTTCTCTGTTATTGTCATGTAAGGAATTAAGCTGATGAAGTTTCAAACTCATGTACATGTTAAAGCTTAATTAAGCTCGCAACAGTTTCCACAACGAAATAGCTAGAACTTTCTGCGCTAAACAAAGGGTTGAAGCTCGTATATCTAAGAACATTTTCTATTTCGTGAGGCAAAGCTATTCAAAGTTCAACTCTTGAATCCTCTATAGTGTTCTAAGTTTTACGCCGGTCACTGAAGAACGTAAAGTATTACATTAGCCGCGCGACTCGCTCCCAGCCACATTAAAATTCAGCTCGCAAATTTTGAAATAAATTGAGAAACGTATCTGCGTAGTGAGTATCTATCGTGGAATCGATTTCTTCACCCGCGAGGGAAAAGGGAAATTCGAAAAATAAGATATGATTCCGAGAGAAAGAAAACAAACTGGGCGAGCTGGCTGCTTTTAAAATTGCCTCTTAAAGAGCTATTTGCCTCGTAGAGAATCTTTTTAAAACTCTTTATGCAAAGCCGTCCAATGAAACAAGAAAATGGGTTACGCTTAAGTTTGCTCTGAGACGATAGGCAACTTGAATAGCCAACATTGTTAAAAAGGAAAACGATTTCATTTTTGTAAAATAATTTACTTCATATCAAAAATCGTGTCAATTATCGTAAGTAATTTTCTTGATTGAAGCAACTTTGTATTACTCTGTAATCTAATAATAGTGTTTCGGCTTAAAGAGTATTAGTAAAAATTATAAGCATTCGAACCGCCCGTATTTGATATCAAAAAAATTAGTAGTTAAAATTAAAAGTTAGTTTTACTGAATTATAGCTTGATTTCTAGCACTGCAGCATGACTTTGCCCAGGGTGAAAAGGGTGGTCGTTATATGAGGGTTAGAAATATTCATAGACTGAGTTTATTAACACATCATCAGAACATGATCAAGTGACATATGATTTACGCGCTCACAATATTGGTCTACAATTAAAATTCAGTTAGTGATACTATTTCTCTTTAAAGTAATTGCAATAGTTACTTAATCTATGTGGGCCACTTTATAAGGGCTGGAGAATGACTCGGCCAGGTTCTGTCTACTACCGAAATTCAGCTTTCAAATGATATATTTATTTTGAGCGAAGATATTTTTAATCCATCACTTCTTACAATGGATTTCCGCAAAGTAACGCCTGAATCAATAAATTATATTTATTTTGTTTTATAGAGATACATACTCGAAATACCTCCATGGGCTTGTAGACATAACCTAATTTGAACATCTTATTCCCAATTATTTAAAAAATGAGGGAAAAAGGATTTCCAATTCAAGCTTTTACACCAAGAGTGTAAGCCAGCGCGGTTTTCGCACTAGCGATCATGGTATAGATAACAGTACGAATGAAATAGTACTATTTCTCTCTTGTTCAAATAACTCGAAAAAGTTTTATCACCCAGTCAAGATACGTTTCGAATAAAGTGTAAGAAAAACTCTTTGAACAAAATAAAACTGGAAACGAATTGAGATTGTGCTGATATTTTCTATAAGAGAAAATAAAAATCATAGCTGGCTGTCCGAACGTCGCTGGCGTTTATTATACTGCTCGACAGATGTAGACCCACGGAAAATGGACTCCGCCAAGATTTCAACATAGAAACTGGGAGATTTTCATTACTGCTTTTCAGAATAGGGCCGTACTGATGACACTTCAGAGATATTGTTAATGACAACGCACAAAGGTGCCACGAGAGAAATACAATTTAGCAAACCGAAATTCAATTTGCAAGCGGAAATATCGTTACGGCTATACTGAGGGGGCTTTTACGATGGACCTTAACAGTCTTCAAACGTCAAATATCAAGTGATAGCTACTTACTCATTTGTGACGTCATAAACAGTGTAGTGCGCCGTAAACGTCTGCCGGTACACCTGCAAAACAAATGAAATCTGTAGATTTTACCGGCCGGGGAAGTGCAGCTTGGGAAATTAAGGTGTGAAATTGATAACCGACCCGAAATAAATCTCGTGTCTCTCTAAAATGCTCTATTCAATTCTAAAAAAAAAAAAGGAATAAACTTAGAAAGTTAAACACTTTATTGTTCACAAATATGGAACAACACTAACACTCACTTCACATAAATAAAAATACTTAACTGTCAATGTTATCACACTTACATTATTATTTAAAAAAATATATATTTTGGCATTTTATACATTCAATGTATTTGAAATGGCGAACAAAATTTCGACGAGCTTTGCACTCGGTATCAACTGGGTCAAAATCTAACGCAACGGTCCGTTAATTAAATTTAAAACACTGAGAAGGCTGCATTAGACAAATCGATTATAAATTCAAGAAAAAGCATTGATAGCTCTAAAGTCGTACTTTACGGTTCAATTAAATTTAAAAAAAAACATAAAGGCGGGATCAGACAAATTAAACAAAAAGTATTGATAGCGATGAAACCATACATACCTCTTTGATATTGTGTTGAAAGAGCACGTAACGTAAGTTGGGCGAGCACTGGTACCCGCGAACATTGAGCTGCCTCTGTGACAAAACAGTATACATTTCAGGAAAGTCTACCCACTTTAAGGCGCTGACAATACCTACATTTACAATATTAATTATAGAGATTTTGCAGACTTCTTAAATTCAAAATTTTTACTGTGTTTTATATTAAGTATTTTTTTACTGGCAAACAACAAAACAAGACTTTTTGAGATTCTTGCCATATTCTTCCTCTTCTAGAGCTCATGCCCGCAGGGCGCTTTAGTTTGCTTTATTAAGTAAAACTTTAATTTAAAGTATTTTTATTTGGCTGTAGTGATAATTTTATACAATGGCATCATACTTTGCCTTCTTTTCTGAAAACATTTTTTGTTAACATTATTGTCGGACTTCTTGGCGGGAAAGTGAAGCGTCATGTCTGTATTGTTGTTTAATTTTCTGAAATTTTTGATATTTTGAACATTAATGTGTAATAACGATGGATTAATACCGTTAAGTGTTTGTAAACGTACATGAATGTTGGTAAATGAAACAAAACAGTGCAACATCACTTTTCAAATTCTCTCAAGAAGTCCATGTGAGATCTCAGTATAGTCCCACATCTTTACTGAGGACTCAAGCAATTGAGGGGAAGGGCATCTCATTTACCATTTATCATCTTTATCACCACTCATTCTCATTTACTATAATGTATATGTTATTAATATATCTCTTACTTGACACTAGCTAAATGTGCAAACCGCACGAAGCCATTATACAAAATTGTCAACCACAAGAATAATTGTAAGTTAATCAAAACGTCTTTGATTTTCACCATCTTGTTATTTTCCTATAAAACATCACACTTAAGATATTATCAATAATTAAATATCAATTTGAAACAAACCGTAAGAAGAAGAATAAACCATAATTTTGTAAATCTAAAGATGACGTGACTAGAATTTTAATGAAATTAATTATTAATCTGAATATAGATATGTATGGAACTGTCCCACACCCATACAAGTGTTAACCTTTGTAAACGCTGCTCAGCTTCGGTTATCGTTTCCGTCCAGTATCGCAGCGTTTGATTGAAATAACATTTATTTACACAGTTATTGTCATTTATGAAATCGACAACTGTAATGAACTTTTTAATAACATTTTCAAGTTCCAAGCAACTAAAGGTGTTATAAGAACCTTAAATAATGTCGCAAGACGAAGTTCTCCCGCGCGCCTATCGCGGCTACATCACCTTTATTAAGCGATCTTAATTAAAGAGTCTTCGTTGGTAAAATAGAAACTCTTTTCTGTTAACGATGCTTTTGTTCTGTAAGTTTTCGGTGTTAGAAATTTTTTAATTGAGTAAGCCAGATCTCTTTTTATTATAATGTTAAATTAATTATATTTCTAAACTTCTATTTTTAAACGGATTTGTTTTAATTGTAATCCTAATCGACCGCAGAATATATAATATAAGTCCCGCTGTGTCGTCCAATATGTCAAACGGAATCGCCCGTCTTCGCTTGACATGTCGCCGATACATATTGTGTCTTTACCTAGTGTATCCCTGACTTGACACTATTCTTATCAGCACCCCGAGACATTAGTTGTTAAGTTTTATGTGTCCAGCGATTTTGTTTGTCTATTAATTAATTGGCGACAGAATATCTGGTATTTTTACGTTACTTTTGTTATTGCAATGTTATGTTTATATCCAATTATCTTCTCGCTTATTACTTGACGACCGATATGGCGTGGAGGTCAGTATACCTACACTTATACTAGTATACTACACTCCAGAGGTCGTGGGTTCGATTCCCACACAGGACAAATCTTTGTGTGCATGAACATGAATATTTGTTCTGGTCTGGGTGTTTTCCTATGTATTTTAAGTATGTATTTACAAAAAAAAAGTATGTAGGTAAGTATGTTTATACGTTGTTTAGTATCCATAACACAAGTTCTTAGTGATATTTATCTTGAAACTAAATAATTGGTGTAATTGTTAGAAAATATTTATTTATTTAATATTATTATTACTTTAAATAACATTTTAAGTTTCACACATCACCCAAGAGTGTGTGTGGTTGGTTACAAGAACTGACAGAGTATTGTTGAAGGTGTCGAGAGTGATTAGGCTTCCGTCGTCGGCTTAGTACATCAGAAGGTGTAACTTTAGCTGAAAGTTTATATGCCAAACAATGGTTCAGGTTGAATAAATCACTTACGAGTGTGTGGTTGGTGACAAGAACTGATAGTGTGTTGTTGAAGGTATCGAGAGCGATGAGGCCGCCGTCGTCGGCTTGATACACCACTTGGTGCGAGCTGACCCACGTGGTCGGCAAGCGGTCCCCCGTCAGGTCTCCGCGCAGGAATTCGTCCAGCCGCATGCGACGCCCGGACCAGTAGAGAAGCTCGTCCACGTATCTGAAAAGATTAAGGGTTCGGCTTGATTGCTAAACTTACGCTAAGGACCCCTAAAGGGGGATCCCTCCCGATCCCTCGTTTTGATTTGATTACCCTTTTTTTATTTTACCTCGGTAAGATAATGCACTGCCTTCCGGCCAAAGGGGGACCAAAAGGGGGTGTGGGACTCACCACCGGCAAACGAGACTGCCAGCAGTAATACTCACTAAAAATCTTTCGACGACGCCCGCCGCTTGTTGAGAAAAAGGCGGGGGCCAGCACCTGGGTTGCAGCGTCTGACACCCCGCCTGCGGCCAACGTCCCCTGGGCCAAAACCAGGAGGATCTCTTCAGAGAGGCGCAGTGGACGCGCCCCTCCTACATCTATTGTTAGACAGCAGGGGCCTCCTGCCCCCGCTGCCTAGGACCCTCCTGGCGCTGCTTGACGGGCCCTCCTGGATCGCCCGCTGTGCCCTTCACTGGATTCTCTTAGTTTCCTCCCCGTTAGTCAGTCAGGGCACCCAGTGTTACCTTTTCCCTAGCGCCCTCTGCGCCATACCGGGAGGTACTCAGCCCTCCCACCACGACAAGGTGGAGACCAGTCGGGGGGGTGATTTGATTATTCTTATTCGTCATCATCCTAGCAGTTATCCCGATTGCGCTCTGTACTAAACTAAAGCCCCAGGGTCTGCACACCATTTTTATTAATTTTTTTAACAAAATGCCTTTACGCACTGCCTCCCAGCTAAAGGGATCGTGGAAAGTGTGGGGCTCACTGGGGCAGACGCGATAGCCAGCAGTCCTACCCACTAAAAAAATTCCGACGACTCCCACCGCTGTTGAAAAGGGGCGGGGCTAGTGCCTAGGCTTAAAGCTTCTGACACCCCGCTCAGGGCCTTGCCAATCTGCTCACTGGACTAACCAGATTTGACTGAATTTTAATTATTACCCTTATGACTAGCCAACTAAATTAGAAACTTATTCTTTCTTTAATATGAGTCGTTATAAGAATCGAATCCAATCCAGTCAATGTATTTTAAAAAGAAAAGAGCGTTCCTTACGGTGCAGTAAGCATGGTCGTGTTACCCGCTTATGGCGGCGTGCATTAATGCAGTTTCACGCCCGTCTTAATATATCTGTTATTAAAGGATACAAATAATACTTACAAGTAGGTAGTTTCGTAAAACTAAGAGCGGCTATAGCCCAGTGGCTTACAATGGGTTTCCGCAAAGTAACGCCTAAATCAATAAATTATTTAATTATCACTTGCCCTGTGCCTCGGAAAGCACGTTAAGCCGTTGTTCCCTGCTGTCAGGAACATCTATGACAGTCGTTATTAGGAAGTCAGTGCCTTCTAACAGTCTGACAACTGGTTTAACCATAGAGTGATTTTTTCCTTTGGGTTGTGGAGGTCAGATAGCAGTCGCTCCATGTAATAACTATAGCTCAGCAAATCTGATTATACCAGTGAGCAGACCCTGGGCTTATGTCTGGTGCAACCGGGATAATGCTAGGACCTGATGGAAAGTTAGCTATAACTTGTAGTAAGTGATACGAGTATCCTATCCATTCCAGTGCCATCGCACTGTTACCCTCGAGAATACAAGTTTGACTAACTACTGTTAATATGATTCATTACATTCGCGGCGTTTGAGTACTACACTCAGTCGTCAAACCGTAACACAATATTGTAAGGCGCAATTCTAATTTTAGTAATTCTAATTTTAGTATAGCGTATCTTCTGTCTGTAATGTAAGAGAACTTTCTATCGCCTAAATAACTAACTTAAGTAAAATAATTTGTGTCCAAAAACTAATGTTAACACTGTTTGTGAATATTTTCATATGCACTATAGCTCCTTCACATGAGTAAACTAGCTAAATTGAGGATTATGTTTCAAATTATTTCCACTATTTTAAATTTCACTAAAATAATTCTGCGAATATTCTGGAACCTATTTGAGGTTAACGATACACCCAAATATTCATAAATTGTTCTTTTACTTTTACAAAGGCCGATGATGTAGTGAATATATCGCCTTTAAGTCAGATTTACTCACCCTAATAAATAAATTGCTGTGACTATACCGGCGATGACAAAACTGATGACCATCAAAGAAAATATGATACTTCTCCAGTTGTGTCCATCTCCTTGGTAAAGGTCCTGCAACAACAAAAAGTTATAACAATTTATCCTTACCTATAAATAAGATATTTATTATTCTATTTCATTATACTCCATAAGTTTTAAACACGAGATCTTTATGATTAGATTTTAAATATTTTCATCAGATGGAATGCAACTGGCGGTTGCCAGTCTTTGAACGCCCAATGGCCGACAAACGATAAATTTTGTGTTGTGCCTGAGACCGATGGCGTTAAACGTGTTAATAGTGAATGACATAATAGAACTGATCAAAGGGACAAATTATGCACGTGATTGTGGCACGGGTGTCAAGAACAAGTACTTTGCACCACTTTCAATAAACAGTACGACATTAGACGATATTTTCATCTGTGTCTGTGACTAATATTGGATTTAAACTGTCACGATGACAGATCAGGTGCTAATTATTATATCGTAAAAAGTTATGTAGCACATGAATCATTGCGTTCGTTCTGTTTGACGACTAGCAGATGCATTTCGCTCATACATACAAACATGATGTGGGAATCAATCACCTTACTGTTAGAAAGAAGTATGATATAAGAATTAATCTTACGTACCTCTTCTTTTGCAGACTTGGGGTCGGCGACTTGCAGCGTCTCGTCGGGCGGGAGGCGCCATGAGCCGCCGCCGCCGCCGCCGCCGGAGCGGTCCGTGTGGCCGGTGGCGTGCATGCGCCGCCGCCGCACCCGCCGCGCGCGCACCCGCCACCGCGCCGCGCTACGCTAACGCGCCCGCGCCCGCACTCGCTCCCGCCTTCGCTGCCGGTCGTGCGCACACACCCGCCCCGCCCCCGCCGCTCCCGCGCACTCCCGAGCCTGACAATCGCGCGCTCCGCCCCATCACTGAAACAAAAAAATAAATTAAATTACTATGCTTTTTATCAACTTAATATATAGGGTTGGTTTCAGTATTTTACGGATTGACCAAAAAGTTACCCCACCAGGTTCAGGGGTGAAAAGTAAGTGGCCAGTAGCAACATAACCAAATAAAAGTAAATGCTTTTTTAATTTTGGTTTCTTTTTTTGGATGGATCTAATTGGAACTAATTTATTGATTCAGGCGTTACTTTGCGGAAATCCATTGTAAGCAAGTGATGGATTAAAAATATCTTTGTAACTATTCCCGCGTTACTATAATTTCCCGAAAAATCGTGAAACTGTTCAACACGACACGTGTTTCGCCCTTACACAGGGCATCTTCAGGTAAGATAGGAGCCTCAGAACAACGATGCCTTCACGACCAATGCTGAAACGAGAGCAAACCAGTATAAGGGCGAAACACGTGTCGTGTTGAATAGTTTCCCGATTTTTCGGGAAATTATAGTAGCGCGGGAATTGTTACAAAGATATTTTTAATCCATCACTTGCTAATTGGAACTGTTTAGAAAAGTATAACTATTGTTCAGTTCGTTAAAGTGAAAGTGATCGTTAAATCAAATAATACGAGGTAAGGAGAAGGCAATCGCTCAACATTAAATGCCACATAAAACGCTCACCCATTCAAAGATTGACATCTGTACTTGTTGCTTAAGTGACCACTCTCTACATCTTAGTCTCACTTGCTTAAGAAAATTGCCTGCAAAATGTCTTTAATGTTCTTGATAGTAAAATACCAAGAATTTCAAGAGCAATTGCAGTCACATATGTTCGAAAGAGTTTCCATATCAAAGACACAGTAAACTTTTGTACCGAAACGCAATAAAACGCCGGAATGGCCTATGTATCTGCATGAAGCAATAAAATAACAAATTGAAATGCTAGTTCCGGTATCTCAATATTGGCAGGCGGCCAATACAAGAAGTGTTGACTTTTTTATAGTGCCTATTGCCGTCAGAATCATTGCACACTCTCTCAGTCTCTCTGTGAAAGGTTTTTATATTAATTTTATGCTGCTATGATTATGTTGGAACACTTTTACTTTGCAAGGTTCGTTTTTAATAGGATTTTAGGTATATTTTCTATTCTTCTAAACGAAAAATATTCTCCTCTTTTTTTTTTAAAGCTAGTGAAATTGTCATCTAGGTTGGATTGTCGTAATTATGTCAAATTTTATAGATTTGGTATAATTTTTATGTCCTTCAAGTTAGCACAAATGACATAATAGGCTTCCTGATGCTAAATAATGAGTACGGTCTATTTCGTCGAGTATTATCATCATCATAGCCTAGCATTACCCCGGTTGCCCTAGACGTAAGCTTAGGGCCCAGGGTCGGCTTTCTGGTTTAAATAGATTTTCAGATAATAATAACGATTGCCATAGATATTCCTGACAGTCGGGATCAACGCCTTAACGTGCTTTCCGAGGCAGGATAATTACGCACATAACTTCGAAAAGTCATAGGTGAGTCACCAGGGTTTGAACCCGAGACCCTCTGAATTTGAAGGCTATGAGTCTCGCCACTGGGCTATCGCCGCTCAATATTTCGTCGAATATTTCACTTCTGTATAAAGTATAAAGCTTGCTTAATTTGCTGCCATGATTGCGGATTCTCTTCGAGTACAGCTTCTTCTTCGCATTTTGTTATCATCTCAGCTCATTGATGTCCAACTACTGAGCACGTCACTCCAATCAAGGGGATGGGCACAGATCCACCGCACACGTCCAGTGCGTATCAGCGAAGACAAAGTGTAGGGCCATGTCTTTTTAACAAAATATTTTAGCTACAATTGAAATGATAAGTAAGGCCTAAACTATTTTATTACCAACCTAATATCATTATTTCTTTTCAAACTTTTCTTGACTATCAAAGAAGCCTTCGCAGTAATTTTAGACCCGTTTGAAACTCGTAAAGAAAGAATACAAAAAGGAATAGCGGAAACAGAACTATCCGTTGAACTGTGTAACAATTTCAAATAGGAGACAACTCTGCTTGTCTGGCAGCGGTCCCAAACATGCTCCTACATATATAAACTGGAAGAATTGGCATCATTCTTTATGTATTACTTAGCCTTATGGGTGCATTAACGGCTTCGGCTTAATAGTTTTTATGGCACAGTAAAAAAACGGGCGATTAACGCGAGTGTAACATACTTCACGGACGGGATCAACAAATTGAATGAAATTCTGGCCGGGCGCCAGTTTGCAGAGCTTTTTATTGACTGATGCGTACGCCTATAAAACTTATTCGAGAAAATATATTTAGTTTTATTCATATATCATAACGCTCTATATAGTTTATTTTAAATGTAATTATATAAAGAATGACACAACTGATAGATGTGGTTTTACTATATTTAAACGCGTAAATAAAAAAAAGAATATGGGAAAAGACATTGCGATGATGACGGTAAATTTTTTATTATTTAAAATTTATTTATTTATTTATTCTTACATTTTAAGAGTGTGTTTTGTTAATACTGACTCATAGTCTTAAATGCGAAATAAACGTTGACAAAAGTGTATGGTAGAAAGTATTTAGATAACCTTTAACCAAGTGAAAACATTAAAATTGATATTAGAAAAAGGTTCGATCACATATTTACTGACATTAAAATCTTTATGAATTATCTCGGTAAAATTCGACCAAAAAGGTTTTCCAAGGAGTTTTGAAATGTTCAGAAACTTATTTTACATAAGTTAAACTTTTCGCGCGCCTCATTACAAATGCACAGCACGGTAAAATAGTGACTACTAAAGATAAAAATCGCCAGAGCCCATTAAATAGACACCAAAACGGCTGCATTAGATAACACATCTGCATTGCGGGGTGTAAATCTTTTAGATCCTCCGAGGCGTGGTCATAAAACTGGAAGAAAACGTCTGCAAATCCCTCGTGATAATTACGAGAAACTGCGGGCTTGTGGCGGAATGTCGGACGTTGTCAACGTGTAGCATGCCACGACATTCGCCCTACAACTTTTATGTCAAAGGAGGATTACATTTACGCCACACCGAACGACGAATATTAAAATTTTGAGAGACTTTTTGTTTTGTGTCTGTGTATGTCTGATATTCTGTGACCTGGTGCCTGACTGTCGGGTGTTGTAGCAACCGAATTTTTACTGCAAAATTAAGACAATTAATTATTGACGTTATCAGATATCGAGCGTATAGCGTATAGTACACAGAGATTATGACATTTATGACACATTTTAGATTTTTTTAGACGTACTTGCCATCAAGTGAAAGCCTCGTTACTGTTTGATAGAAAAAACGTATCTAGGTAAATAATTGCTCTTATCGAAAGATCATCATCATCATCATCCCAGCCCATTAACGTCCCACTACTGAGCACAAGCCTCCTCTCTCATATCAAGGTGTGAGGGTATTGGGTCATACTCCACCATGCTGACCCAGTGCGGATTGGCGGAGGCAGGTGTATGGCGTCCTGCTGTCAAAATTTATCAAGCCGTCCATTAGGCCTCTAACATGGATTAACGACTACCACATTTAGTGATAACCGGGACTAACGGCTTAACGTGCCTTCCGAAGCACGGAAGCGCTCGATATCAAATGCCACACAAACGGTCACCCATCCAAGGACTGACCTCTGTAAACTCTGCTGTACTTCGGTGATCAATTGCGACCACCTAGCACCGCAGAGCTACGAGCGCAATTTTTCAATCCATCTGAAAGAGCATCTAATTATGCTTAACAACTAGGTACTTCTCTCTGTTCTTTTATATATTAAATGATACAACAGTAACTTATGTTCTTAACAGTAACTTTTTCTCGATCAAAGATATAAATATAAAGAAGTTAGTCATTATTTAAAACTAACCAGAAATAACGGAAGGCAGTTTAAATATGTAAGCTGCATTTTTTCCTGTGTCTAGCAGAACTATTCAGCTTAACCAACTTTTGCAGTTGTGATAAAAATCTGGAATTTCGCACTGAACAACCGCAACCTGAAGTCAACAATGAATGGCTGAATATGCTGCTACTGAAAATATATTGTAAAGCTATAAATATAGACACCATATTTTAATGTGATTTAGTATATTAGTGAATTTAGTAAATTTACACCTATAAGTAATGTAAATGTATGTCAATTGCAGTTTATTTATGTGTACATTTGCCTTTATGTTCCCATATAATATATGAACCTAGGCAAGATAAGTTTAGAACAGTGTTTCTCTTTATAAATATGTTTGCTAGATATACAAGATATAAGTAATATATGCTTCTGGTATTGCAAACATCCACAAACTTCTGTGAAACATGCTTGACTACTAACACAGAACACGGAATAACATTATTTTTATTCTGTGAGCACCACCTTGTCTTTTCGGCAATAATTTTTTATATTATGAAATAATATAAAAACGTTATTTTGGTAGATACATTACAAATTAAAATAAGAAAATTTAAAACTATCGGCATCTTAAATCTAAAATAGTATCAAAAAGGCCTCCGCTCAGCATTATGTCGCAACAAAGATTGTCACGACGCTGGTATTCTGCGGATGAGGTAAGATTCGGTAAACGACTCCACATAAACAAACTAAAAAATAAAATAAAAAGAGATAGTTTTACTTAACTTCCATCTTAATATATCATAATATAAAATCCAATTTACTGAACTATAGCAGACTTTTGCAGACTCAATAGATGCATCCTATGTTTATATTTAAAACACTGAACACTAGACAGCTTTCATATGAATGTGGGGGTGTTGTTCCAGCACGTGGTGTATAAGCCGATCCAAAGAACGAAGGCTTTGTGTAAATTTCTATAGCATTGATAGTTGTGTATATTATATAGCACTAATTGACTTATCAATACGATCACAAGAGTTAATATTGTCATCATATTTTGACGTCGAAGTAATACACAAATAATATATTAATATGATATTCCGATTTCTAATTGTTCACATATAATTACTAGTTCATACTTTGTATATAACAGTAAACATAAAAATTGTTTATATCAATATACTTAGCGGAAGAGTATAGGAACATGAATAGATTAAGTGCTTAGAAACAGCAAAAATGAACCAAATTAATTTATAAAAATAACGTATAAGCAACTTAATACCATATACTAATATTTTTTAACTAGACAATGTACTAATATTGCTAAGATTTTATTATTTATTTGTTTAAACTTCTAAATAACCGTGTCGATTTAAAACAAATATTTTACCATTGGACAGCTTTTCTATCCTCCTTTCAGAGCAAAACCTATTCTGATTACGATATTCAGATAAATTATAGAGCATTGTAATGGAAATAGATTTTCTTTCATATCATCTTGAATTCCCTGTTAGCGTAAATTTTACAACCTAGGAAGTCATCCCGTGTAATGACCGTATTCCCAGAATAATCTCGCAATAAAAACGGCATTAATATAGTATAAAAACCGAGTATTTGTAAAGCAATTTGAGTAAGATTTACGAAGTCGTAAAGTTGGCGTACTGTACGTCAGTGACTGATGAAGTGTGGACGGTGCCCGGTGTCTGGCATTTCGGTCCAATGTCAAACGTCCAACTTACACTGCCATAGTCAACGAGTAATAATGTCGTATAGATTTTGAACTTTATTTGACTGGCTGTTTTGCAAACATATTCGTATGGGCTGCAATGGTACTTTCAGGTCGTGGGAAAGTTGCATAAATTGATTTAATCTTTTACTCTGTGATGAGTAAAAGGTTGAATAAAATTAACTGCAAATAAATTTTCATGGAATAATTTATATGTTATTTTACTTTTTTATGGTAAGTTTGTACGGTACATTAAACAGACGGCCAGGTTACAAGTTTCTACGTAAAAACAAGTACAGACAGAATCATAATATCATTTAAAAATTATTACGATACGATACGATATTATATTTACGATAAACCAAGTTCCCATAAAACATAGTTCTATGGGTTTCTTAATATATTTTTAACCACTTACAATGCTATACAGGGCGTCCCACGGATATGCCACATGGAGGAAAGCAACTTGAATATTATAGATAAAACATTTGACTGAAAGACATTACTTTATTTTCAAAAACAATTTAAACTGCATTCATAGATTTTTAAATAATTACACGGTTGAAACGGAAATCGAACCCGCTACACATAATACCGATCGAAAGGCTTCACAAGGATTATTCTTTGCTAAATAACATAGTGCCAGAAATAAAAGAAAAACCGTTAATCTTAACATTTGATGTGAAATTTCGTTAATGAATGCGTTAATCGGAGTCCCCGGTAGGTTAGAGCAGTGGTCCTATATTCCAAAGGTCAGAGGTTCGATTCCTTTTCGGGTTATTGCGAACGAGTTGATTTTTTCAAGTGAAAAATACAGTTCAATGGATTTAAATCTTTGCATACCCACATCACGCCTGTAGACAAAGGCAAATTAAACGCCCACATTCCGCCAGTTATATTGTTGGTCCCGCGTAATAGGTGGCGAGCCTATTGCCGCTTACTGGGTACCTTTATGTTCGCCAGAGCCTCGTCCGTTAATCGGCAGGTGAGGTTGGCTTGGGCTCTTTAGGTCTTAGTAGGAACCTTTATTAGCAACATCATTGCAAAAATTCTGTAAATGTTTGAGTGTAATAAATTTTTCGCGTTCCTGATTGGTTAAAGAAACCAGATATTATTTTGTTAATACAGTTGCTATTAACTTAGATATATTTCATTTGAAGAAAACCACTACAATACAAAATGTTAAGCGTAGTGTTTAAGTAAAAGAATAATTGCTGCATATATCAGAAGTATTAGTTTTATTTAACATAATAATCTTTATAAATAATTGAATGCTCACTTTAATTTAATTTAACATGCATTTGTAGTAAACCTCCATTAATTATAATAACAGTTTTGCAGATACTCTCAATCCCCGCCATAAATAACATACTCCCGAAATTTGAAATCTGTTTATAAACTGTGCTTAAAGCTACTTAATTGTCCCACGCAATCAATTAATTGGACATCGATTAAATAGTGCGAGAATACATTATGGAGCCGAGTACAACGATAAACATGTAGTGCAGAATGTTCGTATCCCATTAGCCCGTGTTCCGTGGTTCCGGGCTTTCGGTATTACGTGAATTCAGTACATACTATGAGTATTTCATTAAGGGCAGTGTTCGCACAAATTGGCAGCGAGGCAAAATTAAGAATGTTTCATTATTGAAAATAAGTTTGTGGCTATTATAGACTCGGTACACAAACAAGCGTAAAGAGTATTTAATGCCCCTTAACGCTTGTGTGTGTACAGAGTCTTATAATATGAGACATACAAATATGACTTCCCGTGAGTGACGACAGTAACTATGTTTGTTTACCAACAAATACCTATATTTTCAAAACCTAGGTAATCAGATCTTATTTACGAGTATATGCAATATGAAATAGTATCTCATTACAGAGATGTATGTATTATAACTAGGTAGGAATGTATTACAAAGAAATGTATTTATGTATGTTTACCTGTTGTATTTAATCATGTTGTATTTTATTATGGGGCTCGGAAGCGTTGTGTAAGATGTCCAACCCTGTTTTTGTATTTATTGTAACCAATAAGGCGTGAAGATCAGTATATCCGCACTCCGCTCCATAAGGTCTTTCTGTGTATGTAAAAAACTAGTTCTCAATGAGACTTATCTTGGAACTAAATAATTGGTGTAATTGCCAGAAAATATCTATTATTATTTATTGTCAAATCATTCAAATTATCAGTTAGTAGTAATAATATTCCCTAGCCTTAACCTTCCCTAGCAATCATCGATTTACAGCAATTCATTCAATTTCCCTGGAGATCGTAAAAAGCGTAGCAATTTCCAATATTATGCTCTTACCCAACCCGAATATAACATGCAGCTCAATTACGGACCAGTTATAGTTATAGCTCACAAATTAAGCTTAGGTCTAATTAAGGCATTAAATCAGAGTCTCGGAAAGAAGGAGAATTTCTTAATAAAAGACCCAAAACAGAGTCGGTCTGTTTAATGAATCAAAAAGTTTATGTCGAAGTTCGGAATTAACGAGTCCGTCGAACGAGAACAGGAGTGGTTCATAATTTCATTATGATAATGTCTGTTAGGTACAAATGAAAGCCTTATAAGATTATATATAGAACATAGATTTTTTTTCGTTTTATGAGAAAGGGTATTTTATAGCGAGCACTAGTAAGCGCGATATCATTGGGGCTGTTCTATGCGATGAAATCAAACATATTATTATTATTGCTGCCTAATTGTTAAATTATGTGTTATTTATGAACCATTTTTTTGTTGTACCTAAATGTTCTTCTTATTTCTCTGTTTTTAATTTGTTTGTATTGTTTTTAATTTTTTTGTAACTCCTACATGCATATACTTTTTTCTGCTTATTCAGCTTGTTGGTGGCCGGTGGTCTCGTAGAGGAGCTGCAGGAAGACCAGCGCTGGTGGGCCATTCCTTGGCTCATTAGCTTTATGCTGATGCAGCTCCTCATTGTCTATGCACACTCCAATGTATTTTTTGTTTATTATAGTGTTTTTGAAGTCTTTTTTAATATGAGTAATTTTTATCTTTAGATTTTTTTTTTGTTTCATTCTTTTAAAATAAGGATAGCCGTAATCTTAAACTCATTGACACAGAACTATTGAGGCAGGAAATTTCAGGAGACAGTGATCTAAAATAAATGATTTTATCTTAATCTTAAATAAATGATTTTAACTTTGACTTGAAAGGTCGCGGGATTACAGTGGTTGCGATTGAAGTGGAAGATCTATGTTTTTCAGTGGACGTTCTAGAGATAATGATATTTTTGTTTGTACTTGGGTCACCTCAGCCCACTAACTTCCCACTACTGATTACATAGCAAGGTGCGAGGGTGTTGGGTAATACTCCACCACGCTGACCCAGTGCGGATTGGTAGGTACCTGGTTGACCTATAGATATAGCTATGATTTTATCTTTACGAAAAGAACCCCACGACGTATGGGTCTGGGACGTGCTTTATTAATGTGATTGTTTTAAAATAAAAAATAACATAGAAAAAATAACCTTTTTTTCATGGGGATGATTTATGCATAGGTTAAAATTTATGCAGTTATAAAACATAAGCAGTAATATTAAAATCGAATCTTATTCATGAGTCGCTTAGTTTTGATATGATTTATGATAAAATGTTCTTAGTTACCTGCTCTTATAAACTCATTTAATTTAATTTTTTAGGTATATTACGCAGTAAACCTATGCTATTAAAGGTTTAATTAATATCTAATGATTTATTTGTTGCCCACCAAACTTACATGACTAATACAAATCTGTATGTTTCTTACATTGCGTTTAATTGTATAATAGAATTGGTATATCACTGCATTAATTGTTAAAGCGGTAGCGTACTTATTAGATAAGACTATTTTATGGTAATGTTAGCGTTTTGCTACTAATTAACTAGATAATGTCATGCTGTTTAACATTTAATCCCATTATTATGGAGTGGAGCTTTTGGCCTTGCCTGGACAGCATAATCTTGAGCACTATTTGTTCCATTAGACAGTAACAATGCAGTGATTGAAACTCATTTACGGAAAACTGTCTTCAGCTGGAGACCAGTGCAGCTTACAGTTGATCTCGGTATATTAGAAGTCTCCTCAAAATCTATGCAGCGGTATTTAAACCGCTGCATAGACTCTTTAGGGTGTGAAGGCAAAACGTAACTAATCTACATAAAAATACTAATTCAACTTTAAGTCTCGTATTTGAAGCTCAATGTAGTTCTTATGCGAAATCAACAATCAATCAGTGTTTTTTTTTCTTCGTTTAAAGTCTCTTAATTGTCAAGAAGATGATATATTAATGATATTGAATTCATAGTAAATGAGAATAAGTGGTGATAAAAATTTGTCATCTTTATCTTATGGTAAATGAGATGCCCTCTCCCCAAACCCTTGACTCGTCAGTAAAGATGTGGGACTATACTGAGATCTCACATGGACTTCTTGAGAGAATTTTAAAAGTGATGATGCACATTTTTATTTACCAACTCTCATGTATATTACACATTAATGTTCGAAATATCACAAATTTTAGATAATAAAACACAACTGCAGTCATGACGCTTCTCATTCCCTCCAAGAAGTTCCAGTGGTATTAATGCGTAAGCAAGTTCATTTTTTAAACCTATATTGATTTAAAATAACCTAGAGAGAATATCATTGTTAACTATCTATTAAGTGGATATGAAAAGCTCTTGCTGCAAGTTACCTCTTGCCTAAATAGGCGATGATTACTTACGTGGGCTGCCTGCCAACCTCGGCCACTAATTGTCCGTTTAATCCACACTAATATTAGAATTGCTAAATGAATTGCCTTATGTGAAATTTGGCTTCAAAATAGTTAACACTGGAAAGAGATTTGGAATAATTTTGATTTCGGTACACTTTTCACAAATAAAAAGGACGTGTGAGTGTTTCTATAAGGAATTAATAATTTCTTAAGCAAACTGCGTATTATTGTACTGTTGCTTAAAATTATTTGAAAATACTTTTTTTGTTTCAATGAGTATTACTCCGAGCTACTTCTATATTACATATCATAAATTTGGCGTTAATATGATTAATATTTTAGAAGGCAATAATTCATAAAGTAAACGAAAGGAATTTAAAGCAATTTGTCCCTTGATTGCAGTAAATTACTGTGTATGGATTACGTTATTTATATAAAATATTAAACTTTGTTCCCTTTTGATATTAAAACTTTTTATTGGAAAAGTCAGATAAAAAGACTTAATGCTTAGTGTAATGAAGTGTTCCTAAGGCCTTATCCTCCTTGCAGCGCGCATCGATCACTGTCGGACGCCGTGCAAACGTGCAATCCAGTTCGATCGGTGAATTTCTATAAATCTAGTCCCGAAGGACGCCACCTGCCCCGCTCTTATAAAGCAGATACAGGAGTAGAGGGAGGCGACCACCGATTGATACCTTACTCGAAAATTCAATACGAATGCTGAGATCCAAAGAATTTTTCGATATTTCAATTAAGTGACCCGATTGAAATGCGTCCACTGAGTTTATTTCTCATGCCGACAAAATATAGCTTGCACAATAATGTAAAATTGCTTGTATCTGTTATAAAATGTTAGGGGCTTATTACAAAACAAAATATAAAGTTAAACCAGGTTTAAAACTAGTGCTGTCACTTTTATTTGATAAAATGAAAACAGCCCCTAGGTCTTTGAGAAATAAATTGGAATTTAAAGTGTGAGACAGTTATAGGGTATTATTTAGTAATAGGATAGCATTATTGAATTTTATTTTCATATATATGAAGTTGCAGGCGACTTCCGGAAGACAGAAACTGTACAATTGCTATTAAGCCTGTATACTTGTGGATTCAGACTAGTGACAGGTTAATGACAAATAAAAATTCGTTTCTACAGACAGTAGTAGTTTATTAATTTAAAATGAAGCCAACGAACGCGAGGAGACAGGGAACAATAGATTTTTAACCAAAATGGCTTGAAAGATTTTAATTTTAACAGTATTTTTTAATGACTGTGTAATATGCCTGTACTAATGTTACATAAGGCATTATTACAAAAAAGGCCCATTATTACAAGGCCCATTACAAAAAACCTTAGTAAGTTAAGGTTTTCAGTCACGACTCTCGTACTATCTAGAATATTAATTAGCATTTAATAAAGTCTGATAAATCCTTATGCAGTTAGGTAGTGACTTATTAGCAAAAAATAACTACCAATTTGAATTTGAGCTTAAAAACTAAAACGAAAAATAAACGCTGCTTGGAAACCGAACGTAAATCTTTTAACTGCTCTATCAACTTCAGCCGTGTTTATCCATAGTAAACAATTTGAAAAAGTTTTATAAACTTATTAAGCATTTTAATAGAAAGCGTCAAGGAAAATCCTATTAGAGGAGCTGGTATATCCCCAACGAGAATGACATCCGTTTTCTGCAGCCGTACGCGGAGCTTTCCGGGACTTTGTCGCTTTGAATACAGCCTGGCTCTGTCTATACTTTGTAAAGACTATCAGGTAGTACTTTAAAGTAAAATGGAAAACGTCGATTCGATTGAAATGTTTGAGAGCTCCAGCTTTGAAGGAACACAGCTGTCTGATTCAAAGATGCATTGCTTTAGGTTTATTTAAGGTTTAGAACTGAATTAAACAGTGAGGACTTGAAAACTTTTCTTGCGTTTTGTTTGAGGAGTCCTAAATAATTAGACAAGTTTTACAAGCTTTCAAATGACATACTGTTTTTATTTAAATGTTGCATACTTTTACTTAATTTTGATGCACGCGAGTGAAGTTATGAGACGAATATTTTAACTAGTGACGAGTAATATCAACTTGTTCGCGGTAACCCGGATAGGAATCGAACCCATGACCAAATAGATTTTTTCCAGTAAAAAACAGTTTAATGTGAAGTTATTATATTATTGGCTTCTCATTGCAGAACATCGATAGAGACCCAGTGGCGAGACTGATAGACTGCAATTCGAATTGTCTCGGGTTCAAACTCAGGTGACCTATCACTTTAGATTAAAAAAAGTGATAAGGTCTAATGTGTTCGACCGTATTTTCAGACACTGTTATCAACTAGAGGACTAAAAAATATGATAACATAAAAAACAATCGTTTTCACGACATCGCTGATTCATATTACATATAATATAGTGATTATTGAGGTATTTAACCCATCAACGGTAAAAGAAGGTTTAAAGTTGAACTAAATTTTTTGTGCTAATTTTTTTGATCAGTCTCAATCCGGGGATTGAGGGTTACAACAGTAAAGTTTTTTGAAATCAATGTCAACTACATTGAAACTAAACGTGGACGATTAGTGGCACTTGCTACAGTCATGTAAATACTGATAAGAATAGTCTCGGCATTACTTCTTAAGTTCAATGTGACCAGTAACTTCACTAACTGCTTTTCTCATTTCTTGGTAAGATTCAATATGTAAAACAGATTTTAAAATAAGTCCATCTATAGACATTTGACGTACCAAAACTCGTTTCGATTTCAATTTCGCGTATTTCAAAACGTTTTGAATGTAGTGATTTAAATAACGGTCCTTAGTTATCGCCGATCTCTCGCTAAGCTATGGTAATCCCCTGAATATTATTATCCAGGCCCTTTATATAAACTGATCTTTCAAGGCTTTGTATGTAATTTATGATTTCATTACTGTATTGTCTCTTGACTTGTGTTGGCTTAAAGTTAGTATATAAGTTTTATGAAAATAAGTATTATGTAAATTATATGAAAAATTAAGAAGTGTAAAGTAAGATTTAAATATATGGCACTTTTTAAACACTACTACTTTCTATTTCCAACTTGATAGTGGGTTACAGATCGTGATAATGTTGCTGTAATTTGAAGCTATGGGATACCTTTGTATGACCAATACATAGGAAGCTCTACAGAGCAGAATAATACACAGGACTGCTCGTTTGCTATAAAGTAAAGAAATAAAGAAAAAAAAAATATTTTCAATACAAGTGGCAAGAAAAAAAAACAAAAAATAAGTACAAAATATAGTTAACACAAATCAAGAATAATAGGAATTTAAGTGAAGGAAGAACTCAACTTGTATTGAAATGGTGAATGTACTGCTTACAGTACTTACCGTACCGTACACCTTAGTGTACGGTACGGTAAGTTTAATCGTTTATTTAGGTGTATAGGGATCCTACCAATACCTAAGGAGCCCAAGCCAACCTCACCTGCAGGTGGTGCACCTGCCGATCAATGGACGAGGCTCTAGCGAACGTAACAGTTTCCGATAATTGGCTCATAGGCTCGCCAACTTCGTGAGACCAACTTTGTAATTGGCGAAGTGTGGGCGTATAATATGCCTCTGCCTACCTCTTCGGGGAAACAGGCGTGCAAGTATGCATGTATTTTCAAAAACACTCATGAATCGTAACAAAAAATTCAAAAATATTTTTTATAGGACGATTTAGTGAACAGAGATACAAACATTTTTTTCTCCTTCTTTTTTGAAGGTGGTTAAAAAAAAGTTTGTTATCTCTTCCTTGTAGTAATAAAGTTCCACTAATATGATAAACTTTTCTTATAATGCAACACGCAGACGCGGACACGTGATACTCTTCAAACTTTATATTATCCTCCTTACTTCATATAAAATATCAACAGCTTTATGAGTTCTACCAATTTTTGTCGCACGGAAATAGCTGAACACGAAATGGCTGAGCTAAACGACTGAATTGTTTCGGCAGTAACATGTTCCAGTAACGAATGAACAAGCGTTCTGAGGATAAGCTGACGTAGACTACAAGGTCAATTGGGAAAATAAGAAGCTATTAGGTCAAAAAGCTTGCTAATTGACCGATTTAATCTTTTCTATTTTCCCCTAAATATATACTTTAGTCTATTGATACTTGCCTTACTGTGTTACAATAAAAATACTGATAGAAACTAGCCAACTAGTGTTTAGAAACCATACCACTAATGTATGCGTGTATAAAGAGGTATTATATAAATTAAAAGGTTTAATATGTACCTATTAAATGTTAAACAATATCAAAACATGCAAATATGAATAGTAAACTTCGCTACCAACTATTAAAGTTAGACCTTGCAGTCCGATCATAGTCAAGATTAGGAAAATTGGCAATTTAAGCTCCACTGCGATAGTTTCAGAAATTCGAGATTTATTGCCGATTAGAGGCGTGCTAGTGCAACCTGGCTTCATTGTGGGGGAGTAATGGGCAGCAGCAAAACCGGCTAATCCTCGCCCACCCATGCAGCGGTGGTATAAAAGAGCGGTGATAAATCAAAATGCGCTGGAAATTGAAGATGGAACACCGGCAGTCGACACTGGCTGACTTATGCAACCTCATTTAAAATTCTTGCATGAAATGGAATAGCGGAAATTTATGGAAAATGCCGATAACGTTGCACCCGGAATATCTATGGCAAATAATATTCTACCGCTTTGTTTTTCGGATAGCATTGTTAAGAAATTTGCAATTGGAATGTATTAATATTTTCCACGACCAAGTATAGAAATTTTGAACGAACAAAACTATGCACCGTATTCATCTGTTTTGCCTTAATAAGATTACCTCTTTAATACTCGATAATGTTTCTCGTGTGTTGACAATTTTCCTAGAAGTATTTTGATACGATCTGCTACTCTTATATGTATAAGAAAGAAGAAATAAAGAAAATATGTTTATTTGGTACAACTACAACTACAATTAACAACAAAACTTACATACTAATTGGTCTGTACCAAAAAGGTCACCGCTCAGCATGTGTTGCAGTATGACCCACGACGCTGATATTCTGCGTAAACCAAAAATGAAATTACCAAAATGCAAAACTGAACAATATAAAATATTGAAGAAATTAATAGATCTTATTCGTATCTAAAAGGTATCAGAAAGATTTAAAAATCACAAAAAAGGGAAACAAATAATATATTCCTGCAGCAATTGTGTCGTGTATCAGGAGGAACTGAAATGATCGCGCCCACATGCGCACTAAATTGTAAGGATCCCGGCCAGATAAGGACATTACCCCGCCGGGCCTTGCCAACTTTATTGTCAAGTCGGAGACATGTATTGAATACAAGTAGCCTTTGAAGAAGCTTCAGATTTCTTCTCAAAGTTATTCATCTGTGGCTGATAACTCTCAAAGTCATAATCATCTCGGCCCTTAAACGTTCCATTACTTGGCACTGGGTTTACGTAAAAGAAAGGTTATTTTCCACCATGCAGAAAGGTTATAATCCTTTGCACTTAATCTGGCGGACTAACGCTGAAATCTGGGAGTGTAGGAAGGTGTCTTCGGACTGGGAGTGTAGAAAGGGGTCTTCGGACTTTAAAGTGACCAGGTGACGCGCTCGTAGCTCAATCAGAAACGATTACCGAAGTTAATCAGAGTACATGGAGGTCAGTCAGTGGATAGGTGACATTTTGTGTGGCATATAATTAATATATTGAGTTACTCTGTCTGTCTGTCTTTAACGTTTTCAATATAAACCGCTAGAACAATTATGAGGGTGGAGAAGAGCGGCACATTTTATTTATTGCAGGTTTTTTCACATGACGGATACTTAAGTAATTGAAGAGATGATATTTAGAAAATCTATTTTAAAAGGAACGGAGAGAATAACATTTGCTACTAACCATGTAGCGACCAAGTAAACAAGTAATTTTTTTTTTTGTGCCAGAATAAAAAAAAAAAATAATAATAAGTTGATGACCCCGTTGATGACTAGAGCGGGTTTAATACGGTGTTCATTAATAATAATAATTTCTAACAATTACATCAATTATTTAGTCACATGATAAGTATCATTAAGAACACCACACCCAGACTAGTACAAATATTCACATTCATGCACACAAAGATTTATCCTGTGTGGGAATCGAACCCACGACCTCAGGAGCGGAATGCAGGTATACTGTCCTCCACGCCATATCGGTCGTCAAATAATAATACAGAGATTCCAAAGATGAGGGCCTACGCCTACAATGAGGCACATTGGAAACTTTCAACTATAAACTATGAAGAAGGCATATGTTTAGCACTGGACCGTCCTCTGGGTTATAATGCTGATGTTAGAAAAGATTTGTACATATAAGGGGTAGGCACAGGCATATTATACGCCCACATTTTGCCATATTATAGTTACATTGTTGATCCCACGTAATAGGTTGCGAGCTTATTGCCGCTTACCGGCTACGAAAAGATTTTTGCATATTAATAATTGAACCTGCTAAATATCACACGGGCGCAATCTAGTAGAAAGTTGGCCCTAAAGGGAAAAAGAAAATCTTACAATTTCAAAGTATTTTTCTATAAACATAACATTTAGGTACTCGTATAATAATAATATAACAAGTAGTACTTCTTGGCGGGAAAGTAAAGCGTCATCTTTGCAAAACATAACAGTGCAATATCACTTTTAACAATCTCTCAAGAAGTTCATGTGAGATTTCAGTATAGTCCCACATCTTTGCTAAGGACTCAAGGGGTCTAAACCCATCTCGCTTACTATTTATCATCTTTATCACCACTCATTCTCATTTAGTATGAATAATATATTACGAATATATCTTTTAGTTGACACTGGCTAAAAGTGCTAACCGCACAAAGCCATTATTTAAAAAAAAAACAAGTGATATGAAGATGTCGGTGAGACTTACAAATATATACCTACCAAGTAGATAATAAAATCACAGTGAGAATTTTAGACAAATTGTGTGTTCGTTCGGTACTCCCGTCGTGACCGGAGGTAAATGATGGCGCCCACATGCGCATTAAATCTAAAGGATCGCGCCAGATAGGGATATTGCCCTGTCGCAAAGGGCTTTGCCGACTTTCGGTACTAAGTTGTACTAAATAAACACGGTGTGTGTTGTAAATATAAAAAAACGGTGACCTTCTGTCATGTTGAAGTCATCAATCATCTCAGGTCGTTTATGTACTGGGCCTTCTCTTAGAAAAAAAGCCAAGTCAACATCATTTATTCAAGTTTGGCTTCATAGAGCTTAAGAACTCTAATAATAATTAATGTAAGAGCTGTAATTTTGACTTTCATAAGCGAAAGTTAAAATTACAAAACTTAAAAACTAGCGCGCCCAAGAACTGCGGGCAGGAGATTGATTTTAAAGAAAAAGGCAAGAAAATCGCCAATATTAGTTTTTAATCCCGCCAGTTACAAAAAAAATACTAAATAGTGAAACAATTTGTAAAGTCTACAAAAACCAGTAGTCTGCAGTCACATCATTTAAAATAAGAGCAGAAAATGAAATTAAAGTCAAGAAGAATATAGAGTTGAAACCAAGGTATTCTCCCTTACTTTGGTTTCTGATTTATGTAAGACCCTATCACATTCTGGTGTTCGAATCTATCTTGTCAATATTACATATATGCGCTTACACTTCGGCAATTGTTGGTCTGACGTATTACGTAGCGAGTCTATTGCTTTTAAATATTGTTTTTGAATAAAACACCTAACGTTATGAGTCTTTATTTATAGTATGCATTCGTTACATGAAAAATATTGAAATATCAAAGCATTAGCATAGTAACACTTGACTTCAATTCCATATTAACAGGTTATACAAAGTTTATTTGTACAAACACTCAAGAGCTACGTGGTTTGCTCCTGTGCTTACTCAACAAAGGAGGATTAGTCGTGAGACCCGCCAGTGATCAGGCGCCGTACCTGGGAATTGGCAATTTGGAACAGATTATGTTAACACACTGCGCCTGATTAATTGGAAGATAAGCCCGACTGATTATACCTGACTAATGGTTCCATGATGCCGCTTCATTTGTTTTAGTCGAGACATTGAATATTGTTTTTGAATTGAATACTAAACGTTTTATGGCGCTATTTACTAAACTGGTTATTTTTTAGGAGTTAATAGAATAATACAAGTAATACAATAAGGAATCATTTTAATATTTTGTGCTAACACTGATTTTGCAATTGGAGTAGCATCAAAATTCTTAACCTGTCAAAGAACTGTCTTTAGCCAAGCTGCATTAAATTAAAATAGAACAGAATGAAAATGTATAAGGACTTGACATTAGCAGTCAATGTCACGATTATACATTTTTACTACATTGTTATCAAATGAAGCTTGAATTGGTTAAATGCTACTTAATTTTGATGATAATTTCCAACGAGTGCTTTTAATGGAAGTTTTAGTTAGACACGACATATTTGTCTAAAATAGCATATTTTTTAAAAACACATAATATTGTAAGTATCTATAAGCACTTAAATCCTGTCAAAATGGTCCAGCTGTTTTGTAAATCACAATAGACCGTAAGACAGACAAACAATTTCAAATAGGTTATTGTTAATAGTATCGTATTTTTTTATAAGAATGCATTCAATCAGAAACTCTTATTTTGACATAACAAACTGACCCTTATATTTTATTTATTTGTATAAATTTACAACAAATGGGCAATAAATACATACATACATTTAACCTTATCGGTATACTGAAGATACTTTGTCCAATTTTAATTAAAAGACCCTCTTACGAGTACCATTATCTTCATTCTTTTATAGTGGAACTTTTTGGTTGGAATTTAGCTAGAAACTTTTTGAACGCAAGCAAAAGCAGTACCTAATAGAAACTTGGACGTTTTAAAACGATTGCACTTTTAAACATATACCAGGTAAACTATTTTAAGAATACTTTTCTGCTTCTATTGACAAAAAAGACCGGTAAGAAAATGTTTTACACTATGGCTGTCTCCTTTTTGATGAAATATATACAGTAAAAACTAAAACTAACTTTATTACACAACAATAACAACATCAAATCAGCGTTATGAGTCTACTGTTGAGCATAGACCTCTCCAATAGATTACATTATATTGGGGTTTTTTGCCCATAATCACCACGCCGAGCAGGCGTGTTGGTCTTCGCATTTCAAGCCATAAAGCAGGATGACGCTGCTGCCTGTCATCTGGTGGGGTTTCTGTTTTCGTCTCTTACGACTCCTCATGAGATGAGAGGGGGTGTCAATATTCTAGGCCGGCGCCACACGGCACAAAAATATTCTGATATTTTTTTTATAATTTACACATCACTCCAGGCTTTTCGATATTAGTTTTATTTATCTAGCAGTAGCCTACAGTTTCGCTCGCAAAATATAGTCTATAAGATCACATGAATATTTTATCACAGCGGATTAGTAATATCTGCATTAGTTGGAGATAGGATCCTACAACAACTTACTCCTATAAAATTTTGTTAAGCATTAACTACATATATTAAAAGTGCAAAAAGATATAGAACTTTTGCTATCTTTCTTTGTTATATATATGTTTTGGGACTGTGGTAGAGGATTCCTTTAGCGCTACTTAATTAGTTATGGTTCTTTAACCAATTTATCAAAATAAGGCATAAGACAGAACCTTCCCGAGTTTCTTTTAAACTTTTTCTCGTAGCGAGCTCCAGCCAGTGGCTCAGGTATTTAAACGACATTTACTAGTACTTCGGAAATATCCCTAGCTTGGATAAATGAATTTTAAAAATAGAGGCAGAGAGAGTAATCATTAAGAATATCAACAACATTTTAGCCCATTAAAGTCTTTCTACTGAGTACGAGCCTTCTCTCAGGAACCATGGTGAGAGAGGTTCAGATCATACTCCAACCCGCGGACCTAGCGTGTGGGCGAAGTCAGGTGTGTGGCGTCCTGCTGATAGTATTTTTCAAGTTTCAAGTTTTTCTATGTATGTTAAGTATGAATCTACAAAAGAAAAAAAGGTATTTTTGTATGTTTATCCGTTTTTTTAGTATTCAAAACACGAGTTTTTAATGATACTTATCTTGAAACTAAATAATTGGTGTATTTGTCAAAAAATATTAAGGATAAACGAATAAAGTAACAATGAGTGCAATAAAAAGGTACGTCAAATGTCTATACAGGCAATGTATGTGTAGCTAATAAAAGATAATTAAACCTAAATATCGTTTCACGAACTTCGAAAATTAGCAGACATCTTCAAACTTTATACCAAAAGCATTCACCTGGATTCTAATCTGTCCAATTAAATGCACACACGGAGTTGAATTTCCTTGTGTAGCTCCTAGCATATGTCGCTTTAAAGTCATTCCCTTATAAAAGGGGAATTCAGAAATGTTCCTTTAGTTTGGGAAAGGTATATTAGTGTCGTATGTAAGCTCATTAGTTAAGCAATAATAATTATACATAACATACGAAATAGTTTTATATTAGGAGTATGAATGACTTAAAACATGAATATTGTTAATGTTATATTATATTGCATTGTATAGCTTCACAGACAAATGAAGATTGTAACTAACCAATTGATAATTTAAAAGAGCACATAGCCTGTGAGTTCTTCTTACAGAGCGGTGGCTCGAAACTGGCACTTAGATTCACTTACACTTAAATATTTTTTGTTTTTTTAATTGTTTGGTTGCATGTAAGTGAATCTAAGCTTCGTGATTTCAGTATAATTATATTTTGATTGTTTTTTTATATGTGTAATAAATTTTGACGTTTTCAAGTACTATATAATTTTTGAATATACTATATAATTTATGAAATAAAAAGTTTTTAAAGTTTTGAGTCGTAAGAGTCGATGAAGAGAAATCCTACCGGATCCTGCCCATCGCAGCAGCGTCGTTCAGCGTACCGGCTTGAACTGCGCCTGCCCAGCGTGGTAATTATGGGCATACACCCCCAATAGAATGTAATCTATCGGGGAGGCCAATGTTCGACTTATAAGGCTAAGGTGATGATGCTGCTATGGAAATTGTTTGAGACCATTTCGTCAACGGAAGCAAATATTTGTCAAGTAAATAATATAAAATATAAAGACGATAAAAAAGTATTTGTCAACTTATACTTTACTAGAGTTCTAGGCAGACTACAGGGAGTATAGTGCTTTAATAGTTAAGTCTAGATGTTTTGATGTCGGGGCTCCCCATTCCACGCTGCACAGTTAATGAGGTTGTTAGTGGAGACGTTTCAGTAATCTCTGTTTAGAGTCACTGAGTCCGCTTTGAGTGTTTCTATCTGTCTGGTTTTAATTAAACTCAAAATAATAGCCAGTACTTCTGCAGTTAATCCTATACAAATTTTATACGAACGAAATCCTGTAGAAATTTTGTGAGTGCGAAATAACTTCTTTCTACCTATTTGTTTATGAAATCTTCACGCTTCTAATTCACGAATTAATTTTTGGACTCATTCGTAGGGGGAATTAAATATTTCTCAAGTGATTAATAAAACTATTTTTTTTGTAAACTTATATTAACTAGAGCCCTAGACAGACTACAGCGAGTATAGTGTTTTAATAGTTAAGTCTAGTTGTCTTGGGGTCGAGCTCCCTATTCCACGCTGCACAGTTAATGAGGTTGTTAGTGGAGCTTAGAGCGTTTCAGTAATCTCTGGTTAAAGTCACTGAGTCTGCTTTGAGTGTGTACATCTGTTTTGTTTTCAATTAATCTTAAAATAATAGCCAGTACTTTTACAAATAATCCATACTAATATTGTAAAATCGATAATACTTCTGAATATCTATTTGTGTGTTAAATTTTCTTGCTTATTTAGATGAAATTTAATATGGAAAGGATAGAAAGTACGTATTTTTAAAAGGGGGTAATCACAATACATGTTTGTATGTGTCCTGTGTCGAACCCACGACATCTGGTGCGGAGTGCGTGTATACTTGCCTCTAAGATGTGGCAAGGTGTCTGCCCACTTAAATTGAAATTGAAATAAATAAATTAAACCGTTTGTTCAGTATGGGCATGTAATGAGAGAAGACATGAAACGAGAAGAGTAATACACATAAATGTCACTGAGAAGAGGGAAACGAAAGAACGAAATTGTCATGGACTATCGATCACTATTCCGTTCTTTCGTATGAAGGATAATATAATCGAGAAGGGTGGATGAGTTCATGATGATTCCGAGCTGAATTACAGATAAATATTTTGTTTATACCACCAGTTGGTACTCAAGTATACGGCCCACCTGATGCGAAGGTGACCTAGGTGATGTTAAAAGAGCATAGCCTGTGAGTTTCTTGCTAGTTCTTTTTACAGAGCGGTGGCTCGGAACTGGCATTTAGATTTACTTACACTTAAAAAAAAAATGTTTTTTTAATTGTTTGGTTGCAAGTGAAAATAAGCTTCGTGATTTCAGTATAATTATATTTTGATTGTTTTTTTTTATATTTGTTATAAATTTTGACGTTTTCAAGTACTATGTAATAGTTTATGAAATAAAAATATTTGAAGTTTGATGTGGCGGTTCCACCTGTGGACGCTTGCAACACCTGTGGCATAACTATCGCGTTAAAACTGTTTCACGCCCTTTTTGAAGAGCCCTATGCTGGGCGGACCCAAGATAAAATTGGGAGCAGAGTGGAGGATGTTTTTTTCTAAATAAAAATAATCTAACTATGTTACTTCTTAGGATTAAAGCTTTAATTATCTAATCAGACAAATATAATTTGGAATTAATATTATTTGATTTTTATAAAGCTACTTAAAACAAAGACATAGCTACGAAGCGTAACATTTATCAAGTACGATTTGCATTTGTATCCGGATCGGCCGCAACGAGCCGGGCATGAACCGAGACGTCTAACGAGGTTGTTACGGCTGGAAATGCTCGCTGCATACACTAGGGGAGCTACTCGTTCGAGAGGTTCTCTCAGTATTACTAGGACTAACTTCTACCCACAGTTTTGTTTCTTATAAATTTTATAAATGTGAATTTAGCTCACATATCTCTAACGTTTAAGATAAGGTCTTTGATAAGGTCTTTATTTGTAACAAGATTTTTTTCGGACTGATTCTCATGAAGCTGATTAAAACTAAGACTTGGAAAAGATATTGCTACGAAGCGTTACACTTATCAAGTACGATTTGCATTTGCATTCAGATCAGCCGCAAAAAGAAAAAAACCGAGTTTTAGCTGAATTTATCACACATATTTATTTCGTTTAAGCCAAGAGCGGCGATAGCCTAGTGGCCTTCAAACTCAGAGGGTCTCGGGTTCAATCCCTGGGGACCTATGACTTTTCGCAGTTATGTGCGCTATTTTCGCTTGCTCCGTGTCTCGAAAAGCACTTTAAGCCGTTGGTACCGGCTGTTCTTAGGGCTGGCTAAAACCATAGAATGAACCCTCTGGGTTGCAGAGGTCAGACGGCAGTCGCTCCATGTAATAACAGAAATTTACCCATATAATTTACAAGAAAGAACCCGGAGGCCGGGAAAAGGTAACACCCAGAGATTGGCGACTCTGGGTGCCCTTAGTACTGACTACCGGAGGGGGGGGGGGGGGGTCGCAGGCTCGCAGGGTGGAAGTGAAAGATGCATAAGTCGTCAGTTGGCGCACTGTCCTCTTGGGCAGTGAGTAGAAAACGGTGTTCACCTCTCGACACCCTGAAGCCGAGGATATCTATGTTGCGCTCCTGCCGTTGCACTACGGCTATTTTGGAGTGCCTATTTAATCCTCTGGCTAGTCACCGCCTGCCATTTACAATCATTTGAGACTTATGATGACGGCAGGTGTCCGGTAGTCTCCTCTATCCATAGTCCAACCGGGGATTGTCCTTAGGTGTATTTCTATAATGCACATAGGGATAATCGCCGGTTGGTGTCACATAACCATTAGACTAAAATTGTCTAAGGGTCCTCTACGTGTTGGCTTCGGCCCCACGCATGCCTTCCAAATCTCCGGGTCACCATTGGCCCGAGATCGGAAAAAGACAAACATAATAATAATAATAATTTACTCTTTATTGTACACCATAATAAGGATTACACATAAAAACAAAGAAAATTAAATAGGTAGGTATATACAATAGGCGGCCTTATCGCTTAAAGCAATTTCTTCCAGGCAACCTTAAATGGACAGAAAAGTTAAGGACACAGAAAGGTACATCGTGATGTACAATAATAATAATCTATACTAATATTATAAAGAGGAAAGATTTGTTTGTTTGTTTGTAATGAATAGGCTCCGAAACTACTGGACCGATTTCAAAACTTCTTTCACCTTTGGAAAGCTACATTATCCCCGAGTAACATAGGCTATATTATATTTTTAAAAAAATTAGGGATCCTTACTAAAAATCCAATAATGTGACCCAAGGTGTAAAAAAATGACCTGAAAAATTTCTTACATAGCGTGCGCAGCGAAAACTATTGATGATAGAACAAAATTATGTACTACGACTTTGCAGTACTCATCATTATCTACAAAAAGTGTCGCGACAGCATATGTCTAAATATTATAGTTACGTCACAGTAAGCGGTTTTTTATTCTAAAAATTTAATTTATATGCCGCCGCTTGAAAAGGCTCTATATTTGTACCTTGGTATTAATCCTTATCAAAAAAAATTACTTTGTATTCAAGATGGCTTCAATACCTTTTTATAACTTTTTGAATTATTCAATTTGGACATTTCATTAGGAAGATATCACGAGTTTAAAAATGCAAGTATTAGAAAAAAGTCGCGTGGTGCCGCTCACCGCGCTCAGCTAGCCAGCATGCGATGTAGGCTCCATGTAAGCGTCACTGGGGTGGTACGGGGGGGGAGTCAATGTAATCTATACTAATATTATAAAGAGGAAAGATTTGTATTTTTGTATGTAACGAATAAACTCAAAAATTACTGGACCGATATTAATAATTCTTTTTTCAATAGAAAGCTACATTATCACTGAGTAACATAGGCTATATTATAATTTCGAAAAAAATAGGGTTCCGTAAAATATTTGGGTTTTTCGGACACAAAGTGTAAAAATCAACCAGAACAGTTGCGTACGCTGCTTAAACTATAAAAGATAGAACCACAAAATGTATAAATGAATTAAAGATCTTATACCACCTACTAAAAAGTCCGCGACACACTATACCTATATATGGCGAGTGAGGCACAACAACCCTTTTTTTTATTTAAAAAACTTGATTTTTTTTTGTACTATATTTATACGCATTTATTTTACTTATGCTATTAATTCCTATCAAAATTAATTATTTCATCACTAAGTGCAGTTTATGTAGATAATATTTGGTCTTGGAATGATCAAAATTGGACGTTTGTTTTTGAAGTTATGGCGAACTTAAATTATTACGATTTCTGCTGCACAGCGCCCTATCACGGGTCGGGGCTCCCGACCATCAGTTTATTTTGTCACCTAAAAATAATTTAATGTCAAATGTTGTTTATGGGGAAGATTTACAATAATCGCTTTAGTTATCTATCCCAAAACAACAGGTTGCTCTCCGGGACTGCCGGTAAGAGCAAAAACTAAGTATTAATTAGATTTAAATATTTTCATCATTAACAACTTCAACATCCACATAAAGACAATCTATGCAGCCTGCGGATAATGACTGCGTCGTCGATGTTAGTGTCCGTGTCTGTGAATTGATCTGGAAATCATTTTGCTGACCGTGTCTTTTCTGGGTAGGCATTTTACAGCGGTAGCCGACATCCACGCGGGCGGAGCCGCGGGCGACTGCTAGTAAATAATAATCTCATAAAGATTGTCTCGAGAAAGATTTGATGACATCAATATAATGAATATTCTGTTATTTAAAATTATTCAATTGACATCGTAACATTTTCATTAAATTTTTTTAAAGAAAAAAGGAATAATATTCAGATTTTACTTTAAATAAGATCCTCTTCCAGGTTTATGAGCAGTTTATCCGTACATTATTCAGAGTCCCTGAGGGTGCAAGCACCGTAAACCATTTAATGGTCTCCATTCAGGGTTATGTCTCAGTCGATTGGTCATTTTGAATTGATTCCACCACATTACCTTTGTATTGGCACCTTGTGGACGATGCCCTGAATGAGAATGAGGCTTTGGGTAAACTATATAGCAATATACGACCCGAAACGTGCGGTTAAGACAGGTTTATGTGTATGTAAACACTGGGGACCCCTATGCCGCAAAACTTTGGGTTGTGGAGGCCCTGGCAAGGTCACCTTAATAGATTTTTGCACGGGCCTCTCAAAAAAATTACATATATAATAACACATAGGCAGATGCGTATAATACGCTCACACTTCGCCAATGACATTGTTGGTCCCACGTAATAGGTGGCGAGTCTATTGCCGCTTATCGGTATCTTTTATGTTCGCCAGAGCCTCGTATCTTTTCAGTAACCATAACGAAGTGGCCACTTCTCTTTTCTATTTGCAAAGCAATCAAAAAAAGGGGCAAGAAAGACCTCTTTTCAAGTGAAGGGACAAAGAAATCTGTGGGCTCAGTAAATATGAAGACGTAAGGCTGGATCTGCACAGGTGAGTGCAGGTCAAGCGCAGGGACGACGCAGTGAGCTCATGCAAACCTCGTGACGCGGTTCGGTGGCGGTATAGGCGATGCAATTTAAATGTGGATAAGTAGAGATTTGTGGTATTTAACCGTCCATTCGTTTACTGCGAGAGTATTGATTTAAAAGTACAGAATTTATCTGTAATATACAGCGAATTAAGAACTCTAGGCGAGGTTACTATCTATATAGTCTGTCTTTGTCTTTGATTTTATAGTGGCTAAAATAAAAAACTTAAGAAAGACATTGGCAAGATAACTTAATATTAACGAGCCCCCTCACTGCGGTGGATAGTTCGAGTAGCGTAAAATTAGACGAGAAAATCGTTAGTGACTAGGCGTCAAATGAAACCCAAAACAAAACGTCCTAATTGGGAATAGATCCATCAGCCCACAGTCGGCACAGCTCACTGCACGATTAGTCGTTCAGAGCAATTCTGACTCGTTATTCGAGACGAGCCGAACTGCAGATATTAATGGTCAGTGTTGAGGAACGGCACAGGCATATCGAGTTAGATATCATTAGTAGTATACTGGCATTTAATTGTGTTTGTATTTTTTCTTAACATAATAAGCACATAATTATTAGACTTTCTTTAAATCATACTCATTTCAAAATAAATATAAATACTTTTGTTTGAAGATCGACTAGGTAGTTGTAGTAGTTAGTATTACTAATAGTAGTAAAGGGTGTCACAGTAAGAGTGGACTTTTTCATTTTGAAATAAAAACATGTATATTTTGACAGAGTTGTGATATTTTTATTGTGTTGTAAAGAAGGCATGTTCCGATTAAGTATGGAATTAAATATCCGACAAATTACCCCCACGGCTCTGATGATAGGCCATTACTCTTTTCATTAAATTTTCCATGACTTTTGCACAGAAATTCGGCTGTACCTCACCGATGACGCGTTGGATTTCCGATTTGAGATCAAAAATTGTTTCGGGTTTATTCGCATGAACCTGTGATTTCACAAAACCCCAAAGATAAAAATTGCACGGCGTTAAATCGCACGATCTTTGTGGCCATTTAAAATCAGATCTTTGTGAGATAATGAGTTCAGGAAATCGTTGCTGCAATAAGTCGATTGTTTCATGAGTGGTGTGGCAGGTTGCGCTGAGCGCGCAGCTGAGTCTTGTACACATGAAGGTCTTGAGTGAAAATTCGCTGCATAGTGCTTGGTCTACTTATTGAGTATGATGCCTAATTGATGTTTTCGGCGGTTTCGGCTCTCGTTTACAACAGCAATGCAAGAGACCGACCGGTACGTTCACGCAAAGGATTTATGCATAATCGACCCAGTTTCTTCAAATTTATTGATAACTCTTCGAATGGTTGACACATTACGTGCACTTACTCGGCCGAAAGTTTGGCGGAAATTGCAAACGGTTTCAGCGTAACTTTGCCCATTTTTGTAATGCGTTCGCACAATTTTTTAGCGTTGTTTTTTTTAAAAAAAAAATTATAATCGGAATAAATAGAGGTGGACTTCTTGGCGGGAAAGTGAAGCGTCAGGTCTGCAGTTTTGTTTTATTTTCTAAAATTTGTGATATTTCTAACATTAATGTGTAATAACGGTGGATTATTAACCGTTAAGTGTTTGTGAACATACATGAGTGTTGGTAAATCAAACAAAATAGTGCACTTTTCAAATTTTCTCTCAGGGAGTATTTAAAAAAAAAGTGGCACTCACAAAACTATACTATAATATACTGCGTTAATCTAGGTCTAATGTAAGTTTTAGCGAAATATAGCTTGTTTCAGCATAAATGAATAGCACAACATACACAACTTTAACTTTTAAAAAACGTGTTACAAAGGGCGTGAAACGATTTCTAAGAGTTGGCAACGCGCCATAGTGTTTAGAGATAATATCTATCAAGTATGAACCACTTGAGTGCCACCTTGTGGTATAAAAAACTGTGAGTAGCACACAGCACGGATTGGTCAAATACCCAAAATACACAATCCAACTAACTCACGTACACTAATTTCGAAGCAGACACATAATGAATGAATGACTGAAATCGTACATTGTACTGTCACATAGCACAAAACGTCGTTATTGAGAATAGAGCAGTCCACCGACATAGCTGACTGCACGCCTGGTCGTCCGGATCAATTCCGACTCGTTACCAGTCAAGTCGAGCGGTATTAATGGCCACGCACCAACTAACCACTCTGTCCATTAAGTTAGGACCTACGCTACTACAATATCTGGAAAAAAAGCAAATATCAAACGAATTAGCTTCGACATACTAGGATATCGTGAGTTCGATATCCGAATATAGAGGGATTACAGTAAATATATGTAAGTATTAGTAACACGCGCTTGGTTCAATTGCTTGAAATGTCAGACATACTAATTAAATTTAAACAAGAAAAACAGAGGACACTGATATTCACACAAGGACGAATGTAAAAGTAATTGGTGATTAGTTAACCTAAAATAATTTTATTACATATTTGTGTACAGCTAGCTTGAAAAATGCAAACTTTTGTTTGTAAATAATAAGTAAAAAAATATAGCTTTACTTATAAGAAAAGGATTTTCTAAGCGCTACATTGCTAGTTTAGCATGGTATATATTTTTATCGAACTACTTATCTCGTGACATTCATAGAGGAGCTTTTCACAGAGGTTTTATTAATATCCATAATATTTTCTGGTCGAAATTTTTAACACAGAAATAATGTGAGCCAGTCTGAAGATTAATCCTCGCCTATACTATATGTTACCTAAGTCTATAACTTAGCCTTAGTTTGGAAGCTCTATAAATTACCACGCCCGCAGTGGTGGGCGCGGTGCACTGAGATATTACGACACCAGAAAAAGTCCGGAGGTAGGATGCAGGCTTTAGGCATTCGAGGTGGTTTAGCTTTGCCTTCTGTTGTTTTCCGGCTTGAGTCTTTGTGTCTGAAAAGAATGTAACTATCTACTAAAAAAAGGCTTGTTACGAAATTCATGTCTTAAAAATTTATAAAACGCCAAGCTAACCTAACTTTATTTCAGATCACATATACTTCTTTAGCCTTCAAATTCTTCACTAGAATCAATCATTATTTGTCAGTATTCACAATGACTGTAATTTAGCCATAGTATAGAAGCTCAATAAACTTGATCGCCCGCAGTGATTATGACATCAGTAAAAGTCCGGAGTAAGGATGCGCCGGGAATTTAGGCTGTAGGCATTCGAGGCCGAGTCTTAGGTTCTTTACTATAAAATAATTTCTTGTATATAACGTTTCATCAATATAGTTATAGTTTGTCAATTAAACCTAATTTTCCAAACAAATTTTCCAATAGAAGCTCAATCAATATTATTGCACAATGACTATAACTTGGTCATACTTTAAATCCATTCATTTCAGACAAAAAGACTCAAGACGGAACACAAAACAAGGCAAAGCTAAACGACTTCGAATGCCTAAAGCCTGAATTCCCCGCGCATCCTTACTTCAGACTTTTTTCTCGTGTCATAGTCCCTTGGCGAGGTACTTTAATATACATCGCCACAGTGACTATGACACGAGAAAAATGTCCGTTATGTATGTATGCATGTATGTATAAATTCCCAACCAATACAAAAACAACCTCGTCCAAAATTCTGGCTCGGCGTCCCGGTTACCCAAAAGATGCTAAAATATTTTTGAAAAATTAACATGTTTTTTAGAGAGTACGTGTCTCGTTTTTTAAAAAATATTATTTGCTATTTAAACCACTGAAGTCATTACTGAAAAAAACACACGAAAAAAATATGCGAAATTTATGCAGATAATTTTGTGATAAATAACTACAAGAAATACTAAATCTAAATGAAGCTATACATCACTAAACGTCAGTGATAAAACAGTCTAATTTTAATAGTTCCTAGACAGCAGTAATTATCCCTTTCCTAATTTATAGCTGGCTTCAGCATTGACTGTTAAATATAACAAACATTAAAGATAAATGATAGACACGGTCAATTTGAAAACGGCCGCCATGCGACTGGTACGGAAATAAACTACTAATAATTTAGTTACTTTTACTATTCTTTCTCTAAGTCAATGTATCTTTAAGAGTAAAACATTTAGACAGAAACAGAGATATGGAACGAGGATGAACAACTAAAATAACAGACACAGTCTACTGTATGGTTATTTAGTCGATTCTAATAATACTCTGCTTTTAACGCTTCGTCACCTGCATCATCGCGTAAGAATGTGCAAAATCTTAATTGTTTTGGTGTCCTCAAGGAGTTAAAATCATTAAATAATTGACGCAGTTTAATATAAAATCTAAAACTACATATAGTTTGCACACCTTTTCATTATTATTTTTAAGTTTTAAAAGTTTACATTACTTACCAAATTTTAAGGCTAAGTCATTCAAGAAAATAGTTGTTTAACTAACCTTCTTAAATTAAAATAATAGGGCATAGTACAAAACAGGATCTAACGTTAATCTAGGTTTTAAATTAGTGCTGTCACTTTTATTTGATAAAATGAAGACAGCCTTAGATACACTTGTTTGCTTTGATATTATTCAAAATGAGAAGCAAAATATATTCGTAAGTTAATTCCCTAAGGCTCCTGATTGTGTAGGTGTTTTTGATGGCAAAAGTACCATTCAAATTACCCTGCCCGTTTCGTGCTCCATATATTTGCGTACATAGGTTTTGCTTGATGTTAGACTTACTTGGATTACAAACCACATAGTCAGTGGGAACTAAGATCAAGATGAAAGCGACACTTGACGGTCCAGATAAATGACATTTTGCAGCTATATAGAAAAATTTACAATACTTGAGCTGGAAAAGAATTTGGAGTGTCTCTAACAAATTACATAAAAAGGTGGTTCGGTTCACAGAGTAGCTACCACTTGCTAACGAAACATCTACTTCGGGACAAAGACGACGATACATTTGCATTGGATCATCATATCCTGGCATTAACCCGGTTGACCTAGACTTAAGCTTAGGGCCCAGGGTCTGCTCACTGGTTCAACCACATTTGACTGAATTTCAGTTATTACGTGGAGCGACATCCGCCTGACCTCCGCAACTCAAAGGAAACATCATTCTATGGTTAAACCAGCTGTCAGTTAGTGAGAAGGTACTGACTTCCTAATAACAACTGCCATAGATGTTCATGACAGCCGGGACAAACGACTTATCGTGCTTTCCGAGGCACGGAGCAAACGATAATAAATACCTTTGCATTGGATACTAATAAAAAAATACTTCGAAAGTTCCACGAATATGGAACGTGCAGTTACTAAGAGAACGCAACTAAAAGTCTTCAAAGGAATTTGTGAGTGAAGAATTTGAAATAATTAGAAAATCTCTTTTCTATAATCCAATACAATCAGTTTTTTCTTTACATATTTTTAAAGATGAATCGTTATAAAATGCAGAAAGACAAAAAGATTTATTCTGGAATATAGAACTACGGAATAAATCGTGGAATATTTATTGTCGGCGTTGATTAACTATTTGTCATGTACCCTTGTCGATATTCATCGATATATCGACATATTTAAAGTTGTGTGTACAAAGGTTGAATTAACAAACAAGATTGGAGTCGTGTAGCGAGTGCGGTTAATGGTTGGTGGGTTCCACAGTTCCGTCCCGCTGGGGGCAGATCCAGGGATTAATGGCTCCGGTTTCAATTTATTGCTCCGTCGGCGTTGTAAGTTTTGTGCTGTAGAAAAACAGTTTAAAATGAAACAAAATTGTTGTTCTTGTAAATTTTCCGTGCCTGCTTCGACATTTATTCGAATGCTGACCTCTACCCGGCAGTCAAGAAACGGATTCACAGCTACCACAATAGGAAACCGTTTTTTCATGTTATCCTTCGAGAATTAAAAAAAAAATAGTAAACGTTTATAACATTATTACAGAAAACTAAGTTTTTTAATAATGTTTGTCACATGAACAAGACTAACCTAGTTATTTAGCTAAGTACGCCTACCTGTTATCAGTATAGTGCCAGTGAAAGTACCATTTGAGAGACATGCTGATTGGCACTGCACTGGGTTGTCATTGGGTTCATAAATCGGTTATTAAATTGGATAAGTCCAATTTCAATAGTCAATATTGAGGCAGTGTATGGATATATTGTATGAAGGCCTTCATCATATGATGAAGATTGCAATTATTGGCATCAGCTTGATAAACCTGTCTAAAATATTTTCAGGTCACAGGTGTTTCTCTGAATAACATTATATTTGTGTCCAGTGGTTTTGTTACTGCAAACCTGTGGATGTTTTGAATTTGAGATTATCTTTTGCTCCTCAGAGTTTGAATCTGAATATCTGCTCAGAGTTTATTGAGATCACTCAATAGCTTTGCAGCTTAAGGCTACCCCAAAACTGTTCATATTTGATAATTACATAGAGAGTACATGCACAATAGTTAGAAACATACTAGTACAGGGTTTGCTGATTTTAATTTTCAAATGTAAATTTTCTCGAACAGGCCCGCGTTAGGAAAATAAAATACAAAGAAAGCAAAGTCAAGGCTCGTTTTATAAATTCAAGTAAGGCTTAATAATACCCTACTGAAGCCTGTTCTGCGGATTGAGTGGAAAATACTCGTCAAGCCACAGCAGATATTCTTACTAGATACAAACAAGATCTCGATAAGGCTTGAAAATTGTCTCGGAAATCACAAATATGGATTTTAAAAAGTTATAGAAGTATGGAAGTCGCCTTATAATAAGATATTCGGTCGTTTATAGGCTATTTCCATAGTGTTATGTCGTTTTCTATAATGAAATTCCAAGCAATTAGGCCTAAATGAATTTAAATTAACAATAAAACTGAAGCTGTCTTCAAAGGGATAATATTCTATCAATATAGCTTTTGACATAGACAAAAATTTTGCGATCAAACTGCCGTTTCAAATAGGCGTTTAATATAAATAACTTAGAACATGAATATTGTTAATGTTATATTATATTGTATTGTATAGCTTCACAGACAAATACAAACACAAATAACATATTACTTATATACTTACAATGTAGATATACAAATATTTAAATCAAGCGTAAAATAAGCAATATGTGGCATTAAGCAGCGGTTACTATTAAACCCACACTAGGCAGTGCCTGTCCTGTGGCGGTCAAGTGTACGTTAACAAATGTTGAGCGGGTGCCAGCAGTAATAAAAATTACAAAACAAATAAAAAACAAGAACTATGGGAATAAATACACACATAAAATAATGAATAAAATAAATTAATTTGAAAAATAAAATTAAAAGACAGAAATATTGAAAATAAATAAATATATATATCTTAATACGAAAAAGTGCATCGCATTCTCAAATTATATTTTTATATTGTTTACTTTATAGCCTCCCTGAAGGACTCTGTCAATTTATAACTTCACGTTAAAAGAAGTGAGCGAATCTTAGGCTTCGCGATTCCCGGTGAAGATTTCTTAATATCGCAAAACTCCAGAATACGGTTGTAGATAAAGGGAAAAGTAGAGTAAATGAAGATTGCAATTAAAGTACTTAGGTACTTTAGCCAATTGATAAATTTCAAAGAGCATAGCCTGTGAGTTTATTGCCTGTTCTTCTTACAGAGCGGTGACTCGGAACTGGCACTAAGATTCACTTACACTTACATATTTTTTAATTGTATTGTTGCATGTAAGTGAATCCAAGTTTCGTGATTTCAGTGTTATTTCGATTGTTTTTTGTATTTATATTTAACTTTGAATTTTACAAGTACTATGTAATAGTCATAGTTTTTTGAAATTGAAGTATAGATTTATTTTACAAGGCTTCTTTGTTAATAAAATAAATAAACACTATGAAGATAAATGCTCCTATTCTAAGGCTAGAACACGCATTTTGGCAGCTGGCTTAATTACGAGTGAGGTCAGGTCAGGTGCGCTGTGATAGTCAGTCCGAAACAAAAGTCTGACCGCTAACAGAACAAGAGTCGGCCCGATTTAAACCCGCAAAATCTAGATAGAGCAGGCATAGGGTAGTAGGATAGACACAACTTAAGCATCCCGTTTGTCAGCGCGTGGTTAGTTGTAATCACCGAGTGCAGACGAGCAGTGCAAACAATATGAATGTTACATAAGTCATTAACAAATGTATGTATGCGAATATTGAATGAGATTTTGTTTATGTAATGGTTAATGAATGGTAATAAAGTAAAAAATCTATCTACTGTTTATCCCCCTAGCTACCTCCTAGTGCGGTGTTTCAAGCATGCTCTAGTTCTACAAAAGGTTGGTCGACAAACCGGCTTTCAATGTCCACAGAAAGCACTCCCACTAGGCTTTCTAACTTCGTCTAACTTTGCAGTTTTCACTCTGAATAAATTTGTTATTGTGCATCAAACAATGCATAGAAATTCCGTTGGCCTTGCAACTCTGTGCCAACAAAATAAAAGTTTGCCACAAACGCGACGGCACAATGTGTTTTGAAAATTATATTTGCTATTTTTGCGTAACGAGAAGTGGATATATCGTGTGATCTCTTGAATGGATCTTGTGGCCTTTTCTTTCTGGATAGATACTAGGTTTAACCTAGTGGTTTAGTATAAACATTTTTGTAAAATATAGAAATTATAAACGGAACCGTGTGGTACCAACCTGGAATAGAGACGTCCCCTCTAATCTCATGGGGAGTTGTAAGAGTCGATGCAGTGAAATTCTACCGGTTAATAGGCAGCAGCGTCAACCTGCGTACTGACGTGATCTGCGAGCACCAACTCGCCTGCACAGCTTGGTAAGTATGGACTAGTAACCCTTATACAATGTGAACTATTGGGGAGGTAAATGTTCAGCAGTGGACTTCACATGGCTAAAATTATTATGAACTAAAATCTAATATATTTTGCAAGCGCAAAAGATTTAATCAAGAAAAATGTGTCTATATGTACCGAATACTACTCGTAATATTATGCCTGATGGATTTAAACAAGTGCAGTATCAGTATACCAGCCCATAGTTACTCGCGCATGTGACATTCAGTTCGCGGTTTCACTGCGACTTTTCTCACTAGGCCATGAAATAAAGCCACAGTATTTAGATGGGCCGATACAATAATAAAAAACACCTTTTTCCAACACTCGAATTATTTATAGCCGGATTTGCAAAAAGGCTTTATCGAATCGAAATGATTCTCATTGGAACATGGTAGTATATATTTTTAAAGTTAATGAAAATCTCCTCAATTGCAACGTTCGTAGCTTAATGTTTGTCCATACTACTTACTAGTTTATAATTTACTTTTCGTCTGGAAGACTTGATGAGTTTAGTGCCATTTTTTCTCTTAGTCCTGCTCGCTTTTAATAGCTGCGTCATTTTTTAAGTTGACCTTCACAAGTTTTGTTTTTTTTTGCTTCAGTTATGTATTTTATCATTCTTTTTAAAAAGGTATTTTTAGCATTTTTATAAAAAATATATTTTTAGCATATTAGTTGACTTGGAGTGGAGATAAATTACATTAAGCATACACATTTAAGACGCTCAAAGTGCTGCCGTGCTGGGTTTTGGGGCTCCCATGATCGTCCAGTTTTATGAGAAAGTATTTTGGCTATTACACATTGTTTTTGACGGAATATGTTCGTAGTGGCGAGCAATAATGGCTACAAAAATGTTGCACAGAGGAAAATTCTACTAATCAAATCAAAGGGAAAAGTTAAATTTCAAAAATGTATCAAAGACGTGGGAACCTTAATTTAAATCTAAAACGCCTTTCATGCGAAGGCAGTAGGTACTCAATTTTGAAATTTAAATAGCACTTATGTGTAGTTGTAGAATTTATTTACAAGCAAGTGATGGATTGAAAATATCTTTGTAACAATTCCCGCAAAACTATAAATTCCCGAAAAATCGAGAAACAGCGTTGGTCGCGAAGACATCGTTGTTCTGAGGCTCCTATCTTACCTGAAGATGCCCTGTGTAAGAGCGAAACACGTGTCGTTTTGAATTGTTTCTCAATTTTACGGGAATTAATAGTTGCGCGGGAATTGTTACAAAGATATGTTCAATCCAACACTTGCTTACAATGGATTTCCGCAAAGTAACGCCTGAATCAATGAATTTATTTTCATACAGAATCTATTGAAAAATAAAATATTTTTACGGATTAATTAGATAAAACCATTACGGTTTTACATGCGACTTACTTACACGACGCAATAAGACTGAGCACCTTACAAAGATTCGTTGAAACTTTGAACGAAACTGAAACAAACAATAAAAACGTTATTAAGTTGAACATGCTTGAATAATAAATTTCAAAAATATTTTTTACATATATACACACACATGCCTGTTTCCTCGAAAGGGTTGGCAGTGGCATAATCGACGCCCACATTTCGCAAACTATAATGTTGGTCCCACGTAATACGCTGAAAAGTCTATTGCTTCTTATCGGAAGCTTTTATGATTGTCAGAGCCTTGTCCGTCGATCGGCAGGTGTGGGCTCTTAAGAACCCTATACACCTAAATTTTAACGAATTTTAGAATACGACAACGTCCAGGCTGTCGTATTTCATGTAATCTACATACAATACCATTTAGTATCTTAGACCATTTTTTATTTTCGGAATTGTATTTAATAGGTATGAGTAACAATTTTTATGTAAATGATAGCGGGTAAAAAGACCACAAGTAAACATGTATGTTAAATTCCATCGTTATTCAGCTCAAACTTTTTTGATATCCAGTTTCTTTTCTTTGACTATCGACCTCTTCCTTGTAAAGCTCTCTTGCAAATCGAAAGATAAGTATCGTAATTAGGATAAAAGTGTTATTACACTGTGAAAGACTGAGGTGAGGCCGGTAAACGGCCCGCCTTCACTTAGTTAATGACGTTGTATCTGAAAATATCAATTAACGTGTAAAAGCCACTTTCAGACTCGTCATTAGTAGTTAATAATGACGACCACAACAGCTGATATCCTGCTCTTAGATTTTAAAGTTGTGTGTTAAGTTCCCACTGAGCAATTGTCGTTATTATATTAGCCCATGCAACATCACCATCATCTCAGACAATTAATATTCCACTACTAGGTTCAAGGCTTCTCTTATAAAATATGGTAAGAGAGAATCAGGTTATGCTCTACCAAATCGAAACGGGTGTGAATTGGCAGAGGTAGGTGTGTTGCCTCCTACTACTGTTCAAAATACTATCAAGCCTGTTCGCCCGAAGGGGTAGGCAGGGGCATATTATACGCCCACGTTACGCCAATTATATGGTTGGTCCCACGTAATAGGTGCCGGGAACTTTTATGTACGCCAGAGCCTGGTCCGTTGATCGGCAGGTGCACCACTTGCAGGTGAGGTTGGCTTGGACTCCCAAGATGTTGATACCTTGGCTACCTTGGCTTAATGACATATTGTGATTACCGGAGTCAATGTGCCTTACGCAGCAAGGAAACGATCGATATTAAATGCTACTTAAACGGTCACCTATCTTAGGACTGACGCCTGTAAACTTTACTTTATTTTGTTGATCGTCCTCTAGCATCGCGAAAAGACGAGCTTTTCATTCCAAGTTCATTAATATTTTTTTTTGGGTTATCGCGGCCTTGGTCCGTAGCAGGCTCAAAAGAAGGAACATGGATGGTTTTTAGTCAGTAGAACACAAACTGCGGGGGAAGGTCATTTTATGATTTTCCATCAAAAAAAAAAGTTCATTAACATTTTCCTATCGAGGTTGGGCTCACAAACCGAGGACTTTAAGTCACCCAATTGTGTCTCTGACTCGGTCACGCACTACGTTAGCCGGGAAGTTAAGCTAAGCCATTGAGGCTTAATGAACTTACGAATGTCTCCTAAACGGTCACGCATACAACGACTGACCTATGTCAACGTTAGCTTCCTTTCCTTTCCGTTTCTCTTCGCTCAGCCCATTGGGCCGGACAGGACTAAACTCAGCAAAAAAATATTATTCTAAAATTTGTGATATTTCGGAAGTTAATGTGTATTAACGGTGGATTATTTTTAAGGGTTAGTGAACGTACATGAGTGTTGGTAAATGAAACAAAACAGTGCAACATCACTTTTCAAAACCTAATAAGAAGTCTATGTCTCTCTCAGTATAGTATCACATCTTTAGAAGGGGTTTAGAAGGAGGGCATCTCATTTACCATTTATCATCATTTATTTATATAAATATTCTCTAACTTGACACTGGCTAAATGTGCTAAACGCACGAAGACATTATTTAAAAGAAAATATAATATGCTGAAATTCAGCCAAAATCTGGTTAAACCAGTAAGCACCCTAGGCTCTTAGCTAAAGTCTAGGGCAACTAGAATGATGCTAGGATATGATGAAGGAATACTTGAACATTGTTTAATTGCCTTTATTTTTAATTTGTTGTATTATAGGAAACACTTTTTATGTCTTTCGGTATATATATATATATATATATCAGTGACACTCTCTTAAGACCCTTTAATTAAACGATTTAACTAACAAATTAAAACTGAAATGGGATGCGGATGAATTAAAAAGCCCATTCGAGTCGTTGATTGGCCCACAGCCGCTTTGCAGCGAACTGCCGATGCCAATCGCTTATCTCCGATATATCGCTTGCTATTTGAATGTGAATAAAATTTGAAATCATCCACTCCTATAGTGAGTAGGTAGTTATAGTTATATGTACTATATAATATAGTTTTACATCAACAATTGATACCTAATTTAAAAGAACATTCTTGCCAGTTCCTCTTACAGAGTGGTGGCTTGGAACTGGCACTTAGATTCGTACTTACACTTAATTTTTTTTTGTTTTTCAATTGTTATATTGCATGTGAGTGAATCATATCTTACGACCATTCCTGTCTGATGAAGCAGTCGATGCAGTCCAATAAAATGAGAGCGCTCCATACGAGGCCTGAGCCGCAAGACATTCATTATTATTCTAGCATAAATCTGGTAGTTACAATCACCCTTTTCTTCAGACGGCAAAACATTTAAGGTGTTTCAGACTTTTACTGACTAAAAACCATCCATATTGCTCCTCGAGCCTGCTATGTACCTGGGCCGTGGTAACCTTTTCGAACAGTCCCGCAATACGTTTAGGAACCAGATTCTGCTCACGATACTAACCAGATTTTACATTTTTGTTATCACTAGGCCGTAGGACTTTAATAAGCAAAAATAACATATGTGAAGGTGCTTTGAATGTTATAAACCCTAGTTCCTCTAGCCTACAGGTGGGTGGCAGCTGTCTCCTTACTCGAATAACATAAAAAAGCATCAGGTATAAGGAACAATGAATAACGCGACGAATTCAAAGCACCAGAAAGAAAATTAAAATCCAGCCAATCGCTTCGATCGCTATAAAAAGCGGGGATTTAGACAAATGGCTTTATAGGATCGTGACAGGAAAATTATTGGCATAATTCATCCGTTGGAGCGATATTCTTTCTATATAGCCTCAGCAGCTTTCATGAAACATACTTTAAAAAATATAAGGATCTAAAAATATGCTTCGAGTATGTATTTGAACTAAATAGTTCTATTTATTGGCTTTATCCACTGTTTATAAGAAATCAAATGTAACTGTAAGCCAAATACACTACTTAAGTGACTTAAAACGTTTTATCCCAAAAATTTATCTGGTTAAATGGGCAGACACTAGTTTACCACTTATACTGGTAGATGTCATAAAATAATTAGCCTATCGGTGGTGTTCGGTCAAAAAAATCAGTTGGCGTCGATTTCAAACCTCACCGATATACTACAGACGTGTTACCAATGTGTTACTCGTAACGTTGTAAATAATCTTTAAAGAAATTTATTAATTGATATCGTACACTACGGTCTGGAAGCGCCAGTTTACTAGGAAGGGAGTTTGTAAGACGCAGCGCTAAATTAATTACAAAAATAATTAAATTCTATATAAAATGATTCGTACCTTCGAAAATGAATATACGAATAGCATTAAGTAATAAGCTACGTGCGCAAATGTATTTATTGGAAAATATAATAAATGTTCTTTTACGTGCCTGTAAATCTGACGAAAACTATTAGGTTCTAAGTAAAAAAGCGGGTTTTATTGAACTCAAAGGAAGGAAATATTGCACAATTTCTCTTGGCTACAATGAAATTGATATTGCTTTCACTTGGAAGTAATGAGGGGTGCAATCTTTCAAGCGCTGGAAGTGGATGTTTCGTATTTTAAAAGGCTGTTTTAATTTTCATTTTGTGGTAGGTGTTTGGCTCGTAATGAAAATTTATGTTGCCAGGCGTTCGGCGTCTGACTGCAAATTGTTTTCGTGCTAGTTGTAAGTACTTACAATTTTTTTGAAACTGATCTTTTCATGGAAAAAATATGATATTCACGTGGCTTATCTATAGTTGACCTAACCGCACACCGCAATAATCGAAGATGATTTGAATAGACTCATTATTACGAGTAACACTAAAACCACAAGCCTCCTCTCACAAACTAAAGTGAGAGGGAATTTCAGAGTCAGCAGGGTGGAGTCGCTTGCATTGGCGATTAATCGTGTTTGAATTAAGTGTATAATTAGCATATTTTACGGATGATGGCGGTTTATTGTTATATTTATGTCACTAAATTTTAAATACTCTGCAGTGATTCATGATCACGGCGTGTCATATCTGAGAATTTGCAGTATTGCATAAAATAAAAAATAATAAATTTACAAAATAGTCAAATAACTAAACGCAAAACGAGCTTCCATATCCCACTTCTACATCTTAAAATAGTTGATTTAGCGCTGGATTTCAATGACTGTAAGACAGGGTATTAAATCACGTAATAGATTCCAATAATCTTCGCCATTGAAATTATATCCTTGAGTTTAAGGCTTATAAAATCTGATAGTATATGAACAATTAAACATACGTAAGCTCAAACTGCACAATATTCATAAACTACGAGTTATATCCACAAAGTGACATTACTGAGTATTCGGAAGGTGATGATAATGATGGATGGCGGTTGGTGAACTGCCTAGTATGATGATTATAGGAAAAATACCCCTAATATAATAAACTATTAGGGAGGCTAACCTTCTAAGTCCACTACGGACTTCACATTGCTGAAATAATGAATATTCCGGAGTAAAATAATCGTGTAAAAGATAAAAATAGAATCTAAAACATTTACAAACTCACCACAGCGCTCTTTCCTTATCATAAAATAAGAAATTCTAAAAGCATAAGTTCCTACAAGCAAATAACCGAGCTGTTTGCGCTGCGGTCTCGTGTCGTTGTTGCAACATGTTCTCTAAGGCTTCGACTATTATCTAGAACAATGGCACGCCACCATACAAAACTATATGTATTTAATACCAAGCCTTCGCCCACACGCTCTCTTGTTTATCTCGGTAAGGATTTACGATAACACATATTATTGATATATAATAAATAAAACAAGTGTAAACTTAACAGATAGATAGAGTACTTGTACGATGAACCAATGACCGGTGAGGCGTTAAGGTTCTTCAATGACGACCACGAACCGGCAAACGTATTGGAAGATGGCCTTCCACTGGATAGACCGATGATCTGGCTAAGTTGGTGGATGCAGGCGGCTCCAAATCGGTTGACGTGGAAATCAACTATGTTCAGCAGTAGACTTCCAATGACTGAGATGATGATTATGAAGTGGTAAATTCTTGAAGTTTTAAGTAAAATTATTTAGAAATACATAGGTGCTCAGATACTAACGGCCCGCGTGATTAAATTCTCCTGTTTTCAGAATGTGCGAAGCCGTGAATAAATTTAGTGATGTTATTGATATTTAATCTGACTCGCCTAGTAGGCTCCGTCGTGCTATCAAACCTACATTTACAATAATAAGTTGTATTGCTGCTCTCTAAATCGAAGCAGCGCGTTGGCTCAACTTTGAAGTTTGCAGAGTACTACGACTGACTATAGCCTAACATTCTAGTTGTAAATTATTAAGTTTTAAGTTTATTGGTCTCTATATTGTAGGTACCTATTGGAATATATTGTATGTACCTGTTATTGTTTGTTACATTAATTATGCCTTTGTACATGTGTTTAGTTTTATGTATAAAAGTTAACAAAAGTTGGTAAATCTTATAAATAAATAAATACATATTTAGCTTTCTCTAGAATCACCCAATATATTAATAAAAATATATTTATTAGTACTTGAATGTTGTAAATATTACATCTTTCCTATAGTTCAATTATATTTCATATGTATTCAATACCAGAAAATACAATATGCACAAAATGCCTTGATGTAAAGTAATTATATAATAAATTGCAATATCATCTTTTTCATTTTGACGTTGTTGCTTTGATCATCACTAGTATTCTTGATTATTTAATTACGACACGACGCTTTTGATTTCATATATGAACCTTTATTAAGTATTGAAGCAATGCAGCGTATACCTGCAGCGATCCAAAATTAATTTGTGAGTGATGTTTCCATATAGAATTCCAATTAATAACACACAGCGCAAGCCTACTGAACCGTATTAGTAAATAATTAAACATTAGACATCAGCAAAAGAAAACGCGCGATCTACAAGATTAAAGCGGACCACACAATTTTTTAATAGTTCTTACTTAATATTCCATAATTTCTTCATTTCATAATCTTTCTTTGGGGAGGTTGCAGTATGATGTTGCAAATCCAACTGAAAGTACACTTTAGTGATATAGGGTATGCTTATTGTTATTGGCATACGTATCATAAATGCATGCTTGCAATATTCGTAATAGAAAGCACCCAGACAAAAGCAAAGAACCATATTTATGCGCAGAAATATTTTTCATTGTTTCTTAGGTATTTGTAAACGGTGCTGGTACCAAATTTTATATACTGTGTTACAATCCTTACAAATTTTATAAATGCGAAAGTAACTCAGTCTCAAGCCAAAACTACTGAACCAATATAAATGAAATTTGGCACACAGATAGTCTAGAATTTGAGAATGGATATACATTCTGGCCTACTTTTTAATACGATAAAAATATTATATGGGGAAGAAATAGGAGATAAAAGTCTGTATGGAAAGTCTTCATTTTTGAAGCTAGCGTGGAACTATATTCTTAGATTGATATTAAAAGTTACTGAAACAAAATGCACGACGTAATCAATCCAAATTTCACACGGAGAACCACTTGTTACCTATATGTCGTCTCTGAAACGTGAAGCCCTTACTTTTAGTATATTGAACTCCACATAATATTTGTCGTACTAAATAAGAAACTTATCTATCTTCTTGTCTACCTTAGTTGTTTCGTATCGCTGTTTCTACACGTCGCCTGTGGCTTAGTATCTCGAGTCTAGAACAATGCAGCGCAACCCAAGTTCCGGAATCCATCCGGGATTACTGGCCACCTTATCTTTTCATCGTTTACTTTTGGCAGAATGGAGTTACGGATTACGGATTCCAAGCGACGAGGAGCTGACATAACATTCTGAATATTGTTTCTGATAGAGAGAAGAATAATTGAGTGCATGAAGCATTCCTCATATTAATCGAAAAAGGCATGGATGAGTCGATCATAAAAGAACCGAGGCAAACGGAAGTAAAAGATATACTGCGCCCACTCCAGACCTACTAGGACTAGAGCTGGAGGATGATGATAACTTACTATGTAATTTAAAAAAAACAATTCTAAAATGGGCTCCCTATCTATAAAACTGCGCAGCGTGAAACGACTGAGTGAAGATGGACAAACAACCTAAAATACGTCGCGGGGTCATATTAGATACAGGCCCTTTGGAAGTCTAAATATGTATCACCGGCAGATAGCTTGATATGGCCAGCAGCGTCATAAATACCCCCATGGAATGTAGTCATCTATTGGGAAGGCTAATGTTTAGCAGTGGACTTTATAAAGCTGTTATTATGAAATAGTATTTTTTCATGGTAGTATTACTGAGTAGCCTTTTTGTAGCGTGTTAAAGCTGGCGCTCTTTAACCGATGCAGTTGTTAGGCTTTAGAAACATATATTTGATTCTTGGAAAGATTCTTTGGACGCTTTAGGTATATTTGCGATCGGCCCATAGATTTTGATTATGTTCCTCATGAAACATTGATAAAAAAATAGAATTTTACGGAATCAGATACCGAATGAGATAATCTTAGTTTATATATTGAGTAATAGGATTCAAGGGGTTAAGGTTAGTGAAAATCGATCTCAGGGTTCTGTTGTTCAAATGGGGGTTCCGCAGGGCTCGATTCTCGGTCCGTTTTTTGTTTTTGATTTATATTAATGTTTTGCTAAATTTGGTAAAAATAAAACCACGAGATAGTATTATTTGCTGATGACGCATCATTATTATTTAAGCTAAGGCGATATCAGAATTAATTAAAGGCACTGGTTTGACAAATGTATTTTGACGGTGGCGAAAACCTGATTTTTATGTACTAAACTATTAGGTACGTGTGGAACACGACCATGACATTTATACCTTCTTCAAAAAACTTTCAATATTTAGTTGTTTGTGCGGTAACTGCCTCACGTAGCCTGTGGCTTTATATCTCCTAGTTTAGAACAATGCAGCTTCGCCGGATTCCCGGCAGCGACCCGGGATTACGGGCTACCTTATCATTTAATCGTTTACTCAGAACACTGGGTAAGGACATTATGGACATAGCTAGGGTACGGTTTTTGGAGGGAGAATTTACAACAAGTAATTGATATATTTTTTTTGTTTTAAATCAAACTTTTACAATTATGCAATAAGAACAAGAATATAACTTAACTTAAAGCCCGCAATGTAAAATTCTGAGCAGATATTTTAGTAATTTTGTTATTTTTGTAAAAGTATGCGAAGCTTTAAAAAATGAAAATCATTTTATTATAAGAAAAGAACTGCTACCTTCTCAATTTTTTTATACAAAATTTTATATTATTCTTCACCTTTTTCTGTGCCTTAATTTAAATATTTTAAGCATTCTCTCGGGGAGGTGTACAAAGCCGTATATACAGGCTGTGTAAAAGCAGCAAGGAATTCCCTCTTCGTGCTGCAACGGTCGTGAAGTAATTTAATTAGGTGGCAATTGGAGGCACGGACGTGCGCCGAATGTCGGCCCGGGAAACCTTGTTAAGGCCTCACACAGTGCACGGGGCAGGACAACGACAACAATTGCCAATATAAATGGTCACATAGCTTTGACGCGTCTACCGGCTTGCTGACGTTTCTTAACCTTCAGCGCAGCGCTGACGTTGACAATTGCTTCGGAATGAAGCCAAGAATTTTTGAGACAAGTTTTTGGAGTGTTAGCAGGCAACAGGCGGCTATGATGTTCTTTTTTAGCTTTGCTGGCTTACGTTACTGAACGCTTGAAGCTAGACCATTAAGTCCTGCATACGACCCATCACTCTGAACGTACAAGAACCAGCAACAACACAACAATGTTTTTTGACGAAAAAAGTATTATTGTTTTAATTCCGTTTATAGCATTGCGTTAATTAGGAAGCACGAATTAATATGGTAAATTTTGAATTTTGACTAACCTATCTACCTAGTACCTAGAACACTACTCTTTTACAAATTACTTCAAAATCGTTACAAAAATACATACTTACGATAGAATTTAATATTTAGTATGTATTATTGCTTGCCTTCGTTTTGATCGTGTAGCACTATTTTCTATTATTAACATACCGCGCTATGAATTGTGGCCGTTATTTCCTGCAGTGTGACAATGGCTTTATACGCTGTTGTGGTGCAGTGGCGAGGGTTTCCCGCTGCTGGTTAAGGTGTTAATACCTTTATGTAGCTTTCCTCGTTACGAAAATCATTTTAGGCGCTCACTGGCCGCATTCTGCTCGAAAAATTTGTTTAAAGCATGTGTGCTTTAGTTTATTGGTTGTAGCAATAACTTTGAAAAGTTTTAGACAAATTGGTGAAATTTTACTAAAAAGTTGTTGTAATAAAATCTATAGAGTACGTGTTATCTCAGTATAGAGACACTTGTTATACAGTACCTATATATATACCATAAATAACGCCCCGAACACATAAAACGTCGGTATAAAAAACTATGAGTATCCGCGATTTTTTAAATCCGTAAAATTATTCCATACACATATGTCGCGGAAATAAAAGAAAGAAAATGTGATTTCACATAAAAACATATTTCACATAATCCTTAACCTATTCAATTTTTAGTCACAACTGTGTATATCACGGACACATAGATATAACAAATTTTAAAATAGTTTATTACTAAAAAAGTGACAATCTTTAAAGTGCACAATATGCAGAGATTGAAAACATGCTTCAATGTGACCTGCTGCACCGTTTCAGTTTCTTACTTACTTTATAGTAAGAAACTGAACGCCAGTCATCACGAACACGAAGCACTCCTGCGACAAATTGAAACTGTCCGCGACTAAGTAATTGATAAAATCGAAACGTTTTGTTCCGACGTTATCATTGAAAAGTAGCGGAGTGAGCCCATAAATCAAGACGATAAAACTGGAACATCCTGTAGGTATGAGCCACGGAAGGAGAGAAAGGTACGAATGCAAACGAAAAGGTCGAATTGCGTGCCCGGGCCGAATTAATGGCCGTCCGACAGTTAACGGAATGCAGGGAATTGTTTGTTTTTGTGATAGATAGCTCTAGAAATCTGAATTGGACCGTGACTTAATATGTTTTTTGATTTACGAACGCCTATTGAAATTGTTCAGGATATGTTTTTTAGTTTTGTATTTAAGCAGGCATGTGAACTTAATTGCAAAATAGCAAAAAATATACTCTTCAGTATGTAACGCCTTTACTGCGGGTGTCTGTCTGTGCAAAGGAGCAAAATTTTTGTTGGCAACATTTACATAAGTAGTGATTTGTTGTTTTATATTCAATACCTTTATTTAGTATGTAATGCCATTACCGTGTGTGTCTGTGCAAAGACGCAACTATTTTTATTGCAAACAATAATGTAACAGGTTCTAACCTAAGTTAAATAAGAAAATTTTGGAAGTATATTTATTAGAAAGAAAGAAGAAAGTAAAACGTTTATTCATAACCATGTCCAAAAAATAAAAATAAAAAATAATATAAAACCGAAGATACCTACATCTCTACATGATTATGAAAAGGTATCTACTCAGCATGTGCCGTAGCATCTAAGTGATGCCTCGACGCTGGTCTTCTGTAGATACCTGAACTAAAATAATATATAAGATGCTTAACAAAAATGAAAATATTTCAATATAAAGGAAGGGCACTGCTACAAAGGGTACTTATTATTAGATATACCAATTACAGATTAAAATTGGACTCCAATTTAACATTATAATACCACGCATTATATGTGTTTCATTTGGCTTGCCTTAAAATAAAATATTTATAGTCATTTATATAAATAATATATAAGAAAATTGTTAGTTATATATAAAGGATATTACTATAACTATAAAAGACTAAGCGATTAATATACCTGAAGACTGACATCGCGCAGTTTGATTTCCACATCATCATCACCGTTACATCAGCCTTATAAAGTCCACTGCCGAACATCGGCCTTCCCAAGCGATTACATTCCATTTGGGGTATTTGCCCATAAACACCACGCTGAACAAGCGGGTTGGTGAACGCAGTTCCAGCCAGTACGCAAGATCACGCTGCTGCCCATCATCCGTTAGGATTTCTCTTCGTTAACCCTCACGACTCCCCGTGATATCGGGTAGTGGTTCTGTTCTAGGCCGTCACCGCACGGCATATTATAATTTCCTACCCTTGTGGAAATCATAATATGCCTGTTGTAATTAAATTAAAGTCTACTTTCAGCTAGAAAATATTATTATTATGACGTTTTGTAAATTTTTTCTCTCCCTTCTAGTCGACTCTTAAAATAATAATTATTACAATCCATTATGTTTCAAAATGTTAGCACAATTGCTAACCTACGGGATCATATAGAGTACGCACAAGACACGCACGTTTTGGGTTTCTTTATCACAAAAGCTATGGAAACAATTCCTTGTAACATTAACAGTTCTCGAAGGCAAATCGCGTGTATATTAAGTTACTCCCTTCAGATTTGTTCGTTTCAAAAGCGATAAGTTTACAAAGCCGAAGATATCGGCTCGATGTAGCGGACTCCGTGACATTGATGGATGCGTTTCTCGGATCTGATCGCGAACTTTGTCAACTTCCTACGCCCTATCATCTCTGATAGAAGCCCTTTAGTGCGCCATATCGCCTGATGTCTCGCATTCAATGAAATATTACGCTATTTCCACTTATTGATAGTATACTTTTATCTTTGTATGGGGATCCTATCAAGACCTCAGGAGCCTAAGCCAACCTCACCTGCAGTGGTGCACCTGCCGATCAACAGACGAGGCCCTGGCGAACATAAAAGTTCCCGGTAAGCGGCAATAGGCTCGCCACCTAGTGGGGCTAAAAATATAATTGGCAAAGTGGGGGCGTAAATTATATACCTCTGCCTACCCCTTTGGAGAAACAGGTGTGACAGTATGTATGAGTACTTTTATCTAAATCTGTTTTCTATGAACAGTAATGAAATGTAATGTCCATTTGTATACCGGTATCTAAAGCTTATATATTTGTAAGTAAACACTGCATTTACATTGTATCCCACTACTGCAGTGTACGGAAAAAAATATTAATGGGTTTATGAGACACTGTAATAAGTAATTTGGAGAAATATAAACCAAAACATAATACTTATTATACTTACTACATATAACACGTCATTCTTTAATCCCCTAGAAAGAATGTGTCAGATTTTTGAAAATTTAAATTTAGCGAGTTCTTGGTTTGTTAGTGTTATTGAAATAGCCTCAATCACTGGACGCCAGCTTCCCTAAACTGCTTTCCCAGCCTACTAAACTTCTTATCATATTTATCTACACTTATAGTTTATAATTCGCAGTCACAATATATACTTAATTTTTAACTATTTCAATATGTATACATAAGTTCACATTAGTACCAGCTTGAATATATTTGTGAAACTTAATCGCAATATCATACAACAGAAAAAAGAGGAATCAATTTATGTAAAGGAAAATAATATTTGTCTTTGGTTTAGTTGATTATGCTAATTATACTAAGGCGGCACTGTCTTCATCTTATCAAACGAAAGTGACAGTACTAGTTTTAAACCTCGTCTAACTTGACATCTCATTTTGTAATAGGACCTTTGCCGTTTCAATTAATTAATTTTGCCGTTAATACTGTATTATTTATACAATAAAATGAGAACAAAAATAAATAAATATTCATAATGCCTGTAAAATTCAACCAAACAAACTAATAAATAAGTAACCAACTTTAAACACCGACAACTTTTGTGAAAGTATGATGAGTGAAAAGTTCCAAACTAACTTCGATGAATACCAACTACTCATGGTAGTTTAAAAAAGATCTTCTGCCTGTTTTTCTCGGTTAAATAGTGTTTATGAAATGGTAAAGGAGCTGAGGATTTGTATTGCATATTACGCGTGGTAATATAGAGCCAGAGTATAGTATAGTATAGTATAGCCAAATTGGTTATTATTTCAATGCACGTATTCGTCTGTGGCTTTGCAGAGGCCTCATAGGAACTACGTAATTATTTAAAGTTCAATAACAGCTACATTTATTAATTCACATTATATTTATCCGTTAATGTATATTTATTTTTAAACTAAATGATCGGTGTGATTGTAAGGAAGTTGTTTATTTATTTACTTTAATTGAACACAATATAATACATTGGTATGTATTTAGTGTAGGAATGGAACAATTTACAGGTTGGAAAGTGTTTTAAAAATCAAGACTGGCAAAAATAATTGTAGATCTGTTTCTACGTAACACATAGATAATTAGTAATCATTGCACTTACTTTAGTATTGTCGGTTCAACTTCATTGTGTATAGGAGATCTTACCATCATCTTTGGAGCCCAAGCCAACCTCACCTGCACGTCGTGCACCTGCCGATCAACGGACGAGGCTCTGGCAATACAAAAGTTCCCGGTAAGCGGCAACGGGCTCGCCAGCTTTAACCTACTGCCTACTCCTTCAGGGAAACAATCTTAATTGTATATATGTATTTCAACTGTTTAAATATGTGTAACAAATTAATATGCAATGAAATTAAACTAAATCACAATAAAATGTTTGTTTCAAACACATTTTTATCTAACTTACTGAGTAGCAATAATAGTGCATTACCGCAAGACGCCTCCACGTCTGGTTCCCAAAGACAGGATCAATGCGACACGACCCGTCGCGTCTGTCTGGCAATATTTCAAATCTAAGTTGTAACATGGCTGTTTTATTTCCTTCACCATCGATACTCGAGCCGCTACCCCAATAACCCAATATTTTAAAAGCTTTCCTGTATTTGCACAATGTCCGGTACTTCTCACAGTAAACATCGTTGCAGTTAGCTCCTCATTATTGTGTGTATTTGATTGGTGACTATAAGTTTAATTGTAATTTTGTATATTGGTTAATACTTTTCATGTAAGCCTCAGCCTGTAATTGAGGCATTAATTTGAAATGTATCTCGTTAAAGTGTGAGTAAATAGAATTAAATAATGTTTTGTTGGTTGTCCTTAAATGAATAAATAAATAAAATACAGGCTTATAAGTTGGAACGAATGACTCGGTTGTCGGTCCTGGCTTAGTTCTCTTGGGCACTATGTCAATATGGAAGTAACATAGACAAAGATAACTTAAAATTCGGTTAAACCAGTAAAATAATTATTAGGTCAGTAAGCAGACACTGAGCCCTAAGCTTAAGACTGGGGCAACCGGAATAGTGCTAGAGGTTATAGAGGTATTATCGCTGGTCCATAATTTTAAAGAGCTTTCGAAAATCGATGTAACTGGCGGGATGGAAACGATTACAGAAGAGAAGTCCACAGAAGGCAACGCTTAGTTGTGTACTGGTTTCTTCCGACGTTCTTGAAGGGTTGAGGCTTTGAGCTGAAGCTCCTCTTCGGGCTTCATCTAGCATGATGAAGGCAATACGGTCCTGGGTTAGGCTTGTATTTCGACGAATAGCTTCTTTCAACGTAATAAGTTGGGATTAAACTGCCGTTTCATACAGGCTATTCTAATATGAATGAAATAAAACATGAATATTGTTAATGTTATATTATATTCCATTGTATAGCTTTACAGACAAATGAAGATTGTAATTCAAGTACCAAACCAATGGATATATTTAAAAGAGCATAGCCTGTGAGTTTCTTGCCAGTTCTTCTTACAGAGCGATGGCTCGAAAGTGGCACTTAAATTCACTTACACTTAATTATTTTTTGATTTTAAATTGTTTTGTTGCATGTAAGTGAATCTAAGCTTCGTGATTTTAGTATAATTATATTTTAATTGTTTTTTTTTTATAATTTTGACGTTTTCAAGTACTATGTATAATAGTTTATGATATAAATATTTTTTTTTACTTTTTACTTTAATCAAATATCTATCAAAAATCTATCACAAGCATATCGGAAACTTGTAACTCTACGTTCCACGGGTTGAAATGTGTGTAATTATTCTCGAATGTATTCGATAATATTGCTTAGTTTGTTGCTAATGAATTATTTAACAAAAATAAACGTACACTGTGATTACAATTAAGCCTAATTTTACCCCAATTACTGGCAAATTGGGCAGAAGCTATTCTGAAACGCATTCGGAAAGCCAATCGGATCTGTGTCACGTAGTTTCATTAATTTAAGCCGATCTTGATGAAGCTCAATCGAGGGGGGTTGGCGTTGTGTTATAACAGTATTAAGTTATTATTGTTAGTGGTTTAATTAGAGCTAAGTCTATTTAAAACCTCGATCTGTCTCTCTCATTTTTAAACAAATGACTGAAATGCATTGACATTTTAAATCAAATTAAGAAATGTTATGATAGCCGCCTCTATGAATTGCTATCTATGTCTTTAGCATCATCATCATCATCATCATAGCCCATTAACGTCCCACTACTGAGCACGAGCCTCCTCACACATATCAAGGTGTGAGGGTATTGGGTCATACTCCACCACGCTGACCCAGTGCGGATTGGCGGAGGCAGGTGTATGGCTACCTGCTGTTAGAATTTTTCAAGCCGCCCATAAGGCCTCTAAAATGGCTTAACGACTACCACATTTAGTGATAGCCGGGACCAACGGCTTAACGTGCCTTCCGAAGCACGGAAGCGCTCGATATCAAATGCCACACGAACGGTCACCCATCCAAGGACTGACCTCTGTAAACTCTGCTGTACTTTGGTGATCGTTTCCGACCACCGAACACCGCAAAGCTACGAGCGCTTCTCTTTCTTTCGTCTTTAGCGGTTTACATCAATTACTTTTATACGTACTGAAGTAATACCACCCGTACGCTGGTTGCCATTTGGACCTTTATTATGTATGTATTATTTGAAAGCAATATTGTAATATGTGTTTTTAGAAGTGTTAATCACATTTCGGACACAGATAGTTATATCACGATAAAAATGTATAGAAAAATACTTATACTTTCATTAATATGTTGTCACACCATTCACATACATCTGAAAGACTTCCTATTAAGCGATAGTGCATTCACAAGATGTAGTAAGATTTCCGAATCCGATTTGATTAATTATCACACCTCGCTTTTACAAGTTGGCCGGAACATTGGTCCGTTAACATATTGGTAGTCTGCGAAGTTGCCTCACAGTTGCCAGACTACTCTTCGTTAATAATGTTATCAGTACACCAAGTGAACTGCAAGGCATCCGTTTTCACGTTAATTATAAAGCTAGTTTACTTCTGAACTAGTTTGAAATGTAAACTAATCAATGCAATGCATTATCATAATAATAATCTTACTATATTTTTTTAATTGATTTAATAAATCTATTACATAAAAACGGAATAAATCCTACTAATATTATAAACGTGAAAGTTTGTATGTGTGAATGGATGTTTGTTACTCTTTCACGCAAAAACTACTGGAGCGATTGTGATAAAACTTTGTACGTGTATAGATGCAGTCCTGGACTAACATATAGGACACTCCTTATCCCGATATTCCAATGGGAACGGGGACCACGCGGGTAACACTGCATGGCGCTGCTAGTAAACTTATAAATTTTGTAAAAATGATTTCACTCTGCATTATAAAATACTGATTAATACGGAGCTGAGTTGGTATTTGTGCAACACAGAGTGCCACTTTAGAAATTATCACGAGACGTTAAATAAAACAACCCAATGAAAAAAAGTTGTGTTACACAAGCAGTTAATTGTTTCTTTTATCTTAGCTAGAGGCTCCCGGCTAGGAGTTTTTTTTAAAAAGTCACACACAGATACCTCCTGTTGTTTGCCGGGAATGCGGGACTGTTCGAAAGGATTATATATCGGGTATGTATCATCTATCTTCCATGCGTAAACTAAACACAGCCAGGAATACTATCCAAGGAAATAGCGGTCTATCAACTGAAAAACTTATTTTTATAAATTTACATTAAACATAAACTTTCATTGTTATGTTTCATTTGAATAAACCTGTAGCGCTTAATAATCTTTTATGCAACTCATATTAGCCCCTACTGTGCAGTTCAAAAAAACGGACTGAAATCTTAGCAGCGAGTTTCTTGCTCGAAAATATCCTCACCTCTCGGCTTATGAAAATTTCCAACAAACACGACATTGCACTTTTGCATTAGTGCACGTAAACGATACCGTCGAGCTTTGGCGTGAATTTGCAAATATAAAGCGTGTCTTACATAACAAAGATGTTCTATTATTTAATGCTACGATTTATAGCTTATATGTATATAACATATACAATGTTATTACAAAAAATACTTTAAACACTCCTTAGACATGCATTTATTTAAACAGTGTCTAAATATTTAAACGATGTTTAAGGTATGTTTAACTTTCTCTACAGTGTTTAGTAAACGTTTACTTAAAACCACTTCTAAGCGATCCGTTCATTCAATGGGCTTTCATTCATTCTTCCACACTCCGTGTTTACCAAATCATGTTGGACTTAACGGAGTTCATTGTTATAAAATATGAATACTCCATATATTCAAAAATGTGTGGTTTGAGTGAATTCATATTTTTATGAAATATAAAATACCTACTTCTAAACAAAAAGCGTTGTCAGCTGTCATCCTTCAAAATATAGATAAATAAAAATCTGTAAATTAAATAAATAAATAAATATTTTTTGACAATTACACCATTTATTTAGTTCTATGATAGTCATTCATCATCATTCAGCAAAATAGTTATAGCGCTTCTTCTCTTTCTTTTACCTCTTTTGGCTCTTCAGCTCATTGATTACAATTTTTGAGAAGGAGGTCATCTTCAAATGTTTTATTCTACTCGACTTTTGCCCGATCAACCATAAGAGCTTACAAAGTGCTTCCATAATAAATGTACACGCAGTGCCAAGAAACGACAGAGATAGAAAAGCTTCTTAAAAGCTGTACTTAATCTAGACTATGTATGACACCCACCAACTGATCTGCCTGTAATATCTATATATGCTATGCTGTTTATAAATATCTGTAGAAATAGTAAATCTCTACATGTGTAACGCGCTTTAGGATACAGTTTTACTTGAATGGAAAGTGCAGTGCACCTTGCGCTTGAACTGATGTTTATTTAACGTTATGGAAATGTGAAATGTTAAGAATTTTAATAAAAGATTTGATGAATCATACGGCGCTGAGGTCATTCTACTTGCACTTCGGATAGTCCTCTCCAAGGCAAATGTTCCTCTGCATAAACATGTATTTTTATTTGATATATCAATTAGGCTCCCACATTTATTTAAAAACATATGAAATATTTGTATGTTTGTACCTCATTCGCGCAAAAATTACATAGTAAAATACAACGCAACTTATACATAGTGTATAGCTTGAAATATCATATAGGATAATTTATTTCTGTGTTTTGAACTTGTTAATAAAAAACAATTAGGTATATTTAGTAATCAAGTCGAGCTCATCTTTGATGTGTAAAATATTTTCAAAAGGATCAGCAACGCGCTGATGATTTTCTTGGTACTGTACTGCAAGAATCTATAGACCACCTTCCACCATAAGAAAAAGTCCTCTTAAATTTAACCATTCAATTCTTCCGATTCAAACAGTTATAGAAAAGTCAATAAAGAAACGAAAGTAACGTAGTATCCCTATACGAGCCCAAGCTAACCTCTTCTGCCGATCAACAGACGAAGCTCTGGTAAACATAACAGTGCCCGGTAAGCGGCAATAGGCTCGCGCGACCAAATATATAATAAGCGAAGTGTGGGCGTATAATATGTCTTTGCCTACCCCTTCGGGGAAAAAGGCGTGAATGTATGTATAAAGAAACAACTTGCAAATAAACGAGCCCCGGTTAGTTGTTTGTAGTCTGGTGTAAACTATTGGTACGTCTGTGATGGTTAAATAAAATATGAATTTAAATCGTATGGGATTTTAATACGCTTCCTGAGGTGAACATGTCACAGGGAATAACGATTAACTTTCAGTAAGTATAAGCTATCTTTGCAGCTTTAAAGAGTTATATTACAGTGCATAGATGTGACAAGTTATAAGTCGTATGCACCTATGCTTTGGACTGACGAGACACCAGTGGAAGTGAACCATTTCTCCTTATTTTGGCCTACAATTTCTCCCAAAAACTTACAATGTTTTTGTGAGAAATCGACAAAAATATATTATTAACACGGCTTCCAGAAAATTCCACTTCAGCTCTGGACCTGCGTGTAATAATGCAAGAGCTCGCTAGTGTTTTATATATGGCAATTTAAAACACAGCAAGTTTTAAACCAATTTAAAGTTGTGAGTATATGATAATGTATGCCATATTGAATTAAATCTGGCATTTGGCGAATGCATTGAGGAAACAATCAGCGGGCCGGCTCGGAGCACGCCGCCCATTCTGAACGCATGTTACATGTAGGGCTGCCACATGTGGCATAAGTTATTTACACATTAACTCAAAGTAGAACCTAAGCATTTGAGTCGCCACTAATAATACACGGATTTACAGGTAACTTATTTTAAAAGTAACCTAATAAACCGACAATCAAAGGATTTTCGATTATGTCAGTGACCAACAGACAATAGATGTTCTATTATATTTGTGATGAAAGGGAAATGATCGACTAAAAGTATGGGGCTTATTACAAAACATTATCTAAAATTAAACCAGGGTTAAAACTTGTGCTGTTACTTCTATGTGATTAAATGAAGACAGTGAGTACTATATATATGACTGCTATATGTTTTATTGTATGTGGCCGACAAACTATGAATGTCTATGAACGATTAATTGCGGGTATTCTTTAAAGTCTATGACCGATGGGGTTTATCATGTTAATTAACAAATGTACACTATATTATTACAAATATTTTATTATGGGCTTCTGGCATACAGTCTATCAAATACATACATAAAAAATTACTTAGACTTTAAAAGCGCTGAATGCTTAATGTGTAGCCATGTCATACGATTGCCAGAAGGCAGGCAGCTTGAATAGTTCCTCCTATCAAGATCTGAGGAGCCCCAGCCAACCTCACCTGCAAGGTGTGACCTGTCGATCAACGGACGAGGCTCTGACGTATATAAAAGTTTCCGGTAATCGGCAATAGGCTCGCCACCTATTACGTGGGAACAACAATATAACTGCGAAATGTGGGCGTATAATATGCCTATAGGCAGAGGCATAGGCCCCTTAGGGCAACAGGCGTGATATTATTGATGTTATGTATGAATGTAATAGCAAAAAGTCAATATAGTTAACTCCTATCTCGGCAACATTAAGAACATGATATAGCTAAAAATGATGAAACCAATCTATTTTCTATATTTACCTATAAAATCACATCTTTAAAAAACACAAGGAATTAGTTATTTGATGTTTGCAACTGCATTTTATATAAGCAATTTTTGCTGTTGGTGAAATTGTTTCTCGTATGTGAACTTTGATCATTTCATATAAAACAAACCAAAGTAAAAACGATACGAATTGCATGCAATTCAATATAAAATTCTGTTGAATATTCAAAAGCCGTTTATACGATCGAAATGAAATCGTTTCATAACGGTTTTATCGAAAACCATGATGATTTAAGTTAATCGCGGCAGCCCTATTTAAACAAACCGCGCAATTCGGGCGGCGCCGCTTATGCTAATGTGTGATTTAAATTTATATTCGTGCATACCTCCGAAAATTCAGTTGTATCAACCCATTGCAAGTAACTTGGTAGACTGGACCGTGAAATTGCCGGCCGCCGAAATCCTATTTGCGTTTAGTTAAAACTGTCTCTTGATTCGGCGATTTTGGTCAAAATGTTTTCCTTTTTTATTTCCATTGTGAATGGAAAACAAATGAATTAAAAACTCCTTTTTGTTTTTTAACTTTTAGTACAATTGGTCACATAATTGGCTCCTCAGATCTTGATAAGAGCCCTTAACATATATGCTTAATAATTATTATATAATAATTACGATTATTTAGATAAGGATTATTTGAATAATTAAACAGGTAGCCGCCCTAATAATGATTAAAGAAATGATAAATATTCACATTTATTCGTCAGAACATAAACAATACGTCTAAAACATTTACGAGTGTTGACATTATAATTTTACTATGAAACTTTATGAACCCTAATCGTAAACTTCATCACGTTAGATAATTTATAGGATAATAACTCTATTAAAAAAAGAAAAGCGAAAGGCGGAGTAAAGTTTTAAAATTCACCGCCATTGGAAAATAAAATATTTCTCGACGTTATTCAGTCGCTCCTCTTCTTCAAGAATATTTTTATGCGGTATTTAACACGGAAGCATAAATTTTATCTTCCAGATTATGGTTTAGTGGCTTCCATCTTGTAGTAAATTAACCTCAACAGTTCTGGAGGGTGATAAAGTGAAACTGGCCGAGTTTACTTATATAAGAAACGTGTCTACACAGAAGTTAATTATTTTTAACTATAGAAAGTATTTTATACCTTCGTTATTTTATGTGCATATTATTTTTTCTGCATTGTTATTGTTTTTCTATTTTTTTTTTGTTGTTACCATAAATATGTCACAGGTCAATATGTATATATCGTGGAGGAACAAACTCTGAGTATGACGAGGTATAAAATTATACGTCGTAAAATATGAAATATTTAGAAAAATATTATTGCTATGATTTTGTAAAATACTGTTGTATAGGTATTTAGGCGTTCATTATTGATTTTATAAACTTATAGTTTTACCTACTAAGTTAAAATTTATAACATTACTTTATTATATTTACCTATGCACTAGTATTATATTTATTATTTTATATGCAAAAAGGAATAATATTATTGTTTAGCCATGGAGGTCACTGAGTTGCATAGTATATACTGTATGTATAAATTGATTGGCAGAAGCTGATTATATTTAATAGGATTACCGCCAACACTTACTTGTGTGAGTGACATCAATCCTATTAGTACCTTCTTAGTGTATGTGTGTAGGTTTCTACAAATTACATTTAGTCAAGCCTTAGACTTGGATTTACTAGTGGTATTCGTAATAAGCTAATAAGCCCAGTGCATTCGTAGTAAGTTAATAAGCCCAGTGCAAGCAGATTGAAGCAATGCGTCATTTAACAAAACGGCAATCATTGTGAATGTACGGGAAACGTCTTTGCCTAAATAGCAAATAATGCAACTTATTGCGACGCCTAACTTGGGTGGGCTTTTGGATAATTGCGCAAGGTAACCTAAAATACCCACGAATTGCTAAGGAGTCACTTTTAAAAACCACAAATTAAAAAAAAATAAACCATACTTTACAATTGGCCTTGTCGTTTTGTAAAACCACTCAATCTACAATCTGCCTGCATCACTTATATGTTGTTAAATTTAATGCCTATTACTACACTAGGTATGAGACAAATACTATTACCATCTATATGAGATAAGGTTACTTACCAAATAAGAACAACAAACGGTAACGGCTAGTACTTGCACAAAGCATCAAGGTCAAATCTATCTCAAGACCAAACATAATTATAATTAATATATGAATTAGCTACCAAAAACCACAGAGAATCAGGGATTTTTTTGAATTTATAACTCTATAGATATATTAAAACAGAATTTTATAGAAGAAATTTAAAACAAACTATGAGTTCAATCATACATTTTAGCCTACACCCAAGCTAACAACAGAATTAGTATGTAACCTCGGAATTCCTTTTTAGTCACAAACAATGGCGACGTTTATTAGCGACCATCAAAACCTATTTGCTAATAACCAGTTAACTCGGAATGTCTGCATTGTTTTAAGTAACGGTTTCATTACGTAAAGTAAGGCCACCTTAATATAGAAGCTAAGGGAAATGCAAGCTTTTAGTGACGTCATACCATTCGAAATAATGAACCGCGCGACGGGACCGCCGACCGCCGCTCGACGCCCAACGACGCCCATAGCGTATGCTGAAAGCCAGCGTAATCTAGCTTGTAGCGCTGTCCATGTGGCCACCGACTTATATAGACGTAGTTAAATCACGTATATATTCGTATACAGTCTGATACGTAATTAAACCATTTCCCTGTCAGTGCTCCCGATTTCCCTGGAATCTGTAGATTTACTGCACTAGCCTCCTTATTTTTGTTTTTAAGGCAAATCCTAGTCAAATCTAACAAAAAACTTATCGTCTGTTGTTCCTTTAATCTCTGGAAATATTAGAATGATTTTAGTAGCATATGTACACACATAGTTTATGCTTTCTTCGTATCAAATTGCACTAAAATCGAGTCAGTCGTTTTATCATTTCGGCCCAAAACGGCCCACTATTGGGTTCCTTTTGTTTTCAAGCCGCCCAATGGGATTATCCTAACTTGTTCTAACGACTACTATATGTATAATTATAGTGAAAAGAAAACTCTTTGGTTAAATCGGAGCATACAAACGTATCGAAAATTTTACTACTTAATAAAATGAAACAAAAGTGTAAGATATGAAATTGTTTGCATTCCAAGCAATAAAAGCTAAACGAAGATAATAAATATGGGAATAAATAACGTTGAAGAATTTAACTTAATTCAAAACTTTCATAAGCTCTCCCGTTTTATTGAAAAACTTTTTTACTCTCCATTTTGTTTCTACAGAGTATTTGCATGCAGATAATTTCTTTAAGGAGGTGACTTCATCTCCGTAGGTACTTTAATTTTATTACTCTGTGCTCTCTCTTTCCTGAACTCACTACTTAGATTTATTTCAATTTAATAATATAATAATAATAATAATAATAATGTTTATTTCTCACCACAATTAAAGAAATTACATGCTTAATTGGTACTTATAAAAACAATTCACAAAACTTATCTATGATTGTGGGAGACTGGAGTCTGAAGTAGGCAGTAAGTCTGCCTGTATCTCAGAACTCCAGGCCTCCACCCTCCTTAAGAGACGTTATTGTTATCTAGAATATTACATGTAAAACTATAGGTAATAACAAAAAAAGAATTAAATTTAATTCAATGTACTCACATCTCCATTACTGTAAGTATATATAATAATATAGTGTATGTATGTGTGTGTGTGTGTGTATGTATATATATATGTGTATGTAGGTATGTATGTAGGTGTGTGTATGTGTGTGTAGTAAAAGCGTAAAACAGTATCTATGCGTATGTGTTACATTATCTAATTATATTTTCCGTATCCGTATATGTAAGACTAAGAAGCCAGGACGTTAATTTCCTTTTGCATTCAAATTTTGTGTTATTATAAATACCTAGGATTTTGTGTACATAATTGTATAATTTACTAGCTCGGTAGCAGAAGAATCTTCTTGGGAATGAGTTTCTACAAGATATAGTAGGGCAAACATTGTAATGTCTTCTTGTAGCGTTTGTGGTAGTGGAATAGGTCAAGAGTGAGTGTTTCCGTAAAATGGTCTTAAGTATGAACAGCTGCCTAACAGTGAGTACTCCAGCATCCTCATACAGTTGTGTGGTTGGGTAAAGTCGTCGTTTGAATAGGCTTACCTTTAGTATAAGCCTCTGAGCTCTTTCCAACTCAATCAATTTGGTTTTGGCAGCTCCGCCCCATGAACTAAGGCAGTAAGACAATATAGACTGTACCAAAGCGAGATATACATTTTTTACAGTGCTACTATCTGCAACATGTCTCAATTGCTTAAACACAAATGTGAGTTTCCTAACTCTTTGTGCTAATTGATGAATATGTTCTCCGAACCCTAAGTTGTTATCAATAATTATCCCTAGGTACTTCATATGATATGTTCCATCAATAGCAGGACAGTTACAGCCATTTGTAGGCGGAAATGTACACTCGTGAGCATATAAATTTTTATTATTTTTTGGGCCGTACCGTTTGGAATTATTTATCGAGAGTTAGTTTTCTTTGAGTTTAAATTTAAGGAATTAATTGCAAGCCAATGTAGGACCGTATCAAAGCCCTTTTGGGCACTATTGTATACCTCCTCCCATGTTTCTCCAGTAAAAGTCAGCGTAGTGTCATCTGCATAAGAGGTAATTTTGCAGTTATCTATTTTAAGTTGGCATAAATCATTAATAAAGCAAAGGAAAAGAGTTGGACCAGTTATACTTCCCTGAGGAATACCGTAATGCATGGTTATCTCTTTACTCACGACATCTCCTATTTTAACCCGCTGAGTACGATTTGACATGTAATCTTTAATTAGGTCCAGTTGTTTACCTCTTATACCCAGTTTGTTTAGTTTGTCCATTAGTAAAGGCACCGAAACAGAATCAAAAGCTTTTTTAAGATCCAGGAAAAGGGTTAGACATTTTTTACCGTTATCCAACTCACTTACCAAGTAGTCAACGAAATCCTGAACAGCGTCACATGACTTTCCTGGCCGAAATCCATATTGGTTATCTGCTAACAGGCTATATTTTTCCAAGTATTTAGAGAGTCTAGTGTTAATTGTTCGTTCAAAGACTTTAGACAGAGAGGTTAATATAGAAATAGGGCGATAATTATCGACGTCGTCTTTATTTCCTGATTTGTAGATTGGGTGCAAGATTGACTTTTTTAAAGCATTTGGGAAAATTCCGACGTCAAAGCAGCGGTTCACGAGTGTTGTGAGAACCGGGGAGAGGATATCGATATTTTCTTTTAATAATTTTGCTGTGATCATGTCCCAGCCAGGTCCACAGTCAGCTTTAAGAGCAAGTATGGTCGACTCTATTTCCTCCACACCTACTTCAGCCAAAGCAAACGAATTACTAGTTATTAAATCGCGAGGGCCATAAACTGATCGCGGCAATGGCGGGACATTTAGCGGGATTCTCTTGGCAAGATTCTGCCCTATAGTGCCAAAGAAATCATTAACACAATCTATAGAAGATTTCTTGTCGCATTTGATATGAAGCAATTCATATGAATTGTAGTTTTTCTTGTCTAAACCAGTTATCGATTTTATAGCTTCCCATGTTTTTTTTGTATTTCCTTTTGCTTTACTTAAAAGCTCTCTGTCATATTGTCTTTTAACTTTCCTGATCAGTTTGTTACAAAAATTACGATACCTTACATACGTCGTCCGTAATATTTCATTTTGTGCTACCTTTTTCATTCTTTTGTACATTTTATCTCTATTTTTAATGCAACTCAACAAGCCGGTGGTCATCCAGGGCTTAATTTTAATTTTTGCTCTAGGTGTATTTAGTACTTTAGTATTTTTTGTTACAATTGTTGAGATTATATTAATGAACTTATCGTTAGCTGTATTTAAATCAGTTTCAGACGATACAAAACTGAAATCAGTCGAAGAGCACTCCTCCCTAATACCAACATAGTTCAATTTAGAAAATGTTTTTTGCTGGTTGGACTGATTTATTTGTTTAGTTTTAAGATTAAGAATTACAGCCTGATGATCTGTCAAAGTACTTTCAAGTATAAACGTCCATGAAGGAAGTTTTGTTTTTAAAATAACATGGTCCAAACAGCTGTTAGCTCTTGTTGTATTATTATAGGCTGGTAGCAGGCCGTGGTATGAGATAACATCAAGATACTCAGAAGTATTGTTGCATGTCTCAAGCAAGTTAATGTTAATATCACCAATTAAAATTATATTTTTAAATCCTGATAGACTATTCAGTAATAAATGCAGAGATTGCAAAAATACCTGTATGTTTTTAAAAGATGGAGATCTGTAGATTGAGAGTATGGCTGTATCAGTGCTCAGTTTAATTAAAATACAATTTGCTTCCGAAATATCCGGTTCTTCAACAATAAAATTTAGGATACTTTTTACATAAACCACTACACCGTCGCTTTTATTATAGCTTTTAGTGGATTTACAGATCTTATAGTCGTTTAAGCTAGGTAAATTTGGGTTATTAGATGACCAACACTCAGATAAAACTATTAGATCAAAGTCTATGTTTATTCTAGTTAATAGAACTTGCAATTCATTAAAATTTCGGTTAATGCTTCGAATGTTTTGCTGTAAAATTTTTAAATACCGGTTAGGGTGTTTTATGTAAGACTTACATTGTTCCGGCTTACACACCAAAGTAGTGGAAATTTTAAATTCGTCTATATTATTGACTAAGTCATTTATATTCATGTTATTCTTATAAAGTAGCCTAGGGCAGTTCTAATAGACACAATAGTGACTCTGTAGATAATTTTTTTCTTGTTTGATTGAAATGTGTTGTGTTTTAAATGTTTAGTGTAAATATAGTAATATTTTTGTATCCGTATTATAGATGTGTGTAGATATATAAAAAATGGAGAGTTGCCAGCCATTGAGAGACAATAAAAAAATAAGCAATAGAAAATATGTAAGGCAGCAATAGTAAATATTTTACACAAATTTGATACAAGTAAAAAGGTTTTATGTAGAAAAAGTCACATACTATGAAGCTTCTCTAGATCGCTGTCCGATTCTACGCGTACAACAGGGCTGCCTTCCGTTTTTCGAAGATAGACTTTGCCAAAAGAAGTCCAACAAAAGCGGTAGCTGTTAGCGCTTGCAAACTTTCGGGCACTTGAGAAAATCTTTTTGGTGTGCTGAGTAAGTCTTTCTGATATAAAAACCGGAGTGGCAGGACCCTCTAATCGTAAATTTACTGTAGTAAATTTTTCTTTGCTGCTGCGATTGTATAATTTTACAGATTTTAGCAACTCTTCTTTCATAATAACACTGTTTAATCTTACAATAATCGAATTATTTTTCTCACCCGTTATTCGATAGACGTCTTGGATGTCGTAAGGCTCCACCTGTAAATTTAGCGCTTCCCCAACCTTTTGCACAACGGCTACTAGCTCTTTTTTTGTTTCTTGTTTTTTCTGTGGCATATTGCGGATTTCGATGCAGCTCGCTAAATTGGTTTTTTCCATCGCTGCCAGTCTAGTCTCCAGAACCTTTATATACTTATGGTCTTCATTTCTTTCGAACTCTAGCGTCTCCATTTTTCTGATTAGCTCGTCATATTTCGCATTCATAAAATCCAGTGTTTGTCGTATGCCACTGTTTTGCTCCTTAATATCACTAATTGTGCTAAAAATATTTGAAAATTTTAAGTCCTGTTCAGCTCTCCAGCCTGAGAACATAGCAATCATTTCGTTCTTAAACTCCAATATCTCATCGACGCTGCGCTTACGTTTTCGTACTGCTTTTATATTGACTGTGTCAGACTTCGTTGTTGAGCCACTACAAGCGACTGCACTCGATGCGCGCGCGCTTCGGCTAACGCTCGGCTCCGATTCGGACGTTGTCGCACTCGGCGGCAATGAGCGCGGCGGTGAATGACGCAGCGGCATACTTAATGCAGGCAAACAGTACCAGGAGCGAATAGACGCAGAGAGTAACTTTCGTCGCGTATTCGTTTTCTAGGTAGTGCGCCGGTGTGCGTGCGCGTATGTCCTTCTCAACTGGAAAGTATGCTCCCCTGGTACTTATAAAGAAATATTTTTAGATTTTTGTTTAATTTATCAAAATATATAATTTTTAAAAATTAATTAAAAACGTTCAACACTTTAACTTAAAACGCGTCTGCACCGCACAGAGATCCGGGGGGAAGGGAATTTAAGGTGTAATGATACTATAAATGTCTATAACAGAGTCGGAAGTCCTGAAATATTATAATCATTATTTTATTAGATGTTGGAACCGGAGAGAAAAAAGATGAATAAGATAAAACTTAAAATTTGTCTGAATACTCGTAGTTTATAAAGAAAGGCTGGCTAAAAGGATATAACTAGGTTTTTGGAGGTCTACAAACCCCTAACATGACTTAAACATGAGTACGATAAGCGTTCAGTTAGTTATTGCTTAATTCATATAAACATGCCACATTTTTATGGTAATCTTACTGTGTTTACAAGACCTATATTATTTATCTTACTAATTTTAAATGTATGTAAAAACCAGTTCATTTCCGATTTTATACGCGCTCGATAAAATTGGAAGTTGGCTTTAGACAAAGGCATGTTCATTAGAGTTTACGAAGCTATGCGCTCGTTTCATTGAAAAAATGGAACAAACAAACCCTAGAGCACAAGGTATTTGCTACGAAAAGGGGGAAAAATTCTACAGGTAACTAAAATTTACAAGTATAGTACATGTTTAATGACAGTATTTGCTTATGCTTTCTGTATACGAGTTGTTATTGAATCATCATCATTATATCAATCGTATATAGTCCACAGCTGGAGTTTGGCCTCTAGGGCCGTTCAAATATTAGGTAAGCACAATGGGGGGTCTTAGTTATGCTTAGTTTGCTTTATCATCACTCATTCTCATTTACTGTGTATTAAAAATATATCTATATAACCAGGTCTGCAGAAACAAAAAAAGCACAGTCACTTATCATCTTTCGCTTTGATAAATGTTTGCAAGCGAGCGCAGAAACAAAAAGAAATAGAAAGCTCACATATCATTATAAAGAAAGAAAAACTCAGATGTCACCCGGAAAAAGTAACAAGTACAAATGAAATGCGGCACAATGGCAGTGCAAAATGCAGTGTTAATAAATACATAAAAAGAATTGTAATATGAATGTACATGTTCACATAACTATAAAGAAAGATAATCCAGATGTCACCCTGAAAAAGTCACAAGTACAGGTACAGACAAAAGCGACACAAATAGCCGTGCATAATGCAGTGTTAATTCCTGCTCTATTGTATGGTAATGAAAGTGGGCCAGAAAAACACGACTGCGGGACAAATTAATGTGGTAGAAAGGAAATGTTTTAGGAAAGCCAAGAAGAGGGTATACCAACGTATAGTTTAAAGGAGAATAATATAAGACAGCGAGGCTGTTAAGAATTACTTTAGGGAGTTTGCTAGTAGGTTACTTATTTAATTAGGGCGAAAAGATAATTAAATTAATCAGTTACACGCAGATTACAACGCCCATATATAAAAAATTAAAAAATAAACAATTTACTAATATATAGAAATAAAGTGATTTTCAATATAATTTTTTAATCATTTTATTTTAATTACCTATTCGTGTTTAATATGGTTGAAAACCAAAATAAAGCAGGGTTTTAGTTGCGTGACTATTTGGGCTTCATCAACATGACTAAGATTTTCAGTTTGGACTTACTTATTAGAAGTCTTTAACCTAAATTAGTCACTATTAGACGGCTGGTACCCTAATGCTAGGCACACACACTATACGCACTGTTCATGGTACATGGTACATACTGGTTCGTACAATCCAAATAATATATTAATATAATAAAAAACTAAATTGAAGTAAAAAATCATCTGTAAGCAATTTTAGCTGCTAGAACTATACTAATTAATCGAAATGATTACATTTCGTGCAGCGTGCGATGAAAACAGATGTAAACTTCCCGTCTATCATTTGTTTGTTTCTGTCCCGAACACATGTCACGGGGAAACAGATGACAACCCTATTTAGCGGGACACGGAGATGTGACAGCCCTCAAATCGCAAACATGTTCGTAGTTATTCGTACACGCCAAACCCGCTATATAAACGTATTTTCTTTTTTTTTTGTAAAGTATTTAAACATTAAGAGTGGCTTGCAAAATAGTTCAAAATTTGGTTGTTTGATTCAAAATGTCATTGCATTTGAATGGGACAGAAATAGATTTAGCTCTAAACTTAGTGATTGTTACGGGGCTGTCTGAAAGGGTTACCGCGGCCTTGGTTTGTAGCAGGCTCAAAAGAAGGAACATGGAAGGTTTTTAGTCAGAAGAAGTCTAACACACCCTCCCGCTTCACCTACGGCGGGGGAAAGTCATTTGATGACTATCCATTCAAAAAAAAAGGTGGATTAGTGACCGTTGTACAAGACACCCTAGCTGTCTTTTGTTTCATGAGCAGAGATTTATTGATATACAAAAAGTTTTTTCGCCATGTAAGAAGGTCAAACATGAATTATGAAATAAACTGCAAATTTTAATTGATATAGGTATAGAAGAAAGAACTGTCGTTCAAAAAAGGAGATCTTTTGATATGAAAATTAGCGTGGGACTTGCACCAACAAAATGAACAGACGACCTAATAAATGTTGCGGGACCACGTTGGATGCAGGCAATCGATCACAGTCGGGGCAGAGCTTATGGAGAGGCCTATGATTAGCAGTAGACGTCCTTTGGCTGATGATGCCATCATATAACGTCACTATCACTATATAGTATAAAACAAAGTCGCTTTTCTCTGTCAGTCCTTATGTATGCTTAAATCTTTAAAATTACGCAACGGATTTGATGCGGTTTTTTGACTGATAGAATGATTCAAGAGGAAGATTTATATCGAGAAGGAAACGTGGGCAAAGCCGCGGACGGCCGCTAGTAAGTAATAAAACGAGTTATAAACTAAATGGTTATTAATTATGGGTTATTTTTATGAGAGCTCAATGGTCAAAGTTAACTTTAAAGAAAGCCTCTGTATAACTCAGAAGAGTCATGAATAAACGGCCAATTTACACGGAACCATTTATTGAGGTGAGAAGCATTGTTGCTAGTACCTGGTGAGACATGCGTTGCCGAGGTATATATGCGAACGTAAATATTATTTTTAAAATAAACTCTTTGAACCTAATCGTTTCATTTTATTATTCTAGTCTATTTCTCAATTCGAAACTTGCTCTGAACGTATAGTGAATATTATGTTACCAACATTTTCAACTTTCCACCGAGTCTGCCAGAACTTCAACAGCCAGTGGATACATTTTATCATATTACTTTGGATTAGTGCAGGGCATCTCAAAACGTATTGGTTTCCCGGGACAATTTTTCCAATAGACGACCGATATGGCGTATAAGTCAGCAAATTTGTTAAGGACGTGGATTCGATTCCAACACAGAACAAACATTTTTTCCATTAACAAGGATCATTGTCTTAGTATAGATATTTTCTTTATTTTTTAACTTTAAGTATGTATAGGTATTCTACCAAGACCTTAGGAACCCAAGCCATCTTCACCTGCAAGTGCTGCATCTGCTAATCGACTAACGAGGCTCTAGCAATATGAAAGCTCCCGGCAAGCGTCAATAGGCTCGCCACCTTTTATGCGGGACCGAAAACATGGCTAAATATGGGCGAATAACAAGCCTCTTTCTACATAAATTACACTCTGGATACACTGCTGAAAGTGTTTACTAACATCTAAGGAGCCGAAGCCAACTTAACTGCAAGTAGTGCATCTGCTGGTCAACATACAAGACTCTAGTGAACTTAACAGATCTTAACAGACAAGACTCTGGTGAACTTAACAGATCCCGGCAAGCGGCAATAGCCTCGCCACCTATTACGTGGGACTGACAATGTAATTGGCGAAGTGTGGGCGTATAATATGCCTCTGCAGGGGTACCTGAGGGAAACAGGCGTGACTGTATGTATGTATATGATACAACTATAACTACAACAACCAACATTGTACTTTAAGGTGCCATATCTAGAGCGAAGACTTATTCTATATTAATGTGCGTATATATATTTAAAATTCTGTATATTTGTGGGATCGCCAAACCAAAGAATGTTTGAATTGTCCACATTTTTTTTAATTTATTCACACAGCTTTCTTTTAATGTTTTTTATCGTAACCACAGAGTAACTTTATGACATAAACTCATAGAGTATAATTGTAAAAAAAACAAAAAAATTACTTTATCCCATAAAAATGTTATAACAAAATAAAATGCTAAATTATTGTCTAGGAGTACAAGCTCCGCTTAGTTCGGGGGCTGGAAACCCTGTATAAGAGATCCTTATAGTTATTTATTTATTATTTATTATATCCTAGCATTGTCCCGGTTGCCCTTAGCTTAGGGCCCAGAGTCTCACTGGTCACACCAGATTTTGGCTGAACTTAAATTATTACATGGAGTGACTGCCGTCAGTCCTTCGCAACCCAGAGGGAAATATTGTTGTATGGATAAACCAATTGTCAGAATATTAGAAGGCACTGACTTCCTAATAACGACTGCCATAGATGTTCTTGACAGCCAAGACCAACGGCTTAAAGTGCTTTCCGAGGCACAGAGCAAGTGATAATTACGCACTGAACCTCTTAATAGAAGTCTATGAGTACTGGAATATCTGCCACTGAGCAACTGGGATATCGTCGCTCTATATATTTATTATTATTTACTAAAATCCTTGATGTCTGAAGGTTTAAAACCAAATTCCGGTTTTCGCTGATCTACGGGCATTGTTTCATATTAGTTTTCCGAAACAAGAAACCGAGTACAAGCGGCTAACTTCCCCGCTAGTGTTGGTTCACAATTAAAGTTGTCCCGTCGCAGCACCAATAGTGTAATCCGAACTCAAAGTTCCCGGCTCATAATGAGGAGGGTGGCTAGTGAACAAGTCAGGTTTTAGACAAGTTTTAAAATAGAGCTTTCGAGAAATATTTTTTAAAAAATTGATAATTTTTTTATGCATAATTTATAATAATGTTTATGTTAGTAAGTTTTTGCCTAAGCTTTTTCTATTATTGTAATGTAGGTGATTCTATATTTTATAAAAATAGCCAATAAGAGGGTAGGCATTAATTGTACGAGCGAGTCAGTCTCTCAATAAACATGTTACGCGATTGACTTGGTTTTACTGCAGCCGATTCCCGTGAGTTCCCTTAGGGTCCAGAAACTTCTCAGTGACGACGAGGATGGGATTCGAACCCACGCGGTACACATTTAATGGTTCAAAATTAATTAAGAAATATCATGTATGTATATAGTCGCTTTCGTTTTAGCACGGTTATTTTAAAATGTAAGTTTTTTTGGTTGTGATAATAATTGAACTATCTTTTGGATTGTGGCCATAGACGAAAGGCCAGCAGTAGTGTAGTCGATTCTTATTTTTTACTATGCATAGTTTTCAATAAATTCTAACTAAATCCCACTCTAGCACATCCATTACATTTTAATTGAATCCATAGTATTGTAACATGCAATGCATGACAAAACAAATGAATAACAGAGAACCTGTCATTCTCAAGATTAGAAGGCAAAGCAACTGCTTGAATTATCGTATAATGACTACCTTAAGGTCACATTTTTCAAGTTAAAGTAATAATGAATCACTTCAAGGTATTTATTAAAAATGCTCGATAAAAATCTGGTTATTTATTACCTCAACTGCGTCTTTCGGAATATATTTGCGTTTCAAGTAGGTACTTGGTTCAATTTAGACAACATAACTTAGTTGACGACGTGATAAACGCATTGCAGTAGTCTTGTTACATCTTTTTCTATAGGGAATGTTTTTTTTTTCTTTTAAATAATAGCTTCGGTGCGTTTTGCTTATTTAGCCAGTGTCAAGTAAGAGATATATTAATAACATATAAATTATAGTAAATGAGAATGAGGGGTGATAAAGATGAAAAATGGTAAATGAGATGCCCTCCCTTAAACCCGTTGAGTCCTCAGTAAAGATGTGATGCTGAACGGTTTGTTTCATTTACCATCACTCATGTAAGTTCACAAACACTTTCTTTTAAAATTTCCTACTAACAGTGGCAGTGATACAAACAAATCACACATTGTTGTTCAGTTGATTTACTTTAATTAACTTCAGTTGACGCGTGAGCTGTTCTACTTTAATTAACTTACTTACGTAAACTAATTTGCGGATACCTGCCAAAGTGAAGCTATTAAATGGCACTATATTTTAATAGTAAACTACGTTAACGTTACTTTAGATAAAAACACATGAAGTGACAACGCGAGTTTTAGACCTAGTATTGACCGGTGTCATAGATTGTATTTCTTATAATTTTAATTTTATTCAGAATCTTCCTCAAATTCCATTAAAGACCCAGTGAATATCAAGCCGAATTTCAAGCAGCTCTACTGAAGCAACATATCAAACCGTCATAGTCAGGCCGTCTGAACATCAACCGTTACGTCATATCCGTGACTGAGGCCGTGACGCGAATGCTGGAGCTATGCCGGTGATGGATGGCACTAGGCTGCATGATGTATTCTCTCCTGCCTAGCTGTCATGATTCGCAACTCCGGTAAATGATGTAAAAGTGATACAGTCATACTATTCCTAACGGATTCTTAATACTTCAAAATCTCATATGGGGAGGAAGATATATATGACAATAAAGATTTATCTTCGCGCGTGAGGTGAAGGAAATATTACTTGCAACTTTCTTTACTGTTCGATACTGTACAACTTTTTTTATGAAGTGGATTTGTTGTTGCAATGTTGTTATAGTGGTAGTTTTATGACGCCTAGACACAGTACCAGGTAGTATTATACCGCTAAATAGTCGAGTATTAAGCAATTTTGTATTTCGTTTCTAAGATCGGTGGTCCGGATGAGTTTTGATTTGTTTCATTATCTCGATTTAACATGACTATGTTCTAGAGCTAAGAGTAATATTAAAGTAGAATAATCATTAATTTGTGATTCAGAAACTAAAATTTATAGTGAGCTCTGAAAATTATTAAATAATAACGCAGATAATATGTAATGGATTTTTGATAAATAAAGCACTTTGATAAAAGTAATTTCCTATTATTACTTTTTCTTAAACACTTCTCAATACTATGTTACTTATCAGGACGCCCTCATACCTGGAACAAAACAAAATTAAGGAATTATTTCAAATTGCAGTAAATAGTAACTAAGACTAAGTTATATAAGTAAAGTGTGGCTTTTCATATCAACCGCCACTGCCTGTCTCAGAATCACATAAGCGGTAGTTTTTTAGCCCTGTAAGAAAGCCTGAAGGAGGCTTGAAAAATACTAGAGGGAACACCTGTCTCCACCAATCCGCAATGAGTCTGCGTGACGGAGTATAGTCTATATTCTTCTCACCATGTTTTGTGAGAGGAGTCACGAGCCCACTAGTGAAATATTAATAGGATGAGATAACGACGATGGCACATTTAGTATCTCTTCAATTAAAATGAGCCTAAATTCTAACTGTCAGACTTTATGAAAATACTAGGTACAATTCTGTGAAAGCTTTAATTTGCCACGTTGTGTCGTGGTAAGGCACATGCCATACAACAAGCGGGAAGCGGGGAGAGTTAACTCGGCATAGCTTTTACCTCTGGCAATATTATTTAATATCGATTCTTGCGTGTCGTTGGCTTTAATTTTTTTAACTGACTTCATAAAAGGAGGAGGTTTCTCAATACGACCATATAGCAGATATAAAGCAAAAAAATACTATGTACATTAAGTGGTTACTTAATACGAAATAAAATAATTGTTTGCTCAGTAAATGCTTTATTACAATTAAATTTATTTGTTTGTTCCTTACACCTCTCAAGAAGTAGTAATTTATAATTAGCATATAAAGACGGCACAGTCTTTTTTAATGCTAATTGAATTTTATTAGCTTCCAATATATTACCGCGCTAATACCAGCGGCGAGCCATTGATTTTATTCCAATCTGTGTTTTTTGGAATATATAAAATATTTAACATAAGATCGTGATCGTTCACATAACATTGCCATAATCGAACATCTTACTATTTGAAATTCGAATTTATACGAACTTCTGTACAGAGACACAAACAAATTTGTTAGGAAGCTTAGCATAAAAAATTTTAGCATTGTAAAATCTTTTGAAAGACAACAACAAAACAAAAGACAGTTAAAGTGAAGCCAGAGGTTCGTTTTAAAAAACTTTGCAATCATTATAGTCGTGTGTCGTCGCGTGACCCGCTCACTGTGTGGCCCGTCACTAAACGCTTCCTCGCTACGAAATTAACACTCTTTGTGCCGCGGTCGCGTGCCTGCTGATTTCTAACCCGGAAATGGCGCTGAGGCGACTGGTCGCTTTGACCTATTTAAATATCAATTCCATTATTTTATTTGTATGCGCATTTAAGAGGTTACTTTAGTTAGGGAATTATGCCTTATTTTGTTGAATTTACTAACTATACTAACTATAACTATAAATATTACAACTATAAATATTGTAATAGTTCAAAATACAGGATTATACTTGTTTGGTCTTTAACCAATTTATAATATGTAAGGTGTGCATATTATGTGCAAAAGCATATTTTTGTAAAGTGTGTATGTAAAAGTGTTTTCAAATAGATATACATTTACTCTGAGATATTAAACATGCTACTCATCCATAAATTTTGCATAAGAATTGAAACTATAAGCATAGAAATAGATTGAAGGTCCAGCTTCCTTTCCTTCCTTTATTACAAATATTTATGTTTGCTAATTTTTTGTAAAGAGCTTAGTGCATGTTTTATAAAAGAAAAAAAGCAATCAAGATAGCTGTGGAAGCTGTGGATGCTGTAAGTAAACACCATACTTTATATTCCAACATCGCGAACGGACAATTAGCCAGCCACGTCTTCAAAACAAATTTAATTTCATCGTGACCGAAATTTATATCCGTCCCCAAATAATTATTTCGGGTTTAATTAACCGGAAACTTTACACATGTGCGTAGCTACGCATTGCTCTTTCATTCGTTAGGTATGTATCCATTTACTATGTATATTTGAACATATAAATATAAGGTAGTCATTATAAATTGATAGGGATGATGTTTAAGGTAAAAAGTAAGCGATTTAAAAGTATCTTATTGTAAAACATGGTTTCATTTTGTTATAATTCATATAGCAATACCATTTCGATTGCGCGGCAGGTGCACTTACAGGTGAAGTTGGCTTGGGCTCCTAAGGTATTTGCAGGATCTATAGACACCTACCTACATAGTATAAGCATGAATTATCCGTATAGTATATTTTATCAGCCGCTGATATCCTAGCCCACAAATTTCTCACTAAACTAAAGAATTCAGAAGACTTTTATTAATTTCTATTATCTATCAAAAGACGCATGTAAATTCGAAAATACTTGCTCAACCTCCTGAAGCGCGCAATTTGGTCTATCAGACCGACGAATAATATTTTGGTTGTTATTTTAAAAACGAAAAGCAGAATCTCATTGACTTCATAGATATGACTGCATGATTTGTGACCCAGGCATAAAAGGTTAAAAACACATAGACATTACCTAAACGTATCACAGCACCAACTAAAATCACAAAGAAAATAGTTTCTTTTCTTATCTGTATTGATAAAAGACCAAAATAGACTGTTCTCGGAGCCCTTAGAAAGGACACGTCGCGTTGAAATGTTTAGCAATTCTAATAAGGAGGAGGCCTATCGCAACAGGGGCCCCGATCGTCGCGATAAACAACGGCCTAACACACCTGGAGCATAATGTTACTACGTAAATTGCTTTCTGATAAATATTATGGTTCATCATCATCATCACAGCCCATTAACGTCCCAATACTGAGCACAAGCCTCCTCCCACATACCAAGGTGCAAGGATATTAGATTTTTTCAAGTCGCCTTAGGCCTCTAACATGGCTTAACGACTACCACATTTAGTGCTAACCGGGACCAACGGCTAAACGTGCCTTCCGAAGCACGGAAGCGCTCGATATCAAATGCCACACAAACCACCCATCCAAGGAATGACTTCTATAATCTCTGCTTTACATCGGTGATCGTTTCCGACCACCGAGCACTGCGGAGCTATGAGCGCTTCATTTTAATATCGTGGCTATTTAATCTTAATTAGGACAATTTAACTAAGTACTGTCGTAGCAATATTATTGAAATATCTTGACGTGTGTCTGTAAAATGCTGCTGCGGTGTCACTTTTTTACTGTTCAACCGATTTAGAAGAAATTAAGTAGAGATATCGTTCGAGACCATCTGAGCAATTTTCTTTTTTCATATGAAGGAAGTGAAGCGTCATGAAAGGGGTGGTAATATGTAGGACTCATTTAAAGTTTCTTCTACGATATTGAGATCTTGTGATATAACCTGCATGGTTGAAAGGTTTTTGCTACATAGTAGTTATAGATTTAGTTCGCTTGACTTCGATATTTTGATATAAAAATCTAATTGATTGAAAATCGACGGTCGATTCTAAGTGATGTGTTTACTTAAGAATTCATTTTACGTCTAAGTCATCTGGCGCTGCTAGATATAAGTCCCGTTCACCGGAGCTTTAAAAGTCCAAGACTGCATACCCTATTTTTCACTATGCTATAACTATAATAGCTTTTTTCTTCTCTTATTCTTAGAAGGTTATAAATATATACTATTAAAAATACCAGTGCTATTATATTTGACTCATTGAAAACTATATTACATTTCAAGCCGTGAGCAAAACCACAGTCAACAGCTAGTATTTTTTATAGATAAAGAAACAAAAGTCGAGTAAGCAATCTTGTCGGGTGCTATTTTCGTGTCAGCTTTCGCTACGGTGTCCATTTTTCAACTCGTTTTAATTGCGGCGATCGCAAAGATATCATCTAACAGCGCAAATTGCTACCAACTTTTCAAGGAAACTCTGCGGTTCATTTTTTATTTTTGGTTTATATTTAGCTTTCGTTTATCTGCTCGCATTTGAGTTGGGGTCATTAAAATCCTTACTTATTCAAATTAATTCTCCCATTCCCAGAATTTCGCCTGTCTGGGTAATCGGAAATTACATAAGCGATTATGATACCATCATCATCATGACAGCGTATTCATTTCCCAGTACAGGCCTCAGGCCTCCACTCACAAACCAAGTACCACCACGTTAATTCAGCTTGGGTTGACGAAGACATACATATACATATACATACATAATGTCAGGCCGACTCAGGCCTCTTTTCCGTAGGGGTAGGCAGAGATCACAATCTTCCACTTGCTACGATCTTGGCACATAATTTTAGCTTCATTCACACTCATTAACCTCCTCATACACGCCCGTCGGTTTAGAGTACTTTTGACGTGCCCTTTCTAAAAATTTTTTGAATTTGGTCATGGAAGGTTAAAGAAGACTTCTGTTGACATTTTTCATAGGAATCATAGAGCCTTGACTAGGCTCAACAACTACCGCATACAGTGATAAACGGGAAAAACGGCTTAACGTGTCACCAGAAGCACGGAAGCCCTCAATATTATATGTTTAACTTGGTTGGACCAAAATAAATGAACATTATTTAGTAGTTTCAGGGGATAATTTTGGAGATACTATCTCATGTATTTAGTAGTCTCAAACTGAATCCTTAACAAATAACAGTTGAACAGACTCGTTAAATTATGCATTTATATACTGTTTTGTACAAACAAACAGATGTAGCATTAGTGATAGCAGCGCTTTTTTTTCTTTTTTTTGGATGGAAAATCATCAAATGACCTTCCCCCGCTGTGAGTGGAGCGGGAAGGTGTGTCAGACTTCTACTGACTAAAAACCATCCATATTCCTTCTTTTAAGCCTGCTACGTACCGGGGCAGCGGTAACCCGCAGCGCGTACGGTACATTTCAAATTCGATTCTATTGGACTTGGGTCGTGTAGTAAGCTCCCTGGTGTGGTTTTCACAAGGGATTACAGCTTGCGTCCATAATCTGCGGTGACCAACGTTAAACATGTGGGCCGTATACTTAAGTCACCTTTAGATACTCCTTTCCTCCAATATCTTTCACTATTTATGTATGTTTCATCCATATAAAGTCCACAGCTGAACATTGGCCTTCCCAATAATATATATCAGGGATAATTATCCCTGATATAAATTATCACCACGCTCGGCCGACGGGTTGGTGATCGAAGCTTAAGCCAGTATGCAGGATGACGCTGCATCAATATGCGAATAATGGTCGGCAACAAGACGGCGTGGGAGGCGACGGCCTCCTTTTGCGGAGTGGTGATGTCGCTGAAGGAGACCGCGGAGCGGGAGAGTGAGCGGAATCCGCTCTCTCTCCGGCTACGCCGTTCGCCGTCTTACGACTCCCCATGAGAGGCGTTGGTCAAGTCCAAAAATGGGTACAGCACAACACAGCATAAGTACATGTTATTAAAACAGCTGTTAACTTAGTCGTCAAATAAATATAAATGATAATATTCAACGTTTGCAGAGATTAAATCTGTTTGACGTTGTGATAAAACTATTTGAATAGTAATTTCCGTGTTTTCGAATGGTAAATAAATAATGGCCGCGTTTGAGCGGGGCAACCAGTGGGAGTCACGCACCTCCAGCCTTCTCGAAACGAGCAACACTCGCGATACACAGTTTATATTTTATACCGTTTATTATTATAGAGCAGCGATAGCCCAGTGGTGAGACCAATAGACAGTAATGCAGAGTGTCTTGGATTTAAACATAAGTATGTATGTACTTATATTTTATGACGAGACCGAGCCTTCAAGTTATTATTAAATTATTAAAACCTTATCGCTTGCCTCGTGTCTCGGAAAGCACGCTTAGCCGTTGTTCCTAGCTGTCATGAACATCTATGGCAGTCGTTATTACGAAGTCAGTGATTTCTAATATCATGACGGCTAGTTTAACCATAGAATGATATTTCTCCCCGCTCCGGGCTGCGACGGTCAGACGGCAGTCGCTCCTTTAACAACATAAATTCTACCAAATTTGGTTAGATCTGTGAGTAGACCCTGGGCCCTAAGCTTAAGTCTAGGGCAACTTGGAAAATATATACTACGGTGATGATGACCGTATAACTTTATAAAACTTTCTTTTTATAAAAGAAAAGATTGATTTGTCGTATTTCCTTTTACTTCTTTCATCGTCTTTATTGTAAATAATATCGCACTTGTAAAATGATAAATTGTGTTAGTCCAATTAAGTACCTTTTATTCTAAAAAGGTTTCATGGTGTGAAGTTAAAGGTCTAGTGGCTATCAAATTTTTGGTTTGAGGTCAAGAAAATCCTATATCTTTTTCGTCTTTATCTGTTGTATAGACGAAGTTTAACTTTTATCCAATTAGTATGACAAACTAACCATCTCATCCCCTATAAGCGACATATACAGTAACATCACATGATGAAATAGTAAGAATTATATCTGTCTCGTGATTCTCTCCGAACGCCAGTCCTTTTATGTTTTCCCTATCTACTCAAGAATATTTGGTACGCGTTTATTCGTCTCATAAAACACAATATACTGCCCTGGAGCGAATAACTGCATGCGTGAATTTCAGACTATTAAATAGAGTGGTTGTAGCAAAGAGAACCCATAAGGAAACATTTATTTGTTAGTCTTCTAAGTATGCCAAAGTCAAAGTTAAAATCACTTATTCAAGCTTGGCTCAATAGAGCTCTCAGGAAAGTCAAAATTACAAAACTTAAAAACTAGCGCGCACAGTTACTACTTCGTATCGTAATAGAACGGGCAAGAAAATCGTCAAGGTTAGTTTTTTCTCCAGCCAGTTATGAAAATGTACTTAAAAGTAAAACAATTTGACAAGTCTACATAAACCTGTATTCTGCAGTCACAAGATTTAAAATAAAAGAAGAAAATAACAGTAAGTGCCTTAGTCTTCGTCTTTTTAATAATTTTATAAAATTATACATTTTTATAAAACTTTTTATTTCCCGTTCCTGAGTTTTATAATACCAGTACCAGTTCTAAACCAAATGTTTTTATATATCAGTAAGAAATAACAGCAATCTTAAAATAACAATAATGTGCAAAGAATAACTAAGTATCACCAAGTTCACGAGCTCCTTTATCGAACCACGGGTAGTCAAGGAAATGAAACTGTGTAGGGTAGAAAAAGTTAGCAAATTATTTTTATGAAATTAATTAAAGTTCAATAGAATTGGGATATAGTCAGAGCTCAGAAATTTGTTTGAAATAATTGAAGACATTCAATCAATACGTATAGTTGAAGTGGTACTGAAGAAAAAATATCTTATGTTAAAGTAATGTAAGGTATCTACGAAATGTTTTTTTCATAGATTAAGTATATTATAGAACGTTTTTTCTACGATGTCAAATTTCGATTACTTTCATAAATACATATAGCTTTTCACTAAGCTCACCGCAAAATAAATCCGAATTTATCTTTAAAATGCAACAGGTTCCAGCTATTAGTTAATATGCTGGTGCACCAGTAAACGATATTACATGCCTGATAAAATCTTCCGGTTAACGTATCTTGTAATATCCATGAAAATTTAAACTTCCAGCTATTATGTGATTCATATAAGCATGTACTTTGTATGCTTTCTATGCCTTTTTATCAGTTGCATTTTGTTCTTGCATACTGCAATCAAGATAATCCAAACAAAAACAATCCGTATGTAAGAACATTTTCTTTTTATAAAATAAAAGTCTCCGAGTCTACAACGCAACTAGACAAAAACTACCAAATAAAAAAAAACATAATATATAAAATCTTCTTTATATAATATGTTTTTTTTTTATTTGGTAGATTTTGTCTAGTTGCGTTGTAGACTCGGAGTACTCTACATCTCTCTTCCCAAATATCGATTTTAATTCGCATTTGATGATCGCTTTAGAAGCTACAATTCGCGCCTCATAAACAGTTTGCGATATTTTTTTAGATATTCTGGCTTTGTCAGTTTTTTTTGTCTTTGTAAAAATTAAGGTGCATTACCTACGCTAAAGCTTTAAATTTACTTCATTAATTATTATTTAGTGGATACTACGAGTATATACATTCATTCTTTGCCACAATGTTTACTAACTTATACGATCAGAATCTTACACATAATAATAATATCAGTCGTTGATATACAGGCAATTATAAAAACGTACGCAATCCATTCAGTAATGAACTGCGTAAGCTACAGTCCATTTCAGCGATAATACGTAGTAACTGTAATTTACACGGCCATGCGCATCGGAGTCATTGGCAATAACGGACTGCCCGGCCGATTACAAATGTCGCTAACAGCTTTACGCGGATTAGCTTCATACAATAATATCGTACTTAACATAATTATGCTGATAAATTTTCAGTTTACATGAAATTTATTAGTGATGAATACGCTACAGCTCAGTGACAGATAGCTTTACTTTTATAAAATAGTTTTACGTAATATTACAAAATGTTAATAATTATCCTATCTTATTATGCTAGCTTGTGTAATGAGTGGCTTTACATCTGTACTGTATTGACGAGGATTAAACTAAATAAAACTGGTTTTTAGAAGCCAGCCACTCCGGCAATAGGCTAAGAGCGCTTAGAATATCTGAACTTAGCTTGTTTGGCTAAATGTCGTACAATTTATAGCACCTAACTAGAACTACCATTTATATATCGGAATAAAAAGAATATACTTTACGTTTTATTACACATATTTATTAAAGTATTTTGACAATTCAAATCAGTTCATAATATTTTGCCTCTCATATTATTATTGATTTACTTATACGCCTTATCTAGAAAACTATTACTTTATATTCACAACACGGTAACATAGCAAAATAACTTTAGATGTTTGTTGTTTTTCTTTATCGATATAATTCCCCCCTAGTACAATAATTTACCGGGCTTACCCCTTAGTAGTGATTTATTTTTAGCCGTTCCACGGATGAATTGAAATCTTGCCTTGGAGCGGAAACATCGAGTCCAACCCAATACTCGAGCACCGGGTTCCAATCGGCTGACAATGCGTTCTTATTGCTGGTAAAATATGTGAATTATCGATCCACGATCACATAGCTGCTTTGGTATGGAAAATTCTTTGAAGTTAAAGTTCTTTTGGGTTTGGTTATGTCAGTAAAACTGTTAGCAACAACTAGGATAATAATAATTATCATTGTCAGTAGCGAGATCAAAGCACATCCATTTATTACAGACGTAAAAACACTCGTAACACAAAACAGTTTCGAACTATTTACTATGTTATAACATCATCAAAATATATAACATTACGAGACATACATACAATCATGCCTGTTTTCCCGAAGGGGTAGGCAGAGACATATTATACGCCCACAATTCGCCAATTATATAGTTGATCCCACGTAATAGGTGGCGAGCCTATTGCCGCTTGCCGGGATGTTTAAAGTTCGCCAGAACACCGTCTGTTGATCAGCAGGTGCACCATTTGCACGTGAAGTTGGCTTGGACTCCTAGATGTAAGTAGGATGCCTATATATCATAACGAGATTACTCGTAAAAAAATACTATTCGACTTACAGTTAAGGAATGCACCTAGCATGGGTAAAAAGTGACATTAAACAGCCCCGCATGTTTAGTTTAAGAATTAATGGAAGTTGAAGATCACCCTCTATATTTATTTTACCATTCTACTTTATTTCTTTTACGATTTCAGAAACACAAACGTTAATAATATACCTTCTTATTATATTATTGTCATAACTTAGTACCAGTTAACTTGAATTCGAAAACCAGGTGCAGGTGATCCATAAAGTAATATTTCAGCAAACTTTTTCCAAGTCATTTGTGTACTGCGCGTATTTTCATTTATTAAAAAACGAACTGTAAGTAATAACTTTGAATCGAGGAGACATTTGGGAAGCCCTGCCTCAGCCGCCACCGTTTTACGATTCAGCCCCAAAAATGGTGGATTTTTACGAGAAAACTTTCCAATAATATTGGAGGGCTGCGGACTCTGAGAAACGATTAAACTCTAATTTTGCATTTGCGCAAGGCGCGGCCCTTCTTTTATTTCAGTATCAGCGATTTCGCGTTTTTAATTGAATGTGCCTCAGAAAAAGTTTTGTAGTAAAACAAAAGAAGTTTGTTGAAAGAAACAATTGCAATATAAATTTTATTGCTTTTGTTATGAAAAATTATCGTTTCTTATTATCGTCTGTATATTATGGAAAATAACTAAAATTTTAGCGAGCTTATACGATTTTGCGTTAAAACTATGGTTTGAGTTCCAAAATATATTAATTGTACTAATAGCCGCCAGCGGAACTGAGCGGTTATTGAAATCCTGAATTGAGTATCTGATCCTTTATTGACATAGTAGCCTTCCAAACGTAACAGGTATTTTGTACTGTATTTGAATTGTTTAATTGTCTTTTTTAGTTTTAAATTTTAATTAGTACTACTTTTATTTGTGCAATTAAGTTTAAACAAATAAACAGACAAAAAACGAGGAATATAATTTATTAGATCCTTAGAAGTATTTACAAAAGAGCAAAGAGCAGCGTCGAAGGATTTTCAAATGATCTTCCTTTGTACGCCAAGGAATAGTCAAAAAAAAGAATGCCGGTTGATTGCTGGATGGCCGCCGTCGAGCCACAATGTAAAGGGCTGGCTCGTTACGCAGAGAACGTAACTACTAGAGGCCCTCGGCTCGAGATCCCACGATGTTAGCCCGAATGGCGTGTTCACTCGTAAGTCGTAGCCCATCTGCAATTAGAGGGACGCCTACGTTTTAAGTTACAACGTACTAGCGTTTGTTATGGCAAATATTTTGTTAAGTTTTTGAACACACACATACACACTTAGTAGATATGCAAATATTTTTTTATCTGATTTAAACGTCTTATGGATGACTAAATATAGCTTTTGTATTGTGTCTGGAACCTAAGGCTTTCAACATATTTACAATTATTATTTAGGGTAGAAAATATAGTTTTGTGTACTTTACTAGGTTCTACCCACAGTTTCGCCTGCGCGACCTACAGTTGTTGGCATACATACGTAGTTTTTTGGGACAATTTAAAACCATGTCCTTCTCTAAGTTATTTTATACCTCTACACTACGGTACAATTATGTCAGATAAGTAGTTTAGGTACGACAGTGTACAAGGAACATAATATGAGTGTGGATTGAAGACATCTAAGTAAATTCCATGTATCGCAAATCTGTCAAAGGTAAATATGGTTATTTATATATATTAGGACGTCGAAAAACATAACTAAGCTTATTTAACATCAAAAGTATAAAATAAAATATTTGTTCCATCCAAGAAATAGATCTCTAAAATTAATTAGCCAGCAAAAATTAAGTCGTCCGTTTATGCCGGCTTGACGCCGCCTTCAGAAAAAAATACTCTTAGCTTTGGGCCTTCTTGTAATAAGTCTTCCCGACGAGGAATGGAGTCGCTTTCGGGCGCGAATTTGAGTCGAAATTTAATTAATTTCAGCGCTCCGGTTGGCTATTCGTCCTCGCGAGTGAACCCATAAAACCTAATGGACTTTCGGTGTACAGTGGTAATTCAGTGAGGGCACTCGGGGCAAACCTGCAATCTGCAAGATAGATCTATCATTTTGGCTTCGAAAAGGACGTTATGGAATGTAGATGCCGAAGTCAGTTCGTTTAAGGCAAGGTCACTGCTATGTCAGATTCACTGAGTTGATTGTTAGTCTTGACATAGAGATGGATTAATCATTCTTTTAACCGGTTGTGCCCTAGCCTTTCGCTTAGGGCCCAGGTTCTGCTTGGTGGTCTAATCAGATTTGGCTGAATTTTAGTAGTCACACGTATATATCTTGTGAATGGGATCACTTTAGAGAATTCAATCGGTGGACGTGGTCGTAGCCCAACATTGAGCGTCCGGTTTGAGCCACTTGGCACAGAGTTTAAGCCAATCTACTGCAGACGTGAACATACTCGTAATTTCAACAATTTGAAGCTCTATTCTAGTGCTTGACGGCAATATAAATATAGTGTTAGTGCCAAGTATTTCAATAAAATTTCACAAGAACTGACCGTTTTCGCCACGAAGTTCCCTTTTTTATCTAAAAAAAAGGGTACGTTGTGGCGTTTTGTGCTAATAGACTAGCATTGATTTGCATAATTTTTATTCAGAGACTCTGTCATATCAAAATATTAATGATCTTTTTTCTCAACTTTCTTTCGATTTATTAATTGAAATAAACTTTTCGTCACTATATTTATTGAAAATCTGGTGATGCAAATCCTCGGTTTTATCACATAGAATTAAAAATGTAAATTGTTTAACTAATAGTATTGTTTAAATTGTTTATATAATTCCATGATTACTAATAAGTTTTACATGATACTATCTTTCCAATTTTCATCCATTATTTTCCATCGAAAACGCAAACCGCGCAAACAACGAAATCCACAGTAACAAGAGTAGTTTAGAACAGACTACGAAACCAAAGAACCTCCTTTCCTTTACAGAGGGCTGCGCCAAAATCTTGATGGGGCAATTTCCATTCAAAATACTCCCGAAGCTCGAAGGGCTGCAGAAATTCGACAGGGAAAAGTCGTCTAAAGGATCCAACAAGGACGGGACACATAACGGCCCCAGGATATTTCTTTTGAAATTTAAATAGAGCCGCTACAAACAGAAGGGTCGGATCAATACGACGCTATGTAACACATGAGTAATCAGAGAAGCCTCCGTTTTGTTTGACTGCGAATGTTTGCGAAACTTTGATCCAAATTGCTATTTTAGATATTCTTGACTGAATTTTACTGTGTTTATCGAAACTGTGCACCAGAGTTTATGGCTGATATAACTATCATCATTCTTGGAAACTAACAGAGATATAGCAACTGTCGATAAATATTAAATATAGGACATTTAAAAAGCAAATAGTTTGGTGACAGGTCTACATTCAGTCAACAAAGTATCGGAAATGAATGTTTTGTTTATGGTTCCAAATTTGAATTTTGTTGTTGTTAGATTGGGACAATTGTTTTCCATTTTGGCGCGGAGTTCGAGTTGCACCTGTCATTTATATTAAAAACAGTATGTACTGTTTTTAGTTTTATAATATCTAGTCTGTATTGCGGATTTCATAATGGACAAATCCATCGAACAAAGAGTTTGTCTTAAATTTTGATCGCCAATTGAATTTCGTGTTGCATGTCTGCAACTGAAGTTAACATCCCAAAAGTAAAGAAAATAGTGACTGCAAATTCTCATTCAAGTTTGAGAGAGATGGCCGCTAAACTTTTTGTATCTCACGAGCCGATCCGTACCATTACAACTAATAATTTGGGTATGAAACGTGCCAAAAGACCTGAATTTTCTTCAAAAACTGCATCACATGAGAGTCCCTGAACAAGTCAATACCGACCCAACATTTCTGAAACACGTTGTTACTGGTGACGAGACGTGGGTGGATCAAAAGTCAAAGTCATGTTTACTGTTTTCTTTGACTATCGCGGTGTTGTGCACTCAAAATTCTTGTCGGAAATTCAAACGGTAAATAAAGAAAATTGTTTGAGCGTTAAGCGGCGTTTAGGGAAACAAATTTGACGAAAAAGGCTATAATTGTTGAAAGACAATTCTTTGCTTTGCACTTCGATAATGCGCCTTCGCACAAGGCCATCATTGTGAACGAATTTTTGTCCAAACACTCAACAAATACCTCCGATATGGCTCCAGCCGACTTCGAATCTTTCTTTTTCCTACACTCAAATTACCACTTCGTGCCCCCCGTTTTCTGTGGGTTTCTTGCCTATTTCTCCTACGATCAAGCTCCCGCCCGCAGTGAATGGGCGCGTTGGGTCCCTATCGGATCGCCTAATTTTTTGTACGCCTAATTTGTAATGGCACCCAAACGAAAAGCCTAAATTTTTTTCTTCCTAATTGTTTATAGTGTTTGCCCTAATTTCACTTCGCCTAACTTTTTATCGCCACATTGTCATTTACCAAATGCGTCATTTGGCAGAACAATTCGTAATCCCTAAAGTTTACAATCCCTAAATATTAACTCGCACAAAATTAAAAATCATAAAGAACAAAACGCCTGCTCATTTTTATAAGTCATGCAGCATGTAAGCGTGCAATCAGGCATGCAGCATGCATGTAGGCATGCAGCATGCATGCAGGCATGCAGCATGCATAGTTTCCGTCACGGCTTCGGCGCTACGGGGCTCCGGGCGGTCCCACGCGAGCTTTTCATCGCAGATGGTTCCTTAGCTCGCGGGCCGCCTCGCCCATCCGCGCCTACGCGGGCTTATATTGCACTCTAGGGTAGGGCAGACAAGACTAAGTGGAGTCGGGTTTGCAGCGATTCGCTTCTGTCAATTTATTTTCTCAATAAAATTCTATGCTTTTATTCCAATACATTATTGGCACATTTCATTTTAGATATGCTAAAATTAGAGCTTTTATAAATTTGCGAAATAATCGTTATGCCATAATAAAGTTATGCCAAGATAGTTTAGGCTATTTTACATTAGACATTCTAAAATTAGGCCTTTCAATTCTTAGGCCAAACTATAATGGTGGCAAAACCATTTTTAGGCGAAACAATAATTGTACGTTTTAAGTTTAGGCCAAAACGGTTTGGCCAAACCATATTAGGACAAACAATTTTAGGCGAACCAAAGGGCACCCGGGCGCGTTATTTTTTAAGTTCACACTCACAGCTTTATTGAACCGAATTTAAAGAAATGATTTTGACTTGACATGTCTGACTTGTATAAAACATAGATAACTAACCTAACTAACTGTACATACTATATGAAAGTAGTTGTCACGTAGATAGAAGTAAACAAGTTTACGAGGTATCGCGTGCAACGCCCACCTTGACTCTCGATCACACTCTGCGTAGTTCAGCGGCGCTAACAAGGCGTGCCTGCAACTTGTTAATGGAATTTACAGTCAGCGTTAAATAGTTAGTAGCACACAAAGCGCCATACTGGGTGTAAATAAAACCCAGCTTTAGAATAACTTTTTTCTTCGAGACTTTAAAAGATACCACGAACCACGCGAGCTGATTATAAATAAAATTTTTTTGCTTGTTTTTTACCGAATGTAAGCGGGAACTGGCATTGTTTTCTCTATTATTGCTGACATACCCTATTAAAATCCTTAAAACCTGAAGGTGCAAACAATTTTTTTTTTGATACAAACAATTTTAAGCCTTGTTTTGTTAAAATCGCATCAGCACCATAAACATTGCGTATTATATACAGTTTTCTTTAACATCAAATAATATTTCAATTCCCATTAATAAATTTTAGGTCCTCTGGTTTTGATTAAGGTATTTAACCTGTACCATTCACGCTCAAACTCTTTGGAAAATGAAGACGTGAGTTGATTTAATGGCGCTTTTGATCATCATCATATCCTATCATTATCACAGTCCCCTAAGCCTTAAGCTTACGGCCCAGGGTCTGCTTACTGGTTCAACCAAATTTCGGTGAATTTCTGATATTACGCGAATCCCGTCTGTCCTCCGCATCCCAAGGGGAAACATTATTCTATGGTTAAGCCAGCTGTCAGGATGTTAGATGGCACTGGCTTCCTAATGACGACTGCCGTAGATGTTCATAACAGCCGGGATCAACGGCTTAACGTGCTTTCATAGGCAAAGAGCAAGCAATAATTAACATAACTTCGAAAAGTCATAGGTGCGCGAGGCCATCTGAATTTGAATGCTATGGGTCTCACCACAGGGCTATCGCTTCGCTCGTCGCATCGCTTTTGATGTTACCAAATATTATTAGTCCGACTGTACAAGATTTTCAATGGAAAATGTCGTATTGAGCTACATAATACAAATAATATTATGTAATATTTTTATTGCTTGTTTTTTACCGAATGTAAACGAGAACTGACATACATTTTTTCTCTATGAAATTATATATTGTTTAATTTGACGGTGGTTGGACTTTTTATGTGGCCAAGTGATGGATTAAAAATATCTTTGTAACAATTCCCGCGCTACTATAATTTCCCGAAAAATCGAGGAACTATTCACTACTACTATTATTTTGTGTTGAATAGTTTTTCGATTTTTCGGGAAATTATAGTAGCGCGGGAATTGTTATAAAGATATTTTTAATCTTGCTTACAATGGATTTCCGCAAAGTAACGCCTGACTCAATAAATTACTTTTTATGTGGATTTACTTTGTTCTGTTCCCATAAAGGTTGACAGTATACAAATCATAAAAAACAGAGCTAAAGAAGCTGAAAGCATAATGTGCATTTTTTTCTGGTATTTACTGAAACTATATTTGTATATTAATAGTTAATAAAAGTTCGACACCACTGCTAATGCTGAATGCTTAGTAATATGCCTTTACCTTGTCATGTACTCGTTTAAATATGTTTATTATTTATCTGGCAAAAGTGTATTTTTATATTATTGAATAAATATTTTTCTTTTCTTTATTTCAAACCCATACAAGTGTTTGGAAATGAATACAAATCTAATGCATTAAAACACAGAACCTATTTAATAAATCAGATAGATGAGGTGAGTAGACGTGTTGCGTGTCTAATCTCAATTTGAGCCGGAACGTCCTCTCGGCTTATAATCAAACGTAGACGACGCTTCGTGTCAAACTTAGGGCCGATTCTTACTGGGTCTTGTTTATAATGGAAATATAATGAATTGTAATGTGGTGGTAGTTCTTTTCACTATTTGACCGTGTCCTGGGACCACTATAGTGTCAAATATATTTGCGCCGTGTGAATGCCTTGAATAGTACAACCCCATCTCATCTCACGGGGAGGCTAATGTTCAGAAGTGGACTTACTATATACGGCTGATATGATGATACCTAAATTATACCTTTTTCATAGTGAACGGGTGATGTTAAAGCAAAATTAAAGGCATACTAATAATTAAATAACAAATATTTTCTGACAATCCATCAATTATTTAGTTTCACAATTACCATTCAGAACTTGTGTTATGAATACTAAATAACGAATAAACATACATAAATACATTTTTTTGTTAAATACATACTGAATATACATAGGGAAACACCAAGACCAGAACAAATATTCTCGTTCATGTGAACAAAGATTTGTCCTATGTCGGAATCGAAACCACTACCTTGCTAGCGGCGTGCGGGTATACTCGCCACCACGCCATACCGTTAGACAACTATAAATATAATAATACTATAATACCAATGACTACCGACACGGCGTAGAAGTCATAAAACCTGCACTCGGCTCCCCGCAGGTTTTGTGTGCTGAGACATAGATATTTGTTTTGGTCTGGTTATATTTATATACTTATTGTAAGTATTCTTTTTCTAGGACTTGCAATAGCTCTGATTAGTTAAGGTCTAAATTTAAATGCCAGGAACGTGGCCCATAATATTATCAATTTGTGTAGAAAAGATTTCACACAGTATTTGTGGTAGAAAGTCTGCACGGACTTCCTATGGTATTAATTCTTGTCTACTGGCAGTCGTTCTCCAACTCACAGATAAAATTAATATTACAATATGCAATTGGGTTGCCAAAACAAATAACTTACTAGATTCAGTCAGGTCGCTTGTTTAACTGGAAACCATTTAGCGAGAATTCCTCGAATCCCAGAAACAGAATTGTCCGGTAATACAGACACTCGTTCCAGTTACGTAGCGATTGCACGACTGTAGTGAAGCAGGCAGTGATCCGCCACCAATTGCCTAATGGAAAAGCAATCTTATAAACATACATTGGACTATTAACACTTTATGTCGCATATCTGCGGGAAATTTACCTACATATCTATCTATGTATTTCTATCGGTGTATTGGGATCGTACCAAGAGGGTGTATCCTACCAAGACCGAAGGAGCCCAAGCCAACCTCACCTGCAAGTGGTGCAACTGTCGATCAACGGACGAGGCTCTGGCGAACATAACAGTGCCCGGTAAGCGGCAATAGGCTCGCCACCTATCACGTTGGACCAAAAATATTACTGGCGAAATGTGGGCGTATGATAAGCCTCTGCCTACCCGTTCGGGGAAACAGGCGTGATATTATGTATGTACGTATAGTTTCTGACTACCTAGTATCACGAAGTTACAGAAGTTTCCTCCATCATTTGCCTAATGTGCGAGCACCCTTATAAACATACACTGGGCTACCTACACTTTATGTCGCTCGTTTTCCGTGCCTTATATCGGCTGATGGCACTCGAAAAAATTGCTAAAACACTTTTTATATGCCTGACGTGACTTGACGTTGACTTTTACTATGTATTACACACTTTCGGTATATTTCTGCTGTACACTTTTAGTAAGCACTTGTATGAGTTTATATATATTTTTATTGTAACATAAAGTGCGAGGATAGCCCAGTTGCGAGACCCATAGACTTCTAATTCAGAGGATCTAGGGTTCAAACCCTGGTCTTTCGAAGTAATGAGTCTTCGAAGTTATGTGCGTAATTATCGTTTGCTCTGTGCCTGGAAAAGCACGTTAAGCCGTTGGTCCCGGCTGTCATGAAAATATATGGCAGTCGTTATTAGGAAGTCAGTGCCTTCTAATATATTGACAACTGGTTCAACCAGAGAATGATTTTCCCTTTGTTGAGGAGAGATGGCAGTCGCTCCGTTACCTACTGAAGTTTAGCCAAATCTGGTTAGACCAATGAGCAGACCCTGGGCCCTTATGTCTTGGGCAACCGGGATAATTTATATGATACAAAAGGCGAACTTAATGCCGAAGGCATACTCTACCAGTTAACCATAGGGTTAGCAGAAAGAGTTAAAGGCGGTGCTACAAATTAAAAAAAAATTAATATTAATAAACTCATATAAATCTACACACTAATAAAGTACACTACATATACATAAATATACATAATACAGGCAAGATGATAGTAGGGAGACTTAAACCGATAATGCTAGGATATAATGATTGTAATATGAAGTCTAAGCTTCGTGGTTAGTATAAGTTGCATTCTATATATTGAAGTAATTATATTACATACCTGACTATATTACGAAAAAACGATTCAGCTAGGGGTCATGGTTCTAACCTTTGATGTGAGTGTGATTTGATTCTCCAGACCATGCTCCACCTAATATCCTGCCTCATGTTACCGTGCATTTCCCACGGTATAGAGCGCTCCTACTTTTTTGGACTGCATCGACAGCTTCCATCAGGCAGGATGTTCATTATGACGAGTCATTTAAAAAAAAACATATTCACGCAGTCTAAGTGTCCTAGCAATTTGAAGGATCTGATTTCGTTTAAGACCTCACATGTTTTTTGGAAAGAAGCCTGAGAATAAGTGCATTGTAAACGTTAATTTAAACGCAGTACGCGAAAATTTTATTTCTGCAGTTTAGTAGGTTACACTATCTGATCACTAGACAAAACCAGAGAACAAAGTTGTTATAAATTTACATACCACTAATAAAGTATAGTTATATTTTCCATTTTGAGACATACGAATTTTTTTTATTACTTATCACAACAATTGAAATTAGAATACGCGTTCGAATATAGTCCTAAAAACTACTTTAAAACGGTTCTTTTTAATTTTAATTTCAACTTTAATAAAGAGAGGTCTATGCTAGAAAAAATATACAGTTTATAAATTTATTTGAGCAATTTGCACTTGCAATCTTTTATTTATAGTTTTGAGATTTGATTTTTAAAATTTAAGTAAGCAGGTAATTAAGATTAATAATTGTTATAATTCTATGTGTATTTATGTCTTAATACATTTGTCATTTACGCCCTGTGAAGTAAGTTAAGGTACCTGCTTCTTTAATTGTGCAACTCATAAATAAATTGTGCCATTTATAACACCCGAAACAATCGCGCACGAAACTTTGAAAGACCACTTGCAGCTTATAAAACTCACTGCAGCACTCGCTAGTCACAAAAGCAAAACACGTTAAGTTAATTTTACAATCTGTCTTTTCGCATTTATGAAACGTAAATCGTCCAGATTTAAGTTACACAACACTTAAAACATGCATTGTTCCTTGTCAACGTTCTTTTAGTAATTACTATTTTTGTACTTTTAAAAATATATAGCATTTATATTCCTTTATAAATAATAAATAAATAAATATTCTCTTACAATCACACCAATTGTTTAGTTCCAAGATAAGTAATATTAAGAACGTGTGTTATGAATACTGAAGAACGGATAAATATAATTATTATTTTTTTAGTAAATTACTATACATAAGAATTACCCAGACCAGAACAAATTTTCATATTCATGGCCATGAACAAAGATTTGGTCTATGTGGAATCGAACCCACGACCTCTGGAGAGAAGGGCAGGTATACTGACCGCCACGCCAGATCGGTAGTTCATATGACTAATCCATTAAGTTTTTTTAATATTTTATGTGGATTTTGTTTATTTTATCTTATAAAATCAAATCTTTCGACGCCACGGAGCTCCTGTTACTAAACCCACGATAGCTATCGGATAGTCACGAACTTAAGTATCATTTGATATTTTGTTAAAATTTTTGCAGGCTGTAATATTATGCAGACCCTAATTATAGCTATGAATGCTTGATATTAAACAAGTAGGTGATAAAGTTCGAATAATTAGATACAAATGTGAAATAAAAGGGTCCCACTTAATAAACGTTAAATATCCACAGTCAATTGTTAAAATTATAAGAAACTCTACATTATGAGTCGTCGAGTTGTTAGTATTAAACCATTCACAGCACAGTTTGGTCTTCATAACACAGTCTTCATAAGAGAGGAATTAATCTGAATACAACTTTTTATACAAGCTTTTTTCCAGAGCAACAATTGTAAGAAATTTTTTTTATGTTTTTTTAAAAAGTAAGTAAGTTTAATATACTATAAACTATAACACTTTGCTTTATAAAATATGGTCAGCCGCATGTGTTGCATTATGTCGAGCGCGATGGCGACTCGTGTCAATTTGATTATGGAAGTTTGTGCGCGTTTGAAGGCGGTCGGTGCCAATACCCCACTGATTGCATCGCATCATGGAAAAGGGGCATACGGGAATGTATTTCCCACAGCTTTCTGTAGATATATCACACTGACACATTTCTTAATAAATAATTGTTATTTACTATATTGAAAGTAATTTAAATAAAAATATTAGAAAGGGAATTATATCTTAAAAATAAAAAATGTGTTAGATAATTCATATTAATAAAAAAACATTAAGCTATGGTTTGAAACATTACATGATCAATATACTAGCTTATGATTGCATAAATAGTATACTTTTTCAAATGTGGACTATCATAAATACAGTATATTAGGTCGAATGTAATGTTAGTTGAAAAAATCCAAACAAAGTCCCTACTCCACACCTTTTGTTCTGAATACATAAGCATTCGTTCGTTAACTTCAGCTAATAACAAGTGACAACACCAGCATTCATGTCTATTTCAATACGCCTCCAAACCAATGAACAGCTAATAAACAAAAAGTGAGTTAAGCCGTTCTACCAAAGATACAGCAACTATTGTACAAAATATTTCACAATAGGCGAGACCCTCTTTCAGTGCAACCTTGCAATGATATAAAAGACAAAGTAAAGTAAAGTAAAGTAAAAAAAATATTTATTTAATAAACTATTATTTATAGTACCTACTTGAAAACGTCATAATAAAAATTGAAAAAAAAACAATCGAAATATTATTACACTAAATCACGAAGCTTAGATTCACTTACATGCAACAAAACAATTTAAGAACAAAAAAATATTACGTGTAAATGAATCTAAGTGCCAGTTCCGAGCCACCAGTAAATAAATAGGCTTTAACTTTTGTAATTAAAAATTACAGCTCATTCAAGCCTTATAAAATCAATAGCTCAACATAGTCCTTGATAATTGCTTTCCACATGATTCGACCTTAAACCGTCTGCATACACCGGCCTTGTCCAGTTATGACTTATTTTTCAATTTGATTTCTATCTTGAAAATTTTGATGACATCGTGATACAAGTCATTGGACGTTATTTAAGTGGATGAATAAAATACAAAACTCACATAAAGATATTAAGGCAAATATTACGTAAAGTACACTCAATGTGCTTCAATACTTTAGTCTCGTCTGTTTTTTTGTAACTGTTCTGGATGTTCTACTATTTATTCATTGAAAGGACCTTGACGCTTTTATCCTTCTATAAAACAATAAGCATTCGTGCTTAGGTAACATAAAACACTTAAAAACTTATGTTCATAACAAGACTATCGCAATACTGCATTTACAGTGCTCTATACATTGTATAATGCTGATGTGGTTTATACCAAGTACAAGTTAATAGCCATGCCTACTTTAAACTGTAATCAGCATTAAAAGCATAGCTTGCAAGCCATTTCCTTGAATTCATCCTTGGATTCTGTAGGGTTGCTCATTGTATTGTTTTTCCATTCGTGTAGCATAATTGCTATTGCCTCATGTTTTTTCTTCTAATTGCATGATACAATGTATTAATATTTATAGACACTTTTTTGATTCTAGAAAGGACTTTAATGCTTCGAAAGACTCAGTACGCAGTAAGCTATTGGTGCCGGTTTTGACTATTAGGGTAGTTGTTAAGTTGCAGGGCTGCTAAAAGGGCTATCGCGGCCCCGGGATATAGCAGGCTCAAGAGGAAACTTGGATGGGTTTTAGTCAATAAAAGTCTAAGGCTGCCTGTCCACTGAAGCGGAGAGAGGCAGCAGAGTGGAGAAACGGAGAAATATTATCCAATAGGAATCGCGGACAGTAGAGGAGCGAAGATTTTATGAAATCTCATTGGTTAATATTTGTCCGTTTCTTCGCTCCGCATCCTCGCTCCGCTTCAGTGGACAGGCAGCTAACACATCTCCCCGCTCCACGTACACCGGGAGAAGACCATTTTGATGATGTTTTATACGAAAATAAATTTAGGGTCGTTATTAACCGAAATTAAAGATCTTATAAGGCTTTGAAATATTTTGAAAGTATGACGCCATACACCTGCTTCTACTTATCCGCACTGAATGCATGTACGGTCTAATGCCTTCTTATCTTGGTTTTTATAGAAGAACTGAGCCCAATAGACGGTCTCTAATACGTTAAAACAATTTTCAAGAGTATATTTAAAACTCGACGCTAAAGAGATTTAAGTTAAGATTTATTTAGAAGCAGTACAATAGGAATATAACTAATGTTTATCCCAATACTGCTTTCTACCGATGGAAAGAGTATGTATTTGAATAACTCAGCATATATATAAATTGAAACCAAATTTTTCACACATTTTTTGTCTTCTTAGATAACTTGCCTTTAAAAGAAAATGCCGTCTTATTGTTCAATATTGACAACAAAGGTTCTCCATAAACAAAATGTATTGTTTCTAGTTTCTAATAACTAGCAATAAAGGTATGCTGGCGTGCAAATCTAGCTTTTCATGCTCACCAAGTAATTTAGATACAATCTCAGTCAGCATGGCCTGCACGCCAGGAATAATTATCACTTTAAAAGTCAGCTGCGATAGTATTTTGCAAGTTTGATTGATGTTCCATATTAACTTTAATATACTTTAATAAAGAGATTAAGATCAAAAATCGCTTAACCTTTTTTGTATGTAAGGCTTGCTTTAATAAATTGCACTAACATTTTCAAATTTATGATCTGCTTGTATTGTGCTGTTGTTCTGAAACTAACGTGCTTTATTAACAGTTGTACCGTGTGTAAACGTCACTTGGGTATTATCCTATGCAAACAGTGTAAGTGAAAACGTTAATTTATGTTAAAACGCTTGTAGCTCTGCTATACGAAGTGGTCGGAAACGGTTACTGCAGTGAAGCATAGTTTGTGTTGACCTGCTGTGATGACTTGAAAACGTCTCACCATAGCTTTTGTGCACCCAAACAAACTGTGCTAAATAATTTATACATAATGGAGTTATGATTTAAGATTATTAAACTTGCATACGCAGGATCGCTTTAAGTTAATCTAGCAATAAGTATTTTGAGACTTTATAGATACTTAATTTAATTTTATGCAGCATAAGTCAGACACAAAACTTAAGCTAAGTTCTGGAGTAGCAAGAAGTGTTATGTTATGAATCTGTTATGTTCAAAGGTAAATATTGAACTGCATACAGCTATCCGGTTTGTACAGGTTTCACCCGGTTATGAATTACGAAGTTTGTACTCGTAGGGTAAAATAGTAGTACGGCGTACATTGCTGCGTAGTAGCTGCTACCGTGAGCACTATCTGACCTTTGGGCTATTTAGATGCAATCGGCCCCGTAGTGAACGCTCGGCACGCGAACTAACAGCAATTATCACTAACAGATCTTCATTAACAAAGCAAACTAACAACTAATTACCTACTCAAACATGTTTATTATTGAAATAAACATGTTTGGATATTTCATAACATTCAGTTTGGATAAAATTATTGGAATATTATTTGATATCAGTTAAGTAAATTAGACTGGGCCACTTGGGTTAGTGGGAGTTACTTTACCAGTTGCTTATCTGATTCTTATTAAATCACGTTTAAGCGACTATTTATTTTGACATATTAATAAGAGCTTCGTAGCGACTGAAATGAAGTATAATTTATTAGCTTATAATAAGGATGATGTTTTGAGTCTGTCTGCTTGTATCATTTATAAATTTTTTAGTTGATCTGATGAATACTTTCGGTAGTAAAAAAGTTAATTAATAGCAATTTATACGTCGAAAATGATCAACAAATTTTAAATACCGAATCTTTGAGCGACAATTGACATCCTCCTAATTAGAGCTTCCAATTGCCAGATAATAGCAATGTCTAATATGCTAAAACAGCATATTATTTATAATATTACAATTCTCCGTTTAAAGTTCATGTTAACGTAGCGCTTAGTATAATTTAAAAAAAAGACAGAAATCATATAGAAAACCGGTAAGTCATGAATCATTGTGTTAAACATTCGTGAAGGCTTTTGGAGAAGGCTTGAAGCGAAGCGCGGGTCGAGTACAACTTGTGTTTTGTCACGGAAAATGTTACATTGTCTGAGAGAACAAGTTTTAAACAGAACGGAGAAGGAACGCGAGTAACGGGACTCCTTATGCAATGTTTTGTCATTATTATTTGCTCAGACTGTAAGCACACTATCTGTCTTAAAAAACATGGATTTGGTCGCAACTTTTTGCTAGATGCAGTAAAATTTATGGTTAAAATTATTTGCGGTTTCTTAAAAAAGAAATTAGCTTACTTGTATTCCTGCAATGTACAGGGAATGATTAAATAAAACTTGAATGTATCTAAAAATCATTGAAACCATCAGAAACTATAGCAAATAAAAACACTATTTGGTTGTAAACAATGTTAAAATGTTGAATAATATTTGAAGATTTTTTTTTTCAATCATGCTTTTGCACGCTAACGTAAAATAAATAATAAGTATTTTTATTGCAATTGTTCCAATAAGCTATATATATTTGTTTGCTGAACTCTTAACCAATATCAATAAAAGTCTCTTAAATAATTAAATGGGTAAATGCATAAAACCTATATAGTTGACCAAATCATGGTTAGTCTATTTAGTTAATTTATATTCATAGACTCGCTTAAAGTACCAATGATTGCTAATTCCTAAGAAATCGAAGTGATTTCATTAACCGTGATCGGTAAATAGTAAACATTACAGCAAAATACTCACTAACTTATACATCTAATGGCAGATAATACGGCGAGCTCATTGACTCTCCTTCTATGTAATAGAGCTCTTTAGTCCATTAACATCAAAGCACGGGACAGATAAACAAAACTTAACTATATAACGTAATGTACGGGACTTAAAATAGAATAAGTGGAACTAGCAACCCACTAAAATAAAACTGCATGGACTACGATTAAAGTAGTTAAGGTTTTCATTCTATTTTTTTATAATATAAACGGCGTTTGATAATTGTTAATTTGTTAATACGTAGGATGTCTTCATGGTCTTAGTCCCACTAGGCTCTTTTTTCTCACAATGTGATTGCATTAAAGCTATCTTTACCACACGTAATTCAATGTAGATTCGAGGAGGCATCTGCGTCTGTGTGAGCATCTGTGTGGCTCCCTGCAACTAGAATTCCACATATTATTATAGTAATAACTGAAACCAACGGCTTGACGTGCCAGCACGTTTCCACCAACGAAATATATACCTGCCATTAATATATAAGTGAAGTTAAATCGATACTTCGTAAATATGAACGTTTTTGCCCAAATCTTCTCTACTTAAGCTCGTATTCGTAGCGAATAGGTGTGTTCAGTATTAAGCTATTTAACAGAAATGTGTGCTCCATCGGAAATTAAAACTATAGAGATAAGAGTTAGATTGACTTTTGAAAGAATGTAAATAATTATAAAAAAGTTGCATATCTCAAACATCACATTTCATAAAAGAAATATATCAATAGCTAAATATTTCATAAACGTTTTGACATAGACAAGACGTCAAATCATGTTTTCGGCGTTGGTTATAATGTAAAGATGTGTAAATTTATTTGTCTCTCATAACACACGACTTCAAAATGATAAAATGCATCTATCTGTGATAAATCAAGCACCATTCCTATTTTATAAAACCTCACGTACAATATATGGCGTTCAATCTATATTTACAGCCAAACCGAAAACACCAAAACTAGAATGTATGATCTCGCGAAATAACACTCGCAAGGCAAGCCTCGCTGGCATACTTACATCGCATTCTGCAACATTGGCATGCAGCGAAACTTGGGACAATTTATAGTGTTGAAGTTGGGACAGAATATTTGAACGGCTGTTATAACTGCACGTTCAGTTCGTGTTATACTATTATGAATGCCTTATTACCCACGTCGTCCCCGAATCGAAAATTTGACCAAGTTGGGCGCATTTGACTTTTATACGATCAGAATTGTATTCATAAATGTGAATTTGGTTTATATTGAAATTCGTAGACTTGACTGACTTTATTTTAAGTTAAGTTTGTGACAGATAATGGCTACTAATTTACTGTGTTTCGGTTTAAATTGATAAAACTACTGAGAGTTATGGGAGTTAAGTTTGTAAGAGAAGGCCTGAGTTAATAATCGATGACGATGATGGGCGTAACGAAATTATGTTTATGAATACAACTCAGTCCACAACTTTTACTGTACGCCATATATATTCCAACAAGCTTTTAGTTGTTTAGGAAAAAGATCTAAAAATATTGCTTTGCAAAGTTGACAAAGTTTAACAAGTAGATATTAACTTCACTCGTATTTTAACAACTCTTTCCTTCCGAAGGCTCAGCAAAAGTAACAAGAACGGCCTCTTATGTGGTGCATAGGTACTATTCCAATTTCGAGAGAGATTTCACTCGGCATCCGGACAAATCGGATTTGCCTTCAATTTTAGGAAGCTCCCCGAATTCGGTCGAGAAAAACCCGGGCCGAATACGGAGCAAGGAAATACGACGATCCCTCACGCGGCCCAACCAACTTAGAATTTGAAGAATTTAAATCTCCCCTACTTGCCTGCTGAGATTGACCTAAATCGTGATCGTGAATCACTTTTTTATTCTGTGTCGTTCTTATCATCTTTATTGAAAAATAATCCGGCATAGAGAACCATTTTTTTCGATTTAGTCGTCAAGCTAAAAGAAAACTATTGAACTTTATAAATATATCAAAAACGTTTACGTACGTAGTACATTTAAAGTGCAACTGCATGGTTAAACTACCTTAAGATGCAAAACAAATACAGCTGGCTTTTTCTGTCGCTGTAAAGCTCTGCTCTGTTCTGGAAATAATAAGTGTTATCGCAAGTTAAACAGTCACAATGTTCAGAAATTCTTTCTGTCACAGTTAATTCTCTCACTGAACAATAAAATTTATTCTCAGATGCTTTAAACGGAAACTATAATTTTCGCCATAACTATAAAGCACGCTTTAACAAACTGAGTTGTAACTTTATTGTTAAAAAATGCTCGAGTGGAAAAAGCTTGGATCAGGACTGAAATCTTAAACTTTTAGCAATGCACGAAAGATGCGCAGGTGTACGCCAGGTGGCGCTGGAGGCACAGGCAGAAGGCTGGAGGCACTGAAGCAAGGAGCAAGCAGGGGCAGCGAGCCGGAGACGAGAGGAGGCAGCCAGCCGAGCCCTACTGCCACGGAGCTCACGACCGCGCCCATTTGTTACCTTTACGGGCTACATTTATATCCCTCCCCGACGTGAAGACCGGTAAATATGCTTAATTAAAATTACCGCACGAGGTCCCCGAGGCGCACAACGGCGTCATGAGATAAAACTTTCAAGGAACTCACCTACACACACCTACCCTTTTTGTAATATTTACAAGGTGAAAATTTAACAGCGCGTTCCACAGGCTTATCCACATGTTGCTTTTTAGAGATCTATAAAACGCTTAAGGCTGTCAGTTTGTAGACTTATTCGGATTTCAAAAAGTTATATTTCACCGAGCGTAATTCTCGAGGCTTGGAAGTTAGCGCCTGCACTTATAAAATGGGGGCACTCTGTACTGAAAAGTTAAATAAGTAAATTGATTTACGGAAAACTGTTTACATTCATATTGCCAGAAAAGTCAGATGGAGTTAGTATGGAAGTGTAAAAGTTGCTTAATTGCAAATTAACAAATATATTACATAGAAATAACCTACACTTTTAGACTTTCCTTAGCATAACTATTATTTAACGACCAGTATCATTAACCCTTAAGTATTTTCTGCCAATTACACCAAATATTTAGTTCCAAGAGAAGTATCATTAAGAACTTGTGTAATAGATACTAAGTAACGGATAAGTAAATTTTTTTTGTAAATACATACTTAATATACACTGGACAGCAAATAAACCGGGCCACCCGCTACCTTGGAATTTTGATTCGATTTTCTCAAAAAGTATAAACCTCACAACTATCAAAGTTACACCCACAAAAAGTGCGTTTCATGTTGTTTGAGAAATGACCACAAATTTATCCAAAGTACCCTCAATTCACATTGTAATCAAGCAACAAACACAATACCAACGATTTGCTCTGTTTTGACTAGAGTTTGCGATTAGCGTTCTTTTTTTCTAAATGAGGATAGTCGGATTTTTCTTATAATTTCTTTGGTTGCCATCCATTATTTGCTCCAGACGCGTGTATTTCTGCTATTTTCTTCGGTCAATAATGGATACGACGCCTCAAGAAGCAGCTTAAGCTGTAGCACTACTTCAAGCAGGCTTTTCGCCACGTGAAGTCGCTCGGAGACTTCGAATCAGCAGATCTTCGGTACAACGGGCTTACAGACGATACTTAGAGACTAGAGCATTCGATCGCCGTCTAGGTACGGGCAGACCTAGGGCTACATCAGCAGCAGATGATCGTTATATCGAACTTACTGTTTTGCGAAATCGCCGCCTCAACGCAGTTGAAGTCCAACGAAGGCTGCGTGACGAACGCCAAGTGGTCATAAGTTCAGATACCGCTAGAAGGAGACTTCCTAAACGAAATCTGGCTCCAAAGAGAGCTGCTACAGGCCCAAAATTAACCGTACCCTACCGTAGAGCACGACTCGAATTTGCCCGAGAGCATAGGGATTGGACGTTAGAGCAGTGGGGCAATGTACTCTTTACTGATGAGACCAGGGTGAGTCTACAAGGAAGTGATCGACGTCAGAGAGTATTATACGCACTTTTTGTAGGTGTAAGTTTGATAGTTGTGAGGTTTATACTTTTTGAGAAAATCGAATCATAGTTCCAAGGTAGCGGGTGGCCCGGTTTATTTGCTGTCCAGTGTACATGGGAAAAAACCTAGACCAGAAAAAATATTCATATTCATGCACACAAAGATTTGTCCTATATGGGAATCGAACCCACGACCTTAGAAGCAGAGTGCGGGTTTACTCGCCGCCACGCTATATCGGACGTCAAAACATAGTTTTCATGGTCATCGGACCTTTATTTTAAGATGAGAACACCTACTTAGAAATGAGGATAATAGGTTTTTAAAAATTACCGCTTTTAAATCTTCGTCAAGTGTCAACCGAATTCAAAAATTATTTAAAAGATTTTATAAAATAACAACGTGTTGTTGCTATTTTCATCATCATCATCATCACAGCCCATTAACGTCCCACTACTGAGCACGAGCCTCCTCTCACATATCAAGGTGTGAGGGTATTAGGTCATACTCCACCACGCTGACCCAGTGCGGATTGGCGGAGGCAGGTGTGTGGTGTCCTGCTGTTAGAATTTTTCAAGCCGCCCATTAGGCCTCTAACATGGCTTAACGACTACCACATTTAGTGATAACCGGGACCAACAGCTTAACGTGCCTTCCGAAGCACGGAAGCGCTCGATATCAAATGCCACACAAACGGTCACCCATCCAAGGACTGACCTTTGTAAACTCTGCTGTACTTCGGCGATCGTTTCCGACCACCGAGCACCGCAGAGCTACGAGCGCTTCCTATTTGCTATTTTAGTAGGTATAATAAAAATCATTGAAACCGAAAAATCTTATGAATAATTAAAATAAGCTTGTATTTAACGTGTAGTGTATCGTTGCAAAAAGATGGCTTGCAATATATAAGTTGTCTCTATTTTCAGTCCCTTCAAAAATCATGCATTGCAAAACATTTCAAACCTGAGACTTACTTTAGTTTGACTTCTTGCGGACCTATTACGTTCATTCATTTGACAAAACAGCCAGCTTTTGTTTTATTGAGTTAATGGAACCACGGGAGTGTGTCGTGGCAAAAAAGGCGACTTTTGTCGTCGGTGCCGCAGTGGCTACACTGTTTTTGTTCACAAACTCACTCGGAACAGCTGCTCGATAAGGCCGCAGTGTTTCTGGTCTAGCTTCGGTTAAGTCGGTTCATTTGTTTCTCTGCATTTTACATTTAGGTTACCTATCTGCGACGGATTTAATGCTGCATTTTATGTAGGTCATTACATTATGTAATTCATTTCTTTATTTTGTTGTATGTTGCTAATACTATTAGTGCTGCGGTAGACTTTATAATAATTATTATAAGTCTACTTTTATCAACTATTACCTACTAAATATTATATAGTTATATTTTAATTCTTATATTGTTGTGAGAATTACCCGTAGATCTTTTCTATCTAACTCATATCTTTAGCTCATCCAATTTAAATTCAATTTCCTAAAAAAAAACTCAGGTATTTTAAAGAAGGTCTTATTGCAAACCATTCTTGCGTTGTAAGCGTTGCGTGCACAACTCTGTTTTCCATGTTATTAATGAATTGACTAATAGTATAGTATTAAATACTTTGTATAAAGGGTATAGAATATAGATATTTTTTTTAATTATTCCATTTTCCTTCCTCTAAGTAACCTCCTTATTATCTGATTGTCCTACATTTTAAATAATATTCATCATGTAGCCAATACCAAAATGAATATACGTAAATCAAATGCTGAAAACTATTCTACTTACTGTTGCGCATTAAAGTTGTAACACCTTAAAACTCTTCCTGCTACCAATGAATATTATTGATATTATTATATTTCAACCAACGTCCAACAGTATAAACGGCCACATTTCTCACGTCTAACATATTACCGTTTCAGAAAGAACTTTATCAATTTCCACAATCAAATATAGCAATCAAAGCTTTAAGGCTTGACTATTATCACGTTTGATATTGCGGAAATGGCGAATTCGCGTGGCCCGCTCATTCAATTCTTGCCACCTCTCACACCGCTCACCACTCCAACATATTTAGTATTGATCTGTTATTGTAAACGTTTCTGTTGAATCCATTGCCGTTTTCTGTATTTATTTTTTACGTAATTTCGTAATTCGATATACTGTATAACAAAAATGCCTTTTGGTTGTCAGGTAGAGCAGAGAATACACAGCGTTCAGCTTTAAAAACTATATATGATACTTTTTACGAAATATTAAAATAAAAAACACAGGTGTACAGGGATCCTACCAATAACTAAGAAGCCCAAGCTTACCTCACCTGCAAGTGGTGTACCTGCCGAACAACTGACAAAGGTTCTGTCCAACATACGATTTCCCGGTAAGCGGCAATTGGCTCGCCACCTATCACGTTGGACCAACAATATAACTGGCGAAATATGGGCGTAAAATATGCCTCTGCCTACACCTTCGGGGAAACAGGCGTGAATGAATGTATGTATTTTAAAGTAAACAAAACATGATATAAAAAAAATAAGAATTAAACAATTTTCCAAATTGGTTAGTATATTGCATAAACATTCTTTGAAAGTTTGCTTAGTATCGCCATACTTCCAACGTTTTGATGAATCTCCATTTTATTTCAATACAAGTTTTCTTAACAAGAGGGCGGTCATTCTTTATGAGAGCATTGGTATTCGTTCAAGGCTTAGATCGTGCTCTGTTTACAAATGCAGCGAATCAAAATTTTAATAAACATTTTAATTCATGTACTCCAGTTACAAGAATATTCTACAATCTCGGTACAAAATCATATAATAGAGCAATTAAGAACACGTAAACTTTATTCTAATTCGCGACTTCAGCAGTGAATGTAAAATTAGCCTAAAATATGACAGCACATTAAGCAAACAGCAACTTTCTCACGCTGAGGAGCCTCATTTGAATTAACAGTAGTTTTTGCTTACTATTAGACAGAACGCTGCCGGGGAGTTGCTTGAATATTCACAGTTCACGTTCTCTATGATGTGTACTTTAAATTTGTTGTAGGTTACTACATAGCAGGGCAGAAAGATCATAATGATGGCGTAGGGAGGTTTTGGCGGGAAAGTGAAACGTCATGTCTGCAGTTTTTTTTACATATAGTATATACAATTACGCCTGTTTCCCCGAAGGGGTAGACAGAGGCATAATTTATGCCCACACTTCGCCAATCCATTTGTTGGTCCCACGTAATAGGTGGCGAGCCTATTGCCGCTTACCGGGCACTTCTATGTTTGCCAGAGCCTCGTCTGTTAATCGGCAGGTGCCCCACTTGCAGGTGAGGTTGGCATGGGCTCCAAAGGTGATGGTAGGATACCCGTTTTTTTATTTTGTTTATTTGAGATATTTCGAATAGTATTGTTAATGTGACAACGGTGGATTTTCAACCGTTAACTGTTTGTGAACGTACATGAGTGTTGGTAAAGGGAACAAAACAGTGCAACATCACTTTTCAAATTTATACAAAAAGTCCATGTGAGGTCTCAGTACAGCCCCACATCTTTACTGAGGACTCAAGGGGCTTAGAAGGAGGGCATCTCATTTATCATTTTATATTTATATTTATCATGTATTAAATAGAATTAATAAATCTATAACTTGACATTGGCTAAATTTGCTAAGCTATAATATTTAAAAGCCTTATTTAAAAGAAAAAAAAGACATATTTACTAAGGTTACTTTCTATCCCAAAACATAACAACATATATAATGACGTCGATGTTTACAGTACATTCTATCGACATTGGTAAAACAGAACTCAAGTCTCCACTTGAATCAACAACTATCTAAAATAAGCTAATTGATTATGAAAACCACATCTAATACATGCGAAACTACCTCTAAAGTCAAAGTAGGTAAAATGCAAAATGTACGCTAACCACCCGTTTGTTTTGGTACCTTGTTTGTTTTACAAAGTTTTAATTGGGTTAACAATTCTCTGGTAACGAAGCTCGAAAGGGCTCGAGCAAAAAGCCCGCTAATACATTTTTACTCAGCCAAGTTACCATAAAACATGTTTAACATCTCCTTCTTATTTCCATTCTGCTGAGGAGCAAATACTTACTCTTGTTTATTTACAAAGTTCATTGGCTGTTTGAAGTTTAAAAAATGTCGAAGACTTCTGAGCTTTGTGTCGGGGAATTAAATAAATAAGTACCAGGAAGAGGTGTAAGGTTGCAGGGAAAATGTGTTTTATTTTCGCTCTTTTCTTAGTGAAGTTTTTTACGGGAATTATGAATACAAAGTAACCTTAAAAAGAAATTTGTACGTATCATCCATTGTACGAGTATTACTGACACGCTTAAGGTCTTATTACAAAACGACATCTAAAGTTAGACCAGGTTTAAAACTAGTGCTGTCACTTTCATTTGATAAGATGAAGACAGTGAGATCTCGTTTTGTAATAAGCCCCTTAGAGTTTAAGCATGAAGCCTCTTACAAGTTATAACATCTTATACCTCGTCTGCTACCTCATGAATGATTAAACAGTAAAATCTATCAATCAAAGACCTTGGAAAGAAGTAAATACAAAATCGTACTAAGTGTATTGTCTTCTCTTGTTTATGTTTGTACTAGACATATTTTTCATATCATCTTTAGCACCATGTGGTGTCACCTTTCGAGATATTGATTCGATATATCGAACCCCCGATCGCATCGTCATATCAGTCGTCTAATTTGAAAATATGTTACTTCGCTCACTTTCATAATATTTAAAAACTCAAAGAAGACTCAACTTTATTTTTTATAGCAAAACAAAATTGAAGACGATATTCTTGAAAAAGGTTTTTTATATGAGTGTAGTCTGAATTATCCCCTACAGGCTAAATTCGGAGGCTGCAACTTTAACTTGACACCAGCGAAAACATTTCTCTTTAGCCTGTCACGTCCAACGTTCCCAGCTATGAGAACGTCGTCATCCCAACAGCGTTATCTGAAATGGAATAACAGTGAATTTCACGTGGCGAACGTGGCAAGGGGCTGCAATTATGCAAATGGGGTGACTGAACCTTTCTCTGGGAAAATTTACTAGAAAAATCACACATATGACACAGGTCTTCATGAGAAAGACAGTCTTGAAAATTCTGAAATCTTTTATAGATACAGAATTTGTGCAATGGTAGATGTATTATGTTTTGTGGCACTTAATTATAAATATCTATATTAGTAACAATTTTTTTTGTTTTACGGAGCCAATAATTTATGTGACACTCAATCATGGAAAGTGGTACCCGCTGCCAATGGCCGCTTACTACCAGGGCCGTCACTAGCGCGTTGCCGAAACTTTAAAAAAAGACGTGTAGCACTCTGAGACTGCCGCGGTAAAACTATTGCATAGCATTTTTTATCAACTTATGCAATTATAATTATTTATTTATTTTATTAATGCAGTTTTTTTTTCTTTGTTTTTTTTATATTAATTCAAGTTATACTTTAAGCGTGGTGACCGATAAGAAAACAAATTTTAGCCATCCGACACAACCAATGCCACCTAAAGGCGGGTTGCTGAACTAAAGAGACAAGCGTAATACTTCAAAAAGTCATTAAAAGTTCTGCTGTTTATCGATAGATGAAAAATTTAAAAAGTATCACCGCTGTGCCTGTCAGAGTGGGGGGTGTTAGGTTTTTTTCGTTACGGAATTTCTGAAATCGGTCTCCAGCTCAAGGCCTGCGATAGAAGCTATGCAATAGCTCAAAAATTTACGTCTTTTTTGAATCACATAGCACATGCACATGCACATAGGAAGTTTCTTTTTAAGGTGTGAGGATGAACATTGTGGCTAGATGACAGAATAAGCCGGTTGGCTCCATCTCAAACAGTGCCTTAGAACACACTTCTTAGTCATTATTATCATCATCTCAGCGTTATGACGTCCACTGCTGAACATAGGCCTCCCAATCGATTTCCACATTGAGCAATCCTTAATCGCCTGCATCCATCGGCATCTCGTCGCCTTGAACAGATTATCGGTTCATTGCGTGGGAGGCCGTCCTCTTCTACGTTTGCCCGTTTGCGATCGCCATTGAAGAACCCTAACGCCCCATCGGTCGTCGGTTCCTTGAGCTATGTGCCCCGCCCACTGCCACTTTAGCTTGCAAACTCGCCACTTCTTAATACAAGCGATAGACTACCCACAAGGAGGGAACATCTATAGACCTGAGGTTAGTAACAACAGAAAATCTGGGCAAACCCAGGCATTCTCGAGCTACCACCGTTATACCTGTAGATAGGTACATACTAAATGTCAGGACCGAAAAGAAACATAACACTTCATAGTATCATGGTTAACCGCCTTAACTAATAACAAAGTTGTACGCAACTACCCGAAAGTTAATGCGCTGTTTCTACTTAGCAACAACTTGAGCCGAGAAGGTAGCACCTGAAACTTATGCATAGTTTTAACGACCAGCCGAGTCATAAGCCAAAACGTATGTGTTTTCATTAAACCCTACTTGGTTCTGCTTAGAGATTTCCTCATACGAAACGTATAGTAAACTTTGGCCTGTTAATTTTAGTACCTTCCCGCTCTTCCTGTAACGCTAGTTCAATAAGTTGCAACCCTAATATAAACCTTTTACATGCACAGGCATAGTTCACATCCTTTCACTTGTTACGATCCTGGCATACTCTTAGCTTCATATACACTCAAAATAAAATATATTCTATTTTCTTTAACATCAACAGGATCATTTAGATTCGTCAAGATTTTACAACTAAAATGGAAATTCGATAATTTTTTAACAGCAATAAAAGATATATGACCGATACCATAAATAAGAAATAAAGGCAAATGGATTCTGTGCCAGAATTTGTCTAGGTCTGTCTGTTGTGGTTTTTTCTCGCGATTTGTCAGTCTGTTGATGACTTTTATCGGGGGGATCTGTCAGTCAGTCTGTCGTAATTCTAAAGGGGGGAGGGGATGGTCCGTCAGTAATTCAGTCTGTCGGTTTCTCTAACGAGGCTTCCAACAGGCAATGAGATTGAGAAGAATGCCTCAAGAAACTCATCAATCTTCTTATACACACCCGTCGGTTTAGGGTACTTTTGACCTTCCCTTTCTCCAAAACCTTCTGGATCTAGTCATGGTAGGTTCTACTTCGTCTTGGTTAACCTTATACACAGCAATTACTGGTTTGCCATAATAGAACTACATACATTCACGCATGTTTCCCCGAAAGGGGTATACGCCCACACTTCGCCAACTATATAGTTGGTCCCACGTAATAGGTGGCGAGCCTATTGCCGTTTACCGGGCACTGTTATATTTGCCAGAGCCTCGTCCGTTGATCGGCAGGTGCATCACTTGCAGGTGAGGTTAGCTTGGGCTGCTTAGGTCTTGGTAAACTATAGGGTATAGGGTTCCTTTATACCTAATAGAACTAAAGCATTCTGATACATCTGAGGCCTAATGTACATACGAGTTTCAGCTTTTAGTGTGTTTCACATGTAATTCCAGGTACATCAAAGAATAATTGGGGTACATTTATAAAGAATTTTTTAGTTTGAAAATTAAATTTGCACTTACAGGGTGTAAAACAACGAGCAAACTATATTAAATTATGTTTAGGGTAGAGCACAAATTTGCAGACTTAGTACAGTCGTAGTAAATCACACATTTACAAACACACATTCACGCACGCACACAGAATGCAAGATGCGTCAAGCTGTTTGTAAAAATCGTATTAAATAAATCTAAATAATGTTCTAGTTCCTTAAGCAAAGTAAAATGTATTAGGTAAGGCCGATGAATGTTACAATAATGGACAATAACGTACACTAATGTAACCAAATTAAATGAATACAATGATATAAACAATTTAAAAAAAATAACAACTAGTAGGTAATGAAAAATCTTTTAGTCAATATGGGCTGCGATAAAACATCTATGAATTCCGAAACTTATATACCTATTTGAACGAAGTATCATGTTTATGAGTTCTGTGACTTAAGACTGTCAGATATACATGTTACAGCCTTATTAATAAAGATAAGCTGATGTGTATATACCCGTTATACAGGTGATGCAAGCCATCGGGCTACCAATAAAAACATATCTGACAAATCGGTTGTATACGTCTGTTTTAGCGTAGAAGAAAAATTACACAGGGCTTATTCACTCATGAACCGTAGTTTATCTATTGTGTAAGTGTATGACAGGTGTCCATTTTGGGGTCGTATCTTGGTTTTTAATATTTTTTGCTTTATACGGTTTATCAAATTTACTTAGATTTGCAATAGAGCACTCAAGTTACGAGCAATCGAAAATTATATGAAAGTTTCTCGTCAATTATAACGAATCAAAATTCAATATTATATTTTCCAAAGACAATGTACAAAATAGTAGTACATGGTTGACTTGTCAAAAAAAAATTTTTTACGTTTTTCTTTATATTTTGGTTTGTAACTTTATTCGCCATTGTTTTAACATAACTTATAAAATTAATATGTAAACTAAAGTAACTAAAGTAACTAACTATATATAACTATGTAACTAAAGTCTCCCATACTAGGTTCGGGTGAACATTCAACAATAATTTTAGAAATTACTATGTAATATATCCAAAACAATAATAAATATAAATATAACGAATTATTTGGATTCTTGATGTAGTTTTATCACTAAAATAGCATTAATTGCAGTTCCATGAACACATCAAACAATATGGTTTCTAAACGTAACGCAAAAATATCGCAATGCTATGTTTGAACCATGTAAAGCAGACGTTTAACTATTCAGAGCTAAAACAATGTTTATTCGTAGGGTCTTTGTGTAATTCGTATATAACTTTACTCAAAGTTTATTCACTGGGTAACTGTTCAATCGTTAAGTAGCGGTTTAAGCATTTTTATTAGTAAGGCTGTTAATGTTGTATGTACAATTAATTGTACATATCTCTCCGGTAAACGTGAAAATTTAAAAATTTAACAAATTGCATAACATTTATAACCAATAAAAAGAATTGATTTTAATTGAACTGTAGCAGACGGGGGAGCTGAGATCTCGCTTCAAACTGGTTCAAAAACCGAACGCTCAAAAGATAGGCCACAGGCAATATAAATAATTTTCCACTCAGCTAAAGTCCTCTGTGCCTACAACGCGGTCAAACCTAGAAACCCTTTCATTGTTAGGCATGACCCAGTCATATTTCAAGTAATGAATATTGCTCCGGCCGGCTCTTTAAACAACCTCTCAAGCTGATTGGACCGCGGTTCCCTCTTTCATAAGCGAAAAGCAATCCATATGAATCACTCGCGATAGAAGGGGATTTGCTTTCCGTTCACTTGGTTGAGTCATTTTAGCATCAAAAGCAAAGTGAAAGTCATTCTGACATTTCAAATATTTTATGAGGTTCTCATCAAATATTTGAATAAAAATCACTTATGTTAATGGAGATATACACGACTTAGAGAGTACATTACAACACAATAGGTGCCACAGACAGCCCCTAGGTAGTGCAGAATCAACTTTGACGATTTTCTTGCCCGGTTCATCTACAATCAAGCTTCCGCTCGCAGTGAATGGGCGAGTTAGTTCTAAAGTTGACGTTCATAAGAGCTTTATGAAGACAAGTTTGAATAAAATATTTTTGACTTTAAATTAGAACATGTTTGGAGGCCGATAAAAGTATAAGTATTCCTTCCCAACTCTGTGGTTACTGAAGACACTGGTATCTCTGTAAGGTGTTCTTGATGTCTGGATATTTTTTTTCTTTTTTTCTTTCTTCTTTTAAATCAACGATTTACATCGGCGATTAAAATGTGTATAATTTTGAGGTGTCTCGTTTGAAAAGTGCTTAAGATAGAGTCTGTTTGCTGAGTGCTTTGGCTAGTCGGACGAGTGAGATTGTAGCAAAGCATGCAGTTACTCAGGATTGGGCTTAAATATCAAATATTATTAGCAAGCGTACCAAGCAACCGTAGCAAGCTATCATTTTAGTGAATATCACGTTAATTTCTCATCTCTCTCCTCTCATATCTCAATCAATAAGAAACAGTAAATAAGCTATTAATCATCTATTAAAAAAAATGTATGTGTGACTCGTCGTCATGTTTACATCCTGCCTGATAGTCAACAGTCAACGCAGTCCAAGAAAGATGAGGGCTCTTAAATTTTTTTTCGTTACTTAAGTAGTTATATAATAGTTAGACAAATTTAGTTATCGTTAATCTTAATATCTAAAAATCTATATTTTAATTGCATTGTTATTCCAGACTCAGTTGTTCCATATAGTGACTAATAATATTTTATATTTTTATTTTTGACTTAATCCATGATGAATAATTTTATATACCTAATACTCCAATATGGCATTTGTGTAAAGGTGGAAATATAGTGATACTCTAATTTTATCTGTTAACAACATCCAATTATTTAACCTATATTTCCCAAATAAATTAATTATACTCTATTCTATTCCAAAATGTTCAATAAACTAGGTAACAAGCGCACACACTAAGAGACCTTATAACGTGTCACATAAAAAAAACAATTTGTGTAGTGTCGAAATTTGTGAGAGGCCTATGTCCAGCTGTGGGCTTCAATCAGCTAAGATGACAAATATGATTTAATTACATTAATTATACGTCTTAAAAGAATTACAATAGTTCTTCATATTCTAAATTGCACTGTTTTGTTAATAAAAATATTTTTTTTCCGGTCGAAATATAAGACAATTAAAACAGTGAATAACAACTCTAAAAAATAAAGCCTTAAAAAAATACTACTGAGATTTCATAATACATTTTCGCTGAAAAATAATTAAATGTAAAGCCACACAAAACTCGACGAGCGGTAAATCTTTTCAGGATCATGCTTCGTTTGCTACGCCCGCCGTAGCCCTTTGCCCCGTAGTCGTAGTCCGTAGCCCGTAGCCTCGTAGCAAATAATGTAAATTAGTACCCACAGACAGTCAACTTCACTGAAAAAGTATTTTTACAACTCACTATCTTTTATAAATAATTTTGAACTTAATCAAAGAAATAATGAAGTGAATATCTATACTAATATTATAAAGAGGAAAGATTTGTTTGTTTGTTTGTTTGTTTGTAATGAATAGGCTCCGAAACTACTGGACCGATTTCTAAAATTCTTTCACCTTTGGAAAGCTACATTATCCCCAAGTAACATAGGCTATATTATATTTTAAAAAAAATTAGGGATCCTTACTAAAAATCCAATAATGTAACCCAAGGTGTAAAAAAATGACCTGAAAAATTCCTTACGTAGCGTGCGCAGCGAAAACTATTGATAATAGAACAAAATCATGTACTACGACTTTGCAGAACTCATCATTATCTACAAAAAGTGTCGCGACAGCATATGTCTAAATATTATAGTTACGTCAAAGTAAGCGGTTTTTTATTCTAAAAATTTAATTTATATGCCGCCGCTTGAAAAGGCTCTATATTTGTACCTTGGAATTAATCCTTATCAAAATAAATTACTTTATATTCAAGACGGCTTCAACACCTTTTTATAACTTTTTGAATTATTCAATTCGGACATTTCATTTGGAAGATATCACGAGTTTAAAAATGCAAGTATTAGAAAAAAGTCGCGTGGTTGCCGCTCACCGCGCTCAGCTAGCCAGCATGCGATGTAGGCTCACTGGGGTACGGGGGGGGGGGGGGAGTCAATGTAATAATATTATAAAGAGGAAAGATTTGTATTTTTGTATGTAACGAATAAACTCAAAAAGTACTGGACCGATTTTAAATAATTTTTTTTTTCATTAGGAAGCTACATTATTAGTGAGTAACATAGGCAAAATTTTAATTTGTAAAAAAATAGGGTTTCGTAAGATATATGGGTTTTTCGGACACAAAGTGTAAAAAATCAACCAAAACAGTTACTCATTTTGCGTGGGCAGCCTAAACTAAAAAAGATAAAATAAATAAATAAATATTCTTTTACATTACATAGAACCACAAAATGTGCTAATTAATTGTAGATCTTATAAATATCTACTAAAAATTCCGCGACACACTATACGTATCTATGTCGAGTGAGGCATAACAACTATTTTTTTATTGTACTATTTTAAATCATTTTGCTGACCGTGTCTTTTCTGGGCAGGCATTTTGTAGCGGTATCCGACATCCACGCGGGCGGAGCCGCGGGCGACCGCTAGTTACACTATAAGTTGAATTCATCAAAAAAATAGATTCAGTTTGATGTCATAATATCCGCACAGTATTTTTGTATACAACCAACTAATACTTTTAATCGTTTTATCGCAATTTTTCCAGCTGCTAGATAACGCGAAAATTATTTAGCACGGAAAAGCAAATTAAAAGATCTATCATTGATGTAAGAATACTTCCTTGCTAAAACTGTCCCTCTCTATGTATCTATTTCGTAAAGGTAGCCAGGATGGCAGTGACGTCACAGTGACGCAACAGCCGCACCCCCGCCCTGCCCCGTGCGTGCGTCACATGGCCTTTCTCGCTCGCACGTCGCCGTCTTGCTCTCGCACGCAAATTGTTCGCTAAAACGACAAGGCTAGCCCGCGAACAGGCTTATTGTTTTGTATGATAGCAAGCTAAAAATAGACGCCGCCTTCAACTAGAAAACTAACGCATTTCCATTATACAGCTTTTACAGAATTGAAAAAGATTTGCTAATTCAAAATTATTGTTTTTTTTTTGTTTCTACCCTATAAATGTATAGGATTTAAGGGGAAATGGACTCAATAGAAGAAATAATCTATGAAAACTTACTTTTTTCTTTAGCCAGTATTCTAACCAGGTAAGTATCATTGATAAGCACAGAGCGCCGATCTAAGCCAAGCGCATATATACCGACCGATTTCGCGTGGTGGAAAGCACTATGCTCCTGAGGTCGTGGGTTCGATTTGTCCTGTGTGGGAACATAGGCTAAATCTTTGTGTGCGTTAATGCACAATGAATGAAGATTTGCCCTGGTCTTAGTGTTTTCCTATGTATAAATAAATATTCTAAATAAATAAATAAATAAATATTCTCTGACAATTACACCAATTATTTAGTTCCAAGATAAGTATCACTAAGAACTTGTGTTATGGATACTAAATAACGGATAAACATACTTAAATACTTTTTTTTTGTAAATAAATACTCAATATACATACAATAACACCCAGACTAGGACAAATATTCATGTTCATGCACACAAAGATTTGTCCTGTGTGGGAATCGAACCCACGACCTCTGGAGTGGAGTCCAGGTATACTGACCTCGTCAAATGTTTTCGCAATATCGGTATGTAAGTATATGTAGTGAGTATTAACAAAAAAAAGGATTTATATATGTTTAACCAATATTTAGTATTCATAGCACAAATTCTCAATGATACTTACTTTGGAACTCAAAAATTGGTGCAGTTGTCAGAAAATATTTATTTATTTAGTGTTATTAAAATAATAAAAATTAAATTATTGCTATGGCGGCTGCTGCGTGCAATTGCATCCTTCGCTTCTTTACATGAACAAAATGTATGAGAATTAAGTGTATTGTGCATTTATACTTTAATAACTGGATATTTTCTTTTTTTTGATTTACTTGAATTCATAACTATTTATTTATTTTATTTCAGCAGCGGTGAGTTCCAACTTTTAGCAAGCGCACGTGGGATAGCAGCGACCCGCTTCATTGCGCAAAAAATACGTTAAATAAAAAAAAAACGAAAAATAAATAATACATGCAAAATTACTTTACAAAAAAGTTTTTGATATGACTTTGGACTTTTTTGGTACTAAAGTATTTTCTTTACAATTAGGAGTCGTGTAGAATATACACAAATCGTTACTTGAATATCCAATCCCAGGTGTGGTACCTGTCATAAAAAATCAAATAGCCCTGTGTTTGTTCCATTAGTCTGTTTACTCTATAATATCATATGTGCATCACCATGGCGGAACCGACCTAATTTGTAATTGTACTTCAGAATTGTTGTTTTCGCATTGTCGGTATCATCATCATCATTTCAGCCTTTCATAGTCCACTGCTAAACATAGGCTTCCCTAACAGATTAAGAAGAAAGAAAGAAGAAAAAAGAAAGAAAATAATTTATTCTGCGATACATTGGTTTACAAAAATAAAATAAATATACACATGTGGCACCGAAAAGGATTACATTATATTGTGGGTATTTACCGTAATCACCACGCTGGGCAGGCGGGTTGGTGATCCCCCCCGACTGGTCTCCACCTTGTCGTGGTGGGGGGGCTGAGTACCTCCCGGTAGGGCGCAGGAGGCGCTAGGGAAAAGGCAACACCCAGAGACCGACGACTCTGGGTGCCCTTAGTACTGACTACCGGGGGGGAAACTAAGAGAGACCTGTGGAGGGCGCAGTGGGCGGGCCAGGAGGGCCCGCCAGGAGGGTCTAGGCAGTGGGGGCAGGGGGCCCCTGCTGTCTAACCATGGACCCTCCGGGAAGTCGGCCACACACGCTATGGTCGCAAGGTGAGGTAGGAGGGGCGCGTCCACTGCGCCTCTCTGAGGAGGTCCTCCCGGTTTTGGTCCGGGGGACGTTGGCCGCAGGCGGGGTGTCAGAAGCTGCAACCCAGGTACTGGCCCTCGCCTCTTTCTCAACAAGCGGCGGGCGTCGTCGGAAGATTTTTAGTGGGTATTACTTGGCGGTCGTGTCTGCCGGTGGTGAGTCCCACACCCCCTTTCGGTCCCCCTTTGGCCGGAAGGCAGTGCGTAAATGCATTTTGTTATCGACGTAAAAAAAAAAAAAAAGGCGGGTTGGTGATCGCATTTCAAGCCAGTACGCAGAATGACGCTGCTGCCCATCATCTAGTAGGATTTCTCTTCACGACTCTTACGACTCCCCGTGAGAGGCGGTGGCACTAAACGGCTATTAGTATCATGAAAGTACATATTTTACACGGATCGATTTTCACAACTAAAGATTCATCATTCTATATCGAAAATGCATAAACGTTTTAAATTTTTCTTTTAATTCACTTACTTTTTTGATGTTAGTTTTCAATTTTTTGATGCCCCTTTGTTGAATCTCATGTTTTTGTTATAAACAATTACCTATTTTATAAGTAAAATCTGATGTCACATATAATTATCATAAACAAAATTGATATAAACTCTCTTTCCAGTTTATTCATTAATCAAAATTTCAGGTAAAGAGAACCAAATGAAAAATAAAATTTAATATCACATCATTTGTACATCTCAATAATTTTGATCGTAGTGCGTCAGAAAAGTTCCGACTCGATCTGTCAAATGAACATTTTTTTTTTCATTTAAATAATTGCGTTTAGCACATTTAGCCAGTTTCAAGTGAAATATAATATATATTAATATCAAATAAATCATAGTAAACAAGAATCAGTGGCGACAAAGATGATAATTTATAAATGAGATGTTCGCCCCCTAAACCCCTAGAGTTCTTAGTAAAGATGAGGGACTATACTGAGACCTCACATGGAATTCTTGAGAGAATTTGAAAGTGATGTTTATTTAATTTACCAACACTCATGTACCCTCAACGGTTAATAATCCACCGTTATTACACATAAATGTTAAAAATATCACATATTAGAAAATTTAACAAATTTGCAGACATTACGCTTCATTTTCCCGCCAACAAGTCCAATTGTACATTACTATTTATAAAAAAAGCGCTGTGTTCGTTTCCCTAGTAGCTATAATATTTATAAATAGCAACAACATCTTTAGTCATAAGCTCTTTTATCAGTGTACGTAAGTCATAACCCTATTGGTACGAGTGTGCGTCAGTGTGGCGGGACCCGACCCGACCTGTAAATTGTGGCGCATTGTTTTTTCGTCAACGTCACCAACACTCGTCCCGGCTTGAATAAGGTTGTATTAGTACCTGACGCGTAATAGCTATGAATTTTAAGCAGCCTGGAAATAGGTTGATGAATATATAATTATATATTTTATGTATGTTGATTAAGAGCGGCGATAGCACAGTGACCCTGTGGCCTTCAAATTCAGAGGGTTTCGGGTTCAAACCCTGGAGGCGCACCTATGACTTTTCGAAGTGATGTGCGTAATCCTTGCATGCTCCGTGCCTCGGAAAGCACGTTAAGCCATTGGTTCCGGCTGTCATAAACATATATAAAGATAATTTATTTGTCAAAAGTACATTAAGGTGTTACATAAATATATAAGCATCGTGCATTCTACCATTACTGGTATACAAATATTGATCTTATAAACTAACAAAATGAAATGAAAGAAGTTATCGATCATTATAAAAAATATTACATTACGTCATATCCTTTAAATATTCAACAACAGCGTAATAATATTTCTCTATTAGTTTAGAATATAATTAAAGTTTACATATATAAAAAAATCTTTATTATAGTCATTTGGTAATTTATTATAAATTCGAATAGCCATACAATATGATTTTTTACTGAAAATGCTAGTGCGTTGATTAGGTTCATAAATTTTATAATTATGCCTGCTATTTCTAATAGTACAAGATTTTTCAAATAGTTTATTATTTTTATATACAAAAACACACATTTCATAAATATACAAACAAGGTAGAGGAAGAATATTATATTTTTTTAATAATGGCACGCAGTTGTTTAATTAATTAGCACCGTTTAAAGCTCTAACACATTTTTTGTGCTCTGAAGGCTCTGCGTAAGTTAACAGAGTTACCTCAGATCACTATTCCGTAGCGCAAAATGGAGGAAACATAACAATGATAGGCACAAAGAGTCGCCTTGATCGTAGCTACCTGTTTAAGTCTGTTAAGTACATATACATACCTGTCTAATTTGGAGCAAATTTTTTCTATGTGGTATTTCCAAGTACAATATTGATCTATTGGTATACATAAAAAAGTTTTTGGTTCAACACTTTCTACGATTGTTTTGTTTTGAATAATATCTATTTTTGGTGAATGACTATTGTATGTTTTGAATTGAATAACTTTTGTTTTATTTATATTAATACTGAAATTATTATCATCAAGCCATTTAAATACACTATTTAAACTTTTATTTATTTCATCATCATATGTATTGCATGTATATATACAAACATTCACGCCTGTTTCGCGGAAAAGGTAGGCAGAGGCATATTATACGCCCACACTTCCTATTGCCTATTGCTGCAAACATATATGGCAGTCGTTATAAGGAAGTCAGTGCCTTCTAATATTCGGACAGCTGGTTTCACCATATAATGATGTTTTCCTCTGTATATTGGTGGTCAGAGGGAAATCGTTCTATGTAATCATTGAAATTCAGCAATATCTGGTTAAACCAGTGTTTATTTCCTATTTTATAATCTGTACATTTATATACAACCGGAATTTGTAATAAAATACACTTATTTACTTAAGCGTTGTGGCGCATTGTTAAAGTTAATATGCTTGTCACGCATAACATGGCTATCTCCAAAACCAAAGCTGGAAAAATGCTGTTATATCTCCGCCACGCGAATCTTGTGTGCAGATTTCGGAAACGTCTTCCTGTTAGTGTAAAGCCGTAAAGCTGTTAGACCTTCCAAACAGATATACTAAATATTGTCTTCAGGAACGGAGCATGCGTTCCTCTAAATAACGCCTATTAAAAATTTGGACTTGACGGTCTCAGAGAGAAACGCAAAGGATCATCATCTCAGCCCATTAACATCCCACTACTGAGCACGAGCCTCCTCTCACATACCAAGGTGCGAGAGTATTGGGTCATACTCCACCACGCTGACCCAGTGCGGATTGGCGGAGGCAGGTGTATGGCGTCTTGCTGTTAGAATTTTTCAAGCCTAATGGGCATTAGGCCTCTAACATGGCTTAACGACTACCACATTTGGTGATAACCGGGACCAACGGCTTAACGTGCCTTCCGAAGCACGGAAGCGCTCGATAACAAATGCCACACAAACGGTCACCCATCCAAGGACTGACCTCTGTAAACTCTGCTTTACTTCGGTGATCGTTTCAGACCACCGCAAAGGATACTCGTATAATATATACTACGCAACGCCTATAGTGTGAAGTTTTGCTGTCAGAACTGTTCAAACTGCTCAATAGTGATTCTTACTTGCATTAACGAACCCACGTATATAAACTTCCGAAGGACAAGAAACTAGTGGTCTAAATAGAACGACTACTATATTTATAACTGGGATTCAGTGATACCATTCGGAGCACCGAAATGCTAGATAAAATGCCAGAAAACTGTAGACAAGAACTGACCTCCAGAGACCATGATTGCCGCGACGGCTCATTTGTGTTCCACGCGCGCCCCAAAAAGATATCATCACACTGAGAGGCCTTCGGGGAGGCGGCCGAGCCTGCTGGGCTGGTAGAAGGCTCAAGAAGTAAATTGAATGGTTTTAGGCAGTTACCAATCTGACGCACCCATCCGCTCACAGCGGAAGACGGTCATTCGATGATTCGCCATCAAAAAAAAGGACGATGCTTAACCTCAATGACAAAGTCCAACCTTTTATACTCGTAGATAAGCCGCAATCGATAAGCAGTTGAAAATCTCAGCGAATAAACACTGGTAATACTTGCAAGTTTGCAAGTAATCTCGGAGTTTTTATTACGGTTTCGCAATTTTCTTTTTCGTTGCGCTAATGGTCCCCGGAAATGTTTAAAGATTCACAGAAAAAAATGCACAAGTTGAGCTCCGAGAATATTGAAAATTTGCAAGTCGTCTCATTTAAATTAGTGTTGTGTCTTTTAATGAAATGGAGAAATACTGAGAATCATATTGAGAAGGCTTTTATAAAATTTGTTTCATAACTTCTTGGTTTATTTCGCCGTTTTAAAAATGGTGCGTTATCTGCATTTACCTAATGTGCTGGGTTGGCGCTGAGCAAAACTGTCCGAGCCTGTTTTAATAAGGCTTAAAGTGCGGTATGACGGATTACAGTCATATACTCTATTGGTTGACCCTGTGCTGATTGGCAGAGGCGTCCTGCTGACAGAATTGTTCCAGACCTTGAACGGAATCAAAGGCGTAACCGTTACGAAGCTCATTAGCGTCTGATATCAAAGGCCGCTCAAACTGTCACCTATCCAGAAATTTACACTTTAAACTCTATTTATTGAGGATCTACGAGTGCTTTCCTATAATCGAAATATTCAATTATTGATTGAAAGGTCCTTGCCTTGTTACCTAATAGAGAGTTTGGAATGTTTAACAGCTCCGAAAAGTATGGTTGAAGTTTGGAGCATATGCTGGGCAATGGCGCAATTATGTTCCAAGCGTGCCTCAAAGAGATGTCAGCACACTAAGGAGCCCCCAGGGAGGGGATCTGGTCTGCCGGGGTTCAAGGACTGTTCGAAAGGGTTACCGCGGCCTCGGGCCATAGCAGGCTCAAGAAGAAACGTGGATGGTTATTACCAAGTAAAAGTTTGAAACACCTTACTGCACCACCGGAGAAGGGTATTTGACGATTTTCCATACGAAAAAAAAAGAAAGATGTATTCATCACAAAATTTATATATAAATGATGTCAATCCAAAATAGTGACTTCCTTAATAATTTCAACCGTAAATATACTTATGTCTTGTAATATCATTTACTATAAAACCGGCTGTAAACTTTATATCGCCTTGCAAACGAACTGCTTGAGCATATAAAATAACATCTTAAATTTCAATTTTCTTTGCATCATAAACTTTTAATAGGATGAGTTTTTTAGTGTACTTCAACAGATTTCCCTCTTCTCTTTTGCCTTCTTTTAATTCATGGGTTGTTCAGAATCGTTTTGCTGCATTTCCAAGCTTTTATCTTGATATATTTTACACTCCCTGAGTCTTATTTCAATGACTGACATCAGATAGTCGTTATTTATAGTGTAGTATTTTCTGGCGCACCTTTACTTAATAGATTTCCCCAGGGTAACATTTTTGTTCCACTGCTGTTTCTTGCTATTCAACAATCACAATGTTGTACAATATTTTTATACAACATCATTTTACTCATACTATACTACGATGATATACAGTGATGACGTACGGTACTGAGACTTGGAGCCTGACTATGGGCCTCATTAGAAAGCTCAAAGTCGCTCAGCGTGCAATGGAGAGAGCTATGCTCGGAGTGTCCCTACGTGATCGAATCAGAAATGAGGAAATCCGTAGGAGGACTGGAGTGACCGACATAGCGAGGCGAGTTGGCAATGGGCGGGGCACATAGCTCGAAGAACCGACGACCGATGGGGCGTCAAGGTTCTGCAATGGCGACCGCGAACCGGTAAACGTAGTAGAGGACGGCCTCCCACGCGATGGACCGATGATCAGGTCAGGGCGGCGGGAAGCCGATGGATGCAGGCGACTCAGGTTCGCTCAATGTGGAAATCTATTGGGGAGGCCTATGTTCAGCAGTGGACGTTGGATGGCTGAGATGATGATGATGATACTACGAGTATTTATGATATAACAACTTATAACCAGGTTTAATGTAAAAATTGATAATTTAATTAGATCCTATTATGTGCCGAGTGGTACCGACCTAGAATAGTGCCATTCCCTTTCATCTCGCGAGAAGTTCTAAGAGCGGGACGAAGAGGAATCCTACTGGATGATGGGCAGCAGCGTCACCAACCCGCCTGCCCAGCGTGGTGTACCATACCCTTAATTGAATCTATTTGGAAGGCCAATATTCAGCAGTGGACTTTATAAAGCTGATGTGATGATGTGTCAAGTGGTATTGCTCTAGGACGATATATTTCAAAGTAAAAAAAAATTCAAAAACTAATTTTTTTCTTGCACTATTTTAAAAGTTTTTTAAATATGTGCCCCAGAAAATAGATCGATTTGTGCGCACACAAATGAAGCAAAATAACTTTATCAAGACATTATGAACATCACGATGGCATCCTGATTTTATTCGAAAATATTTACATATATCAGCAGTTGAGTACCATAATTATGACCAGTGCTTTACTATCGAAACGTATTTCTTAAATCATTACTATGTGTCGACATAATTTATGTATTAACATAAATGCGCTTCCAAATGGTAATGTGAGTGTACTCCCTGTACTTCGTCATGTATTATTTTAAAGAGTGAGGTAGTAAGTAACAGCGCGCTTCACATTTTATAGCAATAAAACAATACTAAAAATACATTATATTTATGGCTTATTGAGTGTTCATCCATACGTATTAAACGCAGTCGGTAACATTTGTCAGAAACTTATTTAAATGTGATTTCTATTTTGTGATTCACTGTTATAAGTTATAGTTTGAATATACTAGATAATGATTCACAAATTCTATTGCTAGGTCTCATCATTCATCATCATTTCAGCCATTTGAAGTCCACTGCTGAACATAGGCCTCCCCTTCATGCATAGGCATTTCTCTTCGTCGACTTTTACGACTCCCCATGGGATGAGACGGAGTGACGCTACTCTAGGCCGGCGCCACACGGCAGTGCATTGCTAGGTCTAGGCAATCTTAATTATATTTGTATTACGATACATAGGAAATATGCTAAATACCGGGCAGCATTTCTTCTGTTAAACTCGATTTTATTCATCACGTATCCTTATTTTGTTAATTCGCGACAATAACACTACTTCGTTAAACATAAAAGCTAATTACTAAGCTAACGCAAAACAATTCCGCTCTACATACAGAGAGAGAGGATTCTTAAAATTAAATATAGCGAGGACGGGCGGAATGCGTCGAAAGATCTCTTTGTCGATGCGGGAACGTGCTTAGCGTGTATTACCGGAACAATCCTAGGGAGAATAATGCAGTGGGGGGACGGCACAAAGCGATCCGCAGGCTGCGACTTAATGGGACGAGCCGGGAAGAGCCGGGACGAAGCCGAGTCTCCCGAGTTTTTAATACAATGCCGTTCATGTGACATGTTAAGGAACGAGTGTTTATTGGCTTTCGGCGAATATTCCCGTCCAATATCGCCGGGAGAAACAAAAAGCGAGAATGTCTCAGCTTGAAAAATAAAAAAGTTGGTATTAAATATTTGCGTTGTTTTGTATAGGTGCGAGTTTGCATATGCCACACATGGATACCTGGAACTTTGTCAAAGTGGTTTTAAAATATTTAACCTTTGAGTACTGCAATAATATGGATTTGACCCTCGTTCCGGAGTTGTTTGCCATTTCTAGTAGCTTTAAGTACAGTAAAGCTTTCCATTTTCTTGTTTCCATTTTCTTGTTGAAGACACAGCTATATACAAACTTATTATTTAAACATAGCAGAAACTTTTAGTTATCATTACGTAACATTTCGGACGATACTTCTATTTTCAAATAAAAGTTTCCAAAAATATGTTGAGATATTGTTGTTAATTTTCGTGAATGTTTCATTTTTTGATCACGTAAGTATTTAATTAATCCCACAAAATTATATCGACATTATTTTGATGTGCTCTAAGTTCGCACACCGTTAAAAGTACCTTCATACGAAGAGCGATGTGATAATTCAATATTTCCTGCTATAAACGATTTTTATTTTCATACTAACGTTAGTCTTTATAGTGTAAAAAAGTAATTGTTTGCTAGACGGACGTAGACAAATTCCTACTGCCAACCTGCAAGCTTAATACAAGCTCTTTACAATGAAAATCAAATATCTATTATAGTTAATGTTTTGCCATATCCATCATCAATCAGTCAACAATGCATTACCAAAGGAAACACAATTGTCTAGGTATCAAGAAGTAAACATGAAGTGTATATTCAGCATCTCTGATTTTCTTAAAATCTATCCGTTTTTCTGTCTACAAAAACAATGGCACTCGTATGATTGTCTTAGTCTCGAAATAAAACTCTTCTAATTTCATGGTTTTAATCGTGTGTATTTTGGCATGGAGTAGTCAGTCTTTAGTCAATACTGTTCGTTTATTTGTATACCTACCGATAAATGGCATTACGTGAGCCATATTTTCATTGTCAACACATTCAACGTTCAATAGTCCACTTTAGTTTGCAGTTATAAAACTCTATAGTTAATAGGAATAAAGTATAAAAGGGCCTGTGCAGCATGTATTTTTGAGCGACATAATGAAAATTATTTTTATGGCGCATATTGCAGTTGTTGCAAAACATATATGAAAAAAATTCAATACTAAACTTGCGGCCTTGACTTAGTCTGCATATTCTATACAAAAATAAATAAAAAATATCATATACTCATATTTGTCAGTATTCTTTACTTCTATAGACAGTAAATAATATAGTATGAACGGTTGAACTATTTAGACGTAAAATTTGACCAATAGACAGATAGCTTGAAAGCAAAATATGGCATATTGTTACTTTCACAAAATTATTATTTTACCTAATGTTCAACATAAGGAGAATCTTGTACCCAGGCACTAATAATATAAGTAAGGATAAATTTAAACATGAAAAGTGCTGAACCATGAAAGAGATAAGTGAATCGCGCGAAAATAATGAGAATGGGCGTGTCGATAAAGGTAGAAGGAGCGAACCACATCACTTTCCCCTCAATAAAGCTGCACCTTCGACAGCAAACATTTTATTCGACAAATAAATCGATTTAAGCGATTTCTTCTACAGAATATCTCGCAAAGTAGATTTATCCTACGAACTTTTCTTCATTTTAGATTCAGTGAGGTCCTAGAAGAGTTAGAGGTTTACCGCTACATATTCGCAATGTGATCTATATAAAATAGGACCCAGTCGGCAAAATATGGAATAAATGCGAACGATAAATAGGTTACAAATGACAGTGTACCACAAGGTAGTGTCATAGGGCCTAATTTATTTCAATTATATTATAGATAATCATTTTTGCATCAATTTGCACAATATCGAATCAATTGAATTTGCTGATGATACTGCAGATACATTATAAGTTGAGATTCGGCAAGAACTAAGTAAACATGCAGGAAACTTTTAGAATCAATATTGGTAATCACGGCCATTTCACAGACAATTTTTTTTCACCGGCGCGATGTGGTAATAACTCTCTGTTTGCTTATGACAGAGAAGAGCCGACTACGAATATATATGGTTCTTCACAGTAATTTGTTTCATTTATTCAATTTCCAGGCACTGTTTTATAGTAAAAATAAATCAGAACTTTATTATATTCATAAAATTCTTAAGTATAATATAAAATGATTACATAATAACAGTATTGTATAAACTTCCGAAATTAACAGTAACGTGAACATGAAAACTACAAGCACATGTTTTCGCTTAAAACTACTGAGTTGGAACAATGTACCCTCCCTCGCTCGCTGAGCGAAATATACCGTTACAGGTGGCATAATGGGAATTAAGTTTCATTTCCGCACGATGATTGAAGTCCCGCCACGCCTACCTTCAGGGCTAACTTACACTCAGGCGTTACTGCATTGTTCGTTATACACCACCGAGTTGTATTAGCTGAAAAGAGCAGATTTTTGGGTTAGATGGATTATACTTGTGCGTGCATTTTGTTATGGTTTGACGTAGCTATGACCTTTTTCGTTCAATGGGAATGGAATAAAAGGTTAGGTTAATTTATCGCTTAACATGCCTATTTCGTGGTTGGCACAGCCGTATTGTTATGTTTTTAATGTGGTTTATATAAGCTTTATTAAGCCAAATTTGAACTGAAAAAAATTTAGTTTCACTTTAGAGAATTCCAACTAACTTTAATAAGTCTTGTGATCTTGATAATGAATCTACGCACATTTTTGACTACAACTACAAATAGTAATTTGAATTGATATGTTTAATGGTTACAACAACAACAATGGTATAATAAATCGTTCAAAAGCATTTATGTATCAATGTTGTCAATGTGTTGACGGAATTCGGGTTAATTGTAATTGCATCAAAGCTTAACGTACGTGCTTAATAGATAGCACAGTCATGATTTCCGACGTACAGTCATCATTAAAAGTATACACTTTTGGCGTTTAACCAAAAGTCAACTGTTTTCAAATTAATCCCATTTTTTTGTAGATAACTGTACCACAGCAATCTCCTTTTATTTGTATCTTATCTCGGGAATTATTACAACATAATATTAATTTTAAGAGTAGCGTACATTTTCGCCGCTGTGTTTTGGCTAGGGCCCAAGGTGGCCTGTCGCCGAGCGGCTTAAATCCATGTCTACGCTAATTATTTCCTGCTAAGGCTTATTTGGTACTAAACAATCGAAACGTCAGACAGTTGGGAAAGCTTTGTGTTTTAGTCCACTTATTGCGGGGAATATAAAAGAGATTCATTTATTTTTTCTCTTTAATTTTGCCGTATATTGTTTTCTATGCTATTCTTTTGAATGAATATATTTTAAACATAATAATATGATATCTAAATGTTTTTTTCTCTTGTATTTTTATTCTCAAAAGTGGCACTTTCTATACATACAATCAGTCTCAATCAAAATATTTTAAATTTTCTCCACAACCTGATCTTGACAACGCGACATACTGTTGGACGTACGGTATTGGCACAGCTAGTGAGTTAATCTTAAACGATAAAAGTATACTGTTGTGGACATTTTTTTAGATCGTTGCAAGAGGAATAATTCTTTCATACATATATTTTTGGTATCTTGAACCGTTTTCGCAGCGCACGCAACGGAAGCCCTCAAGGATGAATAATTTTCACCGTTTTTTTCACATTTTCCATTATTTCTTCGCTTCTAATAGTTGCAGCGTGATGTTATATAGTCCAAAGTCTTTCGCGATAAATGGTCTATTCAACACAAAAATAATTTTTCAATTCGAACCAGTAGTTCCTGAGATTAGCGCGTTCAAACAAACTCTTCAGCTTTATAATATTAGTATAGATTTAATCCATTGCTACTACCAAGCCCCAAACTGTGCTTGATGTGAGTATTGTCTTAAAAGCATCGAATAATTCAATACAAAGCTTTCGTTTTGACATTACAAACAGACACTTTATTAATTAACTTAATTTTCTGCATTAAGTATATGCAGAAAATTAAGTTAATTAGGGTCTAAAAATACATTCTGTAGATCCAACAAATTACAGCATATCCAAAGACCTACAAAACAAATAAAACCGATAGTCACAGCCAAGTTTTTTGGTTTATACTATTGGCAATCCATTAGACAAGCAGGTGTTTCCGAGCGGCGGCAAAACTTAGTCCCTTGATTGCCAGACTCGTCTATAATTCCACCTAAAGTTTGAAATAATTACATTTGAAAACTTATTTTCGTAACAGTTTATAGCAAAACTGTTTTTTAATTTTATAATAATCCTTTATTGCACATAAAACATAAATAGATTACAAAAGGTATTTAAAAACTAAAAGTACAAAGGTGGACTTATCTCTAGAAGAGACCTCTACCAGCCAACCCTAGAAGTTGTGAATTAATTTGTAGGGACGGGATTAAATTTGGTGAAAGATCTATATTAAAAAAAGGAAATAAAAAATCTTATATATACCATATATAGATACATACATATATATCAATATTATGATTAATAATGTAATAAATATTGCATATTATAAAATTTTGTCGCTGATTGAATCTAAAGTGTAAAAAGGACGTCAAATTTTAATCAAACAAGATGCTTTAAGAATTGTAGTCTTTATTTATGCACATGCACCTTTGTTTAGTTTTCCTGTAAAAAATTGCCTGAAAGAGATCACTCGTAGCAATATGGCAGTTTTTGCATTTATATTGAATATTTTAATGCAAATATTGTTTATTTTTGATTTCATGAGCATTGCAGTGTAAATCTATCCTAGTTTATATTAACTCTTTAAGTCCCACTACTGAACCTCCTGTGGCTCCTGTCACAAACCAAGGTAAGAGGAATCCAGGTCATTTGCACCACGCTGACCCAGTGCGGATTGGCAGGGTTGCGGCGTCATGCTTGTATAATTTGTGCTATATAATTACTGGTACTTACCATACTTCTTTTGCACGGCATAATAAAACAATAGGAACTTTAACTAGATTGTACAGTAACACACATTTATTGTTCTTTATGAGCTACACTAAAAACCTTTCCTTTACAAAGTAACAATTAGTACAAGCTTATCTTAATGAGAAATTGATTACTTGTATTATATGACTGTTGGTCAGGTACGCTTCGTGAAAAAAGGTTTTTTTTATACTTTCATTTTTATAGCGACTGGTTTATTCAATTATTTGTGGTAGTTTCTATTTTATACAAACATTACATACATTCACTCCTGTTTCCCGAAGGGGTAGGCAGAGGCATATTATACGAACACGCTTCTCCAATTATATAGTTGATCCTACGTAAAAGGTGGCGAACCTGTTGCCGTTTACTCTGTTTTGATTGAAGTAATTTAATTTTCGTTATTGGCATATTTAGCTTACCTAAACTCGCGAAATCTGTTCGATTTGGTTATAGTGTTCAAACTTTTACATGAAAATTTTACAGATAATTATACTATAATACCAACATGAGAAAGTGTGATTGTTAAGCTCTCCAATGACCCAAAACGATTTAAAATGATCCTATAAAATTCTTAAAGCACTTTTTTGGTATGCAGATTTTATAAATGATGCAGATTTAAGCCAATTTTCGAAAACACACGTTAATAAGATATCACTCTGTAATATCGGATTATCACTATATGGGCGAAAATATGTAAACTTTAATAAGTCATATGAAATATATCTACCGTGTTTACTTTACAACCAATAGTTTGCACAAAAAATGTTTTTCTGCACACTTATACATTTCACCCAGTCAGTACAAAGCGACCGATTGTAACACTTAATCCTTACAGAATTCAGAGCACAAGCGGGCTGACCTATAAGATTGTAGTTAAACACTTATGCCCTACACTGTACAATCCAATTGCAGATGCAAACAGTAGGTAATTCCGGTAAAAACTTATTTATGTCTAAATATATTTCTATATTACCGTGTTTACTTTACAATCATATGTTTATACAAAACTTGTAATTCTGCATACGTTTTTGCCAACAATAGATTTAACACTTATACTATAAAAAGCAAACTGTTGTTACAACTTAACCTCTTTACAATCTAGAGCACCAACGGGCTTTAATCGCTATACAATTTTAGTTAAACACTTATGCCCTACAGTGCCCTACACCGTACAATCCATTTACAGATACAAACAGTTGAAAAAAAATTTCGAGGGTCAAAAAATTTTAACGTGTTTACTGCACAACCAAAAATTATACAAACTTATTATTCAGCACTTACATTTTCACAACCAGACTGTAGAAAGCAACCTGTTGTTACACCTAATGCTTATAGAATCCAGAGCATCAACGGGCTTTAATCCCCATACAATTTTAGCTAAACACTTATGCCCTACACTGTACAATCCAATTACAGATGCAAACAGTAGGTAATGACGCGATTAAAATAATTAGCCTTGCGGAGGGTCGGCGCGAATGTCGCGGCCGTTGGAATATGGCCAATGTAATAATAGAGAGTGCCACCCCACCCATCAGATAAACAATAAGGAAATTAGATAACTATATTGTAAACAATGAACACTTACTGTGTCATGTTACATTTTACATAGACCGGTATGTTTGTAAGGAAGTATATTTAAGTAATCGCGATTTTCATCGATATAACTTTTACAGCGGGCAAGAAATAAATCGTAAAGGTTTAATTTATAAGGAAACAAACATCCACTTACATGCATGTCTGGGATTGCTAACAATTAATCACGTCCCAGTGGACACGCTTCCGGATCACAAGTCATGTATTTCTGATAAAAAAAATACTTTTTACCTTTCTCCACCATCCCAATCTGCTAGGATTGGCTGGTAGAGTGTACGTTTACTTTCAGTCTTACATACTTCTCAATTGTAATCAATGTAGGATTATTTGTATTGCTTACTTTTAACTATGAAATATGAAGGCGCGTTGGTAGCACCTCCTTTTAAATTACTTTTGAACGAGATATGACATCGGTCAGTCGGCGCAGTCATGTGGACCGTCACTGTTTTTACGAACGTCAACGGCGAGCCAGAACAAACTTAACGAATCACTTTAATTCCACCTCCAGGGTTTACTTAACACATAAAGTGCTAAGGCCAAACCTGGACAAGGCAGGCAGCCATCAGCAGCAGCCTTCAAATATAATATGACGTGCAAAATGCATAATCTGATTTGTTGACTTAATGAGTCAAGAGAGTAGAAAGAATATTAAATTCGCATTGTGACAAGTCCCTACTTCAAACCCAAAGACTAAAGCTCAAATGTACCAAGTACCTAATGGCGTTAACTCCATGTAATTAGAAGAAGTTAATTCCCATGATCATAACAATAAAAAAGGCGAATAGCGTTAACGTTTAATAATTACGGTGAAGATTTCATTGCCATTTTACGATGAACTAGTTACGCCGTCGACGTAAAATGAAATCCTGCCGACATTACGCTCTTTACGACTGTAGCACAAGTCTGACAGCCAGCGCTAAATAGTAGGAGGCTAATAAGTTTTCGCCTCGTATTTTGGGTTTTAATTAAAGTTTTGAATGTACTCGAGTCGTGTTCGTCTTACCAGGAGAGATCTTCAAAGTTTGAATTGAAGTGTTCAAAAGTATAAGCCGTATTACATTTTTTTTTCTTATTTTTCTTGTAATTTTTATTTCGCACACTAATATTAATAGAAAGATATTTCTTCGTCGAAATAAGCTCACCTTTATACACGTTTATCTAACTGCATTTTTAAGTATATTTTAGTTGTTATACTTTTTAATGTGGATAATATATGCGACAAATGCCTACTATCTACATGATGTAGACGGTGCAATCCACCAAGTAATAGCTGTCCACATCACGATATAAGCGATTTATTAAATTTTGTATTTCCTACGCTAAAATATATTAAGTATTTAGAAGACAAAATGAATTTACGATGTGACTATGATATTCGATATCATCGTATTATATCATAATATATTATATTATGATTATATCAAATTATGACGAAATGAGAATGTACATTTATGAAAGTAGCTAAAACTTTTTAATCAAACTTAGCGCGAGAAAAATCCCAGTCCCAATCTAGATAAAAATAAAATCTTACCTTTAAATCATAATCGATGAAATTCCAATCTGCCTGTTTGAAGATTACTTGCCACTATTCTTGATATAGTTCTCTATAAGTTCACAACCTAACACCCACTAGTCAACTCACTAAAACGCTATAACTAACACCGTTAAAGTTTAAAACTGTATTAATATTAAACCTAGTAGTCACTTTTAATGAGAACAATAATTTATAAACCGATATTGTTATAGTAAGAAGCACACGCACTACAGATAAGTCAAGATTGTATAGAATTGAGATTTAATTTTAGATTAATGTCTAACGTCACTCCGAATTGCCGTCCTTGCACGCTACCTGAAACAAATTAAGCGTCCTTGAGTATGTGTTAAGAATATTCACTTACAAATGATATTACCGACAAATGTGTTTCCATTAAAAATAATATGTTCAGCTATTACTACTGTGATAACCTCCGCCAATTAACACTGAGTTCGAGCGATGGAAACCTTAACACCCTCACACCTTGGTTTGTGTGATAGGGATCCTACTAAGACCTAAGAAGCCTTTCTTTTTTTTATTACCGTTGGTAAAAAAATGCTATTATCGCACTGCCTCCCGGCCAATGGGCCCCCCCTTTGGCCGGGAGGCAGTGCGTAAACCGAGAGGGGAGTGTGGGGCTCACTGCGGCAGACGCGACCACCGCACTAAAAAACTTCTGACGACGCGCACCGCTGTTGAAAAGGGGCGAGGCACCAGCGCCTGAGTTTATAGCTTCTGGCATCTTTTTTTTTTTTTTTGTTTTACGTCGGTAACAAAATGCATTTACGCACTGCCTTCCGGCCAAAGGGGGACAGAAAGGGGGTGTGGGACTCACCACCGGCAGACACGACCGCCAGCAGTAATACCCACTAAAAATCTTCCGACGACGCCCGCCGCTTGTTGAGAAAGAGGCGGAGGCCAGTACCTGGGTTGCAGCTTCTGACACCCCGCCTGAGGCCAACGTCCCCCGGACCAAAACCGGGAGGACCTCCTCAGAGAGGCGCAGTGAACGCGCCCCTCCTACCTCCCCGTGCGACCATAGCGTGTGTGGCCGACTTCCCGGAGGGTCCATGATGAGACAGCAGGGGCCCCCTGCCCCCACTGCCTAGACCCTCCTGGCGCAGCTGAGCAGGCCCTCCTGGCCCGCCCGCTGCGCCCTCCAAAGGTCGCTCCTAGTTTCTCCCCCGGTAGTCAGTACTAAGGGCACCCAGAGTCGTCGGTCTCTGGGTGTTGCCTTTTCCCGGCCTCCGGGAGGTACTCAGCCCCTCCACCACGCCAAGGTGGAGACCTGTTCGGGGGGGATGGCTTCTGGCACCTCGCCCAAGACCTAAGGAGCACAAGCCAACCTCACCTGCAAGTGGTGCACCTGCCGACCAACGGACGAGGCTCTGGCGAACATAACAGTGCCCGGTAAGCGGCAATGGCTCGCCACCTATTACGTGGGACCAACTAAATAATTGGCGAAGTGTGGGCGTATAATATGCCTCTGCCTATCCCTTCGGGGAAACAGGCGTGAATGTATGTTGGTTTGTGTAAAAAAGCCTGTTAATTACTGACATGGTGACGATGACTAGTATGTTTGTAATCGTCCGCTGTTCCAACGTGTCATAAATTTTAAATAGGTTCAACGGTTTCGACAATGAATTATATAATAATGTCTAGTTCTTCTTACAGAGCGGTGGCTAGGAACTAGCACTTAGATTCACTTACACTTAAATATTTTTCGTTTTTTAATTGTTTTGTTGCATGTAAGTAGATTGGCTTAAAGATTTCAGTGTAATCATATTTCGTTTTCTTTTTTGTATTTATATTTAAATTTGACGTTTTTAAATGCTTTGTTAATGGAATGAAAAGATTTGAACTTTGAATGAAATAAAAAGAATGGTGCATTTTCTTTAGTATATATGTATTTTATATGTTATGTTAGTAGATGGCGTATCCAGGTGGTGAATATTCAATATTCGTTTATTGATATCAAAAATTTTACTTTACAAAAATATACATTATCATTACATAATGATTAATAAAATAATAACAATAAGAAACATTTTCTTTATTACATAGAATTTGAAATAAAAAGTCCAGAAGTATGAAAAGAAAGAAAATGTCACATTAAAGTTACTTGTGACTGATATTGATTTCTCGTTTACATTATTTTATTGAAGTGCGATTAAGCCAATAGACGATTCCGAAAATGATGTAGAACCGATTTTATTGAGGTTTAAAAAGGCCTTTCATATGAAACGACAGTAACAAAAAGTCATGTTACACATTTTTGCCTAGTATGATTATATGATTTGTTGATTTTTTTCTTATCAACTTATGTGAAAGAATATTCCGGTCCTTATTTTTTTATTTCCCCAGTGATATAAATCGCGTCACTAAATAACAATAACCAGTCTTGAACGTGACGAGATAATGTATAATTAGATTTTTTGATATTGTCATTTTTATCTGGCACACAGCCCGTATTGTATGCATATCCGAAATGCACTTGGACGATTATTCATATTTTGATTTCCCGCTCTTTGAATAGAACTTTTGGTGACACATTTTATAGAGTGACTCATTACGTTAATATGACAACAGTTGGCACTACGCGTAGCCACGTGGCACTTCCGAATACATGATACTAGCTGTAAGTACTTCTGTCATTATTGATGTAAAAGTTTACACCTGGCCGATTTTTATATTTTTATTTCCCGCTCTTTGAATAGAACTCTTGGTGACACATTTTATATGGTGACTCATTACGTTAATATGTAGCCACGTGGCACTTCCGAATACATGATACTAGGTACTTCTGTCATTATAAATGTGAAAGTTTATATGAATATTTCTCCATAAATTTAACGGCTGAATTATAGTATGAAGAGTTCATACTAATTAGGCTTTCTTAATATATTGTCTAAAAAATTAACTCGTTCGGGAAACTTAGAGTGGAATCAAACCTCTGACCTTTCGATGGCCGGTCCACTGCTCTAACCACTAAGATACCAGAACTCGGAACTCGTTGAATATTTTTAATACTTTATGATTTGCGTTATAAGCCCGCGTTACCGCAGACGAGTTGATAATGATTTATTTTATTTATAATGGTTGTGTTTTTAGGTAGAAAGTACCGACAACTCTTTGTTGTCGTTTTTATTTTATCATGTATGTTTGTGGTCAATAAATGTTTTCTTTGCTACTCATAAATATCATCAGCCATGTGGACATCTCCTCAAACTTCTATCACCCCACACCTATCCTGAGAGTGTCGTACGACGGATCTGAGGAAATGGACTCTCGCTTAGTGAACATTATGCGAAGGGCTAGCCACTTCTCATCATTTAAAACGTTTCACCTAGAAATCTCGGTACTAAACTTTTATTTCTTCAATTATAAAGATTCGTTTTAAATAGTTGTAACAAGGTTCTCTTTCTTCTGTCCACCCCAAATGTATGTTTCTTTGCTCACAAATAAACGACCTGAATTAATAAATAGGATATTTTTTGACTCAAAAAAATCCCGCATTTTCACATGGAAACATGGTATACATAAAAGAGAAAGCACAGCAAGGCTAAATTGCCTTTATAGTATTGTATTGTAAGCCATTATTACCTGTAATGAATATTACATCAATTTGATTTGAAATTCGTGAGCAAAAGAAAGTAAAGTATGAAGTACCCACACATTTCATAATAGACAATATCACTTACAAGTATTAACTACTCACACGCTTGGCGAGTCTCTTAGCATTTGATACTGTTCCAACTAATTCACAATTTGGTTCGTTCTCTTTTGCTTCCGGTCAAGACTTAAAGACGCCCTCCGCCCTTTACTTGATATCAAACTTAAGCGTGATCATATAATACAATATTTATTTGTTGATTGAAATAAAATAGTTGAATATGGTTAGACGAATAAATAATTAGAGAGGTATCCTACCAAGAATATTAGAATCTTAGATCCTACTAAAATATTAGGAGCTCAAGCCATCCGCACCTGCAAGTGGTCACTCAAGTGGCAACGGACGAGGCTCTAGCAATCACAAATGTTCCCGGTAAGCGGCAATAGGCTCGCCACATATTACGTGGGACCAACAATATAACTGGCGAATAATATGCCTCTACCTGCCCCTTCGGGGAAACAGGCGTGATATTAAGTATGTATTCTATGAATATGTTCACAAGTAATTCTGCTTCATGCAGAATCAGAAAGATTATGTTTCATTCCATGATGTTATCACTTTTTTGTACTACTCTACTAGCAGTCATGCAGATGGTACACCTGATGAGAAGTGAGCACTGCAGCCTGTAACAGGGGCATAACCAGAGCGTTGGCAACTTTTAAAAATCGTTTCAGTTCTATTTTTAAGAGACCCATGCTATAATCTCTGTGGGAAAAATCTCCAGCGCGGCGAAAAGTTTCTTTTGAAATGTACCATAGGCGCCCTTGTCATTTCTAAGATGTCGCACAAGTTAGAAAAGATGCACAATAAATTGTGAGTCGCATAATTTTTAAAGGATCATATTTAACGTGTCTTCAAAATTAATAAATTGCCAACCTAACCTAACCTTTTTGTACATCAAAAATACTGATTGAGCACCTAATCACCTCATTAGATGCTCACTCAGTATTTTTGATGATCAAAAAAGCTTTTTTTAGAGGTTTAGTTTATTATATTCCATTTTTAAAGTTTTCTTATATAAACCAACATGACTAACGCTTTAAGGCAATGTAAGACCGGTTTCTGTGGCAGAAAAAGCACAGTCACGAGACGTGAGCAAAACGTAAGACAGTAAACAAAAGTTATCACGTTAAGTGGCATCTATTTTCCTTTTCGCTGCTCCCGTTTCCTTCACTTATTTTCGCCCTTGTTTATCGAAGGAGCTAATCATAGGACGAGCGTGACTAAGGGCTCAGAGCCGAAATATATCATAACTATGCAATCAGGCTCCACGGGTCTGCACCATCATTTGTATCACAATGGCGGGTTGCGTAACAGGCGAATTCAACATCTGAAGGAATTTTTGCAAAAATTTCCTCATCAATCTTCGCCGTGCAAAAAGCCGCAGACTAGACACTTGATTTATCTATTTGAATATTAGCTAGAGAAGTAGGTCGTATCCCAATACTCTTGGGTAAATGGAATTGTGGCCAAGAATTCTTATATTATGGCGCGCATCAAGGGAAATTTATGGAGAGCAATTTTATTTGGTTCTTGGTGGACGCGGACTTGAGCATCGAGTGTCGCTCTCGGCTTACTACTTTTTAATAAAAGTAAAATGTTTAATAAAAAGTAAGTTCTTCTCCATTCAATTTATTGGTTCTGAATATCAATTCATTTTCATTCATATTCATTTAATCCTCTTAAATTTATAACATGAATGGTACAATACATACAAAATGTATGAGTTCAGAGATGTTTCACATGTTATAATTTACCTTTTAAAGGTATTGTGATGTTACCAGAAGATATAAATTTATGCATAACAATAAAATAAACTACGCATGGAAAATAAACATATCAACGAAAACATTTTTCTAAATATTATTAAATGTTATAAAGATATTTTTAGTGCTGTTTTAAATGTAGGTACTGTTTCAGTGTCTTCGTATCAGAATGTGTAGTCATGTGATGACATGACATTTGACAACGTAGTTCGATACGTATAAAGTGGATGAACGTCCTATGCAAAGTCCAACAAGTACAGAGGCCATTCTACCTTTTGATTCATGATCGCCATTTCTTTCTAAGCAATCCCTCACTTAACTTCAGTCTTCTTAACCTACAGATAAATGTTAGCCACTTTATTTCCCCTAGACATATCTTGAGACACTGAGGTAAGTTTAAGACTTGAAAATTGAAAAAATATACAACATGGCAAAGAATTAACGCACACCCTCAGACACCCCAATTAGAATATTTAATTATAATTAAAAAACATGCAAAATAATTTTACTTTTATTTAACTAAATATGGTTTATTTAAGTTACTAGTTATACTCATCGAGGGCAAATCGTATGGACATATTAGCGCTTTAGCCTACCGACCTACACACACAGAGAGACACGCACGCACACACCGCTTAGCACCGAAAAGTGCCGCAAAAAAAAAAACAAAAAATAAAAAAAAAAATTTTTTTAAAAAATTTCCTATTTTTTAAATATTTTTAATCGATTGAGTAGCCGATTTATAACAAACTACTTTCTTGGTGTAACCCTTATTCTGTTACATGTTGTATATGACTGACAAAATCGTGTTCCAAGTCTTATCTAAATATTATTAACTAGCGGACCCAACAGACTTCGTCCTGTCAAAAAAATTTTTTATTTGTGGCAGTTTTTTATTCCTACGTATTTTATAGTCGGGGCAAAAAATTCTCCTCAACAAAACCGTTGCGTTGTGAATAAAATATGATTAAATAAAACATATATAATGATTCAAACGTAAGCAATCGCTTTATTTTTAATCATAATTATTAACAAAAATCAAATTTAGTATCATTGTAGTGCTTGTGATATACGATTTTTCTCGCCGTAAAAACCATCCTTGAACTTCAACGAACATTTAAAAAAAAAGAATTTGCCAAATTGGTCCATGCGTTCTTGAGTTATGCGCTTACCAGCACATTTTGAGATTCATTTATATATAAGAAGATAAAAAAACTGCTCCTTAAAAAACTGATATATGAGTTTGAAATTGATTAATTTACTTGCTGTTATGTCATATCCCACGCTATATAAAATATAGCGGTCGCCCGCGGCTCCGCCCGCGTGGATGTCGGTTACCGCTGCAAAATGCCTGCCCAGAAAAAACACGGTCAGCAAAATGATTCCCAGGTCAATTCACAGACACCGACACTACGACGACGCAGTCATTATCCGCAGGCTGCATAGATTGTCTTTATGTGGAAGTTAAAGTTGTTAATGATGAAAATATTTAAATGTAATTAATACTAAGTTTTCACTCCTACCGACCCGGAGTGCAATCCGTTGTTTTGGAATAGATAACTAAAGCGATTATTGTAAAGCTTCTCTATAAACAACATTTGACATAAAATTATTTTCAGGTAACAAAATAAACTGATGGTCGGGAGCCCCGACCCGTGATAGGGCGCCGTGCAGCAGAAATCGTAATAATTTAATTTCGCCATAACTTCAAAACCAAACGTCAAATTTTGATCATTCAAAGACTAAATATTATCTACATAAACTGCACTTAGTGATGAAATGTTATTTTGATAAGGATTAATATCATTCATAAGTAAATTAAATGCGTTTAAATGTAGTACAATAAAAAAATGGTTGTTATGCCTCACTCGACATAGATAGGTGTAGTGTGTAGCGGACTTTTTAGTAGATATTTATAAGATCTACAATTAATTAGCACATTTTGTGGTTCTATCTAATGTAAAAGAATATTTATTTATTTATTTTATTTTTTATAGTTTAGGCTGCGTACGCAAAATGAGTAACTGTCCTGGTTGATTTTTTACACTTTGTGTCCGAAAAACCCACATATCTAACGAAACCCTATTTTTTTATACATTAAAATTTTGCCTATGTTACTCACTAATAATGTAGCGTAAAAATTATTAAAATCGGTCCAGTACTTTTTGAGTTTATTCGTTACATACAAAAATACAAATCTTTCCTCTTTATAATATTAATTCATTAACTCCCCCCCCCCCGTACCCCAGTGAGCCTACATCGCATGCTGGCTAGCTGAGCGCGGTGAGAGGCAACCACGGGACTTTTTTCTAATACTTGCATTTTTAAACTCGTGATATCTTCCAAATGAAATGTCCGAATTGAATAATTCAAAAAGTTATAAAAAGGTATTGAAGCCGTCTTGAATATAAAGTAATTTTTTTTGATAAGGATTAATACCAAGGTACAAATATAGAGCCTTTTGAAGCGGCGGCATATAAATTAAATTTTTAGAATAAAAAACCGCTTACTGTGACTTAACTATAATATTTAGACATATGCTGTCGCGACACTTTTTGTAGATAATGATGAGCTCTGCAAAGTCGTAGTACATGATTTTGTTCTATCATCAATAGTTTTCGCTGCGCACGCTACGTAAGGAATTTTTCAGGTCATTTTTTTACACCTTGGGTTACATTATTGGATTTTTAGTAAGGATCCCTAATTTTTATTAAAATATAATATAGCCTATGTTACTCGGGGATAATGTAGCTTTCCAAAGGTGAAAGAATTTTTGAAATCGGTCCAGTAGTTTCGGAGCCTATTCATTACAAACAAACAAACAAACAAACAAACAAACAAACAAATCTTTCCTCTTTATAATATTAGTATAGATAAAAGATCATGCGTCATCATAACGACCGATATGGCGTGGAGGCGAGGATACCCTGAGGTCGTGGATTCGGTTCCCACACAGGACAAATTTTTGTGTGCACAAACAAGAATTAAGTATGTGTTTAAAAAAAAGACGTATGTATGTACCTATGTTTTTCCGTTATTAAGTATCCATGAGAGACTTCATGGCGGGAAAGTAAAGGGTCATGTCTGCAGTTTTGTTTTATTTTCTAAAATGTTTGATATTTCGAATTATTAATGTATAAGAATGGTGGATTATTAACCGTTAAGTGTCTGTGAACGTACACGAGTGTTGGTAAATGAAACAAAACAGTGCAACATCACTTTTTAAATTGTCTCAAGAAGTCCATGTTAGATCTCAGTGTCTCATATCTATAATCACCACATCTATAATGAGGACTCTAGGGGTTTAGGGGGAGGGCATCTCATTTACCATTTATCATTTTTATTACCGCTCATTCTAATTTACTATGATTTATATGTTATTAATATATCTGTTACTTGACACTGGCTAAATGTGCTAAACGCATGAAGCCATTATTTAAAAGAAAAAAAGTACCCATGGCACAAGTTTATAATGATACTTATCTTGAAACTATTTAATTTGTAATTATCTGAAAATATTTAATAGTGAAAAGGAGAAAAACGTAAACGCAATACGTATTTTTTTACGTATAACATAACGTTATTACTCCAGGTGTGTGTGTATATTCCGCTACGGCTAAAGTATACACAGAGGAGCAGACAGGAAAATCTACTCATCATAAATCTTGATATTAATACTCAAGAATTATCTAACTACCGGAATTGTTGTTTAAAGTTTAAGCCCTGGTACTGAAGCAGCCATTATTTACGCGGTAATTTAATTCGTGACTTAGTCGTGTAACGCCTGCATGAGTACATAACAAGTCGTCTTGTGCACATAGGTCAGAGTAGCGCAAATCGCTTCTAAGCGCTTTTGGCAACAACGGCGCCGTGTGATTTGTTTGCTGGAAGATTAATAAGGATAAGTACTTTCATGTCTTTTTCTGGTGCAGTCGGAAGATCTGGCCGAGCACCGGATAAAATTTTTAGGTCCCTCGTACACAAATGTTGCCAACTGTACTTGTATAAGCCTCCGCTTTCGTTCTGTCAGTCAGCAGAAAGACCTCAAAGATATTAGGAACCTTTGATTAAGATTTGAAAATAACACATACTTCTAGCTTTTGGCAACAGCGGCGCCCGAGTGATTTGTTTGCTGGAAGATAAGGGCTTTCATGTCTTACTTCTCTATTTGGTGCAGTCGGAAGATCCGGCCGAAGCACGGACACAATTTTTAGGTGCCAACGTTGCCAACTAACTGGACTCATATAAGCGTCCACTTTCAGTCTATCCGTCTGTCAGTTACCACCCGTATCTCATGACAATAAAGAGTTAAAAATACACAAATTATGCACATCTCTTGCCGCTATAGCAACTAATAATAAGTATAACATAATAATACGGAGGCCACACAATAACAGTTAATTTTTGAGCATAATCTTGTACCATGGCAGGTTTTTTTCCGTTATTTCCTCTGTATTTATATTTTAAATTTCCAATGAAATAAAAGCCAAGAATTTATACTTGGTTATCTAACTTCTAACTCTATAATAATAATAAATATAGTAATGTTATCTTAATGCAATTAATAAAGAAACATAATAAGTAAGGATTAGCTTCAACACGATAATATGTAAACAAAATTAGTCAAATTAAAAATGTTTCACAGAACAAATAGTTCTAAATTATAAACTTAAAAATATATTTCATCTATGTTGAAGTTTATAAGTAATCAGTTATATAACCTTAAGCATTGCTTTGCACGATCATATGACATTGTTGATATATGGCCCAATTTAGAGTCTACTCGTGAGCGCAATTATACATGTAATATATCAGTTTATTCCACAGACCATAACACCTGACATTCGAAATGAATGACGGATTTTATTCCCGAAATGAATTTAATTCAAGTAATTAATTAACAGTAAGTTGGCGTTTAATCATTAAGATTAACGAGGCGATAACGGAAACATATAATACTGGTGTAACAGTAACATAGTATTGTATTACAACTTTTGACAGTAATGAATGAAGCCTTTAAAGATTTTTGTGTAATTTTTTTGCCTTCTTTTCTCTGCGCCGTGGGTAGCCACGTACGTAGGGTAGGTGGTTTGCCACCTCCTCTCATCTCACGGGGGGTCAATGAAGAGAAACCCTACTGGATGATGAGCAGCAGTGTCATCCTGCGTAGTGGCATGGACTGCGATCACCAGCCTGCCCAGCGCGGTGATTATGGGCAAATACCCTCAATAGAATGTAATCTATCGGGGTGGCCAATGTTCAGCAGTGGACTTTATACGGCTAATATGCTGATATTACCCATCCCATATTGTCGTACCCATCCCCAAAATTAAAGATCCTACTGCTAACTCCCACTTCCGCCCCATCTCCATCTTATCGTGCTTGTCTAAAGTCCTTGAGAGCGCTGTTCATAAACAAGTTTTCACCTACCTGAACCAGCACAAAATCCTTAGCCCTTATCAATCTGGTTTTCGTCCAGGGCACAGTACCGTCACTATACTACTAAATGTAACTGAGGATATTCGCAGTGCCTTGGACAATAAAATGTTTTCTGCAGTAGTGTGACTTAACCGGATCATTGTCGAGACCATCCCCTATTGTACAAATTCAGCTCAGTGTCACATTACTTGACTGTGATGGAAGGTTCCCTTAGTGCTACTTTATTGGTTACGCCTTCGGGGGACCCTTTCAGTATCTTCAAATATTCTCTGTGTGTGTTTTGTATTGTTACATTTGATTGATAATTTAAAAGAGCATAGCCTGTGAGTTTCTTGTCAGTTCTTCTCACAGAGCGGGGGCTCGGAACTGGCACTTAGATTCACTTACACCTAATTTTTATTTATTTGCATGTAAGTGAATCTAAGCTTCGTGATTTCAGTGTATTTAGTTTTTTTTATATATTTTGTTTTGACGTTTTCAAGTGCTATGTAATAGTTTATGAAATAAAGAACTTTTTACTTTTACTTTTTTACTTTTACTTGATTCTAGCAGCGCCTTCAACTCGATTGACTTTGACATACTCCTTTCGATTCTTCGCTCTATTAATTTTTCTCCATCAGTGTTTGCTTGGTTCGCCAACTACCTTCAAGGGCGCCAGCAGCAAGTCAAGGGTGACGATTTATTTTCTGATTGGTGCCCATTGATTACTGGTGTCCCACAGGGCGGTGTTCTCTCTCCATTACTGTTTTCAATTTTTGTTAACAAAATAACAGAAACTATCAGTTCGTCCTAACATATAAATGTTAAATGCTGACGACCTGCAGATATATAGACATTTTTGTGCAGCTGATGCCCACTCTGCTGTTGAGGCCATTAACCTTGATCTCCAGTCAATAAAGGCATGGGCCGACTCGTATGGGCTGTTAGTTAATCCTGCATCGCAGGCTATCGTGATTGGCAGCAATAGGATGTCGGGTAGGCTTGCCATTAGTTCCTTGCCTGGGATTGAGTATGGCGGTGCTGGTATCCCGTACACGACAAAACCAAGAACTTGGGGCTTATTTTTGATCACCATCTATCTTGGACTGCACACATCAACGAAATCAGTCGTCGAATGCATTACTCTTATCATTCCCTCAAGCGGCTCCAATACTTTCTGCCATTTAGTACCAAAATTATGCTTTCTCACACTCTTCTGCTTCCTATTCTTGACGCTGACATTTGTTATTTGGATGATACTAAAGCATTACTTAGCAAGCTGGAACGCCTACAAAATTTGGCCCTCAGATTTGTATTTGGTCTTCGCAAGTACGACCATGTGTCTGATTACCGAACAAGACTTAAGTGGCTACCAGTTAGGCTCCGCAGGAATGTGCACATCCTCTGCATATTATATAAAATTTTGTTTCATCCACAGCTTCCACTCTATTTACGTTCCCGTGTCAATGTTCTTCCTCCCACATTCCGTCCAAAACGTTCATGTGTTACCAAAACCCTTGTGTATCCTAATTTTAATACGAATTTTTTTCGGAACTTCTTTTTGGCTCGTGCAATACGCATGTGGAATAAGTTACCGTCCGAAATTTCCAATAGCCCATCAGTAACGTCTTTCAAACAGAAATTAAAGAATCACTACCTGTTGCTTTTAAAACAGAGCTTACACTAATTTAGAATGTATTTATTTGTTGATATATTTATGTAGGTAAATATTTTCATTGTATGTATATCTTTTGTTTAGTTTAGTTGTTATTATTATTTATTTTTTCCCCCCAATATTTATATATATTAATTTATTATTTCTTATTGTGATCCCACACACTAATCTCCGACACTTCTGCTAGGGTTGGCTGGAAGAGATTTCTTATAGAAATAAGCTCACCTTTGTACATGTTTATTTGTTACTGAGTTTTTTATGAATGTTTATGTGCAATCTTGTGTTAATTTATTAGTTAACTGGTGGAGCTTTTGGCTTAGAGCTGGTCTCCATCTCTTAAATATACCATATATATCACGTCAATTGTCAAACTATATAATTAAGTTTTCCACTTGAGATTAAAGGAACCATGTGGATTAATTGTATTATTTCATAAATATATATATTTTTAAATCACTAATATCTGTTTAAATGAAATACTTATGTTGTTTAGTAAGTCTCATAGTTTAGTAAGTTTGAAAAAATCCGAGATGAGTGTCTTGAGGCATTCTTTTCAATCTCGATGCCTTTTGGAAGTTTCGTTAGAGTCACCGACAGACTGACTGACTGATAGACAATCCCCTGCCCCCTTTAGAATCACCGACAGAACGAAAAATCCACAACGCACAGATAAATTGAAAACCCTTAACAAATTCTGACAAAGATTCCATTTGCTTTTATTTCTTGATTATTACCATAATAGCTCTAATAAATATAGCATAATAGAGCGGTACCCCGCTCATATCTCTTCTATAGTAGTTAAAAAACTGATAGAATTTCCACTTTGTAAAAATTTGACGAATCTAAAAGATACTGTTGATCTTAAAGACAATAAAGTATTTTAATTTTTTTAGTCTTAGATGTCTAAACAGCCACAGTTTTAACCGTTTATATAACTGATAGTTAATTTACACACTTTAAAAAATATATATAACAAGGACGTACAATGAGGCTGATTATTCCATAAGAAATTTCTTTCAGCAACCCATCATTGAATTGACATCTTTAATCACATTTTATTCAGGTATTACAAAATAAAATAATAATAGACAGAAATGTACTGTAAACAAATGTTACTATAGAAGTAAAATATACAGTAAGTAAATCCAGCAAGGCTACGGCCTCTGACATAAATCCTTCTAAAGAAGAGACTAGTACTTCCAAAGCCTCTTTGTGAGTGCGGATATAAATTCGAGCTGCAGGACGCTAAGATCTGAACGTGGAAACACTAAGGTCGTACTTCACGTGTTAATTGCGACCAGTAATGAGGAAAAAGCACAGAGAACTTTTAGAACTGCTCTTTGCAGAAGTGACGTGACAATTTAAGATATTGCTTATACTGCAGAGCTAGAGCTGTAAATATGTGTATTCTTTTTCTTTTGTACTTTTACTGTATGTTGAAATTTGGTTTTAAAACACTTTTTATCTTGAAAATTTTGTTTTTTTTTCGAGTGGACTCACTAGATTCGAGTATTTGCCTGTGTCAAGTACTTTTTTTTTCATATAATGGCTTTGTGCGTTTTGCACATTTAGCCAGTGTCAAGTAAGTGATATATTAATAAATCATAGTAAATGAGAACGAGGGGTGATAAAGATGATAAATCGTAAATGAAATGCTCTCCCCTAAACCCCTTGAGTCCTCAGTAAAGATGTGGGACTATACATGGACTTCTTGAGAGAATTTGAAAAGTGATATTGCACTGCTTTGTTTCATTTACCAACACTCATGTATGTTCACAAACACTAAACGGTTAATAATCCACCGTTATTACACATTAATGTTAGAAATAACATAATTTTTAGAAAATAAAACAAAACTTTCCCGCCGAGAAGCCGTTAAGTAATTTGATAATTGAGGTTATTTGCACCAATGTGCAGCGTTTTTTTCATTGAGTTACAGTTAAAGTCAAGTCAAGTAAACTCCGTCACAGTCAAGTCAAAATCCTACCCCAGTAAAGTAGTTGCGTCTTTACTAGACGTTTCTATGAAGTTTTGGAACTAACAAGGAAAATGCCGATTAACGGTCATATACTACTTTCCTATATTACTTTCCTATTTCCTAGGGTGTATAGGGATCCTCCCAAGACCTAAGGAGCCCAAGCCAACCTCACCTGCAAGTGGTGCACCTGCCGATCTACGGACGAGGCTCTGGCGAACATAACAGTGCCCGGTAAGCGGCAATAGGCTCGCCCCCTATTACGTGGGTGGACCTAATATATAATTGGCGAAAAGTGGGCGTATAATATGCCTCTGCCTACCCCTGCGAGGAAAATGGCGTGAATGTATGTATTTATGAATGTTTAGTTTAATTACTACTTTCCTATACTTATGTACGTTGCCAAAGAAGTTATGTCTACAAGCCACTATATTTACACATAAACACTGGAATTTATACCAGTTTTGGAAAATAAAACACAGCCGCAATGTGTCTTTTCCGCGCTGGCGCCAAAACCTTTGATTTGTTTTAACCAACACGATAAACTGCATGTCACAAAGATCTCTATCATAAAATTTCACCGTGCATTCCGTTTAATGCATAAAATTTTTGCATAACCGCGAATAACATAAATCTGTACCTACACAAATCCTGCACAACTGTATACAAGAAATTGATTCGGCAGATATAGTATGAAAAACATTCCGGAACAATAGATTTCGTATAAAACCCACGTGTAGCCAAAAATAGAATCTCCATTAATCTCTCGAGGCAAACATCCTGTTTGTCTATTACTCGAACATTTTTACATATCGCCATCTTGTGTTTGTAAATCCGATTAAATAGTACTAACTAGCGAGTGGTTGCAATTTCGGGGAAGATGCCTCTTAAATTCTACAAGAGGTCAAATGTGTTTCTGAATACCTTATCTTATCACATTTAGATATAAAAAGAATCCTTTATATTAGAGAAATAAAATTGGAAAATCTTGCCACGCCCTAATTACAAAAGGAGGAATTCATACCCATACGTCCCGGGTTTCTAAAAATGTCGCAGTTTTCTGTCAGCTTATGTAAAATTTAATCATAATCTTATATCTGAATATACTTATATATTTTATGCAATATAAGTTTCTTTATAGCTAATTCAAGTAGACAGCAAATATTAATTAAGTAGATACCGGAGCTACGAACCGCTTCACTTACCAACTAAAACACTGTGTCCATTCAAAGTTTTGAAGTAGGAGCTGATATTTCATTTCTTCAGTTAAGAGTTAATATAAATGACGATCAATTATAATACATCATTCCTGAACGGTGTCCAATAAATGTCATTGACTAATTAAGTCATATTATAAAATTATCGCATGGATAAATTTTATTAGACTATTGAAAAATCAGAGCTAAGTGGAATTGAATTCAGCACAATTTACATTTACCGAGAATATTGATGCCGTTTGCATTGAAGTTTGAGAATAAATTAGTCTCATAGAACATTAACCCTCTCATCATTCCCATAAACTTTCACTGCAAATACTTCAATATCTAATCTGCATGTTTGGTATCTAGTCAATACTCCCTCTCCTTTCACATGCAAAATTTCCTCTCCGACATTATAATACCCATCTGAGTTTAGGTGCTATGAATTACTCCTTTTTACGAATACTTTCTTATCTGAGCCTATTCTATTACTGAGCACGGTCCTTTTATCACGACATAAGGCATCTACTTACCTTTCCTTTAGAGATGAACATTATAATCAACCGCCCGGACCTAGTGCGTTTTGGCGGAACAGTTTTGTAGTCAGTCAGAATTTGCTCAATAACTTGGCTAAGCGACTTCGACATATGATGTCAGCCGAGATAAACGGCTTAACGTGCCTCCGAAGCACGGAAGCGTCCAATACTAAATGCCACAGCAACGCTCAGTAATTTAAGAACTCTGTGCTTTACAATTACCGATAACCTCTTCGCGATCTTGGCGGAGCTACATGTCCATCATTGCTCTTATTATATATGATGCACAATTAAGCTTATAGCGACAATTAAACATAGTACAAACTCACATACATTTTGCTGTCGAAACAAGGAGGCCACTTGAGTGACACTATTAATTCTCAGCAAATGTCGAGTGAGGTTACTAAACAGCCAGTCACAGATTAAATCCTACCAACCACCACCGTAGGTGGGATTTGGAGGTGTAGCAATACATTGCTACAAAAGAGGTCTTATGATATTAATGAATACTTAAACAACCAAGATTGGACTTCATTGTTTCTTCGCTATTGATTATAAAAAAGATAAGTTCAATATTTCAGCTCAAGCTTATTTCTCAATTTTAAAATACAATTATAACATACAAACCTATTACTTACATGACTGATAAAATAATCGCTCAGTGCCAAGACCTTTATTGGTTATGGGGATCCATAGATGATAATCAGCATTTCAGTATTGTAACGTCCAACCGACGTGTTGAGCACTGGCCTCTTTTCATGAATCATGGCTAGAGGTGTTCAAGGCGCAGCCTATTTATAAAAGTATAATAACTGGAGGCAGAACTGCAGTCTTGCCGAGTTTCCCAATCAACTCAGACCACTTCTTCTTGTAGCAAGCTGCCACCCTATTTAAGCGGGGCATCTAGCTTCAAGTGTAATTTTTTTTATTTTTTTGTTTACTGCCAGTCTCACTATTTTGCTAAGCTTGAAATTTTCACAATTTTTTCCGTATTTTTTGCCTATAAGAAACTTTGAATGTTTCCGCATAATAGATAGAGATTGTTAACAGGAACTCGCTAAAGTTTTAGTGTTAACCAGCTTGTAGAGGCAGCCGCGGACACGGTGAATTCAAGTTAGTCACAGTGCGAGAAGTGTTTTTAATATTTAAAAGCGCACTTTTCAAATTATCTCTCTTTCTTTAGAACTTTTTGTGCTAAAATAATTAAGTTATAACATGCCTAAGATAACTGAAATTCAGCCAGATTCTGGTCAGACCAGGGAGCAGACCCTGGGGTTTAAGCTTAAGTGATATGTAATATCACTGTTATCAAATGATCCTTCCTTGTTTTAAAAGAGAATAGTTCAAATTTATTGGAAAAAGTACTCCATATAAGCAAGTTCATGGACACTAAGAAAAAAGTTACTGCTACACTAGATAATTATTAACGAGTCAAATGAGCACGAAAACGTAAGTTTTACTATGTGTACATTTAAAGAAACATGCAGTACAGCTCCTAATAGAGTCAAGACTAAGTGCAAAATAGCATTTCGAAATTAAAGGGTCACTAGCCTCAAACTAGATTCAATTACGTAGTTAAATCCAAAAATTTACTGTGAATGTAAAATTTCATACTGAATAACAGTGTTATTCTTTGATTAACTTTAGTTCCAAACCTTAGGTTTAGGGCCGTGAATATCGAGCATTATAACTACAGCAAGAGCCCTAAACCATCAGCCGTTTTGTCTCGGAATACGTAATCGAAATAAAGACGACGAACGGTCAGTGGGACGGTTTGTGTACTATGGAGTGGAAGCAATCAGTCGGAAGGGGAAATCGCATCTCCAGGGATGGCTCACAAACGCCGAAACGTCAGCAATTTGTCGCTATTTCGGCAAGTCGAGAGTCTCTGACGAGAAGTGAGAAATAAACCGTCTGAAAGCAAAATTGTACAGTTAAATGTTGCGTTTTGAGTATTCTGTATCTTGCTATATATAATATCTTTGTCAAATTTGAGTAGATATTTTTAAATTTACGTCATTTCTAAGCCTCAACCTTAGAACTGTGAAATTGCAGGTTTCTAACTATAGAAATAAGCCTAGTGATATCACAATTGTAAAATTAGATGCTGAGTTTCGAGTTTTCAGCATATTTCGACATAGAACACAGAGCCTCAGAAATATCTTTCCTTATATTTAGGTATCCTGGGGTGCATAGGGATCCTACTAAGATCTGAGGAATCCAAGCCAACCTCACCTGCAAGTGGTGCACCTGCCGAACAACAATCGAGGCTCTGGCAGATATAGCGGCAATAGGCTCTCCACCTATTACGTGGTACTAACTTTATATATTGGCGAAACGTGGGCGTGAAATATGCCTCTGCCTATCCCTTTGGGGAAACAGGCGCGATACATATGTATGTATATTTAGGTAAGTATATCATGGAAGTAATTTTCAATGTAACTGTGGAGACAATTCGTTTCTGTAGGCATGACAAGATTCTTTTAGTATAAAATTTATGTAGCTGGACTGAAATGTTCGCCTTTTCTCCATGATAGCGATTTTTTAATGATCTTGACAATCACGATTATCTTGTGAGAAAATTCACAAGTCACCGTCTATTTTATAATTTCGATTGAATTTGATAATAATTTTTAAATTATTTAAGCATTGCAGTTACGTTATATTAATTTATTGCTGAAAATACTACGGAGAACTTTCACGGTTAATAAATAAAACCTAGATTATAGATCACCATCATCATATCCTAGCATTATTCCGGTTGCTCTAGACTTAAGCTTAAGGCCCAAGGTCCGCTTACTTGTTCAACTAAAAATGGCTGAATTTCAGTTATTACATGAAGCGACTGACCTTCGCAACCTATAGAGAAACATCATTCTATGGTTAAACCAGCTGTCAGTCTATTAGAAGGCACTGACTTCGTAATAACGACTGCCATAGATGTTCATGACAGCCTGAACCAACGGCTTACCGTGCTTTCCGAGGCACGGAGCTAGCGAGAATTACGCACATAACTTCGAAAAGCCAAAGGCGTTTGAACTCACGACCCTCTTAATTTCAATTATTGGTCTCGCCACTCTTACCTGTTTAAATTTATAATGGGTAGTGTCTATTAATAACTATATAGTCATCAGCAGTTCAAATTACAGAACGTAATAAATTTTATATACATATAATCACGCCTGTGCCTCCGAAGGCATATTATACGCCCACTAATTATAAATTTGGTCCCATGTAATATGTGGCGAGCCTATTGCCGCTTACCGGGAACTTTTATGTTCGCCAGAACCTCGTCCGTTGACCGATAGGTGCACCACTTGCAGGTGAGGTTTGCTTGGGCTCCTAGATCTTGGTAGGTGCCGCCCTAAGCATTTGGTATACGTACTGATATTCTTACAAATAAAAGCAATCTTATCTTCGTTCAATGAAATTGCTTTGACTTTAATAATTTTGCCGCAACGTAGAACAATAGTGTATTTCAATTAAACCAGTAACCAAAACCTTATAGACTGAATAAACTGGTATTCTAACAAATTAAGATTGTCGTATCTTCAAGCAATTATCTTCGGCTTTTAATTTTTTTACGCTGTCAATTTACCGCTCTCGGTTTTGGACCGACAACACTCTAACAAGAAGCGAATGAAACGTACAAAAGCCAGATTCGATTGTTAAATGGCGACTTTCACTCAACGTCGAGTTTTCAGTATTGGTCACCATACAGCCTTCATGTTTCACTGAGCTCTCTGCGTCCTTTTTTTAGCCGAGCGGTTCATACAGCGAATCAATTTACAGCCAATTGTAAACAAGAAGCCTTCTTCATAAATGAAAAGTGCTTTATGTTGTTTGGATGTCAAAATAACTTATAATCTAACGCCCATTCGATACGGACAGGAGCTTGAATAGAGAGACTTTTTTCTCAATGCTATCTCATGCGTAACATCATTACCAGTAATTTATTGATCTGCCCAATATTTTCAAAGTTAATAGGAGATTTTAGTTAACAGAATTTTGTTTCTGAGCGGCTGACTATCCCAGAAGGCTAAGTAAAATTGACGATTCCTAATATGTCTTCCATAATGTCTGCGCCACTCATGATCATTACCGAAGAATTACAACATTGCCTATCGTTACTAGAACCATGTGAAATCTATTAGAAAATAGCATACACTGTTAAGACTTACTACATACATAAGAATTACAATAAAAACGCTTACGACATTGTAGTATTGTCTGATATTTCTGAAATATTTTGTTTCTGAAAGATATGTGTCGCGGTCGTACGTTGGCACCACGCCAGTGAGATGGCTCTCTTTTCCCGCGATATCTTCTTTAAGATAAATCGCAGCAAATCTAATGCGTCTCGACATCAATAAAAAATTTCATATTTTAGAAATATTTTAAAAATGGCTACCTATCTTCATTATTAATTCACGCAGGTGTTCTCTTCATACACATTCTTAAAACCAAGAGTAACGGTCGCTTTGTTTTACGGCCTGAAATTGTAATTTCATACTTAATCCTTCTTGTATTCTCGATGATGAAGATAAAAGTATCAAAATTAGCATCGTTTTAATTAACTAGCCGTCTTACCTTTTGAGCTCAATTAATTTCGCTCGAGACTCTCGTCAGAAGTACCAGGATCATTAAGGATAGCTTCGAACGAGCAAAAGAGATCGCGCGGGCGACGATAGTCCGCAAATTTATAGGAAAGTTGAATGAAAGTCGCACGAGTGTTATCAGTGATGTGTGAAGCGAGCACAGTGGAGGCGCGGCGCGGAGGGTATCGCGAGCGCAGCGAATGCACCGAGGGAAGAGGAGCAGGGCGACGTGAGCCGGCCGCCTGCCCGTGAGCGACTGGCGTGGCGCCCGGGCCGCGCGTCCCGCCGCACGCCGGCGCGCCGCTTGCACCACGGCCACGCGCTTGCACCGCCGCACCGCACGCCACGGCTCCTCGGCTCCTTCGGCCGGCCGGCGACCGAGCTCGCTACAGGCTCACGCACCACGCGAAATCGATGTATTGTGCGAGGTGTTGCGGGCGGGGGGTGCACGCACGGCGGCGCGGGGCGCGGGCCTGCGCGCTGCGTCACGCATCTCCTGACCCCGGACAACTGAGATAACTCCATCTCTCTTTCCGCTTCCATTGCTCCTTCTTTTCGTGTGAAACACCTCCGCGGCGCGGAAAATTTGCAATGTACTTGGTTCGAGATTTTCTGTCATTTTCGCTGCGGGTAGTTTATTCTGTGGCCGATGCGTGCTCCGCAGCTGCCGGCCCACTATCCGCAGAGTACGCGCCCCGCCTGCCATTGCGATCGTGTTAATGCTCTACGCAACTTTTGCTTCATCTTCTTGAATAGAGAAGTGATATTTTATCAAAAACTGCCATTTCTTGTATTGTTTAATTTATATATTATTATAGTTAAAGTTGGTGTTCTTACGAACATTTCAGAACACGTGCTTAAAAATAATGCGTGAAGAAGTTTACTAATTTGGCTGCTTCTTTTTAGAGGCAACCAAAATAAATAAATAAAAAAACAATTAATTCTATTTAGTTTAACCTTTCATTACCATAAAAAAGCACCAACAATCAATTCAATAATTTAAGTTATAAATTAAACCATTTTTTATATATATTGGTTTGAAGAAAATAATTTAAAGATGAGTAGAATTTTGTTCAACGAGTCTTTGGGTTGGTGATTCAATATATTTATTGCTCTTTAAAAATAGCTAGATGATATTAAATTCAAATTCAAATTCATATTCATTTATTCAAGTTTGGCTCAAAAGAGATCTTATGAACGTCAAAACTTAAAAACTAGCGCGCCCATTCACTGCGGGCGGGAGCTTGATCGTAAAAGAACGGGCAAGAAAATCGTCAAATTATTGAAACAATATGGCGTTTACCTATGTGTATGGCGTTTAATATCGAGCATTTCCGTGTTTTGGAAGGAACGTGAATACTGGTCATCATTTTAAATTGTAGATAGATACTTATGAAGTATAGACACAGCCCAGCAACGATAGCCCAGTGGCGGGAACCCAGACTTCTAATTCAGAGGGTCTAAGGTTCAAACTCTGGTGCCGCACCTATGACTTTTCCAAGTTATATGCGTAATTATCACTAATTGTTCTGTGCCTCGGGCGTTAAGCTGTTGGTCCCGGCTATCATGAATCTCTATCGCAGTCTTTATTAAGAAGTCAGTGCCCTCTAATATTCGGACAACTGGTTTAACCATAGAATGATGTTTCCATTTAGGTTGTGGTGTCAGATGGCAGACGCTCCGTGTAATAACTGGAGTTCAACCAAATCTGGTTAGACCAGTGCGTAGACCCCTTAGTCTGGGGCAACAGGGATAATGCTAGGATATAATGACTTATGAAGTATAGACACGCTTTATTTTGGTTTAAACCTTTCACTCTCGGTCTGAAAGGTGGAAACTCTATCATATAGGTTTGTGAGAGAAGGTCTATGCCCAGTGACGGAACGTAAATGAGCCGAGTTGAATATGCACCTGTCACAGGTGGTCACAATTTCAAAAATCCAAGTACAGGTCATGCATGATAATATATAATGATTACGCATTGCAGTGATGTGATCTAACGAAGATTCTGAGCTAGATTGATTAGCTATTGGGTAAACAATAATGTATTAAGCTAATTGAAAGCTACCAGCATGCGACAGACGACTGCACCGCTTTCATCAACGTTACTAAACGACAAATTGTATACAGATTTTGTTCATATATTTTATTTTACGCAATAATATTAGCTTAAAAATACTAAGAGGTATGTTTCTAAATTAAGGTCTTAAGAAAAGTAAATTACTTGAATATGAATCGTTTTGGCCAATTTTGATTAGTTAGACTGCATAGATACTAAGAGTTTCTGGAAGTCTAGCAGTGAGACTAACTAAAACTTAGACAATGGGCTAATTGCGTTACCAGCAATATATTATTCAGTGATTAATGTTTTCATCCTCATCATGTCAGCCTTATAAAGTCTTCTCTGCTGAATATTGGCATCCCCAGTAGGTTACATTCATACCAGGCGGGTTTGTGATCGCAGTTACAGCCAGTACGCAGGATGAATCTATCTAATGTAGTACTGTACTGTAGTAATTACGGCTCCCCGTGAGATGAGAAGATTATGTAGCACTATTCTAGGCCAGTAAGTACCACATAGCACTTTTCTAGGCCGGAACGAAAATTATCCAAACCCATTTTCTATTTCCTCTATCGATCTATACAGACAAGACAATGCATTGCCATAGGCAGATTGCAAACAATTTGATAATAATTAAGTTAAGTTAAGACTTATAGATGATTGATAGGTAAATATGAACTTACTCGAGAATACATGTATTTTACATTAATAATAGTTGTGCTTCTCGATACGGCGCGCATTTTCAGATGGTTTCTCTCTCTGCACCCCTTGCCGCCAGTCGTTTGGGTTTTACTTCGCGGTTGGCGGTCTCCGTTTTTTATATTTTTTACAATAAAGTACAAAAAAATATTATATTTTTGCATAACTATAGTGAAAATATAGATAATGTATTGATGAAATAAATATGTGTAATACTAATAATATTTTATTGCACAAGGAGTATTTATTTAAATGTTTACACGTTTACATCGTGTGGTGCGCAGACTGGTATATTAAATAATATGCTGCGGATATTGTTATGTAACAACAATTGCTACATTGCCATGTGGCAATCAGGATTTTCTGAACTACCTTTATTAATACCTAATATATATGAACGTGAGTGCTTCAGGGTTAGACCCGAGTCATATCCAGGACAAACTCTTCTTTCTACTCTTCTTTTAGCAATACAAGGATCCTTATTATACAAGTTGAGTTTGTTTTTTAGTGGGGTTCTATTTATTTCTCTGTTACCGAGTATGGATCCATTCATGGCTCGCTTGATTCTTTTGAAATATACCTTGAGCGCTCATCATCGCTCCCAAAAAATATCTATTAGGACTCTAACATAGCAATTAACTGGGGTTGGTAAGCTTAATCATGTATACCTATTTAAAATAGCCTATTATTTGCGGTTATTACAGGACATTTCACAGTTATTACAGGTACACTACGCGGCAATAATTACACCTCAATACATAAAGACAATTCAAAATTATCATATTTTTATTACAATTCTTTTTTAATTTTTTGCATAGAAACTGGAAATCGCCAATTCGAACTAAATGAATACAAATAAAAATCCCCATACTGCCCGGATCCGGCAGTGCATGCGCTTGTTTAGTGCACCCATTCTTAGCCATATTTATTACGGCTGTTGCGAGCAGTGACTGAAAAATAACGACAGCGCTATCCGAAACGTACGAGTGTGAGTAAGACAAATATATTAGACTCGTTATTTGATTCGCGACGCGTGCAGCCCTGGACATATTGTTATTATCAGCAAAGTTCTATCTGGCAATGATGACACGTTTCGGTAAATTATTCGATAATTAAACAGACTTGACAGGCGTTTGTCGATGGATTTATGAACCAACGTATAATGCTTTCGCTGGTAAATTTGACAATTGGTCTTTGAAAAAAAACATAATCCATATGTATCTAATATATTAGTATAGCTATGTTTCATTTTGGCGTAAACAATTATATACTCCCAACATAATACTTAGGTGACGCCCGTCGTGTGTGCGTGTGTGTATCTTGTTGTTTTCTTGAACATTTTTCATTCACAAAGCTATAAATTTAGCTAAAAGCTAAAAATTTCTACTCGGGTTACCGCGGACGTGTTGATTTTTCTTGTAAAAAAATAATAAAACAAAATTTCTTCTCAGAATTATTTTAATAAATATTGACCACTGCAACTGCTGCTAAAACGCTCGTAGCTCCAGATGACTAGATCAGAGTATTTAGCGCAGTAAAGCAAAGTTCACAGCGGTCAGTCCACGGATAGAAGACGGATTGTGTGACTTCTGAAATAGAGAGCTTTTGTGTTTCGAAAGCCACATTAATCCCAGTTGAGGCCTATATGGCGGAACAAAGAATTCTGCGTGATGCTACACACCTACCTTTATCAATTCACACCGGGTCCTGATGAAGTAGTTTTAGGCAAATGGCTTTGGGATTTATTCAACAGTTTTCCCGCCACTTGCATAATAATATGTTGTATGTTATGTCTCCAATATAAACAAAAGTACATTTAGTACAAGTACCTACATTACATTATCAATTACACGTACAAGAGCATAATCGAAAGTAGATATTTATATGAGTACTTATTAGCAATGCTAATTTTAAATATCTACAGTAAAGATCTAAAAAAAATTAAGCAAAATCTTTGATATTATCTTATAGGATTAGAAAATTTGTATACACGATGCTAACCAACGTCTTCTTTCTTCTTCTATTTAAATTAATGGCACTATGTTATCGAGTGAATTACGACAATTCAGCCAGACTCTTAAGATGATTTCACATGTGAATAAAAGGAATGAAACAAAAGAAAAGCTTTGAAAAATATTAAAAGAGAATTGAGGTTTGATGTCATTGGGTCCAATAAATTTTATAACTTACGAGAAGAAATTGTAAGTAAACATGAAAAGTTTATACTTAAAAGACACTTTTAACTTCGATAAAGAATTATAGAAATTTAAATTGAAATATCTGGGACATTCAAAAAATGTTATCCAGAGTACCAGCACCTAATCCACATTCACAAATGAATTATCGCGTATTCGATTGTATTTAAAACTATGAGGTTGCACTCCTCATCCCTCCCGACTGGTCTCCACCTTGTCGTGGTGGGGGGGCCGAGTACCTCCCGGTACGCAGGAGGCGCTAGGGAAAAGGTAACACCCAGAGATTGGCGACTCTGGGTGCCCTTAGTACTGACTACCGGGGGGGAAACTAAGAGGTACCTGTGGAGGGCGCAGCGGGCGGGCCAGGAGGGCCCGTCAAGCAGCGCCAGGAGGGTCTTAGGCAGCGGGGGCAGGGGTCCCCTGCTGTCTAACCATGGACCCTCCGAGAAGTCAGCCACACACGATATGGTCGCACAAGGAGGTAGGAGGGGCGCGTCCACTGCGTCTCTCTGAGGACGTCCTCCCGGTTTTGGTCCGGGGGACGTTGGCCGCGGGCGGGGTGTCAGAGCTGCAACCCAGGTACTGGCCCCCTGCCTCTTTCTGAACAAGCAGCGGGCGTCGTCGGAAGATTTTTAGTGGGTATTACTGCTGGCGGTCGTGTCTGCCGGTGGTGAGTCCCACACACCTCTCTCGGTCCCCCTTTGGCCGGGAAAAAGTGCGTAAATGCATTTTGTTACCGACGTAAATCAAAAAAAAAAAGAAAAAGTTGCACTCCTCATAGTTTTAAATGGCCAATACGTAATCTGCACATGACCGAAACAACCTTCTTTGGAATTTCTAAAGATATGAGAGTTTTCAGAGAAATCGAGTGCCATTAAATATCTTCGCCGCTGACAACTGACTTTGAAATGTGGCAAGATTGATAATGACTCGTCTTAATTGAGATAGGTAGATACTTTCAACATTTCTTTTGTGAAACCCAATCTTTTTAGTATAGAACGAAGCCTAATATCGAAACTAATGTCTCCATTGGTTTATCTGATCTAATGAAAAATTGCTGGGAGACACCTTCCCCCTTAAACCCCAGCCTCCGACCCCTTTACAGTAGGTAGTACAATTTGGCTTAGAGTTAATTGAGTTACAGGAATGGCGGAACACGCTTGGCTCTAGGTATGTCTCTGTTCTAGTTCATTATTGGAAACTTGAAAAAACAAAGTCTATTTTCTCGAAAAGCAGAGAACAGCTTCTCACAAGATTTCGGATATCCGATAGATGCAAGCTGCACGAGATTCTTATATTGAATCATTAACATTTATTTTTTTCTCTGTGCGGAAGTTTTCTTTAGAAATACCATAATGCATTTGATATAGTTAATTGTTATTAATTATGATGTGTACAAATATTTGATAATTCGCTGTTATATTATTGTAGATCAGGTTTTAATGTAATAAAAGATATAAACTGATAAGAGTATGTGTGTTTTAAAATATAAGACTTAGTTAAGAAGCGGGCGTAATTTTTTTTTTATTAGATACTATTATGTTTTACTTTATGGAAATTGCAAATTTAAATGAAATGTAGCCCACCTCCATGTTCATAGTCCTATCTTTTTACCAAAGTTGGTGAAGCTGTTTCGGTGTAAAAACTTAAAAGCATACAGTTCGAGTTCCTTTAGCAATTACAATATTGAACCCGTCCAAGTCACAAGCAATCATCATTGGTAGCAGCAGCATGAGATGCAAATTGAATCCTAAAGCTGTTCGTCTTGTGTTTTATGGATGTTCCGATATCAACTATGCTGAAAACACAAAAATCTTTGAGTCTTACGATTGGTTGCACTTTGGGTTATATTTGACGAATCTAAGTGATCAACACAATCACGACAATAAAGTATATTTTCTTTGTGTTAGTCAGCGCCTTCACTTTTCCTATCATTCTCAATTCCAACTAAAATTATGCTTGCTCATTCGTTGGTACTACCTTAATACTAGATTATGCTGACGTTTGTTATCTGGATGCGACTAAGGAGTAACTTGATAAGCTTGCAGGCCTGCAGTATGTAGCTATCCAGCTTATTTGTGGTCTTCGTAAATATGACCGGGTCTTTGAATTTCGCGCAATGCTTAGTGGCATCCAATCTGACTACGCGGAGACTTGAACATCCTTTGTCTATTGTACAAGATCCTTTACCTTCCTCGTTTTCCACCCTATTTACGCACTCGTTTTGTATATATTACTCCCACAACCTACGGTTTTGTGGGATATGTTTTTATGTAACTTGCATTATTTAAAGGAAATAAATGTTTTATCTATCTAACTCGTTTAAAGCGATCCTGCATCACAAAGTCCCTTGTGCACAGATTCTTTTCTGTCCATGCTGCACATCTATGGAACAAATTGCCTGCTGAGATTCGTGAGTGTCCATCGGTCACTTTATTCAAACAGAAATTTCGAGCCTATCATAGAAATGTAATTGTGACTATTTTTTCAATTACTATGTTACAATTTGTATATGGTTTGTTTTTACTTAATTAAGTAAGTATTGTGTTAATTGTCTATGTATTGTCTATATATACGATGTCTATATATTATTATTATCATTTATTTTTTCTTCTGAAATACGTGCGTTCTGTCTTTTTACTTCGCATACTTTAGCTATAACTCCAGTTAAGGTTAGCTAGAAGATATCTCTATTAGAGATAAGTTCACCTTTGCATTGTAACTATTATTAAGCTGTAATTTTATATGCAATATGCATTCTATAAAACTGAGTTTAAACGGAAGTCAGAGTCTTAGCTGCATAAAATATGTGTATTACTATTTATTTCGGACCAGAAAATAATGTCGGCTTAATTCTCGAGGAAGATATTCTCTGTTATTAATGCACATGAGCATATCGGGTATAATAAATAAGAGTTTATTGACTACTTATCAAGACGAAGGCCGGGCGCCTTTTTCGTATGACATTCCCGCAAATAGGAACACAAATTATGGTAAGTACGCTCGCTCTACCACACAATAACGCAATTTGTTTGACCGACAATATGAATATTGTGGAAGTTAGTGCCCCTATATACTTAACTGCATTATTAATACTTGATTTTATAATACTGTCCATACATTTATACATTTCAATCAGATATCCGGACACAATTGAAAATCTATTGTGTCCTGTCTACCGGAAATCGGAGATTAGTATACAATCTAAGAAAATATATGAGAATAAAATGTTGTAGTATGTATTGTTATATTCTACTTAGGCAATTATTAATCATAAATAACCTAAATTGTATCCTTTTCATCAAGGGCAAGGTCTTTGTGTGCACTTATTGATGTTTCAGTGACAGAAATTTTAATATTTATCGCTTAAGAGACACCGGCGGCGAGAGAGAGGCTTCCCACCCGATGGACCTATGATCTAGTCAAGGCGGCAGAAACCGGTGGATGCAAGCGGCACAAGGTCGATCAACGTGGAAAACTATGACGGAGGCCTACGTTCAGCAGTGGACTTCAAATGGCTGAAAAGATAATGTTTAGGATTCCCTTCACTTCATTCTCACATAAGTATTACGAACATATTTAACATATAACAAACCATTATATAAATCCATAGAATGTAATTTTGAAAATAATAATATTTATGTAAAAAAAGCAAAATTTATATATTCTAAAAATGTATGCAATGTCTTGGTTAAACACAATGTTCCAAAATTATTACATCAAACAAGCGAGAAATACATAATTTCAGAGTTTGAAACTAACATCAGGAAATAATGCACAAGTTATCTTGGTTGTTACGAAAACCCGAGTCTTCGCATGAGCATATTAAAGACGCAAAACAGCAATGACACACGAAACTTGCTCTATACTTCGCACCCACTTCGTTATATTCAAAACAACGTTTTTCTCCAATATGAAGGATACATTTAATTAGTTGCTTCAATTTTCTTCTCAGGTTTACATGATCTGTCCAATGGTAGCGGGGGTCCTTTGAAACGGACAGTCAACTGCACAATTCTTTCAGCTTCTCTCACGCCACTTAATCTGGCACCAGAGACGGTGGCAAAGTGTCCAGGTACTGTAGCTTCACCGGCAAACAAAAGAATGGGAGGTATTGATTCTCTCGGGCCCGGCAATGGAGCACCCAAAGCTAGCTGTGCGGAACCATCTGTACAACGATAATTATAAGAATAAGCGCCGAGGAAAAAGGGGTCAGAAGTCCATCTAGACCGCATTATAGTTATCGGATAAGGAATGCAAGTGTTTCCAGTAGAACATCGAAGTAACTCTGTTAAACCTTCGACAATATCTTTATCACAAAGCCCTTCCATTGCCATAGCGTCCAATCCGGCTATCCAAGCCGATACAACGTGCTTACTATTAGGCACTGGTTCTATGGCTGTCACACCTCTAGTCCAATCATTGCGTCGACTAGAAAAATTATCGCAATAATTAAAAGATAAGTCACCCTTGTGCCAAAACCAGAAAGGTCTACTATATTCCAAATAAACTTTATTGCAATAACCGATTCCTAAACAACGCATGGCATCTATTTTGGATGACGGCAAAGTAGGACAAAACATTTTGTCTGCGTTAGCAGCCAGCACTCCAAGTGATACTGTTATAATTACATAGTCAGCAGGAAATTCTTCTCCATCTGTCGTGCACACTACAGCTCTATAGCCAGTCTTCTGAGCAGTTCCCCAATAAACGCAATTAACTGGTTTGCAGTATCGAATGGCCCCTTCAGGTATTTGACGCAACAACGGTGCTAACGATCCCACTAGACCCAGAGGAACACGTGCGTCACCTCCGGGCATATTCATAAAGCAGCCATCATGATCGCAATATAGCATAGCGCAATCGTCACCACAACGAGCACTCAACATGTGGGCAAGGCCGAACATTATTCTTGCGGCTTCGTGCTGTTGGTCTTCGGGATATTCGTGCAGTTCCTGTTGTATCCTCAAACTCATAAAATTTATCAAGGAGCCGTGCTGTTTACTACCACCAAGACAATATATTTGATTAGCTTCCTCTTCTATTTGTCGAAACTTGCGGTATGCAGTTATTGTCACAGGAAATGACAATTTACCAGTAAGAAGTCCATTAAATAATCCCCTAGTGTGTTCAGTACCTGGAACTCCAGGTCGGGGTGGGTTGTCGACTGCAGACATTTTGTACACAGGATGAGTAGCACAATTGTTTTGCTTCGTACTCGACCCTAGCTCAGCGACAACGTCTCCTAGCCAACATGAGTGTATACGGCCTCCAGGTCTGAAACATATCAAATATTTTATTTCAACTACTTTAACTAGGTGGTGGTTATCTTTGTAGCAAAAGATGCCTAAGTAGGAACCGCGTAAGCAGCTCCAGATACTTTATTCTGAAGAACTTTTTGGTCTATTCACCATCAGTACACCACACTACCATACTAGTATCACTTTTAGCGTTTACGCAAAACAATGTATTCGTTTCGCTTGCGTACTGGGCATAAAACACTTCAGAACTACCTTGAGTGTGTAGATTATAGGCAGGCGTTTGTTTTCTCTACCATTGAGGGTACATCTCGTTTGTAAATAAAGAAAACTAACCCCTAGAGTAAAAAATATAACGGAACAAACCTTTCGTAAGCTTCTAACACAACAAGATTCTTGATACCTCGTTCAACTAATCTAGCAGCGGCCGATATTCCCGCCATCCCTGCCCCAATGATGACCACTCGGGGCTCGGGGAAGCATAATTCTGAATCACATGGATCCACTGCACAAATCCCTCTGTCCTGAAGGTTTGGACCACAATCGACAAGAGCTGTCGATTTTTGGGACGACCTTAAATAGATTTTATTTGTATTTACTATAAAAAAATTAAGCTATTATTATATTTTACTTCGGGATAATACAGCTATCGGATCACTTACTTTCTTTTCGTTCCAATAGAAGGCCATATTCTTGATATAGCCTTGATAGATTTGAAAGAGCAAAGGTTCATGTGTTCTTATTTTTTCACTAATAATTTATCAACATTTCTCAGATAAATAATGATGTGCTATATCTGACGTGATAGGACAAATTTTGTTGACAGAGCCATTCTGAAGGTTTTTGTCAGCTGACATATTACTTTCTAGATTAATTTATGCTAGAGAATAGAGGAAAGTATTTTATACAACAAGATTTTAATATTGTAAAAAGTTTCAACTAGGTTGGAGTGATGAGTTACTAATAATTTTCATTTTGATAATATATTGAATCCGCGAATATGGCTGAACATAATCTTTATGATCAACCTTTAATACTTAGACATCAATTGGCTCGCATCATCAACTTAGCCCAATAAAGTCTCGCTGGGATCTGGCCTCTTCTGACAAACGTGAGTGAGATAGATTACGGTATCCAAATCGAAAAACGGTAAAATAAAATTTCAAAGTACTTCTCATTATTTCTTTAATCATATATTAGCTTAAAAACTATTGGACAAGGCACATAATAATATAAATAAAATAGTAATTACATATCTAATTATTCAGAATAGCTTTACGAATTTCATGGACTATATTTTAATGCAGATCATTTGAGAGATCAATTCGTTGTGTTGTGCGTAATGTATATACAAATAAATAGAATCCATGTTCGTATGTTATATCCTCATCTCTTTTGTTTTCTCTTTGTTTATATATTGGGTATTATATTGATATTAAATTGAGGGGTGCCGTGTGGTACCGGATTAGAATAGTGCTAACCCCTCTCATCTCATGGAATGTCGTAAGAAACGAGGAAGAGAAATCCTATATCTATCTATCCTGATGATGATAGACCACATATTACAATGGCAATTTTTGTTGAACAACATTATGTGGCCCGCAATATTAATTCTCATTGCACTCTGCCCTTCATTTTAATTCTACATTAATTGAATTGTCATAATTTTTTATAGTAATTTGCGATGTGATTCGTTTAGATTCCTAATCCGTAAAATCGTATCAATCACTTTTTACTATAACTTTATTACAGCGGATCTTTCGGTGTACTTTATTTTCAATTAATGTTACTATTTATAGTAAATTTGATAATATAATTGTTATACATAATAATAAATTCTCATAGCTTTTCCTTGGTTAATTGACTTGGCCTTGGTAATCGCATTTAACTGAAATACGCATCTACATAAGTTAATCTTTTTACATACATATTATCACGCCTGTTTCCCCGAAAGGGTAGGCAGAGGCATATTTTTGTACGCATTAGGCATAGGCTTGTACGGAAACCAGCGCCGCGGGTCCATAGTGACCCCTCGGCATATGCTGAGTATAAGCCTTTTCGGTGCCACATGTATTTATGAATTTTTATTTTTGTAAACCAATGTATCATGTGTCACAGAATAAATTTCTTTCTTTCTTTCTTTTTCTTTCTATTTTACTCCCACATTTTGCCAGTTATATTATTGGTCGCACGTAAGCCTATTGCCGCAAACCGGGTTCATTTTACAAGGTATAAAACCTCTTCAATTGCTGTTCTTAACAATTTACTTTTTCAACAATAGTATATTATATTGTAACGTGACATTAAAGAAGGTAATAGAGGTTTTTTTAGTGAAACTAAATTTATTATAACTTATTAAAGCACTGTGTCCAGAAGTGATCCAATGTGTGGTAGAAGTGTCGACTCACTCCCAGTAAAGAGTGACTTTCATCTGTGTAACTCTGAAAGCAAAATTTTAAACAATCAATAGGAGTAGGTAATAAGAGATATTAATATTGAGCGAATTAGAGAGAATTATCTTGAGCTCCACCCTTTTTGTTATATATACTTTACAATATACTCTGCCAAGGATATAAATTTTCTATAAAATTAAAAAGGATTTTTTGAGGGTGGATTTACATATCAAAATATTATTCAGACTATAAATGACTAAGGGGATTATTACAAAACAAGATCTGAAGTTAAACCAGGTCTAAAACTAGTGCTGTCACTTCTCTTTTATAAAATGAAGACAGTTACAGACTATTTTTGGTAACATTTTCACATACCATCAGATGGTTCAAATTCACATACTGATGGTATTTGAAAATATCTAAAATACAATCTATTTAAAATACAGATATGTTTTCCAAGCGCCATATTGATAATGCTACTGTCATTATTTGTTGCATTATGATATAGTAAAGGCCTGATACATTTAAATCCCTTTCGAGTAAACCAACAACGTTATAATATCATAGCAATATAGGAACGTCAAATTTCGTGCCCGGCGAGTGTGCTGGCGAATTAACAACTCGTTGGAAACTGTACCGGACCGAACTAGAAAATACCGGTATTATTGGTGCCTATATTCTAGAAGCCCTTGTAATGTTTTCCAACGACAGATACGGCGTTGAGTTCTATATATCTGCACTTTGCTCCTAACTAAGGTTATGGGACCAAATATTTGTGTGCGTAAATACGAATACAACGTCTGGGTCAGTATTCTAATAATAATAATCTCACGCCTATAAAATTTTAAGCGGGCAGAAATCTTGCTTTAGCTATACTTTAAACTTCAAATATTTATTGCGATCATGAGTAGATACACAGGATGTTATAAAAGGTTAAGGTACATACATGATACCCTGTTAGGGCGCAGCAACACAATTTTAAATTAAAATTATTTACATACTATTTAATTAATCTTTTATTATATTATTTATCTATTTATATATATTATTATACTCATTACCTCTATTATTATTTTTCCGTTATATTTATATCTACTATTAACTTTAACATATAATAAGTGAATTTTTATTTATATTTCACACTGTGTTACAGTTTAGTTCTGTCCTCGAAAAACTCTTTTGTATTGTAATAACATTTTTGGTCAAATATTTTTTCAACTTATTCTTGAATATATTTAAGCTGGAGGTTTCTTTTAGTTGTTGTGGTACTATTGAAAGGGTTGAATTCTATTTACCTAGTTGTAACAAAGTTTACTTTTAGCACAGAGCTCTAGATGAAAGGTGTGAAATGGTGAGAAGTGGCTAACTCTTCGCCCACTTTGACATTAGATAAGATCCCATGTCCTTATAATCGCCTACATCTATGTATTAAAAAAGAAGTATTTTGATTTTTACCCATTTTCCTTTACCCAGAAGCGCGATGTAAGTTGTCTATAACAAGAATATTTAACTCGTGAAGCAATAATTTAACTTGTTTACCATTTGTTCAAAGGCTATGTCCGCATGCTGCAACTGCTTAGCAAGCTGCATGCTGTGCTGATAGTGCACATTGTCGTCACCGCTCCCGTGCACGAGCAGGAATTGGCGCCCGCGCAGTTTCAACGCCGCCGCGATCACGTCACTCCGGTGGTACCCTACGGGGTTGGCTTGAGGCGTGTCCATATAACGCTCGGTGTATATTGAATCTGCATTTAAAATTATATTTCATATAGATTACTATATGATATTAATTATAGAAGCCCTCGTAGCTCTGCAAAACAAACACAGAGTACTTGCTTCGAGAGATAAGTTAATTACAACATGAAGACATTGTTAAGCCAAGTAAAATGCATTATTGGGTGGACATCATACTCTAACCAATAATCACCATTCATAAAATCTGTTGTTAAGCGGTCGTAGACTTTAAGTAGAGCGTTTGATAAAGAACCAGTTGGCATTGACTTCAAACCGCGCTAAGGTTATACTTAAAAAGGTATACAAAAATATTTGCGCCTCACAACAAAATATGCGTACAATTGCATTGATTACACAATTGCGATTAAACTTTTGAGAGGAAGAATTTTACGTTGTTATAATTAATTTTAAACTTGTCCAGACACGCAATAAGATTTGCTCGGTACAATAAAAGTATACAAACAGTTTCTTGATGCATATAAAACCCGGCAAACCGGCCATGGCAGCCTGCATGGGATTCGAACCCACAACCTTTAAACCAAAGATCGTGAGTTGTCTCATAACTATAATATAGGTAGCATGCAAATACAATATTCTTGATAAATGTTTTTTCTTACCATAATACATCCACGTGGTGACGGGAGCTACGGCCGCACCACAAGCCAGGATGTGTTCGTGGTCTTGTATTAGCATCATAGTGGTGGCGAATCCACCATAACTCCACCCCCAAACGCCGACACGCTTCGGATCGAGGAACGAGTACATGGCCACCAGGCGCCTGGAAACAGGAACAATTTAATATATTATATCATTATTTCACTATAATTTAATTGTAAAATAATTCATTCAAAATAGATCGCAGAGAAACTCAAAGTATCACATACTAAAAGTTGTTCTTTCTTAGTGAAAAAATGGTCATTTAAATCGCCAAAATAACTAGGTCCACCTGTAGATGATAACTTTGAGGTATTTGCTCAACAACTAACAGACGAGCAATAGCAGACGATTTCCTGTCAGCTAAAATACTTTTATTATAGAATTTACTGATTGCAAATAAAAGCAAACCAAAAAAAGATTTTCGACCTTACTTACGCCGTTTTAATGCTATATATTGTAACAAAAAATATTGCAGAGAAAAACGCTGTATAATATTATATATAGCAGAGTCATCATATCCTAGCATTATCCTGGTTGCCTAAACTTAAACATCGAACCAAGGGTCTGCTCACTTTTTTTCTTTGCTTTACGTCGATACGTCGTATACGTCGCAGGCCTTCCGGTCAAAGGGAAACCAAAAGGGGGTGTGAGACTCACCACCGGCAGCTGATGCGACTGCCACCATCGTTATATAATTTAACCCTGATTATAAATATATTTATACTACTTCGAGCAGCTTGCCTGTATAATAATAGCACGGCGGCAAAGAAGAATTTTTTTTCACATTATTTGACACCGTAACTATATAGCGATTCCGGCCCCAAACTAAGAAAAGCTTTATGCAATAGTTAGTGGGTTAAGACAAAGGATATTATTATTTTGTATATAAGTAAAATGAATAAGCATATAATGTATGAATATGTAGGCATAATTCTGAAAATTATGTTAAAGTTATGTCATACTTAATAGCGGCTAGAGTGTCCGAGATCTCCAAGGTGCCGAGCGCGTTATTAACGGCGTGCATCGCCTCCACACCCATTGCACCGGAGCCTCGCACGTCGATAGACGCTACCACGAAACTTCGATTCGTCGATAAATATAAATTGTAGTATTCTGGAACAGAATATGTCAAAGATATGTTTTTAAAAGATATCAAAATCAAATGCATCCTTATTTGGAACTGCAAAAAGTTATTTAATACAATAAACTGCGTTACAGAAAACATAAACCCCTAAATCATTAGTTTAATAATAATTTCAGTCTAATATTCTCCTACTAGGCGCATATACATTATTAGTAATAAAGTCCCGATTTTAGTAAACAAAAAGGCAATGTCACTTATTAAAATGAATATGCGATGATCATGACTAAAGTAAGGATAGTAGGTTCTAGTAATGCATTCAATGACTAATACATAATATGAATACAAATTAATAAAATCGAAAAAGATGGCAAGATCCAATCAAATTAGACTTTATTATCATTGGATAATAGACGCAGATCATCATCTAATCTCATTAACTTTCCACTTTCAGATATGGGCCTCTGCTCACTGATCAAGTTGGGTGCGGCTCAGGTAACGCTGATAGACAGGAGATTTTTTGGAAGGTCCCATTTAGAGATGGGTCCTCTTAGGGAACTTTACTTCATTTCAGCGATCGTTCCCGACCACCTAATAAAGCATTGAAGTGCTTCAGATACCTTACAATGGCAAATAGTAACTCACCTAAGTCAAAAGCATCTTTCACTCTAGTAGTTCCTGGACCAGCGTAAACCCTTACGACCATGGGAAGTTTCTCATCCTCTTTCATATCAGGTGGCAGCAGTAGCTTGACGTGAGCTGTCACTTCATTCCCCAATGATATCACATTAAACAATGCCATTGGTGACTTGTATTTGAGTAACTTTTCATTCAATCGCGCGTTATCCTTTATCAATTCAAATTTGTCAGTCTGCAATAAATAATCGAATATTAATAACCCCTACACAAGACATGACGGTAATAATTTAAATAAATAACTAAACCTTACCTCAGAGCTATATAACATTATTTTTGGAACAGCATTAGAGGCACTACAGGTCACAATACCAAATTTTGCTTCTGGAGCAAACATTCCGTTGACCGTATGACATGAGGGCTCGTTACAAGAAACACATCTTGTGCTTTTTTTTGAAGCAGCCCACATTTGTCGCTGCCAAGGCAAATCAGAAGGGGATTGTACGAAAAATATTGTATCAGTACTTTGATCCCATCCTAAAATCTCAGTAACAGTAGAATTTCCTGGACTAAGATCCTCAGTCTGATGCGTATTCAAATCAAGGCGACCTACATGAAGGAATCTTTGGTCTCCGTTATACATAGGTTGTATATCAATCATTTTTGTGCCTGTTTTATCAAAGAGGGGTTGGTTAATATCGATCCAGCCATTAGGCTCTCTATGTTCTTTCACCATGCTGCATTTATCGTTTTTCAGATCGCAATTGACTAAAACACTTATGCTTTGACGTCTGTTCATCCATAAAACAATAAGGTTATGATCGGTAGCCCAGTTCACTCTACCCAATATGTGATCCATTCCAACAACATCTACTGGAGCTGGTATATTCAATGGATCACTTCCAAGATCACCCAAATTGAATACATGAAGTCCCACATGAGGATTTTCACGACCTGCCTGATGAAATTAATAATTAAATAAAATAAAATAACAACAAATAATGTTTAAATTGTTCTATAAAATTTTTAACATAATTAGATGTGCATAATTTTTTTTTCAAAATTTTATTTAAAAACATGTAATAATTAGACTCGTCAATTAACTTGTTTTGTCAATACTAACCTTGGGGTACTTAAAATGTACCATTTCTGGATATTGATTGTTTACATCAGAAGCGTTCCCGTAGTAGGGGTAGGCAGCTGATTCGACATGAGTGTCATTAAACGATGCTACTGCGAGATAAGTGCCGTTTGGTGAGAACCACAATGCTTCTGCAGCATTGAACACTTCCTCTAGAGAAAAAGATAACACCAATATAAAACTAGTGAATTTACTATTTTCTATTTCGTTACGGGTTTTGCCTCGACATTGTTGCATAAATAAAATGTAGGTGGCGGGCGTGTTATTTATGTAAATTGCTGCACGCGAGTTTAACGTTTTGAACGGGTGAACTCAATAAAGAATGTAAACTCTATACAATTCAGTTGCCATGTTGCATAATTTGTAAATTCATTCTCATCTCTGTCAAAACCAGATTTTAAAGGAAATCTACTGTATTCGTTTTTATTTACACTTAAAATCTCATTATCTTGCCGTGTGGTACTACCTAGAATAGTGCCACTCTCTCTCATCTCATGGGGAGTTGTAAGAGTCGACGAATATGAAAAGTACCTTCATATATCCAATCCGTGGCTCCAAAGTAAACTTGTCCAGGGACACCTTGGCTGGTGAGCTGAACGTAATTCCCTGGATGCTTCGGGTCGGGCACATAGTGCACATTATTGTCTGCTACAAAAGCTAATGTATTTACACTACTCCATATCACCACTTGAAGCGGGCCTAGGCCAATTTTGTGTATGGATCTGAAAAGATAAATTTAAACTATTTTATATTTAATTTAAAATCTTTGTGGCTTCGAGTTGTCGTGAAACCTTACTTTCCGTCCGTTTTATCGATAGATTATTACTATAGATAGATTTTACATTTCCAAAAATCCTTTCCAGTCTGTTCATCATAATAGCTTTTATTCGAAAGTACTATCTGATTCAACGAGTTTCATATAGCTGTGCGTTGATGATGATCACTTATACACGTGTGCCTTACATACATAGTATGCTTTACATGTTGATTGGTAAAATATTAATTTTACAATTTGATTCTATTTCTAATTTTCATATGATTCCAATGACAAAACTTTGCCCATTCTCCGTTATAATCAGAACATCAAAACAGTTAATTAACAAAATTTTGCTAATTTAAATACTTATGATAAATAATGTTAATTTACTAAATCAATAAAACGCTACAAGCCACACTGCTGCTTTGTCATCCCAAGACATCAGTTCATTAATCTCATGGCCTAGTCAACTCGCTACAACTGCAACTTCCTTGAAATATGAAGGTAGTACGCTATTAGTATATTGCGTAAAGTACGTATAGTCGACCATATTAATATCTGAACATTTTATTACTATGTCGTGTCTTATTATTGCTTTTATATACTAAAATGCAAGTTTCTGAACAAGCATTATATGTTATACTATTGCTATTCGGTTCGTTACAGGAATATGATAACGGACATTTAATAATAATAATAATAAATAAATAAATAATTTTGTGGCCTCGACTGGACGGTATGAATCTGGACAACATGTGGTTTCAGCAGGACGGCGCAACCTGCCACATCGTGCATGAAACACACGACTTATTGCAGCAACGATTTCCAGAACACATTATCTCACGAAATTCTGATATCAACTAGCCACCAAGATCGTGTGATTTAACGCCGTGCGATTTTTCTCTTTGTGGTTTTGTGAAATCACGGGTTCATGCGAATAAACCCGAAACGATTCCTGAGCTCAAATCGGACATCCAACGCATCATCGGTGAGATACAGCCACATCTCTGTGCAAAAATCATGGAAAATTTTATGAAAAGAGTAATGGTCTGTCATCGGAGCCGTGGTGGTCATTTGACGGATATTTTATTCCATAATTAATCGAAACATTTCTTCTTTACAACACAATAAAAATATCACAACTCTGTCATAACTTGTTTTTATTTTAAAATGAAAAAGTGCACTCTTACTGAGACACCCTTTATAAAGCGCAAGCCTCAAAAGAGTATAGTATGTTCAAATGAATATTCTGGAAATTTTAATAACCTTGATCACGACCACGACTTGCTTGTCGTTCCTTTATAGTTTAGTCCGTCTATTTTTTTTTGAGATAAGTTCATATTATCTAATGTCTATAGGATAGGATAGGAAATTGCTTGCAAACAGCAATTTGTAACAATTGTTTTTGTATAAGAATAATGTCATTCAATGTTGTAAGTTTCCTTCTGTCATGGAATGGGGGCATTAAGTTACTTTTGAAATGTTGTTATTATTGTGTGTTACCTTTGCCCGCAACTTTGATAGATCTCTAAGTGTGTTCACATTTAATTTATGACCAGGATAAAAATCATTCTATATTCTAACTTGGGTTATAAAGCCAGTGTATGTCCTGAATCAAAACCTTATTTGACTCCATTCATACGATTAACAGTAAAGTGTGTTTGTTTGACTTATGTAACTATTCAAAACTATTACTATGTACAAAATCCCATTGTATTTTCTTATTATATTACAAGGTTGGGTTCGAATCTCGTTTGATTGATTTGATTTGCGTGTATTCGAGTCATCTTGCGCGTTTAACTACGCCGCCCGTGTGGGTACAGCCTTATTGTGTTTACTAAACGGTTACGTCATGAGTATCATTGGTGATCATAACGTACGAGAATAGAAGCCATTTGTTTATTTCTGTAAGATCGAAAGTAGAAGCGCTGATGCAGCTAATTATACGACTACCAACCAAAAGTCTACGGTATGAAATACCATACTCCACAGTTGACGATTGCGTTTATGTCGAAACTGTTTAATGTAGAATAATGGAGTTCCTGAGCGTTTTGGGTCACGTGCTTCCAATTGAGAAATATGAAATTTTATTTGCCAAATGACAACGAAAATACCGCAAATTATATATAGAAAAATTGAGTATTTTGTTTTTCGAGATTTTTCCGTGAACCATTCCTTTAATAGATATGCAAAATCACACTTATATTATATCTTTCTGATTTTTAAATCAGATTCTACTTTAAGTAGTAACATAAAAAAAAATTGTATTACATTATATAATACTTAATGACCTTTGTAGTTTCTTTGTAAAATCGCTCACAGACTAAGCATAACTTTGACTTTTGTACGCACTTTAATTACTTGTTATGAGAATGTATATATTACACCAGGCACAAGACCGACCGTATTTGCAAAATTACTTACTTGTTGCTGAGATCATACACAGAATATTCAGCCACACTGGAGTATCGATAGATCTGTAAAAACTAGTTTTATCATTAAAGGCTCAAACTTATTGGAAGTCAAGAGGTTTCATATGCAACAAGATTTAGAAATCCTGAGTGTAAAGGGATCCTACCAAGACCTAAGGAGCCCAAGCCAACCTCACCTGCAAGTGGTGCGCCTGCCGATCAACGGACGAGGCTCTGGGGACCATAACAGTGCCCGGTAAGCGGCAAGAGGCTAGTCACCTATCCCACGGACCAACTATATAATTGGCGAAGTGTGGGCTTATAATATGCCTCTGCCTACCCCTTCGGGGAAACAGGTGTGAATATACGTATGTATGTATGTTGTATTATCAAGATAGCAAATTTTGGTTAGGGTCAAAATCCTTTGCAATTATTTGGGAAAAGTGAGTGAACTCCACCGATTCTCTTTATGCTCTGCCAATGTCTGCTGACCATATTTTTAATAAACTGCTATGAGGATCGTGAGTATATATGATCAAAATTATCAGCCTTATAAAGTCCATTGCTTCATATTAGCCCCCCAAGAGAATACATTATATTGGAGATATTTGCCATAATCACCACTCAGGGCAGGCGGGTTGGTGATCGCAGATTTAGCCAACATGCAGGATAACGCTGCGGCCCATTATCCAAAAAGATTTCTCTACGTCGCCTCTTACGACTCCCCATGAGATGAGAGAGGGTGGCACTATTTCTGGGCCAGTATCACACTGCACATAGTAAATTGCTACGAAAATGAGATCAGATATATGTTACTACGTTTTCTAGGTTAGTGATGGAATGAAACACGATGCGATGATGGCTACGACAAGCTCCTCGGAGACCATTCAATATATAAACAAGCAAGTCTCACGTAGTAGCTCTATACTCCGAAGAGTTCTGAAGTCTTACGTAATAAAACAAGTCTTTTAAATTATTCTATGGGGGCATCTATCTATCTAACAACAGTCATTAACTGTTAAACCTAATTAGTTGGCTGATTATATAAAGGACACCGTATCATTATTAGAGATCTTTAGTTATGTGTGTTGCGTAGTTAAATCTGCATATGCATGTAATGTTTTGATTTGAAGCGCTCGTAGCTCCACGGTGCTCGGTGGTCAGAAACCATCACAGAAGTAACGCAGAGTTTACGGAGGTCTTTGGATGGGTGACCGTTTGTGTGGCATTTGTGTGGTTTTTTACAGAGCCACTACTGAGCACGAGCCTCCTCTCACATATTAAGGTGCGAGGGTATTGGGTCATACTCCTCCACGCTGACCCAATGCGGATTGGCGGAGGCAGGTGTATGTCGTCCTATTGTTAGAATTTTTCAAGCCGCCTATTAGGCCTCTAACATGGCTTAACGACTATCATATTTAATGATAACCGGGACCAACGGCTTAACGTGCCTTCCGAAGCACGGAAGCGTTCGATATCAATTGCCACACAAACGGTCACCCATCCTAGGACTGACTTATGAAAACTCTGCTGTACTTCGATGATCGTTTCCGACCACCGAGCACCGCAGAGCTACGAGCGCTTCTTTGTCCTATATTTTCTTTTATATTTGTTTAACAATCAAAAGTGATAGTAATACATATTGTGTCTACATCTACTAATTACTATATGATAATCGTTAAAATTCTCTCATTGCCATGCGTATAAAGCAACTTTCTTTCACTGTCTTCATCATATTAAATAAAAGTGACAGTACTAGTTTTAGACCTGGCTTAGATCTTGTTTTGTAATAAGCTTCAGTTAAATGTTTCATGCGCATTTGTCACAAAAAATACAAAAATAGATAGGTCAGTCATAAAACAATTATTATAGCTATATCTGTCTTTGATCATTACCATTACTAACGTTAACGACATAAAAGGTCCCCTTAAGTACCTTTAATATCATTCAAGTACGAGGTCAAGCACCTAGCCGATCTAATTATAGCGGAAACTGCGAAAATTATAGTGACGTCCGTTTATTCATACAAAATTAAAGAGTATCCAGCAAACGTAAAAGCTTCCAGTAAGCGGCAATAGGCTCACCACCTATTACGTGGAACCAACAATACAATTGGTAAAGTGTGGGCGTATATTATGCCTCTTCCTGCTTACTCATGCTAGGCTAATTTGCGAAACACTAGTGACGTCACTTTATACTAATAGCGCCACTTCACTAGAAGGAGTTGATAGTAATTCGACAAGGTTCTGCCTCCCGTTGAGAATGTATAAATTAGTTCACACTATGCGATATAACTTTTATAAATATGCAATTATAGTACAGCTATAAATAATGTAAAGCAATGTTATTTTTTTGCATTTTGCGCGAAATTGGTAACTATCGATTATGACCAAGCTTTTCGAGGTCTACATAGACCGTCTAACTACATCTTTTCCCGCAGCATATACAATATATAACAAACTAACATTCTCCCGATTGCTCCATGGCATAAAAAACGTAAGGCAAAAAGTTTTCTATATAATTCTTTTATTGTTCGTCCCAATGATGTAAGCCATAATGATCAAAAAACTTACTTTGTAATGTATAGTAAAGGGTCTCAGTAAGAGTGCACTTTTTCATTTTAAACTAAAAACAAGTATTTTATGACAGAGTGTTGTAATATTTCATTGTATTGTAAAGAAAACAATTAAGTATGGAATAAAATATTCCTCAAATGACCCCCACGGCTCCGATGACAGGCTCTTTTCATAAAATTTTCCATGACTTTTGCACAGTGGCTGTATTTCACCGATGACGCGTTGGATTTCCGTTTTGAGCTCAGGAACTGTTTTGGGTTTATTCGCATAAGCCCGTGATTTCACAAAATCGCAAACAAAAGAATCGCACAGCGTTAAATCGCCCGTTATTGGTGGAATTGCGCATGGAAAGTAATAAAAATCTTTTTACATACATACAATCACGCTTGTCTCCACGAAGGGGTTGGCAGAGGCATATTATACGCCCACACTTCGCCAATTACATTGTCGGTCCCACGTAAGTTGCAGGTGAGATTGGCTTGGACACCTTAGATGTGAGTAGGATCCTTATACACCTTTAATCTACTATTTTATCTATTTGCTCTTCGAGATATCGGTGTAACGTATGAGTATAATGTAAATGAAAACAAACAAACATCATTAAATTACTTGATTTGACACTCTTACCTTCAGTCTGTCAGTTGCCAGAAGTAAATATTGACCATCATCAGAGAACGCTGACACCATATACCCGCGCAATTCATACTGCAAAAAAGACACATAATAGATTAAACTTAATGTTGCAACAGACTAGACTGAAATAATTTCTGAAAGTAGCACTAGGTCAGTATAGAAGTAGGTCTATTTGGCACTAGACGATCTAGTTAGGGGTTTTCAAAATTATTTATTTTCAAGTTCAAAAAAGGTTAAATAAAGGTAAATCGGATGCCTCTGAAAATAAATAATCTTAAAGACCTACAACAATACAATCTTGTGCCAAATAGAAGGATCTTCAAGATAGTTAGTACAATGGTTGAGAAAACCATCTATTATTCAAAATTAATAACAAAATAAAAAATATTGATTTACTTTTACATATGACCAGTGTCTTTTAAGCATAATAATAATTTTCAGACGAGTGGTAGACATTTGAAACCTTTTTGACAATAAACATTTTAAAATAATGGAAGCGAGTGTACCCGCTCTCCGCTCCTGAGGTCGTGACTTAGATTTCCACACAGGACAAATCTTTGTGGGTCTGGGTGGTTTTCTATGTGTATGTACAAAAAAAAAGAAAGTAACGCATAAAAGTTCTTGATGATAATTATCTTGGAACTAAATAATTGGTGTAATTGTCAAAAAATATTTATTTGTTTATTTATTTATTACATTGTGAAATGTATTATATTAAATAACCTTCACATCCCTCTCACTTTTGTTTGTGAGAGGAGGCCAGTGGGATGTCAATGGGCCGAAATTATCAGGAGAAATAATATTAACGAACTGATATAAAATACCAATACTTAGTCAATTGTACAGAACGTGCGTGCCTGTGAAGCTCAAATACTTACTAGCTCTGCCTCGCTCAGCATATTAGTGAGAGAATGAGACACAACGTCGAATTTTAGTACTCCAACACCTGGCTCTCGTCGTATAAACTCTCGATCTGGAAAAAATATTGAATGTGTAAGATATTAACTTATTAACATAACTTTTATTACAAAGCTAAAGTTCTCGTAGCTTCATGAGACTTGGTGGGCGGGAACAATCACGGAAGTTAAGCAGAGTACTCAAAGGCCAGTCCTTGGATGGGTGACATTTGATTGACATCGATCGTTTCCGTGCGTCAGTAAGCACGTTCAGTAGTCGTTTTTTGAGATTCAATGTGACAGTCGTTAAATGAAGTTAGAGGCCCTTGACAGCTACAAAATTCTAACAATGGACACATAAATATATATGTTCTTAATATTTAAATGTAATACAAAGGCGAACTTTATGCCATAGACATTATCTAGGAGGTTTAGCAGAGAGAGTTAAAGGCGGTGCTATAAACAAGAAATATAGAGCTATAGACGGGTGTATAGGGCTCCTACCAAGATCTGAGGAGCTCAAGCCAACCTCACCTACAAGTGCGTGTAGGCGCGATTGGTCCAATTCGCAATTGGTCCAACAAAATAAAACAAAGAAGATCATTTATTTGTATGGATTTTAATTATTGTACATAAATAAAGGAACTAAATAAAAAAAATCAACTTTTACTACTGTAGAAAATAACAAAGTCTCCTGAGGTCGTGGGTTCGATTCCCACACAGGACAAATCTTTGTATGTGTTACCCGCCAAACTCGATTTTAGGACAAACTAGTGTGGCCTAGTCCAAACTAATGTAGGTGGGCTTCAACTATTATAATAAAATGTTTTTCAAGGGTAAGAAAAAAATCGCGAATTGGACCAATCGCGCCTACACGCTCCTGAGGTCGTGTGTTCGGTTCCCACACAAGACAAATCTTTGTATGTCATCATCATCATCTCAGCCCATAAACGTCCCACTACTGAGCACGAGCCTCCTCTCACATATCAAGGTGAGAGGGTATTGGGTCATACTCCACCACGCGGACCCAGTGCGGATTGGCGGAGGCAGGTGTATGGCGTCCTGCTGTTAGAATTTATCAAGCCGCCCATTAGGCCTCTAACATGGCTTAACGACTACCACATTTAGTGATAACCGGGACCAACGGCTTAACGTGCTTTCCGAAGCACGGAAGCGCTCGATATCAAATGCCACACAAACGGTCACCCATCCAAGGACTGACCTCTGTAAACTCTGCTGTACTTCGGTGATCGTTTCCGACCACCGAGCACCGCAGAGCTACGAGCGCTTCGCTTTTTTTCTTACTATTAAAAAACACTTTATGCAGCCCACCTAAATTAGTTTGTTGTATGAATGTTCATTAATGTACAATAATTAAAATCCATACAAATAAATGATCTCTTTTGTTTTATATTGTTGGACCAATTGCGAATTGGACCAGTAGCGAATTAATCCAATCGCGAATTGGACTAATCGCGAATTTGTAATTTTTTGACGATTGGACCAATCGCGCCTAGATGCTACAAGTGGTGCACCTGCCGGTCAACGGACGAGTTTTTAGTTTCATAATATCTAGTCTGTATTGCGAATTTTATAATAGACAAAAACATCGAACAAAGAGTTTGTCTTCAATTTTGCATCGCCGATGAAATTTCGTGTTCGAAGACACTGAAAATTTTACAGAAGACTTAATCAAAAACATGTGCTTATGAGTGGTACAAACCGTTCAAAACCGGTCGAGATATGATGGAAGATTAGCCTCGTTCTGGTAGGCCATCAACGTCTCCCCCCCGACTGGTCTCCACCTTGTCGTGGTGGGGGGGCTGAGTACCTCCCGGTAGGGCGCAGGAGGCGCTAGGGAAAAGGTAACACCCAGAGATTGGCGACTCTGGGTGCCTTTAGTACTGACTACCGGGGGGAAACTAAGAGGGGCCTGTGGAGGGCGCAGCGGGCGGGCCAGGAGGGCCCGTCAAGCAGCGCCAGGACGGTCTAGGCAGTGGGGGCAGGGGGCCCCTGCTGTCTCACCATAGACCCTCCGGGAAGTCGGCCACACAGGCTATGGACGCACGGGGAGGTAGGAGGGGCGCGTCCACTGCGCCTCTCTGAGGTGGTCCTCCCGGTTTTGGTCCGGGGGACGTTGGCCGCAGGCGGGGTGTCAGAAACTGCAACCCAGGTACTGGCCCCCGCCTCTTTCTCTACAAGCGGCTGGCGACGTCGGAAGATTTTTAGTGGGTAGTAAAATAGGAATTTTAGATCGCCCATAAATGTTTCTAACTTTGCTTTAACACAATTACATAATAATAATAACGGCTTAACATGTTTTTCAAAACACAGACATTTCAGTTTAAAATATAAAAACGAATGTGCCTTTATACAATATGTTGGGTGATAGTCAGACATTCTATCTTTAGATATGTCTGTTATATTAATTCCTCAATCATCTGTGTAATTAGTAACATAAACATAAGCTCGTGGCATATTACTTACCTACATTCTTAAACATATAATTGAACAATTAAATACATTTAATATAATTAGTAAAAACATAATGTATATATAGTTTATTGATTTTTATGGTTGTTTAATTTATAATGTATTTAATTTCTATAAATAATATAAGGAAGAATTGTTTTCCTATTTTAAATTGTGATACCCTTGCAGGGTTCATTTGAGGACAAAATATTATTTTTAAGATCTAAGTGTACACCAAATGAAACAATAAAGAATTATGATTATGATTATGATTATGATTATGATTATGATTATGATTATGATTATGATTATGATTATGATTATGATTATTTTGAAATAATCTATTCTTCGAATATATATATTATCTGTTAATGTCGTATAATGCTTCATAATTGTTAAGAGTACTAAGATAATGTCATATTCACTATTTTGTATGTTGTTTTACAAAAGAAATGTTTTTATTTTATTTAATCGACACTGAAGCGCTCGTGATCGGAAATGATCACCGAAGTAAAGCAGAGTTTACAGAGGTCAGTCCTTGAATGGGTGACCATTTGTGTGGCATTTGATATCGAGAGCTTTGGAATACACGTTGAACCATTGGCAGGTGCACCACTTGCAGGTGAGGTTAGCTTGGGATCCTAAGATCTTCGTAGGATGCACCCTAAATGATGATAATACTTATAATATTAAAAAGCTAAAGAGTTTGGTTTGTTAAGCATCTAGAGATAAGTCCACCTTTGTACATGTTATTTTATATAGGTACCTCATGTAATACTTAAAATAATTTTTGTGCAATAAATGATTATTATTAACAACTGGTTCCAATTTTGGGTTGCTTTGCTATGACTGAAATGAATAGATTCGGTTGTCTACGAAAATTGTTGCAAAGACGGTGGTTTTATTTCGCTGCTTGTGCTGCGATACATTAAAAGTAGGATTTTTACTCAAACGAAGTGATACCGCGACCCTAACAAATACTCAATATAGGGTTAAGTTGATATTATAGTACCTAATAAAATAATTATTATACAATAATTAATTCTTTAAAACAATCTTTACCAGAAATCCATTGCACGGGTAGTCTTTCGGGGTAGAGATCCCTTGATGGCACCACGTCTTCCAGACTAAGAGTGTTCAGGCCCTGAGGAAATGGGGATGACTCCGTCTGGCACAGGAACATCGCCAGCAGCAGAGGCAGTGCTGTTTTAGCTGCCTGTGGATAAATAAAAATAATATATATATATATATATATATATGTATATATAGGGTTGCGACCATGTTTCTATAGTTTTTAGAAAATACCGAGATTAATATTTCGTTTTTATACGTATGAAAAGATCAGTTTCAATGATATGCTTCTTTATAATATTTTTATATTCCGTTTCCGTGCGGTACCAGCCTATAATAGAATAGCATAGAATTTATTAGTTTGTTAAACATAGGTATTTTACATTAAGGTGTTGCATATTAAATATGTGCGCCATGTTTTGTCGTTGAGACATACAAACATTAACAAAGAATATTAGACTAATTATAATTAAAATATAATAATGTCTTATCATCTAGGAACTCATCTATTATCATTTACACTATTATTTATCATTAATTAAATATTTTTTGAATTCATGCAAGGTCATGCTTTTTATCACATTAGGTATTTTGTTGTAAATTTGTGGAGCAGTGCCAAAGAAACTTTTTTTTACTAAAGCAATATTCCATATTACATTACATAATTACATTATTTAGAAAAGTGGCACTACCTTTCATCTCATAGGGAGTCGTAAGAGTCGACAAAGAGAGATCCTACCAAATGATGACGAGCAGTGTCATCCTATGAACTGGCTATAACTGCGATCACCGACCCGCCTGCCTAGAATGGTGATTATAGGCGAATAACCCCAATATAAAGTAAATTATTGGGGAGTCTAACATTCATTAGTGGACTACATTATGGCTGAAATGATTGAGTACACCCGTTGCCTTTAAATTCATAGGGTCTCGGGTTCAAACCCTGGTGGCGCACCAACGACTTTTGTAAGTTATGTGCGTAATTATCGCTTGCTCCGTGCCTCGGAAAGCACGTTAAGCCGTTCGTTCCGGCTGTCATGAAGATCTATGGCAGTCGTTATAAGCAAAATTTTACCATAGAATGATATTTCCCTTTGGGTTGTGGAGGTCAGATGGCAGTCGATCCAAATCTGGTTAGACCAGTGTGCAGACCCTGGGCCCTGGTCTGGAGCAACCGGGATAATGCAAGGATATGATGATTGTAGCTGAAATGATGATGACGTTTTTGTTTAGAGTGATAAATGATTATGATCAAATTAACCTTCCTTTTTCACGCATATGCTTAGGAAACTATTTACGATATAATATTTACGAGATTCTACAATGTATAACATATACCCGGCCTATGTACCTACTTCATGTAGTACGGCACACCTTAAGTTTTATTTAATAATTAAATCGTTATATTTACATTACATTTATGAACACAGGTGATTTCCTGTTCTTTTGTTATGTGACGTCAACATATGAATTATCCAATCTGTAAACTTAAAATTAAAATTATATGTGTCTCTATAAAAATTTAATTTTGCAGTAGCACGTCACTATGTTAAGACTTGTTGTATATCTTTAATGTGACACGTCGTATTGCATCCTGCCTGTCGGTTAGCAGTCGATGCAGTGCAAAAAAAAAACGGGGAAATTTATTTTAAAAATCTTGATAAACCATTTGGAAAATATCTTATACCCTCTCTCCTTGTTACTAGTGGAAAGTTAATGGACTGAGATGATGATTCAAAAAATCCTTTTTCAAAAATAAATATAGGTGTTATTTGTTAGTCCCCTTTCCTTTACAGACGTTATTTTAGGCAATAATAAGATTACATTAAAATGAAATTACCACTTTTTTTTTAACACTAACACTTTAATATTTACCTAAAAAACGTATTCTACCTACATATTTATTAATGGCAATATTACGGTTCTTCGGTTCTGCTACGCACTTAGTTCCGCTATATTTTAGGCTGCAAAATATAATTCTACAAGCGCTTGTTATGCCGCGCGTGTTGCGGCGGTTGCGATGCGAGCAGAGTAGCGGATGGCTGTGCGTATACGCGTGTATGCGTGATACAAAGCGATATTAAATCTATTCAAATTTATAAAAAACCTGGTGAAAATTGGTACTTTTATCTCATCACAGATCGGATCGGATTTGTAAATATACCGATATTTGAATATTCCAATGTGTGAATAGTCCGATTTTTGAATATTCCTATTTTTGAATATTCCTAGTTGTGAACATTCTTATTTGTGAATATTCCTATTATGTAAAATTTTAACTGTACGATGGCGGCGCTAGTTCTAGGCACGTCCCATAAAATGACACGTTACATCTGAGCTTGAAGTTATATTTTCTGTAGTATAAATTGGGGGTATCGATTTAATACCCCAAGAGCAGCAATCAATTCGATCCCGGGTCCTGTTTACAATCCTGGGATATCGGGATGGAATAAAAATAATACCAGGATTGACTCGGGACTGTAGTTGCAATGGGAAGTCAGCCTTTTTAAAGATAAATATTTTACTTTTGATAATATGTGAGCTAAGAAATAATTTACTTATACTCTTTAACATTTTTCAAAAGTATCTAAATTAAATAAAATTATACTTGAACTTTCAACTGATAAAGCCATTTTTTACTGTGTCCATATTGGCTCACATAAAATTCGAAATCTTATTCTTTGTTTTACTAATCTATTTGTGTTTATTATTATGAATGATGATATTTTATTCTTCATAATTTGACTATTCATACTTTTTTAATTATAAATTTTTATTACTACCATTGGAGCTCATTACCTACAGACCCTACAGTTAGTGATCTTTTTTTTCATATTAATACTGCTATATCCAGTTTAAATTTATACTTTTTTTTCAGATTTTTTCTCTTCACAACATTCAATGCTTACAATTATTGTTATTGTTTTAATAAATAATGTTGTTACTAAGAACTCATAACGTCGTTGGTAAGAATAGCTTACTTCATAACAGGCAAATATCATAATTTATGTATTAATAAAGTAATATTATGAAAATATTTATTCCATCAACAATTTAGTTTTATGAAATTGCTTTAAATCTTTAAACCTTCGACCAAAAGTCAGAGGGGTTTTATAAGTTTGACATATCTGTCGATGTTTCTGTCTACTTTTTAATCCAAAATTAGTTTCTGGCGCTTCGGCGATCGCTGCGGCGGCATGCTCGCTTCGCTCGCTTGGCTGGCGCTTTGTTGGGGCCACACTTGTAACCGAACCTACTTGTCTGGTAGCATCTCCTTTCTGACAGCAATTAGATTTTCAGTGCTTCAGTTACACTTATGATTAAAAACTATATGAATAAGAAAAAAAAATAGTATGAAACGATTTTTTTATGAATAAAGACAATATGACTTTTAAAAATGTGTATAATAATCTCTATGATTACAAATTTAACAAAACAGATTACGAGGATATAGATTACGAGGCATGATTGCCATTTCCAGAACTTTCGAATCACATTATCTATTGGATCTATGATAAACAATTTCTTCACATTCTTTCATTAAATGTTATTGATATCATAGATACCCGCTAATTGTAAAACAGACTCCTAACAGAAGCATTGTTTGTGTAAAGCAGTAGTTCCCAAACTTATTTTTCTCGTGGACCACTTTCAAAATGTTACTGGACCCCCTGCTGCTACATTTCTACCACATTCTTAAAGTCGCCAAAAAATGAAAAAGTGTCGCTTCTGAGTTCTGTCCCTATATTCCGATAGGTAAAATAAAAACGAAAAATGGTACATTTTATATCTCCCGTGGACCCCTGGGTGGACCCCCTGGACCACTTTGGGAATCACTGGTCTAAAGGGAGGCTCCAACCACTGCACTTTAAAATAAACTTACAAGAGAAAGCTTATTTAACAATGTTTTATACCGTACTAGGATATAAAGTTATTCTTGAGGAGAGTGCCCAAGAAGGCCTTTTTTTTTGGGATGAAAAATCATCAAATAACCTTCTCCCGCTGTGGGTGGAGCGGGAGGGTGTGTCAGACTTCTGCTGAATAAAAACCATCCATGTTCCTTCTTTTTAGCCTGCTACGTACCGAGGCCGCGGTAACCCTTGCGAACAGTCCCGCAACCCCGGCAGGGCCCAAGAAGGCCTAAGGAGCCCAAGCCAACCTAACCTGCAAGTGGTGCACATGGTGCGGTGCACAAGTGGATCAACGGACGAGGCTCTGGCGAACAAAACAGTGCCCGATAAGCGGCAATAGACTGGCCACCTATTACGTGGGACTTACTATATAATTGGCGAAGCGTGGGCGTATAATATGTCTCTGCCTACCCCTTCGGGGAAACAGGCGTGAATGTATGTATATATTTTAATTACTATATTATCATAGGACATCACTTATCATAGGAATGATTAACAAATGAATTAAAACGGCCACATGTTATGTGTATGTATGACGTAGATTGTACTAATCAATTTTACCCTTTTTGATTACTTTTTGCTTACGAAAGTGTTAGTTTCACCTTTCAATAATTTGAGAAAAGCAGTCACATGGTACATGTTATGTTACAGTATATACTTATGAATAAAATTCGAAAAATGTTAAGAACGAGCTATCTTTGGGATGTATGCACTGCACTATGATAGACATTATGGAACTTAATAAAACAGAACTTCTCTAGCTTCTGTTTAGATTTAGTAAAATACAAAGCCAATGACATATTAAAGTTCAAATTCTATTAATTCTCCTTCTATTTATGTGACTCGCTATGGTGACCACATTCAGCATAAAGGTGAGCAGTCGATACAGTCCATAAAAGTTAGAGCACTCTATACCTAAAACTCGTAAGAATTTATTACTAATATATTGCTTATTTTTTCTCTTCACAAAGGTTTACAAGTTTTAAATATAGAAAATTAATACAAAACAATATCCTTTGTGAGAGACTGGAGTCCATACTAGGGAAACCCTGTGTTACGGAATCTCCAGGCCCCCAACTCGGAGTAGGTTCATTCGTAAACATAACAATAGTTCTTAGATATAGGTATATATAATTATTCATTATTTGAACACATTTTTTACATTTACGTGTTTGTGTTGGAGAAAAGAAAGTAATCAAACAAATAATAAAACTAAAAACAATTAAAAAACAAATTATTACTCAGATATAGAAAACACCAAAATGTCTTCGGATTATTTTGGTCTGGAATCTAGACTTACGTAATGAACTAAATAGTTTTTAAGCAGATTGCGGTCTAAAAAATTGGTCGTTGCCTAAAAAAAAGTAAACCATATCTTTTGCTTTTGGCCCAAAAATAACTGTAACTAACTGTTAGTTGGCACATCCTATATTTGCCAATCTAATGATCACCTAGGTGGATCATCGAGATAAAATTCTAGAAAATGACAACAGCACTGGCAACTGGCTTTGTTGTTGTTATCTATTAATCATAAGTACAACAGAACCTTTCCTTACATCTGCTGATTGCACTTGTGATTTCCATCCAGAATATTATAAAGGTTTGTACAACTCGTGGGGTTCAACTTAATACAAAATGTTGGACTATTTGTGCTCCAACTTTATCAGTCACGTTGTCACGTCGAACTGTTGTTTACCGGAAAGGAATTGTTAAATCACTAGGCGCATGATGCCAAAACGACAAAGACATTAATACTAATTGTCAACTTATTTTACAATAATTGACCTACAATTAGTTTGATTTGACCGCGGGTGTGATGGCGACTGCATCATACCCGTTTGCAGAACCCATTACTTAATATTTGTTTTCACTTAACATTGACGACATATTAAATAAAAATGCCATTAGAGTGAAAAGAACAATTTTATTTCTTTATATAAATTTTGTTATTCCTGAGAGGTTAAGATCACCTAAGCCTGTTTCTCCAATTCATTAGCAAAGATGTCTTTTGCAGCTATGATGCGGATGTGACAAATCCTTATTTATATATATATGTTGGAAATATGTAACTAATTTCATTATAGTCAAGCTAGTAACGTTCGTTAAAGGACGTTCTTTAAAAATGCGCCGTCATCAAGTGGCATTTCTGTGGCAAACACACGCCTATCCTACTATATATTAATATTATAAACGTGAAAGTTTGTATGTGTGGATGGATGTTTGTGATGATACTTTGTACGTGTATAGCTGCAGTCCTGGACTAACATATAGGACACTTCTTATTCAGATATTTCAACGGGAACGGGGACCACGCGGGTAAAACCGCAGGGCGCTGCTAGTATTAGATATGTCTGCACTACACATAGCTACACCATTAGCGATCATCCATATATAGCACGCAACAATTAATTCACATAAAGAACAGTCCCCACCAATGCTATGCTTGTTAGACCATCTAATATGTTTGATTTTTTATTAGATGACTTTATATTTAGTGAATATATACATGCATACATAGCAATGTAGGTTAGCATATCATTTCTCTGGTGGAAAGGAATCCTAAAGCGGAAATTAGTTGTAAAAGATGTCTTGGTATGTACGAGCCAACTCTTTATACGTGTAACGCATTACAAGCAGATTGTTACAATAGGTAACTTGATGTTGGTAATGTGAGTTTATTATAGGTATTATTATATTATGTGGTGTCTCAATCATCTACCTGCTATTAAATAAATGTATAGGGATCCTACTAAAATCTTAGGAGCCCAAGCCAACCTCCCCTACAAGGAGTGCATCTGCCGATCAAGGACAAGGCTTTGGCAAACTCATAAGTTCCCGTTAAGTGGCAATAGGCTCGCTACCTATTATGTGGGCCTAACAATATAATAGGCGAAGTGTGGGCGTTTAATATGCCTTTGCCTACCTCTTCGGGGAAACAGGCGTGATAGTATGTGTTAAATAAATATTGATTTTGGAGTTACTTTACATTGCAAACTTTTGAAGATTTTGTGCATTACCAGCGCTAGCAAAAATCGAGACACGCCTCAAAACTATTAGATATATTAAGAATATTAATATTCTTTAATTTAATTGTTAAATTTGTCTCAAATGTAAGTTGCAATATCCAATGTGGCTGTTTTAAAAGCTCTGCTTTGGTTCTACTTTGACGCTGTGTAAGATAAGTTCGAGATTGTAATGTATTTATAAAATTAACAAAGCAAATAACAGAGCAAAGATGATTGGACGTGACTAATGTATTGTAACATACTTACGTAATGAAACGTCGATAATGTTTGTAAATATAATTTAAAATTACTAAGCCGTGTCAATCACAGAAAACATATTGATAAAACAATAAAGGTGTAAGGTAATTGACTGTGTTAAATCGTGATTATTGATTGAATAGCGCATCGCCCTACTTGCATCCGCTAAAATTAATATATACTTTTACTATTATTTATTTTACATACACTCAATTTGACTTAATAAAAAAATATGAGTTATATGTATGTGTGTACGTATGTGAAATAAAATGGATTTATTTATTAACCTCAATTTTATGTACATAGTCACAGTCGAATTGCTGCCAATAGAGATCACCACCGTATGTTACCGTACGTTACCAACATATTTGGAGTATTTCGGCCACATTGCCCGGCGCCAACCAAGAATCTCGTCTCTCTCAGGTCTCGACAAGCTAGTCGTTGTAACATGGAAGAAAAGAGACCTCGCACCCAGCCGATGGTGTGACCAAGTTACCTCGCATACTGGGCTTTCAGTTACAAAAACCCTCAGAGAAGCCGAAAACAGGACAAGGTGGAGAGAAATAACACGAAAACCTTCAGAAATAAAGTATACGAACAAGAAGAAGCGATCACCACAGGGAAACACATCTTTTTTTAAGTTAAAAATTACAAAGAAAAAAATTGTCCAATCGTTACATTACATTTCATTTCACAAAAATATTGTTTGCAATTTCTTCTGACATGTTTCTCTTGAAAGTCAATAACTACATTTTGGCTAGCTTCTAAAGTTCACTTAATTTAATTTCTTAAAAATTGTTCGTAATTTTTTGAAAGTGCTCAAAAGCATATTTTTATACTACAATTTTGTTACAATTCTAAAAGTAAAATATTTTTATGAGCATTAATAATATGTAATCAAATACCTACAACAGATAGTGTAAATAATTTAATTTCAATGAAACAGGAGTGAGACCCTTATTTCAAAATCTAATTATTATACGTAGTTCTTTACTGCATAGTCTCAACCATGTCTTAAAACTTACTTTCAAAATTAAAAATAGTTAAAAAGTTGTAATGCTAGTCTGGTCCTTGTTTTAATTAACCTACACGTATACGTTGGGAGTCTCAGAGGGCTCCATTTTAGTATTTTTATTTGGAAGGACTATTTATTTATTATAATTATAATTAAAGTAACAGGTATTTTTTATTTATTGCATAACAAACTATAATTTAACACATAAAATTAAATAAAAATAGTGCAATAAAAACCAATTGAGGTTTTTCCGTGCACTGCCATTCAAAAGTATGTTAGCACATTTCTTTAATTGCGATTGATTATAATCAACTGATGAGAGTAACTTAAGTAGTAGTTTTGACGATGACATGGCGTGGAGATCAGTATACCCTCTGCTCCTGAGGTCTCGAGTTTGATTCCCATGTAGGAAAAATCTTTGTGTGCATGAATATGAATATTTGTTCTGGTACAAAAAAAGAATTTTTATTTGTGATTTAGTATCCATACCACAAGTTCTTAATGGGACTTTTTGGAACTAAATAAATGGTAAGTTAATTAACTAAACGTAACTATTACTACTTAACGTAGTATAGTAGTAGTGAATAGTTATTCAATAAAGATAATTATTATTGAATAGTTGCTAAACGTTTAACTACTCTAGGAACCTATAAACGAGTCAGCAAAGCTAAACGTAGTATTGAACTCCGATCCCAAAGGTGTCAAGATGTTCGAGTCATCGAAGTCAATGAAGGTGATCGACTGCTTACTATTAGGCAGGATGTAGTTACATTAAAAAATTATTAGCGGAATGAAAAAGTACTCAGAATTAACGACTTGTTTGTATGCCAGCTACGTATCATGACATTATTAAACTGTATATCTGAAAGTAGATCTGGGCAGCCAATGTTTCCATGAAAAAGATCAAGAGGATTTGTTATGCGCTTTAATGGCCGAATGGAATGAACTGCAATTTGAAACAAAGACAATCGTAGATCATGCCTCCAAACATCAAATCGAGTATGTTATTGTAGTTATGACAAAATAAATCTTTTAACTGTTCTACTGTAAAGTTGACAAAATGACATTTATGTCTATTAAAAACTAGATCTGCGATATGTATAAATGTATACAACCACATGCAACACAACAATAATTATGAGACCGACCACACTATTTACAAACTTCAAAGTAGAATATAGAAAGAATTGAACCCTCAAAAGAATTGAATATATCTATAGTTTTCACATAAATAATTCTTTATTGCCTAAACGTATGATCTTGTTTACAAAATATCCTTTTCTTATAGTTCCGCCTGGTGGAAGATCTTTCTTTTGGTGGGGAGTACCACTCACCCCCTACAGTGGTTACCCCGACGTGATGCTCCGGTCAGAAGTCATTAGTCACTACCTTTTAGTTATCAATTATGTCAGTTGCTCTAGACCTAAGCTCAGGGTCTAGAGACTGCCGGTCTAACCAGATTTGGCTGCATTCAGTTATTACATAAAGCGCCTGCCATCTGACCTCCGCAACCCAAAGGGAAACATCATTGTATGGTTAAAACCAGCTATCAGGATATTAGCAGGCACTGACATCCTAATAACGACTGCCCTATTGTTCATGAAAGCCAACCAAGGACTTAACATTATTTCTGAGACACGCACTTAATAATAACTTCGAAAAGTGTTAAACCCGGACTCTAAGAATCTGAAGTCTATAGGGCTTATTACGAAACTTTTTTCACTTACTACGTCACTTTTTTATACTACAAGATGGCACTCAGCCTTGCTGCTTACATTACGGGAAAGGGTCACAGCAGCCTATGCAATACCAGAGGAATCACGTTGCCGAATTTTTAAAAACGCCATTTTTTTTAAGACCACCATAAAAACTTTGACATTCTCCACAGAAAGATTCCCGTAAAACATTCTGTTCTTTAATGTGATTAACCATTTAATGTGTTAAGCTTTATTAGAATGCATATGTTCAGGAGGAGTCGACTTCTCTGGGCTGAAGTGATAATGGTTTTTTTTGTTGATAATATTTTTTTAGTATTCTAGAAATGACTAAAAGAGGTTTAAAAGGATAATAAAGTTCATAAACGAAAAGTAGGTATTATTACCTGTTTCACCCCGACTATTAAGGCATATCATAATGAATTAACCAATTTAAGTGTATATCGTACCTCTGGTAACTAATACACGGTCAGAAAGTGGTATTGTTAACTTTACAGGACAGATTAAAATGATCTTCATGGCCGCTACTTTTTATACTAGTGCAACAAAATGGATTGTGCGAGACTATATGAGTATTTGGCACACTTTAAAGGACAATATGGCATTGTTTACCCAATTTTGTGCTGGTATTATCTAGGATAATCCCATACATCACAAGTATAGGTATTGTCCCAGATATTAAAGGACAAAACAGTTTTGTTTACAAGGACAACACTGTACCTATAAAAAATCAATACAGGTGCGATATTCTTAATTATATTTATCCTTTTCGCTTGACATAATACATATTTATAAACTAAAACGAACATTTAGTGGCATAACACAATGGTCAAATATTCAGTACGTAAAACAAGGCCATTTTTCTCACAGCATTATTTTAATTAATGTTAAAATAAAACTCAAGGCTACTATACTACCTACTGTTTAAAGCAATTGTTTAAAGAAAATATGCACTCCAGTCTTTCCTTTCACAGTTATCACGTTTGACATGTTTTGAGTAAAAATGAATAAGATACAGTTTAAAAGATCGTCATGCACGAGCGTGCGATTCTAAACACTGGAAAGTAGGTAAGAAGCTTATATCGTACAAATTATATAGAATATACTTATTTTTTTCTAAATAGTTCTAATGTTAACATTAAATAAAATAAAAAAAATAAGTTAATATAAAAATTTAATGGCCATCTTATAAATTATGCTACATAAAAAAGTAATACTACTCTTAAGTAGACAAGTAATTATTGATTAACATAATTTAGCATTATTTTTTTATTTTTTTTATATAATGGCTTTGTGCGCTTAGCACATTTAGCCACTGTCCATTTATAGCCATTATATTAAAAATATTTTAAAATTGTAAATATTATCAGTGCTTATTGGAGTGGAGTTGTGTTATGGAATAGTTCAAATATTTTGCATTTAATAATAAATACCCTGGCAAATATAAAAATGTCATGTTTAAAAGCTTTCTTCAAAGTTTTTAGAAACACGAAATGTTCATTAGAATTAAATTAAACTTAACATTGGTTTTTATTTCCTAAAACTTATCGTATAACATCTACTTCTACTTCTACTACTTCGAACAGACATTACAATAACATTAAACAAACTATTGTAATAATAATATCAAGATCTCTATACTTTACGTTGTTCAGAGTAGATGTTATACGATATTTGACATCGGGAATAATTATAATGTGTGGCAAGTGTGTTTGTCATTGGAAGTAAAAGTGGCTTTTTATTAGTAATTAACGTGAACCTAAGATAAACAATAAACACTTAAACAAATATTTTAAAATGACAACCATCATTCAGTTCCAAGATAAATATCAATATGAACTTGTCACATAGATACCAAACAACGGATAAACATACATTAATACTTTTTTTGTAAATCGTACTGATTATACAAACCCAGCAAACGTCTCCTGCCGAAATGTTTATTTGGTACATATGTTTAAGAAGAAAGTATGTATGTACGTTTATTCGGTATGTACTTAGTTTCTTATTTTGAAAAAGATTATCTTAAAACTAAATAACTGTTGTAATAGTTAGATGTTTAATTATTTATTTACGAATTTATAACAGAACAAAACAATATTTTATTAATTCCCAACAGCGTTACGTGTATTAGTTTTTTACTTGAACTTACCATGTCTCGTGATAGGTCAACGTAGCAAGGCAGGAGGTCAGCGAAGTCCTCAATGAAAATTAAGTGGTTCAATCAGTACGTAAGTCGCAAACACAAATCTCGCGCGTCGCGTCGTGCTGCGCTCGCGCACGAGTCGCCTGTTGGCTTGGCGGTCACCGACTGCAGACGACGCCGCACAAACGAATACGTAACGAAACCGCAGGCTCACTGTATTGTTTGTTAAACTAGCTACTCACGGCCCTAAGACTCGGATAAACAGACGTAAATCCAATAAATATATTATTTTTCTTCCTCATATACCCCATGGTATATATAATATACCTCAATATCCTATATAGTTTCAGAACCGGAAGTAACAAGCTTAAGGTTTGAGTGAAAAAATGTAAGGCGACATTATCTCAAACCTCACGGCAATTTTTCGGAGTTCTAAATCAAACTACATTTTTGGACCGCGAATGTCCAGCTTTACATTACGTACGTGCTACTCGCATCAATTTATCATAAGTCTTGTACAAAGAACTGGGTTTAGACTCAAGATGGATAGAATAAATAATAAGGGTGTTCTGTATACCAAGTCAGCACTCAAATTCCGCATTCAATATGTTTAAAAAACAAACAGAGCTGCCCCCATGATGTAATGTTTTTCTTATTCCGCATGTACCACGCATATTTGCGGGAAAATAAGGATATAATGATTCAGGCCTTTATTCATACTAAATTGAAAAAATCTGCTTAAGAAAATGTATATTAAATGAAATGAATTCCATAACACTTAACGTAATGGGAACAGCGCACAGCTTATTCCACATTAATATTCAACTGACCCCCGAAAGTATACAATGTAATTTGATATTGAGATGAAATGAACTTTTGCCTTATAAATATTTAAATATATCTCAAAACTATATGTTAAAAAATTAAATGAATAGTATTGTTTGCAAGCAAATAAGAAAAAAGGTTTTTGACAGATCTTCATAAAACTTGACCACAGACGCGGTGCAAAGGAAGATACCAGAATCGGACATTGACCTTATAAATGGAATATTAAACCTTGTTATTGTAACGTTTATCGTAACCAGGGTCAGTTATAAAATGCGGGCTGACCTTAAAAGCTTAGATGCAAGCATGTAATATAAAAAAAATTCCGTTCACATAACATTACTTAAAGCCATTATTTATAAAAAAACATTACTTATAGGGGTTCTTGGCGGGAAAGTAAAGCGTCACGTCAGTTTTGTTTTATTTTCTAAAATTTGTGATATTTCTAACATTAATGTGTAATAACAGTGGATTATTAACCGTTAAGTGTTTGTGAAAATATATAAGAGTTGGTAAATCAAACAAAGCAGTGCAACAGCACTTTTCATATACTCTCAAGGAGTCCATGTGAGATCTCAGTATAGTCCCACATCTTTACTGAGGATTCAAGGGGTTTAGAGGAGGATATTTCATCTTCGATTTATCATCTTGATCACCACTCATTCTCATTTACTATAAATTATATATAATTCATATATTATCACTTACTTGACACTGGCTGAATGTGCTAGACTAACGAAGCCATTATTTAAATGGAAGAAGAACATTACTTATAGCCATTATTTATAAAAAAAACATTACTTATGGGGTTCTTGGCGGGAAAGTAAAGCGTCATATCTGCAGTTTTGTGAACGTACATGAGTGTTGGTAATGAAACAAAACAGTGCAACACCACTTTTCAAATATCTCAAGAAGTCCATGTGAGATCTCAGTATAGTCCCACATCTTTATTAAGGACTCAAGAGGTTTAGGGGGAGGGCATCTCATTTACCATTTATCACCTTTTTACCACTTATTCTTATTCACTTTAATTTATATGTTATTAATATATCTCTTACTTGACACTGGCTAAATGTGCAAACCACACGAAACCATTATTTAAAAAAAAACATTACTTATAAACTGGGGTAGGGCATCTCATTTTATCATCACTCATTCTCATTTACTATGATTTATTTGTTATTAATATATCTCTTAGCTACTTGACACTGGCTAAATGTGCTAAACGCACGAAGCCATCATTAGGAAGAAAAAAAAACAAATTAAATCATATTTTTTACAAGAATTTTGTTAAGTTAAATTTTGTAAGTATTACACATATATTTCAAGTGAGAAAATAATTTATCTCTAAAAAAATTGAGGTTTCTCCCTCTTCAGGGAAGCTAGTTTTTAAAATAGTTGCAAAGAGTATTGTTAAATCTTATCTTTAACAACATTTTTTGACTAGTATGTTCATATTTGTTGAAGCACAAAAATTAATTATAACTGTTTCTAAAATTTTACGACAAATTAAAAGATACTAAATGATTACTGTCACTTAAACATCCAAACCGCTTTCGTTATTTTCTTCAGTGACAGGTGCTACTTTCATACTATCTCTAACATTAGGTACATTTCTGTACTTTCCATTTTAGTCACTCCAAACTTGCATTTCAACAGTATCTTTTCCGTATCATGCAATTTTCCATATTTCACCTTTTTAACAGCCTAATCTTCTAAACCATAACAACCAGTTCTAATAACCGCAAGAACGTCGTTAATTGGCTGAAATACTAATCACTACTGCATATAAATAGTGTTCAAACACTATATGAATAAAAATTTATATTAGTATCAATACCATACCTATTTAGTGATATCAATATCAATAGATGGGTTTTTTGTTTGCAGTTAAAATAAAATTATTATTTTCTGACTGCATGTCACGGCTTAATGAGTAATACGACTAAAGCAATGTGGATGCCGTGAGAATGGCTTTGTATAGTATAGGTCAATCTTAACAAGATAATTTTCATAAATTTGCGAGTAAATAGGTACTGTAATAACTTCTGACTTTTAACAGTAGATTAACTTGGAGTTTATAAAGTCGTCTTCATTACCTCAGCTCAGGTGTACCTATCCTACCAAAATCTGAGGAACCCAACTTCAAACCTCACCTGCGAGTGGTCCACCTACCGATCAACGAAAGAGGCTCTGACAATCATAGAAATTCCAGACAAGCGGCAATAGGCTCGCCAGCTATTACGTGGGATCCAAAAAATAATTGACGAAATATGGGAGCATGCTATTATGCCTCTGCCTACCCCTTCGGGGAAACAGGCGTGATCATATGTATTTATATATTACCTCAGCCAATTGAAGTGCTTCTACTGAACAGGAACCTCATCCCACGAACCAAGGACAGAGGGAGTCAGGTTATATTCTACTACGCGGACCCAGACGTCCTGCTGTTGAAAAGAAACTTACACAAGGTTCTTATAGAAAATGATTTGAATATAATTCAGGCTTTGTATTTGCTTATTCGACGACCTGTTTAGAGTTAAGGTGGGTGTAGGTACCCGTTCTTATTCTCCAAAGATCGTGGGTACACATACATACATACATTCACGCCTGTTTCCCCGAAGGGATAGGCAGAGGCATACTACACGCCCACACTTCGCCAATTATATAGTTGGTCCCACGTAATAGGTGGCGAGCTTATTGCCGCTTGCCGGGCACTGTTATGTTCACCAGAGCCTCATCCGTTGATCGGCAGGTGCACCACTTGCAGATGAGGTTGGCTTGGGCTCCTTAGGTCTTGGTAGGATCCCTGTACACCAAAAAATATTTATATAAGTAGTTTCCCTTAATGCTGAATTTATCTACAGGTAACTGTTAGTTACGTATTCTTAATGCTTGTCGTGCTCGACTATTTTAGCACGTGATGTAACTACCATTGGGTGACCGCAATAACAGTGTTGTGAGAACTCTTGTATAAGATCCTTTCGAATCTTTGCGGTACCCACCAAGCGACGACCCAGATGTCAAATAACTGAAAGAATCACGCCTTAGCTGGGTCAATGTTCACTTGCCTGACCTTTAGTGTGCATGACCGTATGTTTTTTATTAACTGCGAACCCGTTAGTTCTTCTTTGTTAATGGCTGTTATCTATAAATAAATATTTTGCCAATGTCGAGTGAATTATTTTCACTCGACATTGGCATAATATTTTTTATATCCAGTAACGGATTCTGTACTGGGGTATTACGCAGTGGCCATAAAACTCGAGGTCAAAATCCAAACCCGTTATAAATTGAAGGAAACACAAGTCTGCCAATATATCACTGCACACTGCACTTTATTTGCTTATTTTTCTTTTGCATTGGTAGGATTGCTCGTTCCTTTCACTTTCAAATGGGTGACCTTGATATTCTGCCGGCAAAATAGTAGTGCTTCGTGCTAGACTGTGTTTTGTTTTATAGAACAGACTTAAGAACTGATGTTTTAGGGTGATTAGCACAGTGCAGTAAAATCGGTTTTTTTTTAATTAGCAGATAATCCTAATTTTAACAAAAGGTATAGTGTGGTATATACAAAATATGGTAAATTACTGGTTTATTAAACTACTAGCGGCCGCCTACATATAATCCTTGCCCTTTAATCACTTTATCAATAAAAAAAAACCGCATTAAAATCCGTTGCGTAGTTTTAAAGATCTAAACATAGGGACAGACAGACATCGGACACTCGTAGTTTCTTAGGGCGATAGAATATGGTGTCAAGGACTTTAATAAAAAGCAGAGCGTGAAACGGCATTTATGAGGGCAATCGTAAGTGGGTGGGCTTGTTTGCCGTACTTGTTCTATTAATACTATGGAACACTCCCTTTTTTTAGACTGTATCGGCTGGATCCTACCATCAGTGAGGATGTGGTCATTATGCATTAAGCATTAATATGTATCTATGTTTTATTATTATCAACTCATGTTCGGGAAAATATATGTATTGTATCATTATGAAGAGTTATCACATCAATAAAAAATTACCCGCAGAATTGTTTTACTGAGTCATGATATTAACCTATTTATACTTTGGTATTTCTACTAAAATCTACTAAGTTACTTTGATAACAAAAAACATCTGGTACAGTTACGCGATCAGCGTCCATTCGCACTATGGTCCTACTTCTGTTGTTTATGTCATTTAAGTTGCTTACTGTTGCTTTCACTTTGTGCAGTCGCTAAATCTCTAACGACAACGACGTTCTTCCGCCTTAACAATTGTTAGTCGAAATTGCTCGGACAATCAACAATTTCTTGACAACTAGCGACTGTCTACGACTTCTTACGCGTGCTCATTGGATATAAAATATATTCCTCTCTAAGTATTTAAGTCGCATTTTTCATGCAGAAACTACTTCATTTAAAGCATAAGGTACCCTGCGACGACACGTTTACTATTTCTAATGGGATCTCCTGCAAGTGGTGCACCTGCCGATCAACGGACATGGCTCTGGCGAACATAAAAGTTCCCGGTAAGCGGCCATAGGCTCGCCACCTATTACGTCGGACCTACAATATAACTGGCGAAATGTGGGCGTATAATATGCCTCTGCCTACCCCTTCGGGAAAATAGGCGTGATATTATGTATGTGCTAAATAAATTCTAGCTATATAGATACCTTTTCAATTGCCTTAATAATTTTTCTACCCACCCCAAATATACGGGTTAGAGATTACGTACCTATGTGTAGGTATGTTTATCAATCAGATCACAACTAACACGAGCTGGGACAAGACAAAATTACTTTATTAGGATAAAAGATAAAATAAAACAAAATTCAGTAACTTACTTTATCATAAATTATTACTTTATTAAAATATGTAAAAAAGACTTAACAATATGACATTTAACTTAATAACCAGCTGGGATAGGTTACAAAATGATAGTTTACAACTATTCACTTCAAGGATATCACGTTTCTCTTCCTGCGAATATGTTAGTGTTTTGAAACATATTTGTGTATTGTGATAATTTATAAATTAAACGTGAGCTTCTGGCATACCGATGCACTCTTGCCAGTAACGATTCATTGTGCCATACCGATGTGGGCCGACACCGGCCAAACTGTGGGCTTCATCAGGATATGACTGCAAAAAGAGAATAAAAACAGTTCGTTCATTATTTATTATCATCATCGTCATCAGCTGAAGGACGTCCACTGCTGAACATATGCCTCTCCCGAAAGCTTCCTATGTACTTCTTCTTCCTATCTAAGTTTATCTACCATGTCTAGAAAATTTTACTTTGAAAATCAGCTTTAAGGCGTCCAACAGATGCTCCTCACTCAGCTTTAACTACAATCTTATATAGTGATCCGAAGCACGGAATCGGTCACCTATCCACTCTGACCTTTTTGAACTCCGGTATCTTCAGTGGTCGAAAAAGACCACTCGTTTACCTTAGCATCGCGAAACTACGAGTTATAGCACTTACTGGTGAAGTATTCATATATAACCGAATCATATACCTAATACAAACCTATACAATTATTTGAGATACATTTGCAGAAGCAGAAAGCGTTTTTATCACTCTAGAATTCAAGTAGTATCTACACCCAAAACTATCTTTTGGCAGCTGCTATTTATAAAGTGCCTGTATTGATGATATACTTTTATAGAAATACGAGTCATTTCATATCCTAGCATTATCCCGGTTGCCCTAGACTTAAGCTTAGGACCCAGGATCTGCTAACTGGTTCAACCAGATTTGACTGAATTTCAGTTATTAAGTGGAGCGTCTGCCGTCTACCTCCGCAACCCAGAGGGAAATATCATATTTCAGCCAGGTTTAAAACTAGTGCTGTCACTTTTAATTGATATTCAATAAAGACAGTGACAACACTAGTTTTGAACCTGGTTTAACTTTAGATCTTGTTTTGTAATAAGTCCCTTAGGATTTAAATTAACTTAGATTATGTCAGTGAGAAGAAATTGGTTAATAAAACTGTGTTTAAATTAGTAACATACCAAAAAACACAAAAATTTTCAAAAATATGATTTTTAAACGTGAGTGGTTATAACTAAGTAATATATAAATATAAATATTTCAGACACTCACACCAATTATTTAGTTCCAAGATAAGTATCATTAAGAACTTGTGTTATGGATACTAAATAACGGATAAACATACATAAATACTTTTTTTTTTTTTTTGTAAATACATACTTAATATACATAGAAAAACACCCAGACCAGAACAAATATTCATATTTATACACACAAATATTTGTCCTGTGTGGGAATCGAACCCACGACCTCAGGAGTGGAATGCGGGTATACTCGCCACCACGCCATATCGGTCAAACTCCTATTCCTAAACGTCTCATAATAATATAAAGCTTTATAACTGAGCACAATTGTACTATGAATGTTATTCAATGAACCCAGACAAATATTATTTATTTACACAAGTATCTGTTTTATGTAGAAATCGAACACACGACTTTAGTAACTAGTAGAAGGCATTTACCTTCATACAACTTGGGTCGGCGTAGGTAATTTAATTATAGCTAATAGTACTATTATTGTAAGCCATTGTGAACGCAAACTGAATAAATATTGCATATAGATAGATATACAAAGTGTGTTTTGTTCTTTTGCCGTGAGCAATGGCGGCCTGCGTTAATGAAAATTTTGTGTCAAACGAAACAAATTAGACAAATTTCCGTAAAATAATAGACAAAATATTGATTTTAATCCTCTAAACAATATCAATGCAACTAGTAAGCCGCGTGGTGCCGGCCTAGAATAGTGCCACGCCACCCCCTCTCATCTCACGGGGAGTCGTAAGAGTCGACGAAGAGAAATCCTACGGAATAATTGGCAGCAGCGTTATCCTGCGTATTGGCTTGAACTGCGACCACCAACCCGCCTGCACAGCTTGGTAATTATGGGAAAGTACCCCCAATATAATGTAATCTATTGGAGAGGCCAATGTTCAGCAGTGAACTCTATAAGGCATAAATGATAACCGTTTTATGCTAACATTATTAATGTAACGTATTTAGACTACGTATACATAGTATTTCTTTCGATGTTTCTACATTACCATTTGCTGGAACGGAATATCCAATTCAGCGAGCGCTCGGTACAGCTTCGCAGCGTTCTGATAGTGCACATTGTCGTCAGCGTTCCCGTGCATAATGTAGAAGTCGTGGCCCCGAAGTTTCTCTGCCAATAGCGCTACATCGCCGGTCTCGTAACCAGCCAGATTGTCCTCGGGCGTCGGCAGACCCATGTAGCGTTCAGTGTACATCGTGTCTATTGAAAAAATGTCAAATCATTTGTTATAACTTATCTAACTTTTGAGGGAACTAAAAAACTAGTAGATATTATTGTATTGGATTTATTAGACTAGCTTATATGATGGTAGGATGATGATGGGATGGAAAATCATCTAATTGCCTTCTCCCGCTGAGGGTGGAGGGGGGAGGGTATGTCAGACTTTTACTGACTAAAAGCTATCCATCTTCTTTCTTGAGCCTGCTACGTTCCGAGGTCGCGGTGACCCTTTCGAACAGTCCCGCAGCCCCGGCAGGCTTGACCCCTATAAGAGAATGTCCTAGATTGGATTTCACTATTTGGTATCCTGCATTACACTTCATAGTAGGTAGTGTCAACACTACTGTGTTGACACTACCTACTATGAAGTGTAGTTTGTGTCTAGTGGTAGGTATGATTCAATCAAGCAATGGGTAGAAACCTTGTTACAACAATATACTATACTATATAATTGTAGCAAAATTCAAGTTTAGCAAAGAAGTCTCTAGATGAAACGGTTCAAATGGTAGGCGGTACTACGACATCCTTGGGCAAGGCATGGGGTGGTAGAATTCTTTGGAGTTGCTGCTACCACACGATATTAATACTCATATTTATAATAAAAAAATATAATATTTGGCATAAGTAAAAGTATATGATAAATGTCACTCTTGCCTCTTTAGACTCTTTAGCGAAACATTTCGAAAGGATTACAGAGTCTGGAACAGCTGAAATGGAACATGGATTTTTTTTAATTAGTAAAAGTCTGACACACCCTTCCACTTCCCCCACAGCGGGAGCGAGTCATGTGATGATTTTTCATCGATAAAAAAGGTTCTTTAGATAATACAAATGACTTACTATAGTAGAGCCATGAAGTGACGGGCGCTGTAGACATTCCGCACTTGAACATGTGGTCGTCATCGTGCACCAGCGTCAAGAGGGTCGCGTACCCGCCGTAACTGTGGCCCCAGATGGCCACGCGATCTGGGTCCATGAACTGGTAGCGTTCTAGCACTTGCCTATTCACATAATTTTGTTAATGTCAACTAATATTATGAGTGTAAAAAAAGTTTCTAAGCTGTTAAACAGTTTATTTTTTTTATAAAATTTGTGACGAAAAATCGATGAACTTTTCTAGGGTTCAAGCTTTTTTCGTAGATATAGACTTCCTAATTTGTATAAAACGGCAAGAAAAACTATGAATTGTACTAAGTTACTCAGCTTTGCAGCGATCAATCGTCGACATAAGACGAGCGAGAAAGGAGGGCTGTTCTTAATAGTGGGACGCTCATGGGCTGAGATGATGATTGGTTCCGAGGGTTCAGAAATATCTCTATTGTCCAACTGACCTGAGAATAACAAAGTGGTCTTCGATTTCGACAGTTCCAAGAGCGTTGTTTAGCGCATAAAGATTCTTTTGACCGTTAAGTCCGGCTCCGCGGCCGTCTGCGAGCAGGTATATAGTATCGTGGTTTGTAGTCAGCACTGTGTGGTAACCTGTAAGAAGAACTCATATTTAAAATACATAAAGAAGATAAAATATTTTAGGTGCCTATCTGATCATAGCATTTTTGGTAAACTCAATGTGCCCAGAGTATACAATAATTATGGTGACAGGACTATGAAAAAACGGCTTCCATACCTTTTAAATACTGAAGCCATTAAAGTGGAAACAAACAAACACAAGTACAAAGCAAATTTTAAAAAACACTATATTAGTGTATGTGCAAAATTTTAATTTATTTATTAGTATAAAATAAGTAGTAATTAGTATAAAAGAGACTGTGACCCACAGACAAACCAGTCAAACGGTTTGTGGGATATGTTTTTATGTAACTTGCATTATTTAAAGGAAATAAACGTTTTATCTATCTGTTTAACATGAACGATTGCAAACAGGTACGATTTCCCAGTGATTAATTGGAATGTTACGAGGCTGACTATTTATGGACCCCTTAATTCATTTCCAAGTCGATATTATAAAGTATTCGTATATTTATTAGACAAGACAGCGGTAGTCAGCCACATAGTCAGGTTCAAGCCATTCAGTCAGCCAGAGTCATACCTCGTCTAGAACCGGCTCTTCAAATCGTATTGAGCCTCTTAAGAAAAAAACCCTCAACCTTTTCGAGGGCATCAGGTAATTACTGAATAAAGACTTCTATATTTTGGCAATTACAGCAAGACGCATCGCCCTTTTATCATGGTGTTGGGTAATGATATTGTGGTCTAAACAGCACTGACCTCTTAACATTACAGTAAACATTGCTAGCTTTCATTAATTTTACCAAGTTCTAGTTCAAACTTGTAGATATCCTGCCAAAGCTGCAAATTCCTATTCTGTTTATGCATAATTCGGGGGCTAAAGCCACCTGACCTTAGCTAAGCCACCTTCGGGTTCTGATACCTGGCCATACCAACCTGAATGGTTCATCATATCATTAGCCTTATGTAGTATAAGACTACCTCATTTTCAGGCATAATTCAAATTCTAACAAAACGGCTGGGTGCCCTAAAACGGTTTATACCATTTTTCCGCTTCAGCAGAGACGGTTTATTTCGGTGGTCGTTGCCTCAAGCAGATAGCTACAGGGGAATTTTAACTTGTCTTAACGGCTGCTGTATACCTAAGTACGCACGAAAGATCACTATTTAGTTTATTGTACTTAAAGGTCGTTTATTTAAGACAAGGAGTTGCCAAAGGCACATGAATAATTTAGTCCACTGCTAAACATTAGCCTCCCCAAAAGATACCACTCTATTAGGGATATTTGCCCATAATCACCACGCTGGGTAGGCAGGTTGATAATCGCAGTTCAAGCCAATACGCAGGATGACGCTGCTGCCCATCATTCGGTAGGATACTCTTCGTCGACTCTTATGACTCCCCGTGAGATGAGAGGGGGTGGCACTATTATAGGCCGGTACTACGTGGCACTTGAATGGTTATTATGGCCAAAAGGCATTAAGAGACGTCAGCGGCCGCGCGTGACACGCACTTTCACCACGAACGTTACCAGCCGCCTTAAAGCTTTCGATTTTGCGATCCTTTGCAAGGTTAGACAAAAGACTCGCAGGACTACCGAAACTATTATTTTTATGATAACCTAAATAGTGTTCTTATAACCTCTTTTATTTATTATGTATTTGATTCAAAGTTACAACTTACCGATAGTGAAGGTGTCGTACACAGTATTAGTGTTAGGTCCGGAGTATACGTAGAACACCACCGGGTACTTGTGTGTTATGTTATTGGTATCAAGTCCAGGAGGCAGGTGCAACCTCACTGACGCTGGATGACCATCCTCTAGAGGTACTGTGGTGATTATGCTCTTTGAACGAGTCTTATTCACCAGCCGCTCGCGAACTGGTGCGTTGTCTTCCCATGTGTAAAGCACTACGGCACTCTGAAAAAATAAGAGATTCTGTAGTAAATTTATACGTTTTGAACTACATCAGGAACACAGCGTCAAAAAATCTGAGTTTAAACAATATGTAAGAAACTGTACGAATTGAATCCTACCTATCTTGTTCTTAACAGGATAATCAGAACGACTTTATCCTGGGGGCCTACCGCCGAGTTCGATGGCAATCGATTATAAGGCAAAATGGATTTCGAATTGATTCTGTCGTACCGCCGAACTCATGGAAATCGAAACAAAATGGCGTTCTCCATTTACCTATTGGTCTGTCACGGACTGAAGGTCATGAATGAGAGGTGGCTGTCGGCAGATTCCCCGGTACGGATTAATGAACGTAAACAAAGTTTGATCTAGATGGATTACCGGTAATCCATCAAATTCGGCGGTAGGCCCCCTGATTAGTCTACTTGATCTGACGAGAAATTATACATAAAAAAGTAGCAGGCAATTGAGACTCTACTTTGGCAACTACGTCATTCTGCGCAGCAACAAGCACGCGGGATTGAGAATAGCAACACTGGCAAATGCAGTATGAACTCGCAATCTGGCAATTATACCTATTTTTTGAGAGGATCGAAGAGAGATAGAGTACGTGAAAAAGCCCTCCCTCAGGCATTTCAATGTTGGAGCTGATGCAACGGTTACCACAAAATAATTCAAGCCGCCATTTAATGGTACTGCCATAAGCTGTGATGCGAAGAATAGATAGATAAGATCATCATCATATCCTTGCATTATTCCGGTTGCCCTAGACTTGAGCTGAGGGCCCAGGGTCTGCTCACTGGTTCAACCAGATTTGACTCCAGGTTCATTTATTACGTGGAACGACTGCCGTCTGACCTCCGCAATCCATAGGAACACATCATTCTATGGTTAAACCAGCTGTCAGTCTGTTAGAAGGCACTGGCTTCCTAATAACGGCTGCCATAGATGATCATGACAGCCGGGACCAACGGCTTAACGTGCTTTCCGAGGCACGGAGATAGCGATAATTACGCACATAACTTCCAAAAGTCGTTGGTGCGCCACCAGGGTTTGAACCCGAGACCCTATGAATTTAAAGGCAACGGGTCTCGCCACTGGACTATCGCTGCATTATAGACAGAATAGATAAACAACAATATATGATGATGATGATGGACAGTTGTATACCAGTACGCAAGATCCCGCTACTTGTTTGGCTAAAGACCCTAGAGCCAAACTAACTCGACATACCACCGAAGACATCCCGGACGTCAGCCTGTACGAGATTAGGATGGCCCTGAAACAACTAAAAAACAACAAAGCACCGGGGGAAGACGGGATGACAGCAGAGCTTCTGAGAGCGGGTGGTACACCAGTACTTAAGGTACTCCAGAAGCTCTTTAATACCGTCATTCTCGAGGGACGTACGCCACAGGCGTGGTCCAGTGGTGTGGTTGTCCTTTTCTTCAAGAAAGGTGACAAATCCCTTTTGAAGAATTATAGGCCAATCACGCTACTGAGCCACGTCTATAAGTTGTTTTCACGGGTCATCACGAACCGTCTCGGTCAAAGGTTTGACGACTTCCAGCCTCCCGAACAAGCCGGTTTCCGAAAAGGCTTTTCAACCATAGACCACATTCACACGCTGCGGCAGGTTATACAGAAGACCGAGGAGTATAACCAGCCACTTTGCTTAGCGTTTGTGGACTATGAGAAAGCCTTTGATTCGATCGAGAGCTGGGCAGTGTTTCAGTCCCTGCAGCGATGCCGCATTGATCATCGGTATATCGAAGTTCTGAGGAGTTTATACAGAAACGCCACCATGTCCGTACGAGTACTGGACCAGTGCACGAATCCTATCCTTTTGCAGAAAGGCGTGAGACAGGGTGATGTCATTTCACCGAAACTGTTCACTGCTGCTCTGGAGGATGTTTTCAAGCTACTGGACTGGGAAAACTACGGCATCAACATTAATGGCGAGTATATGACTCACCTTCGATTTGCCGACGACATAGTGGTCATAGCGGAGTCGCTTGTGGATCTGGGCACAATGCTCGGAGACCTCGACAGAGCTTCCCGAAGGGTAGGTCTTAAAATGAACATGGATAAGACCAAAATCATGTCAAATATCCATGTTGTGCCTACCCCAGTAATAGTGGGAAGCTCGGCCCTCGAAGTTGTCGACGAGTACGTATACCTGGGACAAAAAGTCCAATTAGGTAAGTCCAACTTCGAGAAAGAGGTCAATCGTCGAATCCAGCTCGGTTGGGCTGCGTTCGGGAAACTACGCAAAATCTTCTCGTCCAAAGTACCTCAGTGTCTCAAGACGAAAGTCTTCGACCAGTGTGTGTTGCCAGCGATGACGTATGGGACTGAGACGTGGTGCCTGACTATGGGCCTCATAAGGAAGCTCAAAGTCGCTCAGCGTGCAATGGAGAGAGCTATGCTCGGAGTGTCCCTACGTGATAGAATCAGAAATGAGGAAATCCGTAGGAGAACCAGAGTGACCGACATAGCGAAGCGCGTTTGCAGGCTGAAGTGGCAATGGGCGGGGCACATAGCTCGAAGAACCGACGACCGATGGGGCGTTAAGGTTCTTGAATGGCGACCACGAATCAGCAAACGTAGTAGAGGGCGGCCCCCAACGCGATGGACCGACGATCTGGTCAGGGCGGCGGGGAGCCGGTGGATGCAGGCGGCAAAGAATCGATCTACGTGGAAAGCAATTGGGGAGGCCTATGTTCAGCAGTGGACTTCGAATGGCTGAAATGATGATGATGATGATGATGATGATGATATTTGATAGAACGGAACTGAGCGTTGACAATGGCGTGGCCCACGCACAAAGCCCTTATCGGGCTGTTCAATGTTGCAGCTGATAAAAAGGTTAACCACCAATAATTCAAGTCACCATTCGATGCTGCCAATAGCTTCATTATCACAGTTACATGATATAAGTGTTACCAACCCACGGGTTCACGAGATATGTGGCAGAAGGTTCGTCTGTTGAGGAGCAAGTGATGGAGAGGAACTGAGCGTTGACACTAGCGGTAGCAGTGGCCCACGTACAAAGCCCTCCCTCGGGCAGTTGAATGTTGCAGCTGAGGCAACGGTCGCCAGTGACGCCTGCTACGTAGACCTGCGACTGCCATGGTGCGTCTGTTACTGTGCGGGTGTAGTAGCTGAAGAAAAAAAATCAGATAAGGTAGTACAAAAAGCCTTCTCTCTCCCGCAGTTTTTTTCAGCAGTTTGAACTCCATATAAAATGTCAAAAGTGCCATAGATCATAACGAGTAGAATAATTAAATAAAAAATAAAATTTGTAATAAAATAAAATAAAATAAAAAATTGTATAGAAAAAAAAGACTTCCTTTATCCATGTAAAACATCAATTTCCTATGTAAGAAACCTATCCTAAACCTAATTGAATAATATTTATTTAAGTGTTATTTTGTTGTAATACTCACAACAACAAATTATTATCGTCCATGCCAACATAGTTGTTAACAGTGAAAGCCCCAGGTGAGATAGAAGTAGAGAAGAACTCGCCGTTGACCCGGACAGTTTGGTACAGATGCTGCCAGATGTAGCCATCTGTTTGAGGCAACGACCACCGAAGAGATACGTAGAATGAACCGTCTCTGCTGAAGCGGGGCAGGGCTATAGGCACCCAGCCGTTAGACTGGGAACGGAATTCATCCTGAAAAAAACAAATAATAAGACTTAAACTAAGATTTTTCTTCTGATTGAAAATTGCATTTACAATGCTATATTTAGTTATGAGATGAAATTTATATAAAACTAAATTTAAGAAGTGAAATTCAAAAAAGGTTGGGAGATTAATTCTCACTCGGGTCACAAGCAAACAATTTGATTTCTTCTTGTAATTACATCTCAAAATAAGAGCTTTGGAAAACTATCAATAAGCACAATAAACTAAATAGTGATATTTTGTGCGTTCTTAGGTATACGGCAGCCGTTAAGACATGTTAAAAATCCCGTGTAGCTATCTGCTCGAGGCAACGACCACCGAAATGAACCGACTCTGCTGGAGCGGAAAAGTGCTATAAACCGTTTTAGGGCACCCAGCCAATTTATTGGAACCGGAATTATGCCTGAAAATAAGGAAGTCTTATACTAAATAGTCATAACGATCTCATCATATGTAGTCGTTCATGTGGCCGGTATCGGTTACGGTGTATGGTCACATAACCCCTATGCATACCCTTAGTCATTAGTGCATACTTATAAAGGTAGCATAAATAAATTTAACCCAGCATTTTAGTATTACGTAAGTATTACGGATCCACTGTGTTTTTTTTTGTTAATTGATTAAATATAGTATGGGACTGTCGCACACGTACTGTAACTGTAAATTATTCATGTGCCTTTGGTAACTCCTTGTCTTAAATAAACGAGCAATGCGACTCGTTACTGAAACGTAGATGTGAGAATATTATATCTTTCATTTCTTTACATAAGTTTTCATTTTAGTTTTTGGTATTTTAGTTTTTTTTTAAAAATACTGTAGAAAGATTATGAAATTAATATTGTTTAGGCAAAATAATGTATGTAATACAATGCTGGTAAAAACTTTTAATTTATTTTAATTAGGTGACAACCACACCCTTTATAATATGTATGGCGTGCGGAACACACATACACATAAGCGCCGCATACACTAGGCAAAGCTAAATGAAATTTAGATACAAACTTTAGTTAGACCATCTCTTGCACACTATATACCCTCCTTTAAATTTATGAGCACGCCAATGCGTCGCAAAGCTTCAAACGCTCAACCTAACCAACTATAGGCCATAAAATAAAACATATAAATAAAACTTTATCTCACCTCACAAACATCAGTTTCGACATTACAGATCCTAAGTACGGTGAAGTTCTGACGCCTGTTGAGCCAATGCACGGCCACTTCATTGCCAGAAGGCCAGATGACACCCCCCAGGACGTGATCCTCGGTCACGTACTCTTCAGGTGCCTCCAGGTATTTGAATTCTATGTTGTCACTGTTCTCGGTCAGGGCAATCAGATCTACCACGCGAAGTTGGACTGTTGGATTGACATGACCAACCTAAAAAATATTAAAGAGAATAATATTATGTAAATTGTAAAAGAAATAACTTGTTTAAAAAGTTGTATACCCAGTAAGTGAAAGCTTTAGAGAAATATTTTATAGAAAACATTATTCGAACCACACCTTAGTTATATATATAGGGAATCAGTTTTTAAAATAACTAGATATAAAATATAATATAGTATAAAGCAAAATAATGTATTTTAAATGTTATATAAGTAAAGTCATTGTGCTTGTGTTAACTGTTCCAAGCAAATGACATAAAAATATTTGTTATAACCGAAAAAAGGGTGTTATATAGGAACTTATAATATTTAGGAAAAAGTGTAGAAATTGAAATGAAAATCATTGTAAGATAACCGAAGCCCAATCCTTGGTGTGTACTATGAGACAAATGCGACACTTGTAGTCAGGTACATTGGGTGCAGTAGTGCGACGTTTCCAGACTTCACTCGAAATGACTGGCAACATCTACTTGGCCGAGCGGCTATGAACATAAGTCACAGATACATCAAGCGTCAACCTCTCAACTGTCAGTACTGGCCTAGAGTAGTGCCACCCTCTCTTATCTCACGGAAGCCGTAAGACTCGACCAAGAGACATCATACCGAATGATAGGCACCCTGCGCTGAAACTGCGATCACCAACCCGCCTACCCAGCGTGGTGATTATAAAGTGTAATCTATTGGGAAGGCCAAATGTTTAGCAGTGGACTTTATAAGGCTTATATGATGATGTAAAGCGAAATGGCCAGGCTTCGCTTTGTCACCGAGTTAATCCCTAGCTTAAATATAACCCTACGCACCTTTGGATATTTCAATTCAAAAAGTTCCGGATAAATATCGTCGGGATCGGTCATGTCCTCAAAGTAGTAGTAAGAGTAGGCTTCCACTAGAGTATCGTTGAAGCTCGCGAAAGCCAAGTAAGCGCCGTCAGTAGAGAACCACGTCGCCTGTCCCGAGTACATCACATCCTCTAAAAAAATATCAGTTTAAAGATTTAGACAATGCCAATTTAGGTAAAGCTATTTTACGCCTGAGTTTCGTAAATCATGTATGGGACAATGTATCTGTGGCGACATAGTACAAGCGATAAAAGAAACGTACAAATGAATGAAATCCTGAATCGCGCAAACACAATTCCACAGGCTCGTCGCCATATAAGACCAAACACCCAACTGCGGCCCCCGGGCAAATTTATTTTACAATTTAATAATTTAATGACCAGATCTTAGGAAGCTGATACCTTTTGTTGGTCAACTTTCGCTTGGGGCAAGATTTGGCCGGTTCACCTGGGTCGTCCACTGTGATGAGCGTTTTGATTATCGATATATTATTATGATCCATTTTTTATCACAAGTAACGATAAGATTCAATCCCCTAGTTATTGTGACGGTTGAGTTAAGTGACGGAGCAGTCGATGCGTGTTTTTTGGTTTGCTTCACTTAGTTCATGTGCTGGGTAGCATCTTTCAAGCTTCTTCACTTTTTCATTTTTTTTTAAATGATCCAAGATGGGTTTATTATTCACACCGAAGCCTGCAGCCAACTCTGGCGTGGTTTGAGATGAATCCGCTTCCACGATCGCTTTCAATTCCTCATTTGGGGTCCACGAGGTTTGTTCTGGAGGTAAAATTCCAGAACGAAAGCGATGGAACAAAAACGTTACGTGTTTTATTTTACAGTAGTTTCTGAGTACACATCATTAATCCTTCGAGCTGTTTCTGCAGCGCTCGTGATACAATAGAACTCGTATTCAAAAATAATGCGATATTTAGTTTTCCATATTGAGCACAGAACGATTTCAAAACAAAATTAAATGGCGCGTAAACAAATGAATTATCAAATTTAGGATACGAATAGACAAGCTTTAAATTGAAATTAATTCGAATTTGGAATTCCTAGCCAAACGCCGAATTAGAGCAAAGTGGCCAGTTTGATATAACGCCGATTTCATATGGTAGGACCTAATAAATGGGTTTTTGTGCATGCATAACACAACTCATACATACCTTTTTAATGTTCATTGGAGGAAGGCTCTTTTATTCTTTTGAGTCAATGACACCTTTTACCTATGTTTTATTATTTTTAGTAAGTAATCAAAAAACCGGAGGCCAAACTTGACGAGTTTTTTGCCTGATTCTTCTTCACTCAAGCTTCTATCCGTAGTAAATGAGCGCATTATTTTCAATTTTTATTTTATTTTGTGAACTCTGCTTTAATTTAGTGATCGTTTCTGACTAACTATCGCGGAGTTAAGAGCGCTTCCATAACTTTATTAATGAATACAAACCTTCATAAACCCAATCTGTGTGTCCATTGTAAACAACTCCCTCGATGCCATCGGTGGTGAGAGCAATGGCGTCGGGACTATTCTCGGGTAGGTAGTACACATTATTATTTAGTACATAAGCCAGAGAGTGACCGGCGCCGAAGATGCAGAGCTGCAGCCTTTGGTGGTCTGCTATGTACGTCACCTCCCTGTAAGATTAAACGCATACTGCATTGTCCTGCTCGCCTTCTGGGCCGCGTTTGATTGACGAAAATAACAACGACAAGGTACAACAGCTATAAAACATAAAAACCTTGCAGTAAATTTTCATTACCGTAGTCAATGTCTAACTATTTGTAAAGTAAATTCGTTTCCGAAACCCGGTATCCCGAATTAAAATACAAATTTCAAGACTTTTGGGATAAGTAAAAAAAATGAAAATTTTGCACGAAACGAAACGCACTTTCAGCTGATTGAATTTTTTCGCGCGGTCGATTTCCAAAAGTTCAGAGTTGGTTTACTTAGCAAGCTTAGACGGCGTCGTGTAACTTACATGGTTAGGAAATATTATTAAGTATTTTATACGCCACGTAATATGTGACGAGGCAATAGGTGCCGCTTACCGGGAACTTTTATGTTAGCCAGAGCCTCATCCGTTGATCGGCAGGTGCACCACTTGCAGGTGAGGTTGGCTTGGACTCATAAGATGTTAATAGGAGCCTACATACCCGTTACATAAAAGCATACGGAGTAGCTGTTTAATTTAACTAAACCAGATACTTACTCGGTGGCTATTTCATACAGGACGTATTTAGCAGTACTAGAATAACGATACACCTGGAATTAAAAAACAAAACTATTTTTTTATTTCATTTCCCTAAGTACAAGTTTATCTATACATCATTTGAATACCCTTTAGGCGCACTCATATCAATCATTTTGAATGTAAGGTAAGTATATAACGATCTTAGTGAGAAAGACTCAAAGAAAGGCATATTCAATGCGCAGTGCAGTGTTTTACAAGAGTTTTCTGAAGCATGATATTTTGTAGTTAATTCTTACTGTAACTTTACAAATTTTACACTGTGAAACGCAATTAAATAATTAAATTGAATAGGTTCAAGGAAAGCCACATTTGCCATCGCCGTCCTTCTTGACTAGTAGCTAGATATGGTACAAAACTTACATCTCCCAAGGAGTCCAACGTAGTCAGTAAGTACCTGCTTCATATTTCGGCTTAAGGAGTTCAAGGTAGTAAGTACCTACTTCATATTTCGGCCTAAGGAGTCCAACTTAGTAAGTAAATATCTACTTCATATTTCATACGATTACCTAATTAGGTCTTTTGCCAAATCGCAACTTAATGAATAGGTACAAAACTGACAAACTGACCTGTTCAACTTCGCTGGGAGCCAAAATAAATTCTCTATCTGCTGACAGAATAGGACTTGAGGTGTTGAGGAAAGCCTGAAAACAGTGATTTTATATTAATTTGGACGTATTAAGAACAGTGTATTTTTCCCTGTTAACTTTATAGTTACATATGATATATCACTGACTTAAGAATGTTTACTCCATTTTCCTTCCATAACTTTATGACCCCAAGGTCTGCTCACTGGTTTAACCAGATTTTGGGTGAATTTCAGTTATTACATGGAGCGACTGCCGTCTGACCTCCCAACCCAGAGGGAAATATCGTTATATGGTTACACCAGCTGTCAGGATTAAGGCACTGACTTTCTAATAAGGACTGCCATAGGTGTTCATGACAGCCGAGACTAACCGCTTGTCGTGTTTTCCAAAGACACGAAGCAAATGATAATTACGCACTTCGAAAAGTCGTCGGAAGTTTTTTCAGTGAGTGGCGATCGCGTCCGCCGAAGGTGAGTACCACACACCCCTCTCGGTCCCCCTTTGGCCGGGAGGCAGTGCTATGTGCCTAGCCCATTGCCAGTTCAGCATTCTCTAAGCTAACGAATGCTTTAAAGTTATTTACCATCAAATCACCAGGAACGAGAACTGTGTAGTTCAAGGTAGTGACGTCGAACATGTAGATGCCGGGCTCTCCAGATATTGTGTAAGTGAATTCGGTTTCTGAAAATTGCATAGAATTAAATGATAACAGAAGACCATAAAGGTCGTAAACCTAAAAATACCTAGTGCAAAATATTATCATCAGTCAATGTCAAATAAATTGGTATCAATAAAACATCTTAACCCATCAACGTACCTAGGTGGTACCTACTAAGCACCGGCCTCAATTCATACCTCTTAATATTTAATTTAATAGATGTTGATGCATAACGTAAGTAATTAATATGCCTGTATTGGTATTTAAAAGTAAAGATGTACTTACTTAAACGTAATAGTTTGTTAGGTACTACTCATCCAACCCTTAGGGCTCTTACACACGAGCAGCAGTTTGCTGTCGATGTATGGAAATTAGTCGACTTTAGGAGGCAGTGGCGTGACAGCCTGCTGCAGCCACGTCGACGGCTAGCTGCAGACAGGTGACGGAGACTGCAGTCGCTTCTGCTGTCATCAATGTGCTGTTCGTGTGTAAGAGACCTACTCGTGTTGATGCGAGTCGTATTATTTATTTTATTGTGATAAAAGCGATATACGCTAATTACATCTATCACACGAAAGTCAATAACAGGTTAATTACAATACGATATAATTAAATTCTACAATGATATAAGTAGGTAAATCATTAAATATCTTTATCGTTTAAGTTAAATATGTTATTCCATTGATCCCAATTTTTTTCAAAATATGTCAATTATTGACGTGTTTATTAGTTAACCAATTGTCCAATGAGAAATAAAAATCAGCGTTTGCATCATAGAGTGCAGTTGAAATTAGGTTAGGAATGGGTAAATATGAAGACATTACTTTATTATATTCGTCGAAATATCTCGCTGTAGGCCGGATCATAAAACGTGGGAGCGCAATTCACTATATTGTTCGCCCACTCCCACTTACGAGACAATACAACGCGCAAAGCTACACGCGCATATTATTGATAAATGCTTACTAAATTTGAATAAAATAAAAAAATATGTCTTATTTTCTGTAACGATTTACATATTATTTATTGTTTCAATATGACTCTAATTAACAAATAATTAGTTAAGTTGACCGTCACCCTTGATCGTCTCCTAATGTTTTAAACCGCATAGAACTCACTATTTTTAGTGCTCGTCGCAACCCTAACACTGCACAAATCATGTTTTAAGATTTCGTGTGCAGCGAGATGTTGCGCCGAGTATATCACCACATTTCCCAAATGTTTGTCTCTAGATGGTGACGTTTTATCCAATATTAATTTACAGTTGAAGAGTGCTAAAAAGCTAACTGCATTAAGTAATGTTAAAGTGCTCTGTAAGTGTGTTTACACTTACCTATGTATATTTAATAAAATACCTGATATCCAAGTGCCGTTGAAGCCTCTCTGGGCGAACTGCTGGCTCAGGAACTCTGGTAATGTTACGGGTTCATCTTGCGCGTAGGCGAAGACCACAGTCACCGCCAACACCAGCCATTGCCAACGTGCCTAACATTTATTATAAGTAGGTCATTTTCTTTGACTATATAATTGGTTAGATTGGGTTTCCCATTGTTATATCCTTTTAACTAACTAGATAGATGTAGGTATGCAAATAAATCTATTAGGTCCGTATTATAAGAATTATTAAGCTCTAAATGAACGAATAGGCCTTACAGCCTTTATGTTATCTTACTCATATTAAATTAGTAACATAACATAAAGGCTGTGTAAGGCTTATGTGTATAGGGCTCCTACCAAGATCTGAGGAGCCCAAGCCAACCTCACCTGCAAGTGGTGCACCTGCCGATCAACGGACGAGGCTCTGACGAAGTTTCCGGTAGGCGGCAATAGGCTCGCCACCTACTACGTGGTACCAACTTTATAATTGGCGAATGTGGGCGTATAATATGCCTCTGCCTACCCCTTCGTGAAAACAGGCGTGATTATATGTATATATGTAGGTACTAATATTATAAATGCAAAGGTTTGGGAAAGTAAGAAACATAAATCCAGTATTTTTTTACTCTTTCACGCAAAAACTAATAAACCGATTGAGAAGGAACTTAATGTGTATAGCTGCAGTCCTGGAATTATACAGGATGCTTTATATCCCGGTATTTCAACGGGAACGGGGACCACGCGGGTGACACCGCAGGGCGCCGCTAGTTTTAATATAAAAGTAGTAGCGTTTTTTCTTTTTTTAAACATACATACATAATGGCACGCCTCTTTCCCGTAGGGGTAGGCAGAGATCACATCCTTCCACTTGCTACGATCTTGGCACACTCTTAGTTTCTGTCACATTCAGTAACCTTGTAATTGCATTAAATTTATCAATTTTGTTCACTTTTCACAAAGGTAAAACAACTGATTATTGAATTTGATACAATTTTTAACGTATCATAGTAATTCCTCCAAAAATATCACAAATAAGCAAAAAATATTACACTTACCATGATTTTTACCTTCAACTTATTCAAGAATCACTTGCCAGCACTATTGAGACGGTCAACTAAATTGTCTTAGAATTATCAAATTAAATTACTACTTCTTATCCAACGATAAGCAAATATCAACAGATAAATGTAATATTCGTTCAATTCTGATCAATTTAATAGGTTGGCTAAGATAACGTTAGGCTACAATACAAGTATATCTGAATTATAAATTCCATTACGTACTTAATCTAATAAACTTAAAAAAACTACTCCTTTTTATTTCATAGTCGAAGTACGCCGTAGTTATTGCTTGGCACTCATTTAGCTTATCATCTCCATTGTCATACTTTCAGCCATATTATGAAGTCTACTACTTTAGTAGTATGTGTGTTATGTTCACATAGGCAGCCTAATAGTCTTCCACGTCGATGGATTTAGTGTCGCCTGCCTATAGCAGCCTGTGTCCCTCTTCAAACTTTTTATGGTTTACTCGTGAACAAAATTTTGGATTAACAATAATAATTAAGATAACAGTAATACCCTTCTATAGTAAGTGAATGACGATTGAAAAGTTCTCTCTCCTGAATTCCATCAAGACGCCTATGAAGAAGTCACATTACAATAATTAATATAATTAAAAAAAATAAGATTATCAAATATGTATAATTATATTACAAAGGTGGACTGGACTTATCTCTAGAAGAGATCCCTAGCAGCTAACCCCAGAATTTGTTAAAACAATCGGACTAAAACTTATTGTATTCATAATGAGCAATTCCACCTTTTGAAATGTTACATTTATAGGTCGATACATATAGATGTAACGATAATCGGTCAGATCGTATGACATGCCTAAAAGTCGTAGATAATCAACTAAGTAATTATTTTAGGTACAAGTTTTTTTTGTCAACTCATAAAGTCGTGATCGTCAGGAATCAGGATGGCTGGACCAAATGATATACAGACATGAGACCATGTGCTGTATTTAAATATTTTCTACCCTTGTGCTATGCAATACAATAAACAAATGAAGTGGCCAGCCATTCTGACATCTGGTTGGCTGGCCACTTAATTTTCTCATAGTTCTAGCGCTCTATAAAATATTTTGTTAATGTAAATATTTAATACCTATTTGGTGTTGGTACCTTAACATAAATACCCTAAGAAGCTTCTTTGTGTGGGTGGGAGCATAAAGAACATAAAGCCTCCTGGCATTACCAGCGTTCAAAGGCTGTGGTGACCACTTTCCACTTTGTGGTATAGAAAATACGCGCCCAGTGCTTTCAGTAAAGTTTTATTATTTAAATTTTCTGTTCAATCGGGTAGTCTGCCAAGGTAACGTTGCCATGGCACCAGCGGCCTACTAAATTAAACAGGCAGATCCCGCTTCAGTAAAACCTGACTGCCACACGCAGGCGCGGTACTAAGGAGGGATGGGGGGGGGGTCATATGAGACATGATCCCTCTTCCACACCCCTAAATCGTACACGATAATTGAAAAATAAACATGCGTGTAAATGAGTGCATGCCTACAGAGGATGCAAATAATTATTTATAAATAAACGACAGATTAGAATAGGAAATTGTTTATTAACATGAAAGGAATACCATTACGTTGACAAGACAATTCTCTTAGATATCCAAACATACTTGGATCTGACTACATCACAAATAGCTAATGTCTATTGTAGATGATGCGGTTTCTACTTTTAAAATGGTAAAGTTATTTAATTTCAAAACTAAAGAGTTTTCCATATTCCACAGTTCTTGGGATTTTTTCATAATCACTTTTACAACAAAAATATGTTGATATTACTTCATTATTTTCTTTCTTCTTCTTTTTGATCAAGTCAGTCAATTGTTCAAATCTTGGAGATTTTCGTCTAATGTCTGGAACATTTCATACGTCATATGTCGTTACTAGGAGACACTTCCGACGATAACAATTTCAACATTCGAACTGCGCAGCTGAGAAGACAAATGTGCAAAATCGTGTGTTTCTAACACCGAGCTTCAATGCCGCTTTCTAATCGAATCAGCTTCGAGGGTAAGTCACCACGTTTGCAGAGTTCTGAGGTCTTCGATCGAGCGACCGCGTTACTCCGATGATGATTTTAATCATAGGATTTCCTCCAAGGGTGCCTTTCTATAACATTTTTGTTAAAATAAATCAAATATCCAACCTCTGTGAATTTTTCCACAATCTTGATACCTTTAAACCTAGATTATAAAGACGCTAACAGAAATAGCATAGAATACAAATAATAAGCTCATCCAACGAGCGAAAAAGACGGTATTGTCAATGAAGACAACAGGTCCCTGAAAAAAAGTTTTTAGGAGGACGTGTTAATATGTAATTGAGTAGTAATATGTATTTGTATGTATGTGTTATGAGGTAAGTGTGAATAGGGCAGTATTTGATGTGTGTATTGTGTGTAATGTGTGCGAATGTATGGGACGGACCATGCTAGTGGCGGCGGTGAGTACGACGTATGTCCAGCAGGCGGCGCTCATGTTCGGCCATGTGTTGCCGTCGCTGCTCTTCCTTGATTGCAATCTGAAACAAATATTAAAAACCATGAAAACTGTACAGAAAACATATCAATAAAAATAAATAGTGTAACCACCACCAACCGGTGGCTTAAAAAATATATTTCAGATTATCATCAATAAATATTATATTCCAGAATCTTCTTCGGGCATACATGTATAACTTTTATAATATACATAACTATAATTAATATAATAAATATTACGGCTGAATTGAATAAATCTCCGCATGATTTATGGGGGCGTTGAGTGGATGCGCTAGTTACCATACTTATCACACGGTAAGAATGGCTCAGCTTTTTTGCACTACTACTAACCATCAGACAAGATATTATTATTATTAAATCAAAAAGCTTTTACGTGCAACCGGGTCAACAATTGAATGGCATAAATACACTTAAGACATTTAAGTTTACAATGATTTATAACTCCTTAACAGAAATATACACTAGTTGAGGAGAAAAGCATACCTATAGTACTAAATATAATCATCCTCTGGAAGCCCACTGCTGAACAAAGGCTTTCTCGTCAATTTCTACTTCGATATCGACCTGTCTGCAACCAACGGTTTCCCGCAGACCAGTACATCGGGCTATCAAGTGGGAGGCCATTCTCTATTAAGCTTGCCGATTCGCGCTCGCCATTGGAGAAACGTAACGCCCCATAGGTCGTAGATTCTTTGCGCATGTGCCCCGCAAAACAAATATCACCGTATATTCACTTGTTAAATGGAGTATGTTTGACAAAATAAGTGTTGGAATGCAATGTGACAACAAGTGTGCTGATTAACGCAAACTTTCATAAAAACATCTTTATTTCAGTGCAATTATTAGGTTCTTTCAGACTAGAAAAATTAGCTTCATTTTTCCAGAACAGATTAGTACTTTGTACTTTGAGGTCATGGTGAAGACTGAATAACAATAAAAGTAATTTTACTCATGAATGCATTACGACAACCGGCACAAAAGATGGAAGTATAATTACCATCTTACTTGCCGTGCCGAGTGCCGCAACAGGGTCCAGTGGCTTGCTACCCTAAACATTCATAAACAATGCAAAAATTATCGTTAAGTAAACTATATTGTATGAATTATTGTGTATTATACCTTATTGGGTTTATTGTAACTTATATATTGAAATAGAGAGAGCCCTTATGAAAGGAATCATAATATAGACAGACAATAATCATAATTTATGGCGCACCATCTCTAGAAATTGAATATAGCGGAAGCGGCACTTCAAAAAATTCTGCCACACCACGTCTGGCCCTCGTCTTTATAGAAGGTGACCAATGAGATCCAATCTTGTAAATGTTAATGTGGCTAGCCAACTCTCACCATTTGATACGTTTCATTTAGGCACATCTGTGCTAAAAGTAAACTATGCTACAACTAAGTTGTATCCAGATTTCCGCCTATTTTTTGCTATAGGAATCTTTTTATGATATTTTATTATTTATGTTTTCTATATAAATCTAAGGCATTTACCGTTTCGGCAGAGAGTGGTAGCCAATATATACATGGGGTAGTTTTCGTTTTCCTAAATAGGTCATCCAACAGTTTGGCTGGGGCTTCTTCCTCTTTCTTCTTAAATTTCCGTGCTGTGAACAAGAAACATAGCAGTGTTAATTTTTTGAACATTTACACAATTACCATTGCTAGGCTCTCTCTTTTCGCTCGCTTCTCAGTCTTACCAGGTTCTGGACTTCTCTCAATGCTGCGATGTCTTCTCTTATCTTGAGGGCGATCATCCAGTCTTCTAGATTTGTCTTTGATGTCTTTGTCCTTATCATTTTTCCCCATATCCCACTCTCTAACTGCTTTCTTCTCAAATGGTTTCTCCTGAAAAATATGAAACATACCATAGATATCAAAGTATTCTCACTGTTTAGATGTGAACTGGCAACTTTTTAAATTAACAGGTGACAGAAACCTTATCTGTTTATAGGTAAAGGTGTTTCAATATTTAAAAACATGATCCACTGGTTAATTCGTCTGCTACTTGTGAGGAGTAAAACATAAAACTACTGAATTTATCACATGTTGGTGTTTATAAGTACTATGAATAGGTTTTAAGGTGAAACTTTCTACTAAAAAAAATCAACCCATTTGCAGTGATCCAGATGAGAATCGAACTCACAACCTTTTCTTAACGTTTGTAATTAGAGCTAACCACATACATTGTATACACACTACACAAATATGGAAAGTTACACTATTCAGGGATAGCCTATACTTATCAGTATATTAGGCTATCTTTGTTCTGGTGATGTGAGCGAAACCACAGGCATAAGGACAATATATGTATGATATTAGTAATAGCACAAACTGGGTTCAGAATACAGAATATTAATGAACCAACATAAATAACAATAATAGTCTTTATTCAGACATAAATAGTATACCTGAGTTACAATATATATCTATGGTTATTTAAAAGTACCTAGTCTACTTAAAAAATAGTAATAATAATTTATTTGCATCAACTTCATCTGTATGTCATCCCAAAGGCCTTCTCCAATTGATGCCATTTTTCTCAATTGTTAGCTAACTACATGAATATATTAAACTAAATAAAACTAGCTGGAGTAAATATATATAAAATAGGGTCTGTTTTGCTCCCTCAAGATCCTGTCCATAGTAAATAGAAAATAACATGCAAAGCTGACGTTAATAAGAGGTACAGGCAAAGCAAAATAAAAATGAACTACTTTGACTTATAAGATAGCCTCACCATCTCTCCCCGTTCTCGCTTCATGTCTTGCTCCCGTAGCCAGTCTTCCACTGTTCCTGGAATGGTGGACACTTGTGCGTTGTCAATATCCTCATTTGCTTTTGCCTTTTCAAATGCTTCTTCATTGGAAAAGTCGACTTGCAATGTCTTTGGATTTGAAACTGGCCAAGTGACACCATGCAATGCATGTCTAGTTTCAACAGCTTGACTGTAAATATAAACATGCTATCAGCTTTTAAAGTACTAAAACAAATACTAAATAGAAAACAAAAGTTGTAGATTTTTTGAAACAGCAAAATATTACATAGTTTTTGTACATTAATTTTAAGGTGCAAAGTCAAGTCAAAAAAGTCAAAGTCAAAGTCAAACATTAACATTTTAATGAAATTAGTTTTTGTTGTTGATCAGTTACAGGCAGATAAGACAAAGTCTTTATGTAATCTCTAGTATCTAATACTTTTACATTGATAGACAAACACACAAAATTAATTTTCTATTTTAACTTACAAATCAAGCAACTGCTTACATTTAGTATTCAATCTCTGAATATGAATTTATATAGCCTTGTTTAGCTTTGCAGACATTATCATGCCTGGCATAACCCTGACAATAAGTATTGTCAAGAGTGCAACAGCTTTACTCAAAAATTCTGCTGATAAAAATCTAACTAAATAACATAATTGAATATAATCAATACTTACTCTTCAGTTTCATATTTCACAAAACATTTAGATTTGATCCTGTCAATCCAAAACCCTTCTTCAGCTATTCTTCCTGTTCTTTGTAATAAATTTTTTAACTGAGGCAAAGTGAATGGCCTAACAAGGTGAGTAATAAACAAGATATTAGACTGTTTATGACGAGGTGGGCTTGGTGGTCTTGCAATAATACTGTCAGTTTCCTTTACAATAGATATTTTTCTATTTGATGAAATATGAGCTGCCTTAGGTTTTACAGAATCTTTGATGTCCAACTTTTTATTATTTTCAACATTTTCTGAATTATCTATTACTATCTTAGGCAATATTGGTCGTTCAACTTTTTCAGTAACTTCCCTCTTATTTTTTTTATCCTCAATAACTTCATCAAATTCAACTGGTTTCACATCAGGTATGATGTCTTTGAGAACATCTGATGAGATAGTTATAGACTTTTGTGAATTCAGTTTAGCTGGTCTAGAGCCCCATCGACGTTTCCTATTGATCACTAAAGGAGGAGTAGTGGTATCTTCTGGTTGAGTGGAGTCATTTCTATCGAAACTTTTATTTTCTTTTACATTATTTGATTTACTGCTATCCTTGTCTGTTTCAATGGGCAATGCCTCGCTTACTTCACTAATCTTTTCAGGACTCACTACAACATCATTTTTATCAGTAGATTTATTGCTCTTACTTACAAAAGACTGCATTTCATTAGAATTATCACTTTTTTCATCTTCATTTTTACTTACCTTTATCTCAGAGGATATATTTTCTTCTCCATGATCACCATCTTGATTGTTAATGTCGCAGTCAGGCTGACTGGCATCTAAAGATTCATTTTTGCTTTCATCAGGGTGTAGCTCTAATATTTCAGATTTGTCATCAATAGACTCTGATTGTGGATCTATGTGAGTCTCTGATGCACTTACTTTACTTTCTGACACATCAGAGTTTGTTGATACAACTGTTGTTTCAACTTTTGGTGAAGCAACAGTTGTATCAGCATCTGACTTTGTATCATCATCATTAGTTGAATTTTCTTGTGGTTTCTGCTGAATTTTTGTTATTACTTCCTGTGAATCTATATTGGTTTTGTCTTCATCATTAGTAGTAGACATGGGAGTTTCATCTGAAATACTTTCTTCTGTTGTACTTTGAGATATTTCATTGCTAGACCTTTCATGAGATTCTGGTTCAGCATCTTGGTCTTCCTGACTATCATGATTTTTATCAGCATCATCTTGGGAGTCACAGGTCAATCTTTTGGAGCGGTGTTTGCTCTTTCTTTTTTCATCGACGCCCTCGACACTCGGAGTGTCACTAGAACTTGTGGCACGAGAATGTTTCCTTTTGCTTCGTGGTGATCTATCAACTCTCTCTGGAGTCGATGGAGGCCGGGTTAAACAAATTTTAAGCTTTTTGATTTCACCAACATCCCCAGAACTTTCAGCAGTTTTGACTTGCCAAACTTGATCATGTGCATCTTCAGGGCTAGCCTCTTTTACTGGAGTTTGTGGTGGGTTGTTTTCTATCTCAGTAACTACCTCTTTCTGCACGGCTACTGCTTCGTCACCAGATTCATTATCAGAGGAAGTGGATTGTTTCCTACGTCTAGTCCTTGTCCGTTTAGCTTTTTCTACCTTTTTGTCCGGTGAAGACTTCGTCTTCTTAGTAGCAGTGCGTTCACTCTTTCGTCGCATTTTACGCTAAAACATAAACAACTTAGTAATCGTATGGTAGTAAATTAGAAAGAATAAAAAAAAAGTTTAATTAAAAACCAAATTACCACTATATTAGATAATATTCAGTTACAGTAATATAATACGTTAGTAAAACGCGTGCTCAACAGTTTATAGAAGCCAACAATCAGCCATTTTTAATTAAATGTCATTTATTCAAGCCAATCTGTCATAGACAACATTTTAAATGTTTATATTGTAAAAAGACAACTTGCATAAAGCCAATACCATACAATTTTCAAAAACTCTAATTATTTACAGTCTGTCAGTTAGATATTATGTGACTACCATTATTATCATTTAACTTATTAAAAGTACAAACCACGTGGTGAAAAATCTAAAATTTTAAAGGGACTGCTTCTTGAAAGTTTTCGCTTTATTTTAATTAGATTGCTCAAAAAAATTAAGGGATATAACAAACCACAATTGGTATGACGACAGTACTAAAATTAACTAAATAGTCGTATGTTTTAACTTTTTTGTTTTATGTGTTCGTAGATAATATACATATTAAAAAATAAATAGATCTCAAATTAATTAAACATATTTTTATAATCAAATCTTATTTATTTTATAATTCGCCCTTTTTGTCACATTTTATGATGTACTTAACTTTGAAACTGGAAATAGAATGCATGCAATTTAAGAAAATGCGTTTTAAAAGCTCTTTAAATAAGATATAAGATAGTTGCAGGAAATTCAACCAATTATTTATAATATGATAATTATTATGAAGGGAGTGAGTGGTACTCCCTACCAAAGGGATCTTTCAGTCATCTTTTACGTTTCAATCATCGCTTGTACGGTAACTGTATGAGGTTCTTCGTACAATTAAGTACAACCTTTTACAATTATGTACGAGATTTTGAAAATATGGCCACTCGAACATTTGACATCACCATTTTAAGAAAGTGAAAACTAGTGCTATTTATCAAAAACCGAAACGAAATTTTGATGTTTTGTTTATTTGAAAAGTTACAAAATAGTTTATTGCATTAAGTAAAAAGTCCCAAATCCAGTAGTTCCATAAGCTTTAATTTACGATTTTGTGCGTTTGATTTCCGATGCATAATATTAGGCTTGTTATTGGCATTGTATACAATTGATTCTGGCTTTTAGAAATTAATAGATTAGACTATCTAATAAATATCATTCAACGAACAACCTACGATCGAACGAAGTTTAGTCCGAATAATTTAAATTCACACTAATTACGGTCAACTGCCTCCAAATTTACATGTGCGCCATTCGAATCGAGCTATACTATTATACGGCTACATTTAGGCATCGACATCGCTTTACGTGTTAATACGAATACAGGGACTACTAGTTTCGATGTCTCCGAATTGGACTATTTAATCACAAGATGATCAGAGGGTCTCGGGTTCAAACCTTGGGGTTCCGTGTCTCGGAAAGCACGTTAAGCCGTTGGCCCCGGCTGTCATGAACATCTATGGCTGTCTTTATTCAGAAGTCAGCGCCTTTTAACAGACTGACACCTGGTTTAACCATAGAATGATGTTTCCCTCTGGGTTGCGGAGGTTACACGGCATCGCTCCATCGTAATAACTGAAATTCAGATATATAATAAAATAAAATATACTTTATTGTCTTTAAGATCAACATGATCATTTAGATTCGTCAAACATTTAAACACAAAATGGAAATTCGATATACTTTTTTAACAACAATGAAAGAGATATGAGCGGTACCATAATAAAGAAATAAATCAAATGGGTTCTTTGTCAGAATTTGTCAAGGTTTGTCAGTTTATTCGTCTGTTGTGGTTTTTCTTAAGATTTGTCAGTCTGTCTGTGAATCTTATCGGGGGGATCTGTCAGTCAACCTGTCGTGATTCTAAAGGAGGGAGGGGATTGTGCGATAGACAGTCTGTCGGTGACTTTAATGTTAGGATATGATGGTTCAAAACGGATATTTTATTTAAGGTGGTAAAAATAAAATATAATATCGAATTTATCTCTGTTTATAGCGGTCTTATCTCACACAACTCATTAGAAATTATCGTATAGTACATATCGTTTCTGAACGATAATTTCGGCATTGCAAAGAAAAATGACGTTTGCGTTCTTTCTTGTCATGTGAAAGATGTGAACCTGCTATAATTTTCTGAGAATGTAAGAATACATCAAACTGCGATAAATTTTATACAAATGTGATTGTTTTACATTAAATCGACAACATTACGACCAGGTACTAGGTTTTGTTGACTTGTAGTTTACAAATATAAGAAGCAAAATCTACTAATGATTTACTCAATATTAATTTTTCTTTTGTTTTAGAGAAGTGATGGACCTTCCTCGTAATTGTGATTCGGCATGCCATTACTGTGTCTAGAAGTGTAGTAGCTCGATAAAAATGAATGGCTTTTAATCCTCCTAGCTCCTAGCTCCACCATAACTAAAAAAAATGGGCAACCAAAACAGTTGTTGTTGCTATCGAAGCCCTTCTCCCATTAGGAAAGACATCGTTAAGCTTGAAAACTATCTTCCAGAAGGTGAAGTGAGTTCCAATAACATCCAACACATCAGTGAAAGGGAACCCGACGATGGGGACATTGACCCCTCCCAGGACCCTATAGCTGGAACCATATTTATGGAGAGGTCTAAAGCTTCTTTAGAGAATGGTATGACTAGAAAACGTAGTCAACATCAAATTGCAGATAACAAATTAAAAAAAAGCAGTTCCTGTTCTACTATATACCTAGATGATAGTACTGTTTCCCAGCCCAATTTGAAAAATACAGTGAAGTGTGTAGCATTGGCCATTTATTATCACATTAAAAATAGAACCTCAGAACGTAAGTTAGACATATTTGATGAGAAGCTACATCCACTATGTAAAGATGGAGTGAGTGATGACTATGATAAGTATAATCCTGAGCATAAGCAAATATACAAGTTTGTACGAACATTATTTAATGCGGCTCAGTTGACTGCGGAATGTGCTATCATCACTTTGGTGTATTTAGAGCGTCTACTTATATGTGCAGAGCTTGATATTGCTCCATCCAATTGGAAAAGAATTGTTTTAGGTGCAATATTGCTGGCTAGCAAAGTGTGGGATGACCAAGCTGTCTGGAATGTTGATTACTGCCAAATTCTAAAAGATATAACTGTTGAAGATATGAATGAGTTGGAGCGGCAATTCTTAGAGATGTTGCAATTTAACATTAATGTACCCTCAAGTGTATATGCTAAGTATTACTTTGATCTGCGCACACTTGCTGAGGCTAATGATCTCGCATTTCCTAGTGAGCCACTAAGTAAGGAACGAGCTCAGAAACTGGAAGCTATGTCAAGGGTAATGGAAGATAAAATTGCTGCAGAAATAGTAAAAAATGGTATCAAAAAGTGGTCAAGCTTGGACAATGTTAATTCAGGTGCTGGTGTTAGGCGAAGTGTTGCCATATTATCATAAATCTTAATCACTGATTATTTCAGATCAAATTTAAATCACAAAATTAATTATTAAAATTTGTGTAATGATAATAATTGTAAGTATGTATTTTAATAGTGCACCTGTAAGATTATTCGGAATATACTGTACATTTACTGATGTTTTCAGATTACAAATATAAATCAAATTGTGTCTCAGAATGAACAGATGTACATCACAAAAACAACTGTTTAAATTGTTAATTTCTTATTAATTTTTAAATTTTTATTTTATCTACACCAAAAATTGACATAAAGATAAAAATTTACAAGTAGGTCATTTTATTATGATTTAACAACATATTTACCAAAAATGTGTATCAAATTCTATTTCAATATCATGTGTCAATTATCAAGCCAAGTGGTTAATCCATGTGTTAAGCAGAATTAATTACTTATTTATATGTAAAGTATAATAATCAAGTTTTATAAACTATTTTATTAGCCCCTAAAATGAAAGACTTGTATGTGGTCCAAGAATTGTTTTTATTTAAAACAAAACACTTAAGATGCTGCTTACTGTATTTTGTTTTTATTAATTAATCGGCTTCCATTTATCTTATTTTAAAATATAACAAGTTTGAAGCACTAATATTTTAGGTTGCTTCCAAAGCTATGGTATAATAATTAGAATACTTAGACTTGTTAGAATGAGGACTGATATAATGAATCTTGTGAATGTGTTATGAATGTTTTATATAGTCAACTGCTGTACTTATGTATGTTTTCTTAAAAATTATGCATTTAGAACTCTCAAGCTAGTTATTAAAATGCCAAATTGTCGTTATGTAACAAATTACATACAATATGATCTTGATCAGACAAAGACAACATTTTTAATTTGAATATTATGTAATAATAATGAAATAAGTGTATTTTATTTTATTGGAACAATATTAATAATTTTTAAGTTAGAATGTGATTAATAAATGATACTATCAATACTTTATGTATCTTTACTGTAATTAAGCAGAAGTAAACATTTTATATGAGACTTTTAATAGTTTTTTATTGCTAACAAACAAGCTATGTTTAAGACTAGCTATATCATAACATTATTTTGAATAAATAATTGAACCTATGATTGTTTTATAAAATTTTTATTTGTTGCTTATGATAATGGTTTCAAGTCTTTTAAGTAGGAGCTGTAGTTTTCAAATAAATCAGTTTCACTCTTTTTGTTGGTTAAATCGTCATATTCAGCTCCAACAGCCCACAGTGTCTCCAAGTCATATAACTCCCGAGTTTTTGGTGAAAATATGTGTAATGCAATATTACCTGAAAAAATTTATACAAGGGACATAAAATATGATTTTTCATTTAAAACTTATTTATACAATCAGTAGTTAAGTACCTAAATCCAAAGCAATCCATTCACTTGAATGCTTTCCTTCTATACGAGGTATAGGATCTGTATTAAAACATTTCTTTTTGTAAACCTTTTTTACAAATTCAGCTAGAGCTTGTATATGTCTTTTACTTTTTCCGCTTACAACACAGATATAGTCAACATAGTTTATTTCTGGAGGTACAGTTGCGACATAAATGTCTTTTGAATTTTCTCTTTCTAATAGTTTAATTAAGTCTTCTATTTCAAACACACCTGTTAGACCTCCTAAAAAAAATATTATTCATTAGATTGTTGGTAAAAGAGGCAAATTAAACACCATCTGAACTTTGTACACATCCAATAGTAAACTCCATGCATTCAAAGGAAGCATGGCACAAACTGA